>CM076686.1:109998807-110686308 GCA_038501925.1 Xenopus petersii
GTACATGGGAGCAGTATGGATGGCTGCTGGCACAAGGGGCTGTATGATGGCATATGATGGATGGCTGCTGGCACAGGTACAGGGGGCAGTAATTGATGGCTACTGGCACAGATACAGGGGGGCAATATGATGGATGGCTACTGGCATAGGGGGCAGTATGGATGGCTGCTGACACAGGTACATGGGGGCAGTATGATGGCATATGATTGGCTTCTGGCACAGGTACAGGGGGGCAGTATTGATGGCTGCTGGCTCAGGGGGGAAGTATGATGGTTGGCTACTGGTACAGGTACAGAGAGCAGTATGGATGGCTGCTGGCACAGGTGCAGGGGGGCAGTATGGATGGCTACTGGCACAGGTACAGGGGGCAGTATGATGGCATTTGAAGGATGGCTGCTGGCACAGGTGCAGGGGGCAGTATGGATGGCTGCTGGCACAGGTACAGGGGGCTGCATGATGGCATATGAAGGATGGCTGCTGGCAGAGGTACAGGGGGGCAGTATGGATGGCTGCTGGCACAGGTATAGGGGGCAGTATGATGGCATATGAAGGATGGCTGCTGGCACAGGTACATGGGAGCAGTATGGATGGCTGCTGGCACAGGGGGCTGTATGATGGCTTATGATGGATGGCTGCTGGCACAGGTACAGGGGGGCAGTATGATGATTGGCTATTGGTAAAGGGGGCAATATGGATGGCTACTGGCACAGATACAGGGGGGCAATATGCTGGATGGCTACTGGCATAGGGGGGCAGTATGGATGGCTGCTGTCACAGGTACAGGGGGGCAGTATGAAGGTTGGCTACTGCCACAGGTACAGGGGGCAGTATGATGGCATATAATGGATGGCTGCTTGCACATGTACAGGGGGGCAGTATGATGGTTGGCTACTGGCACAGGTACAGAGAGCAGTATGGATGGCTGCTGGCACAGGTACAGGGGGGCAGTATGGATTGCTACTGGCACAGGTACAGGGGGCAGTATGATGGCATATGAAGGATGGCTGCTGGCACAGGTACAGGGGGCAGTATGATGTTTGTCTACTGGCAAAAGTACAGGGGGCAGTATGGATGGCTACTGGCACAGGGGGGGCAGTTTGGTTGGCTACTGGCACAGGTACAGTGGGGCGTTATGATGGATGGCTACTGGCACAGGTACAGGGGGCAGTATGATGGCATATGATTGGCTACTGGCACAGGTACAGGGGGCAGTATGGATGGCTGCTGGCACAGGGGGCAGTATGATGGCATATGATGGATGGCTGCTGACACAGGGGGCAGTATGATGGTTGGCTACTGGCACAGGTACAGAGAGCAGTATGGATGGCTACTGGCACAGGTACAGGGGGCAGTATGATGGCATATGAAGGATGGCTGCTGGCACAGGTACAGGGGGCAGTATGGATGGCTGCTGGCACAGGGGGCTGTATGATGGCATATGATGGATGGCTGCTGGCACAGGTACAGGGGGGCAGTATGATGGTTGGCTATTGGTAAAGGAGGCAATATGGATGGCCACTGGCACAGATACAGGGGGGCAATATGATGGATGGCTACTGGCATAGGGGGGCAGTATGGATGGCTGCTGGCACAGGTACAGTGGGGTAGTATGAAGCTTGGCTACTGGTACAGGGGGCAGTATGATGGCATATGAAGGATGGCTGCTGGCACAGGTACAGGGGGCAGTATGGATGGCTGCTGGCACAGGTACAGGGGGCTGTATGATGGCATATGATGGATGGCTGCAGGTACAGGGGGGCAGTATGATGGTTGGCTATTGGCACAGGTACAGGGGGCAGTATGGGTTGCTACTGGCACAGGTACAGGGGGCAGTATGATGGCATATGATGGATGGCTGCTGGCACAGGTACAGGGAGCAGTATGATGTTTGTCTACTGGCACAAGTACAGGGGGCAGTATGGATGGCTACTGGCACAGGGGGGGCAGTTTGGTTGGCTACTGGCACAGGTACAGTGGGGCGTTATGATGGATGGCTACTGGCACAGGTACAGGGGGGCAGTATGATGGCATATGATTGGCTACTGGCACAGGTACAGGGGGCAGTATGGATGGCTGCTGGCACAGGGGGCAGTATGATGGCATATGATGGATGGCTGCTGACACAGGGGGCAGTATGATGGTTGGCTACTGGCACAGGTACAGAGAGCAGTATGGATGGCTACTGGCACAGGTACAGGGGGCAGTATGATGGCATATGAAGGATGGCTGCTGGCACAGGTACAGGGGGGCAGTATGGATGGCTGCTGGCACAGGTACAGGGGGGCTGTATGATGGCATATGATGGATGGCTGCAGGTACAGGGGGGCAGTATGATGGTTGGCTATTGGCACAGGTACAGGGGGCAGTATGGGTTGCTACTGGCACAGGTACAGGGGGCAGTATGATGGCATATGATGGATGGCTGCTGGCACAGGTACAGGGGGGCAGTATGATGGTTGTCTACTGGCACAAGTACAGGGGGCAGTATGGATGGCTACTGGCACAGGGGGGCAGTTTGGTTTGCTACTGGCACAGTTACAGTGGGGCGTTATGATGGATGGCTACTGGCACAGGTACAGGGGGGCAGTATGATGGCATATGATTGGCTACTGCCACAGGTACAGGGGGCAGTATGGATGGCTGCTGGCACAGGGGGGCAGTATGATGGCATATGATTGATGGCTGCTGACACAGGGGGGCATTATGATGGTTGGCTACTGGCACAGGTACAGAGAGCAGTATGGATGGCTACTGGCACAGGTACAGGGGGGCTGTATGATGGCATATGATGGATGGCTGCAGGTACAGGGGGGCAGTATGATGGTTGGCTATTGGCACAGGTACAGGGGGCAGTATGTATGGCTATTGGCACAGATACAGGAGGGCAATATGATGGATGGCTACTGGCATAGGGAGGCTGTATGGATGGCTGCTGGCACCGGTACAGGGGGGCAGTATGAAGGTTGGCTACTGCCACAGATACAGGGGCCAGTATGATGGCATATAATGGATGGCTACTTGCACAGGTACAGGGGGGCAGTATGATGGTTGGCTACTGGCACAGGTACAGAGAGCAGTATGGATGGCTGCTGGCACAGGTACAGGGGGGCAGTATGGATTGCTACTGGCACAGGTACAGGGGGCTATATGATGGCATATGATGGATGGCTACTGGCACAAGTACAGGGGGCAGTATGGATGGCTACTGGCAGAGGTACAGGGGGCAGTATGGATGGCTACTGGCACAGATACAGGGGGGCAATATGATGGATGGCTACTGGCATAGGGGGTTAGTATGGATGGCTGCTGGCACAGGTACGGGGGGGCAGTATGATGGCATATGATTGGCTACTGGCACAGGTACAGCGGGTTAGTATGGATGGCTGCTGGCACAGGGGGGCAGTATCATGGCATATGATGGATGGCTGCTGACACAGGGGGGCAGTATGATGGTTGGCTACTGGCACAGGTACAGAGAGCAGTATGGATGGCTGCTGGCACAGGTACAGGGGGGCAGTATGGATGGCTGCTGGCACAGGTACAGGGGGCTGTATGATGGCATATGAAGGATGGCTGCTGGCACAGGTACAGGGGGCAGTATGGATGGCTGCTGGCACAGGTACAGGAGGCTGTATGATGGCATATGATGGATGGCTGCTGGCACAGATACAAGGGGGGCAGTATGATGGTTGGCTATTGGCACAGGTACAGGGGGCAATATGATGGATGGCTACTGGCATAGGGGGGCAGTATGGAGGTTTTAGCTTATTGCACTATTCTCATAGGAGTTGTGTTAAAAGCAAAATGTTGTGGCCATTCCAGTATTGGTATTAAGTGAACCCTTGATTTGCACTTTGTTTTATAGAATCAAATTATCCTATTGTTTTGTTTTTCTGACATTTACCATATCCCTGGTCTGTGACCTAGTCCAAAGGACAAATTATATATCAACCAAAAAAGTCCAGACAACTTGCTTGTTCATCAAGAAAAAACTTTTATCAAGCAAGTAATAAGTACAAGCTTGATAAAGAAGCGGGAGCTTCGAAACGTTGTACTTATTACTTGCTTGATAAAAGTTTTTTCTTGATGAACAAGCAAGTTGTCTGGACTTTTTTTTAAGCCATAGTATCCAGACCACAGCTGCAATTGCAAGTCTGTGAATATATATACCCCTAGCATATCATTCCAGCAAGCCCCCTGCAGGTAAGTGCAAGGACACATCACTCTGGCACCTCACTCATCAGAACTTTCTTACAATATATGTGATTAAATATTTTGCTCACATAGTGTGAGTTGTGTCCCTTCCCATGGGATGCTGGGAATAGTCAATATGTAATCAAGATGAGATGAGTCCATTTTATAAACTTTCTGATTCCCATTTACCTCTCCATATTGTAAATCTCCACCTAGATAGCCATATAGTGTTAGCCAGGGTATGTGCTTATTTGCCACTCTGTTTTACCCCTGGAACTATAGCAGCGTGACTGTTGCATTGTGGAAAGCCCAAGTCTCTAATAGAATAGCTGGAGCTAAAAGTATAATGAGCAATATTGAACTTCTACCGTCAAGAGTGATGCCTTACACATATTATAGTGGGGGAAATGATGTCAATAAGATGTAGTTTTATATTGCTTATAATGTCATGATCAGGGCATCCCATCATGCACCTCAGTCATCTTAATGTTCCCATAGAATCCTCTTCTCCCTGCATGTACCCAATGTGCCTGCTTCCCATAACCAGCTCTGTTCTGATTAACGTCCCTGCACCGTAACATAAGACATAGCAAATGGAGTTAATAAAACAGACAGAAAGTAGTTTTTCTACTTGCATAATATTGGATTAGTGGGTTACATTTTGGAAAAGTGGCTGTTACATCTGTTAAAGGTATGTTTACAAGAAAGTATGAGTGATAATAGGAATCCTTTAATTAAAATTAAATTAAAATTAAAACTATTGCTTTACATCACATTAGGGCTATGGAACATGGGGGCATTTGTGCCCTAACAAAACCGTGGATTTGTGGGCGATCCGGCCTAAACACTAGAAGTACAGGAGCAGAAGGCAGTTTCCAGAGATAATGGCGGATCCCCTCATGTGTTTTACATACAAAATTCTACAGGTTAGTATTAGGTTAGTTAGACATTTTTGGGAAATATTAGAAAATATTTGAATCAGTTATTGCACACTAATTGCGAGTGGCGGTGAGTCAAATGCAGAGACATAAAATGTCTAATAATAAAGGTCGCCTTAAGGACCAAGGATGATTTTAAATAATGTGCATCAAGTGCAAATGAGATAAAATGCTTCTGTGCAATAAATATTTCAGAAAGATTACCATAATAATTAAGTAAAACGACATCATTAAACAATGAGAGATTTTCAGTAAGTAAAAAAGAACCGTTTTTAAATATTCTCTTTTTAATGGAGCTATACAACCCAAAAATTGGGGATTAAGGCACTAGTTTGTTTCTAATAATAGTATTTGCCCCCCCCCCATGGACACTTACTTAAGGCAAGATTTGGGTACAAAGTGGTGCTATCATTTTCACGTTGTGTTCTTGTTACTGGTGTCATTATTTATTTTCAGCCCGTCTACTATTCATCTCCCAATGTTATTTCCAAACTGCTGTGTGGTTGTTAGGGTAATTAAGCCCTAGCAACCAAACAATAGCTATCACTCCAAGTCTGGGAGTGACCATTCAAAATATCAAGAAGTTAGTCAAATTTTAAACTCTTTCGAATTTCCATGTCCCTTTCTGTTTTAATCAGCGATGAGTCAAATTTATTCGCAAGGCGCAAATTCCCGCGATTCGCGAAACGGCAGCAAAAATTCGCTGGCGTAAAAAAAAAATGGTGCCGTTTAGCCCCAAATTCGCCCATCACTAGTTTTAATCCTTCCCCCTAGATGGCCAGTTAGATTACCAGTCTGACCTGCAGAAAACTACCCTGGGTAGGTGCGCTTCAGTTTTTGAAGAAGACGAGCACAGGCCTGGGAAAGAGATGTGGGACCTTACAAATTGCCCCCCTCCCCCATAATTTAGGGCAGGTTTGCTGTAAAAGAAATCATAAACTTTATCAAACAATTGGATTTGCAAGAATACCTCTTAAAACAAGCTCTTCAGATGTCCGATGATGTTTAAAAAAAAAAAGAAAAAAAGCCTGAGATGTTCTGGCTTTTGGTAGAGGGGCCGGCACAAGGCCGGGGTACCCCAGAGGGTCTCCCTCTTTAATTACTGGCTCTCCTTATATATGTTCAGAAATGAATCTTAAAATCTGTACTAAGGAGAAGCCAGGAAAAAACAACACAGTATCGCTGGTAATTTGCTAAAAAAGCAATCCGTCCACTGTAGCAATCTGTATAGGGAAGAGAATAAATTGACAAATTAGTTTCAAGGATAATGCATTTAACACTTAATATTTCCCATATAGTAAAGAGGAAAGCAGAGATCTGCCCATTTTACCCTTCACATACACTTTATACAATACAGTACATCACAGCAGCCAATCAGAAATGAGCATTGGTATAGTGAGAATTAATGTATTGTACATAAGATCACTGGCCAGGTGCAGACTGTCCAGTTTTCATCTTTGCCTACCCCCTTTGCCTATTATTGTAATCAATGCTTTCCCTACCATGTACCCTGTTGCCCCCCCCTCCACAGCCAGGACATTTGAAGGGAAAGGACATGAAAGCATTAAACATTGCTATGTATTCCATTAAATTCATGTTAAGGTTGTTATATCAGAACAGGTCAGAAACCTGGGGCAGAACTCTAAGCACAAATAAAGTATTTATAGTGAGGCACAGGGGTCCCCATATGTTATCTGGACTCCAAGTGGGAAAAAGTTAATATTTCCTGTCAGCCCCTGTATAACTGCCAAATCCTGGGTCTGTGTCTCCCAACCAACACTAAGATTAAAGGCGTCTCCAACGCCCATTTTAGGGGATAATTCTCTTAAATCAGTAAGAGGAACAACATCAGCTTGTCTGGGTGGGCATCAACCAACTATTTCACCCCTTTTTTTAATAAAATGAGTGTTACTTGTCAAAAAATCTCTTACATTTACTAGTCCAACCAACCAACGGACCAAACCAACAGTCAAATCCCTGGGGTAAAGTCACCTCTCATCTTTGCACTAAGATTAAAGGCATTTTCAAATCCCATTTTAGGGGGAAATTCTCTAAAATCTCTAAAATCAGTAAGAGGATCAACATCCGCTTGTCTGTCCCCCAACTACCCCCCCTTTTTTTACTAAAATAAGGGTTATTGGTCAAAAAAATCTCTCATATTTACCACTCCAACCAACCAACGGAAGAAACCAACTGTCAAATCACATGGGGTAATGTCACTTATCATCTCTGTTCTTGAACCATGAGACTTATAAATAAATGTTAATGTGTAAAAAGAAGAAGCATTGCTATTTATTCCATTAAATTCAGTAACATGTTAAGGCTGGTACATAAGAGCAGGGCAGATATCCAAGGGGCTGAGTTGCAAAACCCTAAGGAGCTTGTCAATACTGGGCATAAAAATAAGTATTTTATCATGAGGCACAGGGGTCCCCAAATGCTACCTTCTTATGGAGTTACTGTAGAAAACATGTAAATTTGCTGTCAGTCCTGTATAGCTGCCAAATCCTGAGTCTGTGTCTCTCAACCAGCACTAAGATTAAAGGCGTCTCCAAAGCCCATTTTAGGGGATAATTCTCTAAAATCAGTAAGAGGAGCAACATCAGCTTCTCTGGGTGGGCATCAACCAACTAGTTCCCCCCTTTTTTTTAATAAAATAAGTGTTACTTGTCAAAAAATCTCTTATATTTACTAGTCCAACCAACCAACGGACCAAACCAACTGTCAAATCCCTGGGGTAAAGTCACCTCTCATCTCTGCACTAAGATTAAAGGCATCTCCAGTCCCATTTTAGGGGAAAATTCTCTAAAATCAGTAAGAGGATCAACATCCGCTTGTCTGTCCCCCAACTATTCCCCCCCCCATTATTTTACTAAAATAAGGGTTATTGGTCAAAAAAATCTCTCACATTTACCACTCCAACCAACCAACGGACCAGACCAACTGTCAAATCACATGGGGTAATGTCACTTATCATCTCTGCTCTTAAACCATGAGACTTATAAATAAATGTTATTGTGTAAAAGGAAGAAGCATTGCTATTTATTCCATTAAATTCAGTTACATGTTAAGGCTGGTACATAAGAGCAGGGCAGATACCCAAGGGGCTGAGTTGCAAAACCCTAAGGAGCTTGTCAATACTGGGCATAAAAATAAGTATTTTATCATGAGGCACAGGGGTCCCCAAATGCTACCTTCTTATGGAGTTACTGTAGAAAACATGTACATTTGCTGTCAGTCCTGTATAGCTGCCAAATCCTGAGTCTGTGTCTCCCAACCAGCACTAAGATTAAAGGCGTCTCCAAAGCCCATTTTAGGGGAAAAAATTCTAAATTCACTAAAATCAGTGAAAGGATCAATATCTGTTAGTCTGGGGATGTTACCCCCGTTTTTTGTTTTCCTTTTTCATTAAAATAAGCATTATTTGACAAAGAATCTCTCTCAGAGAGAATATACACTTACCACTCACCACGATGGCAACCAACGGACTGAACCAACTGCCACAGCACTAGGAGGGAAGTCAACGCTGTTCCCTGCTCTTAAAGGGGAAGTGTTCCCTGTAAGTTGATTCAGAAGAGTAACGTTCATATGGCATTTATTTCTGCTTAGATGTGCAGTACATACATATCTTATTACGTACACAGAGCATTGAGTCAGTGCAGTTACTTTGCTGCCATATCTATCCCCAAAAACTGTTTCTATTACAGTGATCCATAAGAATTAATTTAAGGTTCACAGAATGGCAGTAAAAATGATTTATGATGGGATGATGTCTCATGTGGACTTTGTGGAGGAGGCCAAGATTCTTATTGAAGTAGGGCTGATTATTTATAAAATCTGATAATTGTCCCAAGCCCTGTAACCCATAGCAACTAGTGATGTATTTGTAACCATCACCTGTCCATATCATGCCTTTTTAATACCTAAAGAACCGATAAAACTGTTTTTTTTATTCTCCTGTGACCCAAACATAGTCTTGTTTCAAACTCCACCATAAATTATTATATATAGAAGCGGTTGTCATACTTTATTAATACAAGCCTCACTTGAAGGTCCTTCCTCTGGCCAGGGCCCCTTTTAGCTCATGAAATGGCTACAGGAGTAGTAAAATATTGGTGAATCATGTTTTTATCATATCATGGTTTGAAGACTTTAATGTGTGGGTCAGTGTTTAGCCCAGCTGTCTGGTGGATCAGTCTAATCAAACCTTTCTTTTCTCTCTCCTTTAGGAGTGTTCGTGTGGGCGGTGTTCAGCAAGGGCAAGATACCATTTGAACATTTTTTCAACTCCGAGGCTGTGGATAAAATCTCAGCTGGACTGAGGTTCTTCAAACCCAAGATGTCTTCCGAAAGAGTGCACATGCTGATGAACAACTGCTGGTAAGAGTGATTAGGATTATGTACACTTTTAACATAAAGAAAAAAATCAGTCATTGATATTCTGGTCCAATACAGAGAACTACTGTCAGAATGATATCTATAGTCTAATATCTATACAGCTTCCTTCTATATGATTACAATCCATGGACAGACTGTAAAAGCAGGTTCTGATATAAGGGCATGTTAATGTTATGTATATATGTTGTTATTGCCCTAAGCAATGAGCTGGATGGTCAGAAAGGGGGGGCACATGCTGCTGCCCGCACTTCCCCCTCCCCTCAGTGACGACCCCCAACCTGGATCTCTGAGGGACAACTTCCTTCCAGCCCGTCCGACGTTGCAGAGGACTGATCTGCTACATGGTTAGTGTTAACACACTCAAACACACTCTTTTTACACTAACACACACGTACAAAGAAAAAGAAAAAAGAGAAAAAACACACAGTCTCTGGGAGAACATACAAACTACTAGCAGATAGTGCCCTGGCTGGGATCAAACCTGGCCCCTGGCATAATTAAGCTGTTTACAAATGCAGAAGCATTTCAACACTAGTAAGTCAGACACACCACTGCTTCATTTGGCTGCCATATATAGTGATTAGGGTAATTAGCATGCACAGACAGGGTTACTTTGAAAGTGTCCACCGATGAAATGTGGATTGTTCCCAATGAACCAGTGAGCCTCTTCCTTATGGCTGGGTGGCCCACTATTTTTGGAAAAAATCCTCAAGAAATTGCTACACTGTCCCAGCAGTTATACTGTAGTGCAAACTGAGTCATCAGTGGAAGACCTAACCTCTCTCTTTTTATTGAACAGAAAGCTTATTGAGTCGTGATGTGGTAAAAACGGATGTATCTGACTCTCTGAGCACAGTCTCAATCTGCAGAGTAGATGCAGAGCTTTATTTTGACTCCCATAATCAGTTACTTGGGAAGAGGGATGAGTTAAGAAAAATGGCATTTTGATACAGGCCTGTAATATTTGTCCTTAATCTGTATGTTTGTTTGGGGTGCATTCCTTTATTTTTAAAAAAATGTTTATCCTTCACTTGCATCTCTCTGTTTGGGTCATATTATGGAATTTTTTTGAATATGAATGGCAGCAAGAATAATGTTTGTCTTTTTGGTGGGGTGTAATCAGTGACGTAACTATAGGAAGCAGACCCCGCAGTAGAAGGGAACCCTGAAGAACAGGGTGGCCCGGACTGTGGGATCTGGTTCCTCTATCGCTAATTAAAAAAAAAAAACATCCTCCCCAGCCGCTCTCTTACCTGCAGCAAAAAGTTACACCAGTGGGTATAATATTTGTGGCCATGTCTTTACGGTCCTGCAATGTTTATAATAATAAATATCAGCACTAATGGCATCCTATTCTTTACCATTTAAAAATGTGTTACTAAACAGGTTCTAAAAGTCACCTTATTTTGCTACAGCTTTATACCAAAAATACCACCATTACTATATATATTTGTTCTTAGAAACTGTTTTTTCCTGGCATGTCTTTGATATTAAAATTTGCCATTATAGTGGTACATGTAGTGACACTTTCTCTTTGCACGTATGTTAAGGCACCCATTTATTTAGCTCGAGTGAAGGAATAGAATAAAAAAAAACTTTGGCTACTTCGACCTTCGAATCGAACGATTCAAACTAAAAATCGTTCGAATATTCGACCATTCGATAATCGAAGTACTGTCTCTTTATAAAAAACTTCGACCCCCTACTTCGCCACCTAAAACCTACCGAGGTGCAATGTTAGCCTATGGGGAAGGTCCCCATAGGCTTCCTGGCAATTTGTTGGTCGAAGAAAAATCTTTCAATCGATGGATTAAAATTCGATCAAACTATTTGCGGTAAATCCTTCGACTTCGATATTTGAAGACAAAGGATTTACATTCGGCAGTCGATTATCGAGGGTTAATTAACCCTCGAAATCCGACCCTATGTATATCTGCACCTTAGTATTCCCAGAGAATGACTTGTAGGTTCCTAGAAGGTAAACTAGGACAAAATGGCAGTAGTTACTTTTATATGTGTTGCTGTGGTTGTATTACCTGCTTCACTGCCAGAATAAGTCATGATCTGCAATAGTTTTGCAATGTTGTGCCTGACTGGGTGGCACATTCAGTTTCTTGCAATTATAGAAGGAGCTACTGTGCTGTGCTGTTATTATTATTTCTTCCTAATCATCTGAATAGTTGCTGGGCCTCCATGACCACAACTTAAATGCCAAATATTGTATATTCTGCAAGTCACTTGTAGAGAGACAAATAACTCAATAGTTTTGGCTTTGCCTCTCCCATGTGGAGTTATGTATTGTCAAGGACCAGTAGTCTATGACAGGCTGTTGGATACATTGGGGAATTGGGATAAAGCAATGTAGGTCTGTTGTACGTACGGGAATAGGGTTGTGCAATTGTGCCTTGTTTGAGATGCTACCCATGAAAGCATCCGGCTACTTTGAGCCTAATGGGCCCTTGAAAGTGACATCCCAAAGGCTTCCCCCTCTGCCCAGAATTGTCTTGCACACCGGCTACAATCGACAGCTATTATATTGCACAGTCTTACCCATAGTGGATAATAAACAGTATTTCTATAGAATTAGATAGACAAGGTTTAGGTAATACATTTCCAAACCTATTTGATGTCTTACCAAGATGCTGCAAGTCCATAGACCATCAAGTTCACTGCACCAGAGTGTTACACTCACATTGAGAATAATGGTCTCCCTGCAGTAGTGGTGCAGTAGCTTGCCAGTCATATTTACATTAGGGATGCACAGAATCCAGTATTCGGTTCACAATTCAGCCTTTTTAAGCAGGATTTGGTTTCGGCCGAATCCTTCTCCAAACATGCAAGTTAGGGAGTGCCAGTGTGTGCAGGGTGCTAGTAAAGACAGGGCTGTTTTGCAGCTACCAGCTCTCTGTTTCTTGCATCAGATTTATGCGTCCAGGGCCTTTGTAGATAAGACCCCCCAGCAAGATCAAGCTTTTTGCCAAATGGACCAGATACTTGCCAGTCTTCTGTGTAATCAATAGTCTGATGTTTGCAATGGCCAAGCGCTGAACCCATGCACCCACCTGCCTCACACTAGAGATAAAGATGAATCTCATGCACTGGAATATCCATATGTCAGGTGTAGAGTCTGGTATGACAAAAAATATTTAAGTCCAACACAGCACTTTCTCCTATCTCCCTTCTGCAGATGTGCTCCGCATTGCAGGGGGGCCCGGCACACTCGAGTTACGCCACTGCTTCTATGCTAGTGTTTGTCCTCTCTTTGCTTTCACAATTGAAGCTGAAGGGAAGTGCCTGAGATCCTCACTCAAGGTGATAGTAGTGCCGAAGTGGCAAATAGCTGTACCCCACTGGTCCCACCTCACTGGGTGCAGAAGAGCAGGTGGCGGGGCAGGTAGGCAGTGCTGTCTGTAGGGAGCTCTTATATATCAGGTCCTTTAGTCATATACTAAGAAATTCATTAGGAAGAAGTACTAATCCTGATACATAATACATACATAATGTATTCACTAAAATATTTGTCAATACTACAACTCTGACACCTACTATGGTTATGTTATGATAATATAATCAAAACATTACCAAATGAGAGCCACTATAAAGGCAGTGTGCTGTTGGGCATCACTCTAGTGTCTCTCAGACTGATCCCAACCTCTCGAGTCCCAATGAAACAGCTGATTGAGACTCGACTGGACCCCTCGCTCCCTGTACATGGTATTAGCAAAATACAGCATTGCATTCCCCTTGTTCTGACAATAGGGCAAGATGGTCTCCAGGATTGTTGCTGTAACTGTGGGATAGTGTTTAGTAAGACAGGACGGACTCTGGGATTGTTGTATCTGCGAGATAGTGTTTAGTAGGGTAAGATCGTCTCAGGGATTGATACTGTTACTGTGGGATAGTATTTAGTTACGCAAGATGATCTCCAGGATTATTGCTGTGACTGTGGGGTAGTGTATAATAAGGCAAGATGGTCTCCAGGATTGTTGCTGTTACTGTTGGATAGTGTTTAGTAAAGCAAGATGGTCTTAGGGACGGTTGCTTTAACTGTGGGATAGTGTTTAGTAAGGCAAGATTATCTCCGGGTTTGTTGCTGTTACTGTGGGATAGTTTTTAGTAAGGCAAGACGGTGTCTGCGATTGTTGCTGTTTTTGTGGAACAACCTAGCAACCGGTTAGTTTACTTGCCGTCCAAGTATTGTCCCAGCGTCTATTCACATGCTCAGCGACGCACTGCGACACACGAACATACACACACACGTCAAGATACGCACGCAACCACTGATGACCAAGACCCGACTGTTCCCCTGCAGGAATGCGTTGAAATATACCCCAAATCACCAGGGTGGTAAGTAGACTTACAGGTTGCTTGTATGGGGTGTCTACATTTTTAGGCCCCTATATGCAGTATACTTACATAAACCCATACACATTGGCCATAAAACTGTTCAGTGGAATCCTGGCATTCATAGAGTGTTTTACCTTGGTAACCAATGATATGTGGCATATATGATGCTGTAGACTAGAATCGTTGAGGTCATTTTTCAAAAAATTCACTAGTTTCTATAAAAAAATTATAATTTTAGAAAAGAATTGCAACTTGGTAGTTTGCAGTAAATAGTAGATACCCGCCCTCCCTTAGCCCTTGCCCGCCGCATCTGACTTCTGGGTTGCTTTTATAGACCCGCGCCGACCCGAGCATGTGCAGCGTCTATAAAAGACAAAGTTGAAAGCCGGCATTTGACAGTGGCGGGTGGGGAGATCAGAGGGTAAACCCGTGGGTATCGGGCCGGCCCGCACATCACTAATACATAGATATATGTTCTTATTATTTGCCAGAATAAGCTCTTTCTAATAATGTGTAGTTTTATAGGGTAAACCTACTGTTAGTTGAATGTTTGGCCTTGAAATCAAACTTATGGAGTTTTTGGCAGCAGTGCTTTGGAATTTTAGTAGTGAACTGCTTGGAGTTTTGATCTATACAAGTGAGAAATATTCATTAAATTATATTATTTGGTATTGACGTGTTGAGGAGAAATTGAACTTTCCAAATATACTGTGTCTCGTACATAACATAAATGATGTGCCTGATATGTGTGATTGTATTATGTGAAACGTGATGTTTTTTATTTCAAATTGGCCATATCGGCCTGCAGTGAAAGGGTTAAAGCTGTTGTACAGTAATTACCATTTTCTTCCCCTAGATGGCAGTGTAGAGATGGGTTAGATTAGACATTAGCTGTATATATAGTGTTTGGCCACTAGAGGGAGTAGTAAAACACATAGGAGGTTCTAAGAGGGTGGAGTTTAGAAGAATATGAAAGGAGACAAGTCACAGGGGCAGATGTGCATCAGAGGAGGAACATCTATTGAAGAAGCCACTTTGCAGGAGAACCACTGCCAGGACCCAAGTAAGTAGGAAGTGTGAGGGCTGGTTAGCATAGGATTAGTTTTCTTATAGTCACTGCTCAGCCCTTTAGAGGGAATTGTGGTGACAGGTCCCCTTAGCATTAGGGCTGCGTAAGCATGGTGGTTTTATTCAATGTTATTGATTTAGTGGGATTGCACATTAGTTATGGCAGATTTGGAAATCTTAAGTAGCCCCAAAAAAACCCTGTTTTTTTTTTATTAACAATTTCCATTCATTTGTCTTTATCAGGAATATGCCAATAAGAAGCAGAAGAAAAGAGATAAAGCAGAAGGGATGGAATTAAGATCAAAATACAGAAGAACACAAGACATTTCCCGGGACACTCTCATGGTAAGTATTATGGCTTCTGTTGGTACAGAACATGCTCAGGCTTTACCCAATAAGACAATTTCTGGTAGTGGGCTATAGAAGTAATTCATAGATAAGGGTTGAGAATTTTTTTTTATTATACTATACAGCAGATAGACAGCAGCCAGATATGCATTTATTTGACC
Source organism: Xenopus petersii (assembly GCA_038501925.1). Lineage (NCBI taxonomy): Eukaryota > Metazoa > Chordata > Amphibia > Anura > Pipidae > Xenopus > Xenopus petersii. The sequence goes on from CM076686.1 coordinate 110,014,262, forward strand.
GGCAGTGTCAGAACTGGGGGAACTGGGACCCACTGGCATGTCCTCGTTATTAGTTTCATTATATTTCCAACCCTTGGCTCTACATTGTCCTTTCAGACCCAACTTCTTTCTCTCCGCTGCCTGAGGAAGTTTGCTGCCCCCCCTCGTGTGCTCATCTTTTTGTAACAGAGGGAGTCAAGGGGGAGGTCCACAATGTTGGCGGAGGGGTCCAGGGCCAATGTACTCTCTGCGCTAGATTTTTTTTTTTATCTTGGTAACTAATAGTATTTGAGAGATAAGGTACTTCAAGGTGAAAACTTTGAGGGGATTTTTGGAAATGTAACCAAATATAAAAATTTAGGAAAGGTTTGCAGCTTGATGCTTTGGAGTAGAAAGACAAGAATATCTACAGTTATTGGGATTCAGTGGAATGTGTACTCTCCAAAAATATATGTTTTTTGGTATTAATGCACTCTTTTCTACCTTTGCCCCTCAAAAGAAATCTGTAAATGTGTTGATTTTGCAGTATCTGGAATGACAGAACTGATAGCTCAAATGGGGTGTCTTCATTTTGTTGCCCTCATATGCCACAGAGTCAATGGTACAAGGATATCTAATAGGAATAATGTTATAAAAATGTTATCTGTAGGTGTATAGAACTGACTCTTTGCTGTGACAGCGGTGCCACCAACCAGTGTGTCAATCAATAGGAGCTGCAGCCACAGAGTGCTGTCCATGGTACTGAATGGAAAAGGCAGTTTAAGCTTCCCTCAATGGCTGCATTAGTTATTGCAGTATATGTACCATAAGTCACATGTTAGATATGGAGGATATGGGAGTTGTAGCAAGAGGGCCACACACCTGGCAGTCAGGATTTAGAAAAATCTATTTCAATTATCTACACACCCTGAAGAGTCACTATGGGGGGTTATATTAGGCCAACAGCTTGAAGGTTCTGTCGAAGGAACAGGTGGTGATTAGTTCTCGGTCGCATGAAATGTTCAATCCTGTGACTTTCACTTTGTGGCCAGCGAGAGTCATTATTGGCCCCCACAGAGGGTGTGTCCACACTTTGGCTGTGTTGCCATAGGCGCCAGTCAGCAGATAACTCCCACTGGTGGCTGTTATGCAATGAGAGAGGGTATAATGGATTGTTTTCCTCCTTGCCTGCTTGTGGGCTGCACCCCACCCTGCATCTGACCTCCCTTCTTGATGCCTGCTTGTAAGCTGTGCTCCTTCTCACCAGGGGAATCTCCCCAACATAAGGGCAGGTAAGGGGCAGCCCAACATCAGGCATCTTTTTTCCCATAATTATATTAATGATTATGGAGATATAATTATAATGACCCAGAACACCGGGTGCCAATAATACACAGCAGCACCGGTGTGTCACTTGTAGTAAACATCTTGCCCCTCAGGGGAGACAATCCCACAGGAGTAAAACACAGCGTGCACCTATTCTCTCTCTAATAAAGAGGCTGTTCTGCCCCTTTACCCACGCAGGGAACCCACCCGCCCCTTTTACCCACACAGGGATCCCGCCCACCCCGTTACCCACACATGGAAACTGCCTCTTTACCCACAGAGGGAACCCGCCTCTTTGCCCATGCATGGAACTCACCCACCCAATTACTCATGTAGGAAACCCACCTGGCCCTTTACCCACGCAGGGAATCAGCCCACCCCTTTACCCACGCAGGGAACCCATTTGCCCCTTTACCCATGCAGGGAACCACCCCACCCCTTTACCCATGCAGGGAACCCGCCTGACCCTTTACCCATGCAGGGAACCCGCCTGACCCTTTACCCATGCATGGAACCTGCCCACCCCAGCCCGCTCCTTTACCCATGCAGGGAACCCGCCTGCTCCTTTACCCACACAGGGAACCTGCCCACACCTTAACCCATGCAGGGAACTGCCTGCCCCTTTACCCATGCTGGCAAACCACCCGCCTCTTCACCCACGCAAGGAACCCGCCTGCCCCTTTACCCATGCAGGTAACTCGCCCGCCCCTTTACCCATGCAGGGAACCCGTCGGCCACTTTACCCACATATGGAACCCACCTGCCCCTTTACCCATGCATGGAACCTGCCCACCCCTTTACCCATGCATGGAACCTGCCCACCCCTTTACCCATGCAGGAAACCCACCCGTCCCTTTACCCACGCAGGAAACCCGCCTGCTCCTTTACCCATGCAGGAAACCCACCCGCCCCTTTACCCACGCAGGAAACCCGCCTGCTCCTTTACCCATGCAGGAAACCCACCCGCCCCTTTACCAACACAGGGAACCTGCCCGCCCCTTTACCCACGCAGGAAACCCGCCTGCCCCTTTACCGATGCAGGAAACCCATCTGCCCCTTTACCCACGTAGGGAACCTACCCACCACTTTATCCATGCAGGCAACTCGCCCGCCCCTTTACTCACCCTGGGAACCCGCCCCTTCGCAGGGAACCGCCCCTTTACAAATGCAGGAAACCCACCCCTTAACCCACGCTGGCAACATGCCCGTCTTTTTACTCATGCAGGGAACCCGCCAACCCCTTTAATCACACAGGGAACCCGCCTCTTTACCCATGCAGGAAACCACATGCCCATTTACCCACGCTGGCAACCTGCCCGCCCCTTTGCCCACGCATGGAACTTGCCTCTTTACCCACACAGGAAACCCACCTCTTTACCCACGCTGGCAACATGCCAGTCTCTTTACCCGTGCATGGAACCTGCCCACCTCTTTACTCATATAGGAAACTCACCCACCCCTTTACTCATATAGGAAACTCACCCACCCCATTACCCACTCAGGGAACCCACCCACCCCTTTACCCATGCAAGCAACACACCCCTTTACCCATGCAGGCAACCCGCCCTCTCCTTTACCCACGAAGGGAACCCGGCCACCCCATTTCCCACGCAGGGAACCCGCCCACCCCTTTACCCATGCCGGGAACTGCCCTCCTTTGATGAAGCTCGTGCACAAGTGAGTGAAACACACATCATTCACAACTAATTTTTAAACTATTAGGCAGGGAGACGGTCCATTTAGCTTGCGGGTCAGTGAATGGGTGGAAGGGTTGGTGTGGGTGGAAGCGAGTGGTTTACACTATGCTGAGAGTCTGAATTCACTTCTGCCAAGACCTTTAAACTTTTCCCTACAGTTCTTGGTGGTACGCGCACAGCAAGAAAACTGAGCGGCTATATTCCGGGATACCAAAAGAGAAGCACATTAAGAGAACAGTGCGGGTAGAATCCGGAAGTGTATAATTTATGGTACTGTGCGGGTGAAGTCCTCTGTGCTGTGTCATTTAGTACTATAAACGAATGATGCGGGTGGAATCAGCGGGGCTTATTTGCAAGCACACTAACTGTACAAAAAATTACTGGAGCTTTTGAAAAGTAAGTTGTCCAAAAAACCCTGATATAGGTATTTTTGTATTGATAATGTTCATACATTTGTCTTTATCAGGAAAATGCAGGTAAGAAGCAGAAGAAAAGAGCAGGATAAAGCAGAAGGGATGGAATTGAGATCAGAAGACAGAGGAAGACAAGACATTTCCCTGGGACACTCTCATGGTAAGTATTATGGCTTTGGTCGTATAGAACAGGTTCAGACTTAGTCCGGCATTGTTGTGGGAGGTACTTCCAGAGACAGTTTAGAACTCAGCAGTGAGTGTTACATCTAAGAACATGTCAGTTGAGATGAATTCCGGATCATAGAACCGCTGATTTCTTTAGAAATTGCAGGTGAAACAACACAGATAATGGGGCAATTGCAGCTTTCCTGCAGCCCAACGTGCATTATTGTATTTATAATCAGTGTAACATAGTAAGTTAGGTTGAAAAAAGACACACGTCCATCAAGTTCAAACTTTTAACTCTATTTTAACCTGCCGAACTGCTAGTTGATCCAGAGGAAGGCAAAAAACCCCATTTGAAGCCTCTCCAATTTGCCTCAGAGGGGGAAAAAATATTCCTTCCTGACTCCAAAAACAGTCCCTGGATCAACTTGTACTATGAGCTATCTCCCATAACCCTGTATTCCCTTGCTAAACACCATCCAACCCCTTCTTAAAGCTATTTATTTCTCCTTTAAAGCCAATGCTAATTGCATTAGTGCCGGGCAAACTGGAAGGGTGGCCTATTTAAAAAACAGAACCATCTCCCCACAATATTTTGCTTACAAACTAGGTCAGACGTTTGAATGCTAAATAATGAGTTGCAGACACTGAATTTGCCTGGAGCTTCAAGATTCTAATATTCTAACATTTCTAAAAGGCTTTGGGGCTCTCATACAAGAACACTTAGAAGGGAGTTTTCTTTATGAGGCATAAGCATTGTATAGCTAATTTTAATTAACTTGAAATACTTGTTGTCTTAATTTGTTAGCAATCCATATTATGAAAAGCTTCAAACCTGCTGTCTGGTTTCACCTCTCCAAATTACTTGCATAAAACTCCATTGTAAGATCAACGGCCCCCAAGATGTATAGAATCGTATTGGTTAGGGAAAGAAGGGATAAAAGGAGCCAAAGAGCCCTACTCTGGAATGTTTCTATACAGTAGGTGCATATGCTTTTATCTGCCATAATTTAAAATCATAGGAACATATGATTGAATTGATGAATATGAGTTGCTGCATGGAAAATTTTTGCAGCCAAAAGCCACCCAATAATAATTAGTGAAGGCAACACTCAGACATAGCAAAAGGCTCTACTTCAGTTTTGATACTACTAATGGGTGGGTCTAGAAAAACTCAACCCGCACCCAGCTTCCTCCCTCCATTTATATGCCCACCCTACTGATGACAGTAGGTCTATGGTCGCGGGCGGGGAGAGCAGGCAGAAAAGCCCAAACCTACCTGTGACCAGAAAGAGGAGCAGCAAGGTTGGCCCGAACCCACCTGACCCCTTGGTATCGGCCCACCCCGCACATCACTAGACCTTTTAGTAGTATGTACCATCCTGAATAAAAAATGTTAAGAAGTAAGGGCTGCCCCTGGGATTGTACAGTGCACACAAACTAACCAAGGGCAAACATACATGTTATGTGACATGAGCCAGGTAAAGGGGTTGTTCACTTTTGAGTTAACTTTTAGTATGATGTAGAGAGTGATATTGTGAGACAATTTGTAATTGGGTTTCATTTTTTATTATTTGTGGTGATTGAGTTATTTAGCTTTTTATTCGGCAGCTCTCCAGTTTGTAATGTCAGCTATCTGGTTGCTAGGCCCAAATTACCATAGCAACCATGCAATGATTTAAATAAGAGACTGGAATATGAATAGGAGAGGCCTGAATAGAAAGGTAAGTAATAAAAAGTGGCAATAACAATAAATGTGTAGCTTTACAGAGCATTTTTCGATAGGATCAGTGACCCCCATTTGAAAGCTGGAAAGAGTCAGAAGAAATGATTAAAAACCTATACAAATTAAATAACGAAGACCAATTAAAAAGTTTCTTAGAACTGGCCATTCTATAACATACTTAAAGTTAACTTAAAGGTGAAGCACCCCATTAATGGACAAAGTTCTGTCTTTTACTTCCACACTTCTTCCTGTTACACTTAGAGCTGCAGAGTATTTCTGGTCAGGTGATCTCTGAGGCAGCACAGAGATTATCATAAAATGGGGATGCAAGGGAAAAGATGTAAAAGTGCAATATTTACTGATATCTATGTTCCAGTTTGGTAAGATTCTTCAATAAGACATTTAACATGGTATAAACTCTCTGTTGGTTAAGGATTCATTCTGGAGGTATGGTTTTCCTTTAAGTCTGCCAAAAAAATATTTATACATTAAACCCAACCGGATGATTTTGCCACCAATATGGATTCACAGTGCTTAGTTACCATCAAGTATTGTCCATCACTCTGTCTGTAGTTCCTTTGGGCATCAGTTTTGAGTGACTGATATATGATGGGTGATGACCTCCACTACACTTGACACTATACCAGGGGCAGCATGGTGGGTAGCACTTCTGCCTTTCAGCACTGGAGTCTTGAGTTCACTTCTGGCCTGGGCACGATCTATAAAGCATTTGCATAGTCTCCCCGGGTCTGCATGGGTTTCCTCCAAGTGGTTTCCATCCACACGTTAAAAACATACAGGCAGGTTAAATGGTTTCTGATTAAATTGAATTAAGGGGCAGATTTATTAAAGGAGAACTAAACCCCTTCGGCGCTAAAATCCCTCCCCTGTGTTGCACCCCCTCCCTCCTGGCCTACCTCCCCTGGGTAAATGCCGCTAAGTTGCTACTTACCCCTCTGCGCAGGTCCTGTCCACTGAGTTCACAGACACCATCTTCTCCTGTACGGTCTTCTTCCTGGATTGCCCGGCGTTTGGCAGCGCATGCGCAGTAGGAGTATCAGCTCTACTGCGCATGCCTGAAAGTCATGAAGTTTCCGAAAAAAGAAATCAGAAAACTTTGTGGCTTTCGGTAAATGCGCAGAAGAACTGAACCGGCAAATACTCCTACTGCGCATGCGCCGCCAAACCATTTTCACTATTGTCACATTTCTTTTTATGTGTTGTGCACTGCGCAACACATAAAAAGAAATGTGAAAATAGTGACATCTTGTGGCACAATTTTAAAAGACATGTAATCACTAATTGAATATGTAACCACGATTGTTTATTTGAATTGATTGGTAATTATGTCATCTGTACACCCACTTTTTTTGTATTTAAGTATTCACACAACCACCCTAATGTGTCCAGAAACTTTGGACACATGAGTGATGATTCAATAAAATTCACTTTGATTGAGCTATATGGAGTGCGGATCTATTTTGGAGATTGTATGTCATAAACGTGACCCAGCACGAGTCTCATGGAGGCAGGGTGCCAGGCATTAAGCTGCTGCGTGCACTAGTCTCTTCACAAAAAGAAACTTTTGCCGCACCCTTCCCTCTCCTCTTGTGAATCATTGTCCCGCCTCCTGGCCTTATCCTAGCTCTCCATTGGGCAAAAGAGCCGCACGTTGTGGGAGGGGAGTTGCTCTCTCTCTGCCTCTGTTTACTAGCAAAGCTGCCAGAGAGGGGGGGAGGGAGCGGAAACCAGGCAGAAAATTGAAGCCAAACACTTAGCACAGGAGCAGCTGTTTGGGGAGAGTGGAGACAGAGACTCCTGACACTGACTGGCAGTGGCAGTCGCAGGAAGCGTGGAAACCGTGGAGACTGCGATGGCGCTTTCTTCAGATTTACTGGCTCTCTGCTTCTCTTGGACTTGGTAACGGGCGGTGGCGGGCCCCATCGGGGGTGCAGGGGCTCGGGCCCTGGCACCGTTGCACCCTTTGCACCCCCGGTAGTTCCGCCACTGTGTGTAATGTGCCTCTTCTAAAGTATTGAGATTATGGGTTTGATGCAGATCACTAGATCTAACCCACCTCCCTTACCCCTAAATTAACAGAAGGGGATGGAGTTACTAAAGAAATCTTCTCTAATCCCATGGCTGATGATTCTGGGCAATCTTGTACCCACCGCTGTGACTAATAAGCTCCATTGAGCAATGCCTCTAATCCCTTCCCACTGCTCCGGCCCTTTTTACCCACATTTTAATGATATTCCACTACTTAGTGGATCGATACCGAATGTAATTGTCAAGTCAGGGTCTAGAATTACACCTAAAGATTTCTTTGTTCCTTTTCACGTGTGTGTTTTTTTGTTCAAGTATGAATTGTTTTATGTTCTCTGTCTAATTTATCCTTTTAAAAGCTGTAGCCCCATTCTTTTCTTAACTGTCACTTCAGCGCCATCTAGTGTCCATTTCCCTTTACTCCTGAATGATGTGATTTAATGGAACCTTTGCTCTAGCGCCATCTTGTGTTCACTCTTTTTCCCTGCAGTTTATGGAATGAATTGAGGCGCGGCACAGTCCGGAACTGATCAGTGCAAGGGAGCCAGTTCGTACTTAAATACTTGGGGTTTTATGTGGTTTGTTAGTCATTCCTTTTCAGAATTTTTACAGAATATTTGCTAATACCTCACTATTTAATCCCAGACAATCTTCCCTGGTCGTTTGTCAGGGAGGTGCTTGACTTTTCAGTATTACTATGGTGCAAGAACAAACATATTAGTACAATACCTGCCTCATTGAATGGGGATATATTATTGTAAATTTGTTTTCTACTTTACTTATATTTCTATATTTATCTGCTTTGTTTACATGTTTTTTATTTTGGTTCTGTTTTGCTTTATTTACAGATATCCCGGTGGGGCACAGGTAACCGCCAAAGGGAGACAAAGCCGCCAAGGAGAATGAAGAAATTGCCAAGGAGGAAAAAGACAGGAGGTAAGTTCCATCGAACACAATTTTTTTAAAACTCCAGGCCACTAATGTTTGTTTTTATAACCCGTAATGGGTGCTCTAACCACCAATGATTTTGTTTTTTTACTTTTATGAGGGTTCTGTGCACCAATGTTTTTTTTACTTGTAGTGGGGACACTGGCTAGCAATGTTTCTTTTTTTTATTTGGTGGGGGAGGTAGCCTGGCCACCAATGGGTTTTTACCCAGTGTTTTAATATCAACTGAAGCCCTCTGATGGCTGGAGGTAAAACACACCACATTATTCTTTTAGCACTTATGTCTGTGTGGCCTTTTTACTGTGGTGTGGGTGCAAGTGTGCCCTGTAAAATTTGTTGTATGGGGCCCTGTAATTTCTGATGGTGGCCCTGACCATTACATTTATCTCTGTCTGAGGATGAATACAACCAAATTTATTTTTCTTTAAAATGACCTGTTTGCGTTTGAAATGCTTCCGGAATCAGCTACACAAATTGTCTATATGATGTGTTGGTTGTGCCCATTGTTTCCTTAATCATACTGTTTTTTACCAGTGTATAGATTTCTTACAACTTTATTGATTTACTATGTATGTTTCATACATGATCATCAAGACTGGAAAAACCATTTGGTTCATGAATTAAAAATGTATTAAGCTCCTAAATGAGAGTAAAGCTAGGGCTCCATACTACTAAATTAGCAGGTCCCTCTTCCCCCAGGGGCCCCCAATTATAAGTTCACTGGTTACCGTGGTTCCCTGGTCAAGTAAAATGAAGCCTCATTAAATAAAAGCCACGATTTATACATCGTTATGCCCCATAATCTCAAAATCCTGTCCATGTTCAACCTGACCCTCCCCCAACTTTTAAAAAGTAATAGTATAGATAAAGGAATCATATATTTATTTATCTAAGTCAGTTTGAGGGACACAGGGACAGTGGGGTATATCTAGTACCACTAGGAGGCAGGACACAACAATAAGATAAGAACTGGCTCCTCCTCCACTGGCTATACCCCCAGCAGGCGGAGCTTAGCTCAGTTTAAGTTGCGTCCTCAGGAGGTTAGGACTTCAGTTTTTCTGCTAGTCAGTTACCTGACACATTGGGGATATCATACTCCTTTACATTGAGTAAAGGATCTTTATTGGCATTCCCCACCGTGGGATTATGTTTCCGGGGTCTTCTAAGTGCTTAGCACAGACCAACCAGCCACAATTATATCTCCATTTCCCTGACAGGAGGAGAACGGGCTGGCCGGCAGACAAGAGGAGAGCGGTTACCCTTGCAGGTATGTTTTTTCTCTGGGTGGTCCCCTTCCGCAATTCCCATCCTCCAAGACTCCTCACCCCTACTAGCCTTGCAGCTTATGCACATGAGGTTTTTTCCTTGCAGGCACACAGGCTCTGTCACAGAGGGTAATACAGGTCTGTGCAAGCCTGGGAAAGTAGAAGACAGTCTAGCAGACGTTACCTGAGCCTGCTGTTCTCCCGGTTCACATGCCCGGCATGATAGGAGGGACAAGGCAATGTGGAGTGGTGCCGGTTTAACCTTGGCACCATTTCTCCTCACACTGCCGGCCTCCATTTTGCAGCACATTCTCCTACCACCCTGAGCCTTGGCAGGACACCTGAGCACCACACTATTTAGGTAGGTGGTCAACGCAGATAACAAGCACTAAGTGGAGCAGTGCCGGTTATTTCTCCATCTTGCGGAGTGGCATTTTCGCGCAGGTTGGCGCGCCTTCTCAGAGGGCCGGCCACCTTTTTGCAGTGCATTCTCCTAGATCAGTGCCATTCCTGTTCGCAGCACTGCACTTGCATGGGTGCGGTTGCCAAGGCAACGGGTCCCTGACTCGCCGCATTTAGAGACGAGCTGAAACACAGCAGGGGCTCCGTCGCACTCAAAAGCTGCAGACAAGACAACCTCAGTACAATGCCACCCACGACCATGAACAATGCCAATCGGAGGGAGATTAAGCCAGTTTGCCGACAGGTGGAGCACACTCGTTCAAGACGATTCGTTCAAGAAAACGTACTACATTCCAGAGGGTCATTTCCAGCCTTCTCCTTGCAGAGGTATTCACCTCAGTACCTCAGGGAGAGCCTTTCAAGGAATACTACTCAAATTTCTCCATAGTACCCCAAAAAGAACGGGTCAGTCCGCCCCATTCTAAGAAATTGAACAACCTCGTTTGCTCACACATATCGATGGGTCCCTCCGGTTGGTTTTCCCATCGCCGTCCATAGGGCAATTCCTGGTTTCCCCCAACATAAGGGTTGCGTACCTACAGGTTACCATTTTCCCTCTGCATCGCAGATTCTTGAGATTTGCCTTCCAAACTCGTCACTACCAATTCACAAGTCTTCTCCTCAGCCTATCATCTGCCCAACTATATTCTTCAAGATCATGGCCGCAGTCACATCGGTTATCCACAATGTTCGAATTCCATCTCTCCACGCTTGGACGACCTGCTTATCAAGACGCCTTCCCTTCCGGAGGCCCAACGGTTGCTGAACCGGATCAAGTCTTACAAAACGCGCAGCCAATCCATGGTACCATACGGCCTTAATTGATTGAGTGGCTCTTGAGACCCAAATCCTGACGCAAGAAGGATTCTCTAAGGTGGTGGCAAACACAATGTGCGCCACCGCAAAACCATTTTTAACCAGAGACTATCACAGAGTCTGGTCCACTTAACTCCAATGGCGTACTCGACGCAAGGCAAGATTCAGGTTCTGTCCATTCCCAACATATTTAAAATAAATAGAAAACCTACAGGAAGGTCTTGCTATGAGGTTGTCTCAAGTCTCAAAATTCAGCGCTTCAGTCCTCTTCCAGAAACGCCTAGCCCTACTTCCTTTTGTCAAAACACTCATGCATGGGCTAGCTCAAATGGTCCCCCCCGTATGAGCACCAGTCCTTCCCTGGGACCTCACATTACTATTTAATGGTGAATACACAAAATCTCCTTATATATTTCAAAGATGTTCCAGTTAAATAAAATAAGATCATTGCCATTTCCAGACATTCTTCATTAAGACATCAGTGGATTTGTCTGCAAAACATGTATGAAACGTGAGATATTGTGCAGTACAGTCACAGCCTATGGAACAAATTTGCTTCCTGGTAAAACAACAATACTAGACTACAAGTAATAACTGCTCTGTAAAGCAGTGTGTGAAATGATGCTGATATATGGATAATAATAGTAATAGCAATGACAATGCTTAAACTAATGCACGCCACCTTTCCCCGACCCTCCGCCGTTCGCTGACCAGCGAGTCAGTTTAAAGAAAATAAAAGCAGCGGAATGTGGATTTCAACATTATAGAGAAACAGATCTGCTTCCTCTTCAGTTACTTTAGTGTTCCCATGTTTTCTTATAGGCCTTCCTTTTATTGTGTATGAAATGTGTTATTTCTTCTCATTTTCTTATTTGCTCTCCCAGGGTAATCTATTAGGAGTGTGTCGGGGGCTGAGACAACGTCTAGGGATCAATGTTTTCACTGCATGTAGGAGACGCAAGGTAAGTAAATCACATAATGTACTTTTTTGTTTTGCAGACTCATGCAACCACACCTACTCCTGCCCACCAGTGTGTACATGGCACTATTTTCAACAGGGTAGAGGCTGTAACTGTGGGATAGTGTGTATAGTGAGGCAAGATGTTCTTCGGGGATTGTGGCTGTAACTGTGAAATAATGTTCATCATAGGGAAGATAGTTTTATGAGAAGAGACTGTGGAATAGATTGTATAGTAAGGCAAGATTGTCTCCGCAATTCATCAGAATTTGGACTTCATATAGGTAACTATAATTTCCCTGGAAAAAGCAATGTGTTCTATATACACATAACATTTTTGATAACAGGAAGAGCATTTTGTATCGTAGAGAATAATAGAAATGAAGCTGCAGAGATGCCCTTCCCCACACATGCTTATTGGGCGTGTAGATATTGTTTCAAGAATTTGGCTAGTTGTCCATATAATAACCATCCCCAAGGATTAGGAAATGTGTCCACCAAAGAACCCTACATGATGGCGAACTGTAAAACAGAAAGCAGACATAAGAGGAAGCACTGGGTTACTCCTGCCATAGTCAATAAGGGAAAGCTTTTTAATGTGCAAATATGCTTAGAAAACGAGAGATGTTTTCTCACCGTCTGAAGGTGTTCACTACCTCCTTATTTCTTGCTCCACTCTAATCTCTTTACCAGTAAAAGCAGACATTTCTCTTCAGATTACAAGTTAGGAACTCTTTTAGAATGGAGTGGGGTTTTTTTTACAGTGAGGATGTAAAATCTTATTTATGAGCTATTGTCCTGTCTGGTACAAAAGAGTGGAACTTATATAGTGTGAAAATATGAAAGCACTTTTAATTATTTATATTGTGTAGGGATGCACTAAATCCACAATTTTAGGATTCAGCGAATCCTTTGTGAAAGATTGTACTGAAACCCGAACTGAATTCATATCCTAATTTGCATATGTATATTAGGGGAAAAGGGGGAAGGAGAACCACAAGTGCAGCACCTGGTTAAGAAATTTTTGAATTCCATGTTTGTGTGACGAAAAGTCAGCCAGGCACTTGAATTTGGCCAAATCCGCATTAGAATCCTGCTGAAAAAGGCTGAATCCCAAACCAAATCCTGGATTCAGTACATCCCTGATATATTGTGCAGTTTTCATCCAGGGAAAGGTGCAGTTGCCATTTTGGGCTCAAAAAGGTAAGGGGGTTCTGGTCAACTGGAGACCTCATCTCTCTGGATCAACTACATGATAAATGAGTTCGGGGGGTAATTGCCACCGTGCCATCTTGCTCAGAATTCTGAGGGTATTTATACATGTAGTTGTCACCGTACCATCTTTCTCTGAGTTCTGGGGTATTTATACATGTAATTGCCACCGTACCATCTTTCTCTGAGTTCTGGGGTATTTATACATGTAATTGCCACCGTCCCATCTTTCTCTGCGTTCTGGTGTATTTATACATGTAATTGCCACTGTACCATTCCTCTCTGTCATCTGGCGGTATTTATACATGTAATTGCCACCGTACCATCTTTCTCTGGAGTGTAATTGCCACCGTACCATCTTGCTCGGAGTTCTGGGATATTTATACATGTAATTGCCACCGTACCATCTTTCTCTGAATTCTGGGGGTATTTATACATGTAATTGCCACCGTACCATCTTGCTCTGTGTTCTGGTGGTATTTATACATGTAATTGCCACCGTACCATCTTGCTCTGGGTTCTGGTGTATTTATACATGTTATTGTCACCTTACCATCTTGCTCGGAGTTCTGGGGGTATTTATACATGTAATTGCCACCGTACCATCTTGCTCTGAGATCTGGGGGTATTTATACATGTAATTGCCACCGTATCAGCTTTCTCTGAGTTCTGGGGGTATTTATACATGTAATTGCCACCGTACCATCTTTCTCTGAGTTCTGTGGGTATTTATACATGTAATTGCCACCGTATCATCTTTCTCTGAGTTCTGGGGGTACTTATACATGTAATTGCCACTGTACCAACTTCCTCTGAGTTCTGGGGTATTTATACATGTAATTGCCACCGTACCATTCCTCTCTGTCTTCTGGGGGTATTTATACATATAATTGCCACCGTACCAACTTTCTCTGAGTTCTGGGGGTATTCATCCATGTAATTGCCACCGTACCATCTTGCTCGGCGTTCTGGGGGTATTTATACATGTAATTGCCACCGTACCATCTTTCTCTGAGTTCGGGGGGTATTTATACATGTAATTGCCACCGTATCATCTTTCTCTGAGTTCGGGGGGTATTTATACATGTAATTGCCACCGTACCATCTTTCTCTGAGTTCTGGGGTATTTATGCATGTAATTTCCACCGTACCAATTATCTCTGTCTTCTGGGGATATTTATACATGTAATTGCCACCATACCATCTTTCTCTGAGTTCTGGGGTATTTATACATGTAATTGCCACCGTACCATTCATCTCTGTCTTCTGGGGGTATTTATAAATGTAATTGCCACCGTACCATCTTTCTCTGAGTTCGGGGGGTATTTATACATGTAATTGCCACCGTATCATCTTTCTCTGAGTTCGGGAGGTATTTATACATGTAATTGCCACCGTACCATCTTTCTCTGAGTTCTGGGGTATTTATGCATTTAATTGCCACGTACCATTCATCTCTGTTTTCTGGGGGTATTTATAAATGTAATTGCCACCGTACCATCTTTCTCTGAGTTCGGGGGGTATTATACATGTAATTGCCACTGTGCCATCTTGCTCGGAGTTCTGGGGGTATTTATACATGTAATTGCCACCGTACCATCTTGCTGGGAGTTCTGGGGGTATTTATACATGCAATTGCCACTGTAACATTCATCTCTGTCTTCTGGGGGTATTTATACATGTAATTGCCACCGTACCATCTTGCTCTGTCTTCTGGGGGCATTTATACAAGTAATTGCCACCGTACCAGCTTGCTCATAGTTCTGGGGTTATTTATACATGTATTTGCCACCGTACCATCTTGCTCTGTCTTCTGGGGGTATTTATACATATAATTGCCACCGTACCATCTTGCTCTGAGTTCTGGGAGTTTTAATACATGTAATTGCCACCGTACCATCTTGCTCAGAGTTCTGGGGTATTTATGCATGTAATTTCCACCGTACCATTCATCTCTGTCTTCTGGGGTTATTTATAAATGTAATTGCCACCCTTTCATCTTTCTCTGAGTTCTGGGGGTATTTATACATGTAATTGCCACTTTACCATCTTGCTCAGAGTTCTAGGGCAGGGCAGCCATCAGGGGGGGACAGGGGGGAGAGCTGTAGGGGGCCCCGAGGGTAAGGGGGGCCCCGGCCACGCCACACTTACTTGATTAGCCGGGCCCCCATCTTTCTGAGAGCTGCTGACTTTGGGAAGGCATGGATGTTTAAGGGGCCCTGGCCACCAATTTTCTTATAATGTGGGGGGGGCTGGCTACCAATTTTGGCCACCAATTTTTTTTTCTCATGTGGGGTCCTAGCCACCAATATGTTTTTAATGGGGGGGCCCTGGTCACAAATGTTTTTTTATGGGGGCCCTGACCACCAATATCCATTTACTTTTTATTAACATGTAGGAACCCTAGCCACCAATTTTTTGTTTTGTTTTTTTACTGTGTGGTGGGGAGGGCGGACCTGTAGATGGGGCTTGCAGTGGGCGTAGCCCAGGGGGCCCAGGAAATTTTGTCGTATGGGGCCCTGCGATTTCTGATGGCGGTCCTGTTCTAGGGTATTTATACAGTACATGTAATTGCCACTTTACCATCTTGCTCAGAGTTCTGGGGTATTTATACATGTAATTGCCACCATACCATCTTTCTGAGTTATGCGGGAATTTATACATGTAATTGCCACCGTATCATCTTTCTCTGAGTTCGGGGGGTATTTATATATGTAATTGCCACCGTGCCATCTTGCTCAGAGTTCTGTGGGTATTTATACATGTAATTGCCACCATACCATTCATCTCTGTCTTCTGGGGGTATTTATACATGTAATTGCCACTGTATCATCTTTCTCAGAGTTCTGGGGTATTTATACATGTAATTGCCACGTGCCATCTTTCTCTGAGTTATGGTGTATTTATACATGTAATTGCCACTGTACCATTCCTCTCTGTCATCTGGCGGTATTTATACATGTAATTGCCACCGTACCATCTTTCTCTGAATTCTGGTGTTATTTATACATGTAATTGCCACCGTACCATCTTGCTCGGAGTTCTGGGATATTTATACATGTAATTGCCACCGTACCATCTTTCTCTGAGTTCTGGGGGTATTTATTCATGTAATTGCCACCGTACCATCTTGCTCTGTGTTCTGGTGGTATTTATACATGTAATTGCCACCGTACCATCTTGCTCTGAGTTCTGGGGTATTTATACATGTAATTGCCACCGTACCATCTTGCTCGGAGTTCTGGGGGTATTTATACATGTAATTGCCACCGTACCATCGTGCTCTGAGATCTGGGGGTATTTATACATGCAATTGCCACCGTATCAGCTTTCTCTGAGTTCTGGGGGTATTTATACATGTAATTGCCACCGTACCATCTTTCTCTGAGTTCTGCGGGTATTTATACATGTAATTGCCACCGTATCATCTTTCTCTGAGTTCTGGGGGTATTTATACATGTAATTGCCACTGTACCAACTTCCTCTGAGTTCTGGGGTATTTATACATGTAATTGCCACCGTACCATCTTTCTCTGAGTTCGGGGGGTATTTATACATGTAATTGCCACCGTATCATCTTTCTCTGAGTTTGGGGGGTATTTATACATGTAATTGCCACCGTACCATCTTTCTCTGAGTTCGGGGGGTATTTATACATGTAATTGCCACCGTACCATCTTGCTCGGAGTTCTGGGATATTTATACATGTAATTGCCACCGTACCATCTTTCTCTGAGTTCTGGGGGTATTTATTCATGTAATTGCCACCGTACCATCTTGCTCTGTGTTCTGGTGGTATTTATACATGTAATTGCCACCGTACCATCTTGCTCTGAGTTCTGGGGTATTTATACATGTAATTGCCACCGTACCATCTTGCTCGGAGTTCTGGGGGTATTTATACATGTAATTGCCACCGTACCATCGTGCTCTGAGATCTGGGGGTATTTATACATGCAATTGCCACCGTATCAGCTTTCTCTGAGTTCTGGGGCTATTTATACATGTAATTGCCACCGTACCATCTTTCTCTGAGTTCTGCGGGTATTTATACATGTAATTGCCACCGTATCATCTTTCTCTGAGTTCTGCGGGTATTTATACATGTAATTGCCACTGTACCAACTTCCTCTGAGTTCTGGGGTATTTATACATGTAATTGCCACCGTACCATTCCTCTCTGTCTTCTGGGGGTATTTATACATATAATTGCCACCGTACCAACTTTCTCTGAGTTCTGGGGGTATTCATCCATGTAATTGCCACCGTACCATCTTGCTCGGCGTTCTGGGGTATTTATACATGTAATTGCCACCGTACCATCTTTCTCTGAGTTCGGGGGGTATTTATACATGTAATTGCCACCGTATCATCTTTCTCTGAGTTCGGGGGGTATTTATACATGTAATTGCCACCGTACCATCTTTCTCTGAGTTTGGGGGGTATTTATACATGTAGTTGTCACCGTACCATCTTGCTCAGAATTCTGGGGGTATTTATACATGTAGTTGTCACCGTACCATCTTTCTCTGAGTTCGGGGGGTATTTATACATGTAATTGCCACCGTACCATCTTTCTCTGAGTTCGGGGGGTATTTATATATGTAATTGCCACCGTGCCATCTTGCTCAGAATTCTGGGGGTATTTATACATGTAGTTGTCACCGTACCATCTTGCTCAGAGTTCGGGGGGTATTTATACATGTAATTCTCACCGTACCATTCATCTCTGTCTTCTGGGGGTATTTATACATGTAATTGCCACCGTATCATCTTTCTCTGAGTTCTGTGGGTATTTATATTTGTAATTGCCACCGTGCCATCTTGCTCAGAATTCTGGGGGTATTTATACATGTAATTGCCACCGTACCATTCATCTCTGTCTTCTGGGGGTATTTATACATGTAATTGCCACTTTACCATCTTGCTCAGAGTTCTGGGGTATTTATACATGTAATTGCCACCGTACCATCTTTCTGAGTTCTGGGGGAATTTATACGTGTAATTGCCACCGTATCATCTTTCTCTGAGTTCGGGGGGTATTTATATATGTAATTGCCACCGTGCCATCTTGCTCAGAGTTCTGTGGGTATTTATACATGTAATTGCCACTGTACCATTCATCTCTGTCTTCTGGGGGTATTTATACATGTAATTGCCACTGTATCATCTTGCTCAGAGTTCTGGGGTATTTATACATGTAATTGCCACGTGCCATCTTTCTCTGAGTTCTGGTGTATTTATACATGTAATTGCCACTGTACCATATTTCTCTGAATTCTGGGGGTATTTATACATGTAATTGCCACCGTACCATCTTGCTCGGAGTTCTGGGATATTTATACATGTAATTGCCACCGTACCATCTTTCTCTGAGTTCTGGGGGTATTTATTCATGTAATTGCCACCGTACCATCTTTCTCTGAATTCTGGGGGTATTTATACATGCAATTGCCACCGTATCAGCTTTCTCTGAGTTCTGGGGGTATTTATACATGTAATTGCCACCGTACCATCTTTCTCTGAGTTCTGCGGGTATTTATACATGTAATTGCCACCGTATCATCTTTCTCTGAGTTCTGGGGGTATTTATACATGTAATTGCCACTGTACCAACTTCCTCTGAGTTCTGGGGTATTTATACATGTAATTGCCACCGTACCATTCCTCTCTGTCTTCTGGGGGTATTTATACATATTATTGCCACCGTACCAACTTTCTCTGAGTTCTGGGGGTATTCATCCATGTAATTGCCACCGTACCATCTTGCTCGGCGTTCTGGGGTATTTATACATGTAATTGCCACCGTACCATCTTTCTCTGAGTTCGGGGGGTATTTATACATGTAATTGCCACCGTATCATCTTTCTCTGAGTTCGGGGGGTATTTATACATGTAATTGCCACCGTACCATCTTTCTCTGAATTCGGGGGGTATTTATACATGTAGTTGTCACCGTACCATCTTGCTCAGAATTCTGGGGGTATTTATACATGTAGTTGTCACCGTACCATCTTTCTCTGAGTTCGGGGGGTATTTATATATGTAATTGCCACCGTGCCATCTTGCTCAGAATTCTGGGGGTATTTATACATGTAGTTGTCACCGTACCATCTTTCTCTGAGTTCGGGGGGTATTTATATATGTAATTGCCACCGTGCCATCTTGCTCAGAATTCTGGGGGTATTTATACATGTAATTGCCACCGTACCATTCATCTCTGTCTTCTGGGGGTATTTATACATGTAATTGCCACCGTACCATCTTTCTCTGAGTTCGGGGGGTATTTATATATGTAATTGCCACCGTGCCATCTTGCTCAGAGTTCTGGGGGTATTTATACATGTAATTGCCACCGTTCTATCTTTCTCTGAGTTCGGGGGGTATTTATACATTTAATTGCCACCTTTTCATCTTGCTCAGAGTTCTGCGGGTATTTATACATGTAATTGGCACCGTATCATCTTTCTCTGAGTTCTGGGGGTATTTATTTGTGTAATTGCCACTGTACCATTCATCTCTGTCTTCTGGGGGTATTTATACATGTAATTGCCACTTTACCATCTTTCTCTGTCTTCTGGGGGGTATTAATACATGTTATTGCCACCGTAACATCTTGCTCAATGCCTTGTAAGGCTATACGTTTATTGCTCTTGTTTTTTTTTTTTTTATTCAGGCTCTCTGCAAATCAATTTATAGTTGCTACGGTAATGTGGACACTAGCAAACAGACTGCTCAATCTGCAAAATGCAATGTTTTTTATTATTTAGCTTTTTATTAAGCAGCTCTCCAAAGTTTCTCAAAATATCCGTCTCTGCACCATATTAAAGTTAATGTAAAGGTGAATGACCCCTTTAATGCTGCACTGATTAACCCTTGCCATTAGCACAGTTAAAATGTATTTCAGACTCTCAGCTTAGATCGTTTGATAACAGGTATGGGACCTGTTATCCAGAATGCTCAGGACCTTGGGGTTTCCGGATAACAGATCTTTCAGTAATTTGGCTCTTCATACCTTAAGTCTACTAGAAAATCATGTAAACGTTAAATAAACCCAATGATCTGGTTTTGCTTCCAATAAGTATTACTTTCATCTTAGTTGGGATCAAGTGCAAGGTACTGTTTTATTAATACAGAGACAAAGGAAAATAATTTTTAAAAAGTTGAATTATTTGATTATAATGGATCCTATAGGAGACAACCTTTCCGTAATTCAGAGCTTTTGAAGGGAAGTGCCTGAGATCCTCACTCAAGGTGATAGTAGTGCCGAAGTGGCAAATAGCTGTACCCCACTGGTCCCACCTCACTGGGTGCAGAAGAGCAGGTGGCGGAGCAGGTAGGCAGTGCTGCCTGTAGGGAGCTCTTATATATCAGGTCCTTTAGTCATATACTAAGAAATTCATTAGGAAGAAGTACTAATCCTGATACATAATACATACATAATGTATTCACTAAAATATTTGTCAATACTACAACTCTGACACCTACTATGGTTTTGATAATATAATCAAAATATTACCAAATGAGAGCCACTATAAAGGCAGTGTGCTGTTGGGCATCACTCTAGTGTCTCTCAGACTGATGCCAACCTCTCGAGTCCCAATGAAACAGCTGATTGAGCCTCGACTGGACCCCTCGCTCCCTGTACATGGTACAGCAAAATACAGCATTGCATTCCCCTTGTTCTGATAATAGGGCAAGATGGGATACTGTAACTGTGGGATAGTGTTTAGTAGGGTAAGTAGACAGGACGGTCTCTGGGATTGTTGCTTTTTCTTCGGGATAGTGTTTAGTAGGGTAAGATGGTCTCCGGGATTGTTGCTGTGGGATAGTATTTAGTTACGCAAGATGATCTCCGGGATTATTGCTGTGACTGTGGGGTAGTGTATAATAAGGCAAGATGGTCTCCAGGATTGTTGCTGTTACTGTTGGATAGTGTTTAGTAAAGCAAGATGGTTTTAGGGACGGTTGCTTTAACTGTGGGATAGTGTTTAGTAAGGCAAGATTATCTCCGGGATTATTGCTGTTACTGTGGGATAGTTTTTAGTAAGGCAAGACGGTGTCTGCGATTGTTGCTGTTGTAGCAACCGGTTAGTGTACTTGCCGTCCAAATATTGTCCCAGGGTTTATTCACATGTTCAGCAAAACACTGTGACACGCGAACATACACGCACACGTCAAGATACGCACGCAACCACTGATGACCAAGACCCGACTGTTCCCCTGCAGGAATGCGTTGAAATATACCCCAAATCACCAGGGCGGTAAATAGACTTACAGGTTGCTTGTATGGGGTGTCTACATTTTGAGGCACCTATATGCAGTATACTTACATAAACCCATACACATTGCACATAAAACTGTTCAGTGGAATCCTGGCATTCATAGAGTGTTTTACCATGGTAACCAATGATATGTGGCATATATGATGCTTTAGACTAGAATCTTTGAGGTCATTTTTCAAAGAATTCACTAGTTTCTATAAAAAATTATAATTTTAGCAAAGAATTGCAACTTGGTAGTTTGCAGTACATAGTAGACACCTGCCCTCCTTTAGCCCGTGCCCGCCGCATCCAACTTCCGGGTTGCTTTTATAGACCCGCGCGGACCCGAGCATGTGCAGCGTCTATAAAAGACGAAGTCGGAAGCCAGCATTTGACAGTGGCGGGTGGGGAGATCAGAGGGTAAACCCGTGGGTATTGGGCCGGCCCGCACATCTCTAGTACATAGATATATGTTCTTATTATTTGCCAGAATCTGCTCTTTCTAATAATGTGTAGTTTTCTAGGGTAAACCTACAGTTAGTTGAATGTTTGGCCTTGAGATCAAACGTATGGAGTTTTTGGCTTATGGAGTTTCTGATATGTGTGATTGTATTATGTGAAACATGATTTTTTTATTTTAAATCGGCCGTATTGGCCTGCAGTGAAAGGGTTAAAGCTGTTGTACAGTAATTACCATTTTCTTCCCCTAGATGGCAGTGTAGAGATGGGTTAGATAAGACATTAGCTGTATATATAGTGTTTGGCCACTAGAGGGAGTAGTTAAACAAATTGGAGGTTCTAAGAGGGTGGAGTTTGGAAGAATATGAAAGAAGACAAGTCACAGGGGCAGATGTGCATCAGAGGAGGAACATCTATTGAAGAAGCCACTTTGCAGGAGAACCACAGCCAGGACCCAAGTAAGTAGGAAGTGTGAGGCCTGGTTAGCATAGGATTAGTTTTCTTATAGTCACTGCTCAGCATTAGGGCTGTGTAAGCATGTTGGTTTTATTCAATGTTATTTATTTAGTGGGATTGCACATTATTTATGGTAGATTTTGAAACCTTAAGTAGCCCCAAAAAATCCCTGGGTTTTTTTTATTAACAATTTTCATTCATTTGTCTTTATCAGGAATATGCCAATAAGAAGCAGAAGAAAAGAGATAAAGCAGAAGGGATGGAATTGAGATCATAATACAGAAAAAGACATTTCCTGGGACACTCTCATGGTAAGTATTATGGCTTTTGTTGGTACAGAACATGCTCAGGGTTTACCCAATAAGACAATTTCTGGTAGTGGGCTATAGAAGTAATTCATAGATAAGGGTTGAGAATGTTTTTTTATTATACTATACAGCAGATAGACAACAGCCGGATATGCATTTATTTGAGAGGCAGTGTCAGTGTCAGAGGGAGTCAAGGGGGAGGTCCACAATGATGGCGGAGGGGTCCAGGGCCAATGTGCTCTCTGCGCTTGTATTTAGATTTATATTTTATCTTGGTAACTAATAGTATTTGAGAGATAAGATACTTCAAGGTGAAAACTTTGAGGGGATTTTTGGAAATGTTACCAAATATAAAAATGTAGGAAAGGTTTGCGGCTTGATACTTTGGAGTAGAAAGACAAGCATATCTACAGTTTTTGGGATTCAGTGGAATGTTTACTTTCCAAAAATATATGTTTTTTGGTGTTAATGTAGCCTTTTCTACCTTTGCCCCTCAAAAGAAATCTGTAAATGTGTTGATTTTGCAGAATCTGGAATGACAGGACTGATGGCTCAAATGGGGTGTCTTCATTTTGGGGCCCCCATATGCCACATACTTAGATAAACCTATACGTATAGATGTCTGACCACAGAGTCAGCCTATATCAGTGGTACAAGGATATCTAATAGAAATAATGTTATAAAAATGTTATCTGTAGGTGTATAGAACTGGCTCTTTGCTGTGACAGCGGTGCCACCAACCAGTGTGTCAATCAATAGGAGCTGCAGCCACAGAGTGCTATCCATGGTACTGAATGGAAAAGGCAGTTTAAGCTTCCCTCAATGGCTGCATTAGTTATTGCAGTATATGTACCATAAGTCACATGTTAGATATGTACTTATTATAGCAAATGTGTTTTATCCACACAGGGAAAAGGAGGATATGGGAGTTGTAGCTAGAGGGCCACACACCTGGCAGTCAGGATTTAGAAACATCTATTTCAATTATCTACACACCCTGAAGAGTCACTATGGGGGGTTATATTAGGCCAACAGCTTGAAGGTTCTTGTTGGTTCCTTGGTGGTTCCTGTGATTTTCCCTTTGTGGCCAGCGAGAGTTGTTTTTGGCCCCCACAGAGGGTGTGTCCACACTTTGGCTGTGTTGTCATAGGCGCCAGTCAGCAGATAACTCCCACTGGTGGCTGTTATGCAATGAGAGAGGGTATAACGGATTTTTTTCCTCCTTGCCTGCTTGTGGGCTGCACCCCACCCTGCATCTGCCCTCCCTCCTTGATGCCTGCTTGTAAGCTGTGCTCCTTCCCACCACTGGAATCTCCCCAACATAAGGGCAGGTAAGGGGCAGCCCAACATCAGGCATCTTTTTCCCCATAATTATATTAATAATGATTATGAAGATATAATTACGTATAATGATCCAGAACACCGGGTGCCAATAATACACAGCAGCACCCGTGTGTCACTTTTAGTAAACATCTTGCCCCTCAGGGGAGACAATCCCAGAGGAGTAAAAAAAAAGCGTGCATCTATTGTATCTCTAATAAAGAGGCCGTTCTACCCCTTTACCCACGCAGGGAACCCGCCCCTTTTACCCACACAGGGATCCCGCCCACCCCGTTACCCACACATGGAAACTGCCTCTTTACCCACAGAGGGAACCCGCCTCTTTGCCCATGCTTGGAACCCGCCCACCCAATTACTCATGTAGGAAACCCACCCGCCCCTTTATCCACACAGGGATCCCGCCCACCCCTTTACCCACGCAGGAAACCTGCCTAAGCCTTTACCCACGCAGGGAACCCGCCCACCCAGGGAACCCGCCCACCCCTTTACCCATGCAGGCAACCTGCCCCTTTACCCACGCAGGAAAACGCCCGCCTTTGACAAAGCTACTAATTTTTAAACTATTAGGCGGGGGGTGGTCCATTTAGTTTGCGGGTTGGTGAATGGGCGGAAGGGTTGGTTTGGGTGGAAGCGAGTGGTTTACGCTATGCTGAGAGTCTGAATTCGCTACTGCCGAGACCTTTAAACTTTCCCCTACAGTACTTGGTGGTACGCGCACACCAAGAAAACTGAGCGGCTTTATTCCGGGGTACCAAAAGAGAAGCACATTAAGAGAACAGTGCTGGTAGAATCCGGAAGTGTATAATTTAAAGTACATCTATGGTACTGTGCGGGTGAAGTCCTCTGTGCTTTGTCATTTAGTACTATAAACGAATGGTGTGGGTGGATTCAGCGGGGCTTAATTGCAAGCACACTAAATGTACAAACATGACTGGAGCTTTTGAAAAGTACGTTGTCCAAAAAAACCCTGATATAGGTATTTTTTTATTGATAATGTTCATACATTTGTCTTTATCAGGAATATGCGGGTAAAAAGCAGAAGAAAAGAGCAGGATAAAGCAGAAGGGATGGAATTGAGATCAGAAGACAAGACATTTCCCTGGGACACTCTCATGGTAAGTATTATGGCTTTGGTCATATAGAACAGGTTCAGACTTAGTCCGGCATTGCTGTGGGAGGTACTTCCAGAGACAGTTTAGAACTCAGCAGTGAGTGTTACATCTAAAAACATGTCAGTTGAGATGACTTCCGGATCTTAGAACCACTGATTTCTTAAGGAATTGCAGGTGAAACAACACAGATAATGGGGCAATTGCAGCTTTCCTGCAGCCCCACGTGCATTATTGTATTTATAATCAGTGTAACATAGTAAGTTAGGTTGAAAAAAGACACTTCCATCAAGTTCAAACTTTTAACTCTATTTAAACCTGCCTAACTGCTAGCTGATCAGAGGAAGGCAAAACACCCCATTTGAAGCCTCTCCAATTTGCCTCAGAGGGGGAAAAAATTCCTACCTGACTCCAAAAACAGTCCCTGGATCAACTTGTACTATGAGCTAACTTCCATAACCCTGTATTCCCTTGCTAAACACCATCCAACCCCTTCTTAAAGCTATCTAATGTATCGGCCTCAGTGCCGCTTTGAAATCACGGGGCCCCGTACAACAACATTTTCTGGGCCCCTTCCTCACTGGCGCCCAAGCCCCACCCCATATCCCACCCACTCCACCCAAGCCCCACTTCATCCCGCCCAAAGACCACACTAAGTTGCAAATTTTTACTAGTGACTTGATATACAGTGTTGTACCTAAAATGGGTCAAGCCGAGAGCAATAATTAAGTGATGTATAGGACGTATTATGGGACAGATCTTGTGTAATCAGTGGCGTAACTAGACCCCTTGGGGCCCTGGTATGGAATTTACAACTGCCCCCCCCCCACACACACACACACAATGGGCTGGAACATTGGGATCAACCATAATTTTTACCGGCCAGGCCGGTAAAATACTGGCCAGGTGGCAACCCTAGATGTTGGGACCCTGTGAATCTGAAACTCAGGCAAAATGCTTCTCTACCCTACTATGAAACTACTGGATGCATATCATTTTGTGTGTCCTTTGTGTGCACATCCTTGCCCAAAAGCAAAAGATGCCCCAGTAGCTCCCCTTCTTCTTTTTTGCTGATTCACTGCACATGTTCTGTGCTGCTATCACTTACTGAGCTTAGGGACCCTCTCAAAATATACAGTACACATAGACTAGAAATGTCACAATATAAAGCTGATTAGTAATTAATACAGATAATTACTACATGGCAGCACAGAAACCAGTGTAACTAGCACCAGAATATAATAATCAGCCCTGTAGCATCAGCTTATATTACAGGCCAACCTCATTTTCTGCTTGATAATTTGCGACAACCCCAAGCTTAGCTTCTCAACAGCTGCTCAGAGCCCACTGAGCATGTGAGTGTCGCAGACATTTTCCAAGATGGTGACCCCCTGTGACAAGTTTGAAGTCCTGGATCATTGCTGCTATTGAGAAGTTGAAACTTTAGGCTGGTGCAATAAGTTCATTATATGAAACATGGCATTTTTAGCCATATTAATTTTTAGGATTTATTTCTCCGTTAAAGCCAATGCTTATTGCATTAGTGCCAGGCAAACTGGAAGGATGGCCTGTTTAATAAACAGAACCATCTCCCCATAATATTTTGCTTACAAACTAGGTCAGACGTTTGTATGCTAAATAATGAGTTGCAGATACTGAATTTGCCTGCAGCTTCAAGATTCTAATATTCTAACATTTCTAAAAGGCTTTGGGGCTCTCATACAAGAACATTTAGGGACAAATTCATCAAGGGTCGAATATCAAGGGTTAATTAACCCTCGATATTCGACTGGGGAATGAAAATCCTTCGAATATCGAAGTCAAAGGATTTTGCGCAAATACTTCGATCGAATGATCAAAGGAATAATCGTTCGATCGAAGGAATAATCGTTCGATCGAACGATTAAATCCTTCGAATCGAACGAATCGAAGGATTTTAATCCAATGATCGAAGGATTATCCTAAAACCAAAAAAAGTTAGGCAAGCCTATGGGGACCTTCCCCATAGGCTAACATTGGGGTCGGTAGCTTTTAGGTGGTGAACTAGGGGGTCGAAGTTTTTTCTTAAAGAGACTTCCACTATCGAATAGTTGAACGATTTTTAGTTCAAATCCTTCGATTCGAAGTCATAGTCGATGGTCGAAGTAGCTCATTCGATGGTCGAAGTAGCCAAAAAAACACTTTGAAATTCAAAGTTTTCTTTCTTCTATTCTTTCACTCGAAGTTAATGAATTGGCCCCCAAGATCTATAGAATCGTATTGGTTAGGGAAAGAAGGGATAAAAGGAGCCAAAGAGCCCTTCTCTGGAATGTTTCTATACAGTAGGTGCATTTGCCATAATTTAAAATCATAGGAACATATGATTGAATTGATGAATATGAGTTGCTGCATGGAAAATGTTTGCAGCAAAAGCCACCCAATAATAATTAGTGAAGGCAACACTCCGACATAGCAAAAGGCTCTACTTCAGTTTTGATACTACTAATGGGTGGGTCTAGAAAAACTCAACCCGCACCCAGCTTCCTCCCTTCATTTAAAGGCCCACCCTACTGATGACATTACAAAAGAGGCAGGACAGGCGCAAGCCTATAAAACAGAAGTCGGAAGCCAGCAGTCTATGGTCGTGGGCGGGAGAGCAGGCAGAAAAGCCCAAACCCACCCGTGACCAGAAAGAGGAGCAGCAAAGTTGGCCCGAACCCACCTGACCCCTGAGTATCGGCCCACCCCGCACATCACTAATTGATGATTAAAGGAAAACTATACTCTCTCCAACAATCTTATTCTCTATAAAAATATAATGTATAACTGCTTCATCTCAATAAACCTTTTCATAGAAATAGACCTTTGAGTAGTATGTACCATTAGGTATTCCTAAATAAAAAATGTTAAGAAGTAAGGGCTGCCTAACTAAGGGCAAACATACATGTTATGTGACATGAGGCAGTTAAAGGTTGTTCGCTTTTGAGTTACCTTTTAGTATGATGTAGAGCGTAATATTGTGAGACAATTTGTGATTGGGTTTCATTTTTTATTATTTGTGGTGATTGAGTTATTTAGCTTTTTATTCAGCAGCTCTCCAGTTTGTAATGTCAGCTATCTGGTTGCTCGGGCTAAATTACCCTAGCAACCATGCAATGATATAAATAAGAGACTGGTATATGAATAGGAGAGGCCTGAATAGAAAGATGAGTAATAAAAAGTGGCAATAACAATAAATGTGTAGCTTTACAGAGCATTTTTCGATAGGGTCAGTGACCCCCATAGGAAAGAGTCAGAAGAAATGATTAAAAATCTATACAAATTAAATAACGAAGACCAATTAAAAAGTTTCTTAGAACTGGCCATTCTATAACATACTTAAAGTTAACTTTAAGGTGAAGCACCCCATTAATGGACAAAGTTCTGTCTTTTACTTTGGCTTCGGCGATATCAATGCTCTTAAGGGAAGCCCATCTAATCTCGAAAATGCAGCCCAGCCGGCCCCCTTAAACGGCCCCCTTAAACCTAAATTCTTCCGGGCCTTGGACAACTGTCCCTCCCCATGCCCCCCTGACGGTGGCTCTGTGTCCATCACAACTTCTTCCAAGGATTTGGAGGCAAGTTCAGGGATGATGTCCAGAGCCTAAGGGCTACATAGCCCTCCCCAAAGTCTTCAGGTCAGAACTAAAAAGAACTAGCTGAGAAAAATGGAGTTAATGAACAAGACAAGGTAATAGATAGAATAAGGTGGATCTTTGTCCCAACCAAGCCCCAGAATTCACTGTACCAAGGAGACATGGACTCTATGGTGGATCATTTTAAATTGAATTGGGTGACAGTGCCCTGCTGCCTTAGATGGCAGAATGTCGCTGCCTATGTCGCGCTCCTAGTTCCTAGTTGGGAAGCAACTGTCACTTGACCAAAATAACATTTGGTCCAATGAATAAGTCGGACACAATAACTGAATTACCAGGACCAGGCCTGTAACTATTATATATTTCAGCCTTGGCCAGTCAAAGTACTTAATGAGATGAGTTGCTATGTCATGTATCAGGATAACAAAACAACATACCAGTGCTTTTTGGGGTATACAATAAAATTCTGTTGCTTGTTGTATTCCATCCTTTCTGTCATCTTTGCCCACCCGCAAGTGAAACACCTTCTAGCATACACTTTTTTTTATGGGAGATATTTGAATATGAGACACATTTGTTTAATACACAGATTGCATCTCCTGAAACATTTAGTACGTTAGCACTTATCCTTCAGGTAATGTGAAGATCACTGGCTCTGAAAGCACCGTAACCTGGGGTTTCCTGATGGAGATTTTCTTATGGGAATATGTCATGATAATTTGCTGGGTGATAAATGCTGGCTCTTAACAAAGCGCTGCGTGTGAAAACAGGAAAATAATAACTTGAGCGAGAAATATCTGGTTTTGCAGTACTTTGAAATGGTGCCTAATTTAGATATAATTAAATGCATAATTCTGTAGAAAGAGAGGTTTATAGCATAACGAATATCCTAATACTGACACTTGAGAAAGGGTCCATGTGACTCGAAACATGTTGTGTGTACAATAAAGCACTAACGAAGCAGAGCTCTGCAGTCTATGGCATCCTTTCACTATCCTGTTTTTGAATATCCTAATAGCCTATGAACGGGTACATTAAATATATCCATTGTTCTGTGTCTCTTTATATTGCTTTATATTGCTATATTGTACGGATACACACAGAGCTCGGCATGCCAGACACTGCTATTCCAGAATTAACCCTTTAAGTGCCACAGAACGTAGAATCTACGTTCTGTGGAAAAGTAACTTGAAATGCCACAGAACGTAGATTCTACGTTCTGCAGCACTTCCGGGTTCTGGAGCGGAGGAGCGGCTGTTAGAGCCGCTCGCTCCGTTCCGCTTCAATCCCCTGCCCCTAGGCAACAAGCAGAGCAGGGGATCGAGTGGCCCCTGGGGCGCGATCGCCCAGGGGCCCAAAAGCAGCAGCAGGCACGTGTTACTTATGTGTCCTGCTGCTGCAGCCTGCACTGCGATGATCAGCTCCGCCCACACAGCAGAGGGACAGCGAAGACGATGCAGATCTGTTCCTGGGGCCCTTCCAGATCGCCTGCAACAGTCTCCAGCGATTTTTTCAGGTTAGTGCAACAATTACACACACAAACACACCAACACACACTTATTATAGTAATACACACTTAGATTCACACTTACACACACTTACACATACATTTTTGGGGATTGGGGGGGTCACTTACACTCACTGCACTCACACACACGTGCACACGCACACACGCGCACATAACATGTAATTTACCAATTGTACACACGCACACGCACATACATGGCATTATGGTTTTGGTTTTTTTTCTTATCGCATCGTCTCTTTTTTTGGCTGAAAAAAATGTTTTATTGCCATTATGAATAGCGTATTCGCTAACCGTACTGTGCAATACCTTTTGTATGTTATTTCGGTGATTATATTGCAATTTTGGGTATTTTGGTGCATTTTTAGCCATTTTATTGAATTTTTAGCCATTTTATTGCATTTTCAGCTCTGCATATGTTGTGTTCACTTGTTTCTAGCCGTATAACCTGTTTGGCCCAGCTAAAATATTCAAACTGTGATTCTGACGGCCGATAACACTAGTCTGGAAAAAAAACATTGATTTTTGTGGTTTTATTGGATTTTTTTGCATTTCACTCTTTACTGCCATATTTTGTTTTGCCTTGTAAATTTTATCTACTATATATCCATTTGGGGGTCTCTGCGCCACATAGTTTGGTATATCTATGCATATTGGGCATCAAAGTGTTCAGTAGACCCCTGGCGTTCATATTTAGGATGTTTTATGCTGATACGTTACAAAATGTGGGGCATATAATGGGGTAAAATTCAAACTTTGTGACGATTTTCAGAAATTTGATAAAAACCGTTATGTTCAGCATTGCATTGCAGTTAGGCAGTTTGCAGTAGAAACACATATTTACCCATATTGGATTCGTCAGAATGTGTACTTTCTGAAAATATATGGTTTTCTGGGGTCTCTGTATTGTTAGGGGGGTCTAATGTCGCATAATACACACACCAGGTGCTTATATTGCAGCAGCCAGCGCGTCAGCTGTGTAAATGTATATACACTAATGTCATTTGGGGGTCTCTGTGCGCCACATAGTTTGGTATATCTATGCATATTGGGCATCAAAGTGTTCAGTAGACACCTGGCGTTCATATTTAGGATGTTTTATGCTGATACGTTACGAAATATGGGGCGTATAATGGGATAAAATTCAAGCTTTGTGACGATTTTCAGAAATTTTATAAAAACCGTTATGTTCAGCATTGCTTTGCAGTTTGGCAGTTTGCAGTAGAAACACATATTTACCCATATTGTACTTTCTGAAAATATATGGTTTTCTGGGGTCTCTGTACTGTTAGGGGGGTCTAATGTCGCATAATACACACACCAGGTGCTTATATTGCAGCAGCCAGTGCGTCAGACGTAAAAATGTCTATACATATTGTCATTTGGGGGTCTCTGTGCTCCACATAGTTTGGTATATCTATGCACATTGGGCATCAAACTGTTTAGTAGACCCCTGGCGTTCATATTTAGGATGCTTTATGCTGGTAATGATACATGGACAATACGATGCTGGAAAGTTGAAGCTTTGAGGCAATTTTCAGATATTTCACCAAAACCGCCAATTTTGGGAAAGCCTTGTGACTCAGTAGTTTGGAGCAATAAGGCATGGGTACCCATTTTAGATTCGGTAGAATGTGTACTTTCCAAAAATATATGGGTTTTGGGGGGTAAACATTTATTTCTGTGTTTTTACCCCACAAAAATGCAGTCAATGTGTTGTTTTTTCATTAGCTGAAGTTACCCACGGGACTGTTTGTATGCGCTAACTTCATTTTGGGGCCTCTAAATGCCAGATACTTTGGCAAACTTATGAACAATGGCCACCAAAATGTTCAGAGGAACCCTGGCAATCATATTTAGGGTGCTTTTTATTAGTACGTAATGACACATGGGTGATATGGTGCTGGGAAGTTGAAGCTTTGAGGCAATTTTCAGATATTTCACCAAAACCGACAACTTTGGGAAAGCCTTGCGACTCAGTAGTTTGGAGCAATAAGGCATGGGTACCCATTTTAGATTCAGTGGAATGTGTACTTTCCAAAAATGTATGGGTTTGGGGTGTAAACATATATTTCTGTATTTTTACCCCACAAAAATGCAGTCAATGTGTTGAATTTTCATTAGCTGAAGTTACCCACGGGACTGTTTGTATGCGCTAACTTCATTTTGGGACCTCTAAATGCCAGATACTTTGGTAAACCTATGAACAATGGCCACCAAACTGTTCGGAGGAACCCTGGCAATCATATTTAGGGTGCTTTTTCTTGGTGCATAACGATACATGGGTGATATGGTGCTGAGAAGTTGAAGCTTTGAGACAATTTTCAGATGTTTCACCAAAACCGACAATTGTGGGAAAGCCTTGTGACTCAGTAGTTTGGAGCAGAAAGGCATGGGTACCCATTTTAGATTCTGTCGAATGTATACTTTCCAAAAATATATGGGTTTTGGGGGGTAAACATATATTTCTGTGTTTTTACCCCTCAAAAATGCAGTCAATGTGTTGATTTTTCATTAGCTGAAGTTACCCACAGGACTGTATGCGCTAACTTCATTTTGGGGCCTCTAAATGCCAGATACTTTGGTAAACTTATGAACAATGGCCACCAAAATGTTCAGAGGAACCCTGGCAATCATATTTAGGGTGCTTTTTCTTAGTACATAACGATACATGGGTGATATGGTGCTGGGAAGTTGAAGCTTTGAGGCAATTTTCAGATATTTAACCAAAACCGACAACTTTGGGAAAGCCTTGCGACTCAGTAGTTTGGAGCAGAAAGGCATGGGTAACCATTTTAGATTCAGTAGAATGTGTACTTTCCAAAAATATATGGGTTTGGGGGGTAAACATATATTTCTCTGTTTTTACCCCAGAAAAATGCAGTCAATGTGTTGATTTTTCATTAGATGATGTTACCCACAGGACTATTTGTATGCGCTAACTTCATTTTGAGGCCTCTAAATGCCAGATACTTTGGTGGCCATTGTTCATAGGTTTACCAAACTGTTTGGAGGAACCCTGGCAATCATATTTAGGGTGCTCTTTCTTGGTGCGTAACAATACATGGGTGATATGGTGCTGAGAAGTTGAAGCTTTGAGGCAATTTTCAGATATTTCACCAAAACCGACAACTTTGGGAAAGCCTTGCGACTCAGTAGTTTGGAGCAATAAGGCTTGGGTACCCATTTTAGATTCAGTAGAATGTGTAGTTTGCAAAAATGTATGGGTTTGGGGGGTAAACATATATTTCTGTATTTTTACCCCACAAAAATGCAGTCAATGTGTTGAATTTTGAAGTTACCCACAGGACTATTTGTATGCGCTAATTTCATTTTGTGGCCTCTAAATGCCAGTTACTTTTGTAAACCTATGAACAATGGCCATCAAACTGTTCGGAGGAACAATGGCAATCATATTTAGGGTGCTTTTTCTTGTTGCATAACGATACATGGGTGATATGGTGCTGGGAAATTGAAGGTTTGAGGCAATTTTCAGATATTTCACCAAAACCGACAATTTTGGGAAAGCCTTGCGACTCAGTAGTTTGGAGCAGAAAGGCATGGGTACCCATTTTAGATTCTGTAGAATGTGTACTTTCCAAAAATATATGGGTTTGGGGGGGTAAACATATATTTCTGTGTTTTTACCCCACAAAAAATGCAGTCAATGTGTTGATTTCTCAGTAGCTGAAGTAAAGTCCTGAACAATTTGGATGTGCTAACTTCATATTGGTGTCTCTAAATGCCAGATACTTTGGTAAACCTATGCATAATGGGTATCAAACTGTTCAGTGGACGCCTGGCAATCATATTTCAGGTGCTTTTTCTTGGTACCTAATATAGTTTGGGATATGTGGAGTAGCAAAATAAAACCTTTGAAATGATTTTTCAGGATTTTGAATTTTTTTTTGAAAAACCGCTATGTTCAGACAAGCTTTTATGTTTGGTAGTTGGGAGTAGAGAGACATAGTTACCCATTTTGTAATCGGCAGAATGTGTACTTTTCAAAAATGTATGGTTTTCTTGGGTAAACCTACAGTTTCAGGATTTTTTGCCTTGGAATCTAAAGCATGCCGTTTTCTGCCTTAGTGCTTTCAAAATTTGGTAATATACTGCCGGGAGTTTTTGCTGTACAGAAATTCTAAATCTCTCTAAAACTATACATATCTGGTATTGGCACGTTCGAGAGACATAGGGCTTTCCAAATCAGTTGGATTTTCATCCGTAAAATGAAATATTTTTCTGGTATAAATTGATATACAATGAAAAATGGTAATTTTTCATTTTTTTTTGGTATTTAGGACTATAAATTTTTTTGCACAGGTGGAAATACATGAAAACTCAGGCAGATTTAGAAAGCTCAGTTTCTACCGAAAAAAAAAAGTATAGTTTTCCTAGGTAAACTATAGGTTTCCCCTCAGAAAATGCCCCTAAATTGAGAGAGCACAAAATGTTTCAAAAACGGCTGGCATTTCGCGTAACCAAAATGTGGGATTCTGCTGGCACTTAAAGGGTTAATGACACACATTTTATCCACTGATCTTTTCCGGCAATTTCACTGGGAAAATCAGAATTCACATCACTGCACATTGTGTCGGGTGGAACAGAGAGGCAAGCGCTGATCTGACTGCTTCACGTTTGTCAGGTGTGAATGGGAAATGTTGGGCTTTGGTGGATTTAGGGCAGAGGGCTCAGGCTAGGGCCACATTGGTGACAAGTTCATGCAGAGTGGCACTTCTCATTTAAATTGTGCTAGCCGCACAAATATGGTGCTGGGGTGGGGGGCAACCAGTGGAGACTGACCCCTATGAGTTGTGGGAAGATTTAGGGTCAGGCTAGTTGTTTCTATATAATGCAGACTGAATATAAAGAAAGTAGGCAGGTATGGGGTTCCTGGTTTGCACAAGGTTAGAACCTTCACCAGTGAGACCGGTACATTCTGCAGTATCATTTTGCACAAGTGTCCTTCCTGTTTCACTTCCAAGGTATATCACTGGTCTGATGTTCTAAAGCCTCCTGCTAACAGCAAAACCAGAGCTTTCACCAATGCAACCACGTAGCTAACACAA
Source organism: Xenopus petersii (assembly GCA_038501925.1). NCBI lineage: Eukaryota > Metazoa > Chordata > Amphibia > Anura > Pipidae > Xenopus > Xenopus petersii. Next base: position 110,049,399 of record CM076686.1, read on the forward strand.
AGGCACTTATATTGGAAAGTACATTTCTTCCATTGTTAATGAGTAGTCCAGGGTTTTGAGGAGCCTCTTGTTTCCCCAAGATATGGTGCCTCATCACAGCAAGCTGTAATGCCAGGCCAAGCCACACTTGCAGCCTAGGAAGCTTGGCAAGCCACATCTCCTCCATCCCCCTGGTGCATGATCGAACGAGAAGTTGCACGCATGCTTGTGTTGACTACTACGGGGAGGTAGACTATGAACTGGTGGTGGAGGGAAAAGGGTGACAGAAGAAGTACGTTTCTAGGTGTTGTAGCGGAGGCATGTACCTCTTCTGTCTAGCCCTAGTTCTGACCCTGACAACCAGTATATACATGAAGCAATTCATGAGCAATATGACAAATCACTTTTCCTTTGCATATCTTATATCATTGTCTATGACTATTACTGGCTTAGAGATCTGAAGATGTTCCTCCAGGCAGTGAATGGAATACAAAAGCGATGGAGAACAAAAGCGCCAATCCAAGGGAGTCCCAAATGTTAGGGCACCCCCAAGGATTGTAATAACTTACCTGATACCCTGGGCCACTGCTTATGTTAGCAAAAAAATGCCCAGCCCTGGGTACTTGTGAGCAAGTGATCAGTTTCTTTGCGCATGTGCAGTAGAGTAAACAGCCGGCCTTTACCAAAAAAAAGTATGCTTTTTCAGTATGCTGTGATTCGAAGCCTTTTGCTCAGAGCACAACCTAACTTTCTGCAGGGCAACCAGTAAATTATGAAGCATGTTTACGAGAGTATCTCAAAAGTACTGTATTTCATCTCTTGTCTGAATTCGTAATCCACTAAACAATTTCCAGGATTCTCTCTGGTCCAGCAATCTGAAGCCTCTTGCATTCAGCAAAGACATAGCTTCCAGTAGTGTAACCATGCAAGTGCTTATATTAAAGTAGCAAATACATGTTGCTTACTGTATGTTTCTTCTTAAAGGGATCCTTTCATCGGAAAACATGTTTTTTTCAAAACACACCAGTTAATAGTGCTACTCCAGCAGAATTCTACAATGAAATCCATTTCTCAAAAGAGCAAACAGATTTTTTTTTTATACTCAATTTTGAAATCTGACATGGGGCTAGACATTTTGTCAATTTCCCAGCTGCCCCTGGTCATGTGACTTGTGCCTGCACTTTAGGAGAGAAATGCTTTCTGGCAGGCTGCTGTTTTTCCTTCTCAATGTAACTGAATGTGTCCCAGTGAGACATGGGTTTTTACTATTGAGTGCTGTTCTTAGATCTACCAGGCAGCTGTTATCTTGTGTTAGGGAGCTGCTATCTGGTTACCTTCCCATTGTTCTTTTGTTTGGCTGCTGGTGGGAAAAGGAAGGGGGTGATATCACTCCAACTTGCAGTAAAGAGTGATTGAAGTTTATCAGAGCACAAGTCACAGCTGGGAAATTGACAATATGTCTAGCCCCATGTCAGATTTCAAAAATTTTTTTCCCATGACAGTATCCCTTTGAGTCCAGTATCTTCTCTGGTCTGAACTGAAACCTTGCAGTGATCTCCAACCAGTGGCTCATAAGCAACATGCTGCTCACCAACCCCTTGGATGTTGCTCCCAGTGGCCTCAATGCATGTGCTTATTTTTGAATTCCAGGCTTGGAGGCAAGTTTTGGTTGTATAAAAACCATGTGTGCTGCCAAACAGAGTCTCCTGTAGGCTGCCAGTCCACATAGGGGCTACCAAAGACCAGTAAAAGAACTTATTTTGCACCACCCAGGAATATTTAGCATTTTTTCCCCAACTCTTTATTTATCTGTACGCTGCTCTCGTGTAAAAAAGTTTGGAGACCGTGTCGGCAGCTTACTGGCCCGTGTATGGGGCCCCCCGATGGAAGTCGGCCAGATCTCGATCAGATGGGACGAAAAATCCCGTTGGATCGCGGCCGCATCTATTCGTTGATGCGGTCCCGCGATCCGACCGCCCATTACTATTTGTTAGGATCCGATCGTTGGGCCCTAGGGCGACAAAGCCAAACGAGCGGATCTCTCTGTGTATGGCCACCTTTAGAGCAAAGACATCAATAAATGCCACCAGAGCAATAATCTTTCATGTAGTTTTTGAGTAGTATGTTTGATATAATGTGCACAGTTGTAACTTTTATCAGGATTCTCTTTGTTTGTTCTGAGGCCTCTTGCTTGCAATAAGAATGTAGCTTCCTCTAGTGCAACCAGTAAACCTTATGGAAACATGTTTTTTTGGTAATAAGCCATAGCACCAGTATCATTTATGTGTACCACGAGACCTCCGTTGTCTGCACCACCCATCATCACAGTACAATCTTGGCCTTTACCAAACATGTAGCCAATGTTCCTGGGTAAAACCCATCCAGCATTCCTAGGGAAGTAGCCTAGTTGTCACTTATTAAGTACAATATAATTAAACATTAGAGACTTTAATACACAATCTCCTATCTGACGGCAACTAAGTTGTATAATGCCACCTACATTGAAAATAATAGTTCCCTGTGGGAAAAGCCATGTAAGTGGAAGCCAACTGAGACACTTTCTTGTCAACACAAATTTCCACAATGAGTGTATCACTGGGGGAAATGCAATGTGCTGACTCTGCAAGATCATAATCTTGTTCTGGCCACTGGATAGGGGCTGCTCATCTTAAAATAAACGTTTAGCATGATATGCAGACCATTTGCAACTGGTTTTCTTATTTTATATTTTCTGTGATTTTTGAGTTACAAAAAGCTCTCCTGTTTGAAATTTCAGCAGGTGTCTGTTGCTACGGTCCAAATACCCCTAGCAATTAGGTCTTGGTTTCATTGAGAGACTGGAATATGGATAGGAGAGGGGCTGAATAGAGAGAAAAGTAATAAATGAGCTTTAACAATAAAGTTATTGAAATTTACTAAGCAGCGAAAATTGGCCAGCAACACTTCGCCAGGCGAAATTTGCTCAATAGCGCTAATTTACTAACTTACTCTTAGTGAATTTGCGCAGTTACGTTCGTTCGACAGAGCGAAAATTCGCCTGGCATTAGAGTGCGAAGTTTGCTACCGAAGTTACGCCTGCGCCCGTTAGTAAATTGGCAAAGTACCGAAATGACGTCACCCTGGCAAATTTTCACTAGCATTAGTCACTTTGCCCTTTAGTAAATTTACCGCATAGCCTCGAATAGCAATATTTTTTGGCTCAAAAATGATAAGGATTGAAAAAAAAAAAAAAAATCAACACCAGTTGAAAAGTTGCTAAGAATCAGCCATTCTATAACCTACTAAAAGTCAACTTAAAGGTGAACCAACCCTTTAATTTAATATGTAGCCACCCATGGGAGCTGCATGCACAAAACTTTTAGTATGATGGAGACTGTGATAATGCATTTGGTTTTCGTGTTTTATTATTTGTAGCTTTTGAGTAATTTAGCTTTTTATTCAGCAGCTCTCCAGTTTGCCAATTCAGCCATCTGGTCACTAGGGTCCACGTTACCCTAGCAACCCTGCATTGACAGAGAGGCCTGAATAGAAAGATCAGTACTAAAAAGTTGCAATATCAATACATTTGTAGAATTACAGAGCATATGTTTTTCTTTTAGATGGGGTCACACATTTGAAAGCTAGAAAGAGTTAGAAGAAAAAGGCAAATAATACTAAGGGGCATATTTTCAATGCAGTGTTAAAAACAGCAGGATGATACATCGGTAGGCTTCGCTGTGTAAGAAAGGCTTAACATGTTTACACGTTTTTTCATAGGGTAGGACTACATGAACGATTTCGCGATCTGACGCGCTGCAACAAGTTGCGTTTTGTTGCAGCAAGTCGGATCGCGCCAAAATCGTTCGTGTAGTCCTACCCTTGGAGTGACTTCTGCCGGAACCAATAGGCACGAAACGCGTTAGGCCTCCATTCACTATGTCCTAATAAACATTTTGTATTTTTATAAACTTCTGAATGATTTTTTGGAGGGACTCACATTTATTTATTGCCTTTCTTGTGTTGTTCATGCCGTACACAATGTCTTACTGCACAATTCTGCTACACATTTGCATGTTTCACTGTTAATTCCAAAGGATTGAGTGCCCTGTCACATTTTACATGTCGAATTATTTCACAGTCAGCTATTCGTGTCTCCACAAATCTGTTATATCTATCAAACCCCGAAAACACATGCGTTTAATCCGAGATTCTAACAAAAATAAAAATCCCGAGGGGACAATATCTTCCGCCTCCTCTTTTATGGCAGCAGTTCCAAAAGCTGACAAGATGAATGACGTGGAGAGAAAATAGGAACAGAGGCAGAGCGATCTCCCATAATTCCACTCTCACTGCTGTTCCAACCTGAGCCATTCTCAGAGCAGGAGATGGTTATGCAGAACAAACTTTTAGAACATTTCATTAATACCATTCCCTGGTCGGCAGATTCTAATTAAGAGATTACCCTGGGAAGGCAAGACAAATTTAATTACTGCCACTTATTATTCCTACATCAAAGAATCTGTACAAGCCACTTCCTTGTTATAAAGAGGTGAGCTAAGGGAGCCCTGGGATAGTATAGTGTTCCAACATGAAGTAAGCGAGCAGCATCTCCCCTCTGGGGGAACACCACGTTCTCTTACACTAGCTGCACCGACACAGGGGATATGCTGATTTGTGCTAATCACATGCTGTATTGTCTGTACGTATTTCACAAGCTAGTGGACATCTTTGAAAAGTTCAGTTAAAAAGAGAGAACTGAAATTACCCAAAATTTTTTGCATACTAACAATAAAAAAGGATTCCTAAATTTACCCTTACTTTTGAATAAGTCAACCACAACTGTGTCGTAAGATCTCTCTACTATACCTGCTATCGTACAACCACAGTCCCTTCCCAGAGACTATTATCCCCACTGCTACTATAGGCACCATCTCTCCCTACTATACTGTACCTGCTATCCCACAGTCACAGTCCCTTCCCAGAGACTATTATCCCACTGTTACTATAGGCACCATCTCTCCCTACTATACCTGCTATCCCACAGCCACAGTCCCTTCCCAGAGACTATTATCTGACTGTTACTATATGCACCATCTCTCCCTACTATACCTGCTATCGTACAACCACAGTCCCTTCCCAGAGACTATTATCCCACTGTTACTATAGGCACCTTCTCTCCCTACTATACCTGCTATCCCACAGTCATACTCCCTTCCCAGAGACTATTATCCCACTGTTACTATAGGCACAATCTCTCTCTACTATACCTGCTATCCCACAGCCACAGTTCTTTCCCAGAGACTATTATCCCCAATGCTACTATAGGCACCATCTCTCCCTACTGTACCTGCTATCCCACAGCCACTGTCCCTTCCCAGAGACTATTATCCCACTGTTACTATAGACAACATCTCTTCCTACTATACCTGCTATCCCACAGTCACACTCCCTTCCCAGAGACTATTATCCCACTGTTACTATAGGCACAATCTCTCCCTACTATACCTGCTATCCCACAGCCACTGTCCCTTCCCAGAGACTATTATCCCACTGTTAATATAGACACCATCTCTTCCTACTATACCTGCTATCCCACAGCCACACTCCCTTCCCAGAGACTATTATCCCACTGTTACTATAAGCACAATCCTTACCTACTATACCTGCTATCCCACAGTCACACTCCCTTCCCAGAGACTACTATCCCACTGTTACTATAGGCACCATCTCTCTCTACTATACCTGCTATCAGACAGCCACAGTCCCTTCCAAGAGACTATTATTCCCACTGTTACTATAGGCACCATCTCTCCCTATTATACCTGCTATCAGATAACCTCCTCACCCTACCTATAGGTATAGCTGCTCTGAAATCAATCAATGTGCTTGGTACAGGGCTGCAGCTTTGACTGTCTCAGCGTAGCAATGCAAGCTATACAATGTCCTTATAAGCTGTTTCATGTCACATGCTGTACTTACTGACTGATTTATAGGGGTATTCATAAAATATTTCTTATGTACCTGGTCAGGCAGCAAGGCCACAGCGTTTGTACCTAGGACTTGTGGCTGAACAATCGGCAACAAAACAATGGACATAATATATAAAGACCTTGTCTTGCAGTATTATTATTCTCAGCTCTTCCCTCATGCCCATCATTCATACATATCACTACTGTAATGTTCTGACTAGAGTGACTGACTTTCATTCAATAGCCCAGCTTTGCTACATGCTTTATAATTATGAAATGCTAGTAATTTGGTATTAATGGTAATGGTAGTATTTTGGTAAATAGCTTTTTTCTTGTTAATGCCAAGGCAGTGTGTGACTTTTCTATCTTTTTTCCCCACAGATAATTGAAGATGTTGTTCCCATCAAGGGTATACATATGAAATGGGTGCTCACTTTGCTCCTGTAACAGGCCCGTACTCTTCTGGGAAGACTTTCTACTACATGTTGGAACGTTGTTGGTGGAAGCTGGTTACATTCATTTGTAAAGTGATGGGGAAAAGGTCTGGCTCGCAGTCTGGTTTCCTATTCATCCCACAGGGGTTCAGTTGGGTTGCCAGTATTTTGTGCAGGTAAGTCAAGTTCTCAGTCGCATCATAGAAACCACTTCTGAATTAATTTTACTTATGCATGCGAGTGTGTGCTCTTCCACGCATGCGCACTCACGCATCCTCTGCACTTCCGCTCTTCTGTGCATTCGGGAATGGTGGGGGGCAAATGAGTCGGCCAGGTTGCCTAGGGCACCCGGCTAACTTGGCCCCGGCACTGACCTTCATTAGCAAAGCTGTTATAACACACAAAACATTGCCCAAAAACTCTCAGAAATGTCTTTAGACTTTCCATAACCTACCGAATTTTGTAAAGTGTGTGGCCATACAATTGGTGTGGCCAAAATTTCATCACGCCTGTGTGCGGCAGATCTTTTTGTCCCTATTTATGTTTTTGAACGGTATGCTTTTGGGTAGGTAGTGTTCTTCCTAAATCTGCCATAGTCAGACTATGATTTATGACCAGAGAATCCAGTTTACACTGCTCCACAATTCAAATGCAGCAGCTTAAGGGATGAGGTCACACAGGGCGTTCTTACGTTGCATCTTTAAAAAACTCGGTCGAGTGCAAGTATGCCAATGAAACCACACGCCGCAAATACGTGTATGCACAATCCATCACGTGAGAGTTTGCCCGCCATATTGAAAAATATGCATTGTATTTCAGTGAAGTGTATTTCCAAACCTGAAGATCCTATGGTGTTTCCTTGGTGTATTGGTGTTTCTGCTCAAAAACATAAACACTGGCATTACATGATGTTGGCTCGCAAGCGTCCTGTGGGATTTGAAATAATGTGTATTCCATGATTTTCAGTAAGATTTTTGTTTTTTTTAGTGGGGCTTAATTTTGTGTGTATTTCAGGGTGAATACTTGGGTTTAAAAATGCAATGTAAAAACGCCCCAGTGTGACTTTGCCCTTAGATCAGTCCTGCATGGTGATGTTTGGCTTTTGTTCACCTGCAAACCCATAACAAGCCCCGTGCTCCTGATATTGATGATTTTTATTATAATGCTGACGTTACTTTCAGAGGTAGTTCATCATTGAGTGTTCCAACAGTGAGCAGTTAGAAGGGAAACTTTTGACAATTTTAGTGTAGGCAAATATGGGAAAAAACATTTTTTTTTATTAAAGATGATTAAAATTATTGTATTAGTATTGACAAACCAAAGGGTGAGGGGAAAAAAGTAATAAAGGCATTTGATATCAAGAATTCATTTATGCTGCTTTATTAGGATTATTACTTTCTTTGTTTATATGAGTCGCCCTTAATCAGGGTCATGGCGCCTAATACTACTTATTTAGCACAGGCCCAGATGGCCCCAGTTATTAGCCACCTGATCCCCAAGGAGGTGGGTACTGCAAACAAGTACAATATGGTCCCATTTAAATAAAAAGGCCCACTGTATGCAGGGCATGCCCCTGATTTATGTCCTTCATGCCCCATTCCTTCCTGTGATCTGTTGAAACCCCATTCCTTCCTCCGGAAATCTTATTTGCAAAATGTGGACTGCACTTTCATGTCTTTTGGGATACCCTCACTGGAGTACCCCCCTTATAGCGGCCTTGCCCCTAATTTAAAAAAATGCTCAATTTTTGTGCCTCCCTTTCATAAGGCTCTCCTAAAAGCGTGATACATGAATACTTATTTATTATTCTACCAACTGTCAGACTGCAAAGTGCCAGTTATAGAACTGAAACATTCCTTCCATCTTTCCCAGTTTTAAAGTCCGAAGAATTTTTACTCAGCCCCATCCTCTTTGAGGGAAGCCCGTGGATAATGGGACAGCTGATGTGGGAATGGCTGAAAGATAATATTTGAAACAGACTTGTTAGGGAGTTAATATCTAATAGTTTAGAAAAGCTTTCTAATGTACCGATGCCTGTCACGCTTAAATGTACAAATCCCCTTCTTAGTATGGGGATGTCATGGGAATTTGAGAGACAGACAATATTTAACCACGCTCTGCAAGGTTCAGAGGCGACGGCCTCATGCTCTTAAGCAATCTAATGTGGGAATCTTAACTGTGTCTCAGTCTGAGGTGAGGCAACAGGCCTGTGTGCAGTGGCAAAAGACTACAAGCACAATGTAATGTGGCCTGGTTTCATTAGGAATATGCTTCTTATACGTAAGTTTGCGTTTCACATTTAAGCCTCTTTAGGCTGCGTCCTAAATTTGTATAAAGAATTTGGTAGCACATTTTGAATTTTCACTTTGAAGACAGTCGTGAAACCTCTCAAAATCTGGAAGTTGCCCCAGTGGCATCTGAAGAACAGATTATTGTGTCGACCTTTTGAAAAGAGCAGAGTTAAGGCTTATCCAGTTACAGATTGCATGTGTGGCTTTTCTTTGTAACAAAAAAAAGAGGATTAGTTCCACAGCACTATAATTGGTGTTATTAAATGCCTGATTTTATTTATTTTAACTAATTTTAGCACTGTGCCAATGGAGGTAGTATTTCTCTGCAGTACATTGGGAATTACCATATATTTTTCCATTAGCAGTATAAGCAGGGCAGAACAGCCTCTCCTGTATCAAAGACCTACTAGACATTCAATTACATGGGGGTTATTGTGAAAGTGACGCCAGTTTTAGTGCCTATCATTTTGAAAGCCATCCTGCCTGCCCGACTCATATATAGACACAAATAGGCCACATATCAAACGGGCAATGTTTGAAAACCCAGGGGGATGAGGTCCTCCATTAATTACCAGAGCACAGATAATCCCCCTGCATAATGGACCCATACTAACAAAACAATCACAACAGAGGGTGAAGCATTATATACTGGTGAACCAAGGACCTTACATGGAGCAGCTTTAATTGCATTGTCTGCCCTGTTTAGCTTAAAGGGGACCTGTCACCCCAAAAAAAATATTCCAAATCCTATGTTATCTCAATAGTCTCATTAATTAAACTGTATGAATTATTTGAAACTTGTTTCCTTTGGTCTGGAATTCTTAATTATAACAAGCAGGCAGGAGCCATTTTGTAGAAACTGTTATTAAGGCAAGCCTTGCATCATCTCAGAATCTTGTTTGTGCACCAAAATGGGGGACCTGATGTCCATCCCAATGCTCTGGTTACAAAATCAAATGGTGAAGAGAGCGGGGGAATGTTAAAAAAGTTAAGCCACTGCCTGCCTAAGGCATAGAGATGGGGCAGGCAAAATTTGATTGACAGCTGAGCTTTATAAATAAGTTTGCAACAGGTATGAATGCTTTAAAAGAAAAAAAAAATTGGATTGCATGTTTAATTTGAAAAGGACTTTTATTGTACAGCTTTGGTGATAGCTTGGGTGATAGGTCTGCTGTAGTGATTAAAGCAATGGGCAAACAGTAGCACAAGTCCTTTTCAATGCATGTTGACTCCAGCAAATCTGCTTATAGATTCATGATATTTTCTCTTTAGTGGAAAAGGAAACCTCTGGCATCCTAAAAAAAGAGTTGGGGTTTTCCATATCACCCATTCTTTGTTTCCTGCTCAGCATCATTTGTCCATTGAGCTTAAAGCAAGACACACTTATCCAAGCTCCCAGTAGATTCTCCATCTCTGCCAGTTCTGTATCTCATAGAAACAAAGTCTGATGGCTTGTGCATAAGTAGAGATGGTGTCTTTCAGCTTTTAGGACCCATACATCTTTCTTAAAATACATGTTGGACATGCAGAACGGAGTACAGGGTATGTAGCCAGGCCCGGATTTGTGGAAAGGCCACCTAGGCCCGGGCCTAGGATTTTAGGGTGGCGGCATGCTGCCAAACCACACCCACATTGGTTTAAAAACACTGGGGATGCGCTAGAGACAATAATTTTTTTAATTTCCTGTGCGCCTATCCCCATTGCTCCAGTCCAGATGATGAAAATTTGCACAAATAAAGGGGAGGGGACAGGGTCGATGAACGGCATGGGCCTAGGGGCACCCACTATTTAAATCCGGCCCTGTATGTAACACTTTGAGCCTGCATGTGGGGGGGCATTAGTTGGAAAGATTTTCATATTCTTTAAAAATTAACAAGCCATTATATAACTTACATTCCTGGTGCAATGTACCTTAAAAAACATACTTGGATACATTTTATGGGCAAAGCAAAATAAATCCTGGTTGAAATTTGAGCGCCAGTGAGTGTGTGTGTAATAAGCTCTAGCAGAAACACTGAGCATTATGTGACACTGTAGCTGGGTTTGAGGAGCAGAAACCTAATGTTGTTGGCACCAGTGTCATCTAGAGCTTATTTATGTATTTTATTTTGTCTGATACATTGTGCACTTCACTTCATATTTTGTTAACCCTCAAGATGATGTGCTTGGGAAGTGCAGTAAAATGTAATTTTCTCTCATAGTGATGCCTGCCAAAAAAAATAAAATTTTTATTTCTCCAGCAGAAAGTGTAACTTCCAGTAGATTGTGTACATTTACCATGTCCAAGATTGCTAGAGCAGAAGGTTCCTATTACTGTAAAGAATATGGTACCATGTGAAAAATATGCTGTTAAAATAGAGCTTGCTGTTGCTTGAATAGAATCTAGGACCCTGAGCTACCCATCTCCTCCATATATGTTCAACATATTTGGGGTTCCTTCAGTACTATTTCAAATTCTAGTCTTGCACTGCATAAAGTCCAGAAGATGGAGGAGCCTCCTGGAAGATAGGTTCTAAATGCCGTGGAGGGTAATGGGATTTTAACATGACAAGCTTGGGACTGCTGGGCTAAGAAACAGCAGAGCAATTATATTCTGTAATACTCAGGACAAAAATTCATAATGTAAAGCAGGGCTTGACTTGATGGTGGCCTCCAGCCCTACTGTACAACATTGCAGGTAAAGGAATGCGAGCAGGGCCCCTTTTGGTTTTTTAAATTATCAGCTAAGCAGTTGGGTTGGAGGCCCTACATGTGGGTGTTAAGAATTAAAACTGTAGGGTGATGAGTTTAATTCTTCTTAGACAATAGAATATGTGTATATAATAGTATATTAGAGCTCACGTTGTTCAGTTACCTGCAACCTTGTGCTTTTGTATGATCATGGAGCTTTTAGGTGACTAATAATATCCTTATTTAGGTATAGGACATTTTATCCAGAATGCTTGGGACCAGGGACTTTCTGGATAATTTGGCTCTTCCACCTTAAGTCTAGAAAATCATGTAAACATTAAAAATAAACCCAATAGGCTGGTTTTGCTTCCAATAAGGCTAATTATATCTTAGTTTGGCTCAAGTACAAGCTACTGTTTTATTATTTTAGAGAAAAGGGAAATCATTTTTAAAAAGTTGGGATTATTTGGATAAAAGGAAGTCTATAGGAGATGGCCTTCCCTTAACTTGGAGCTTTCTGGATATCAGATTTACGGATAACGGATCCCATACCTGTATACAAAAAAAAAAACTTTGCAGTTGGGGGGGGGTGTTTGAACGTTTTTGCTGTAAGCCATTGTAACGTCTTGTCACACCACTCAACCCAGTAGTTATTACCAGGTGACTCATTACAGCTGAGTGAGATGCTAAACCTTTATATTAGGCAGAGCCTATAATAACATAAACTGTATGGTAGCATGATCATTTAAAAGCCTTCAGCTGAGCCGTTAACAATAAGGAAAAAACCTGTTTCTAGTATTTCTTGGTACTTCTGTTCTTTTGTTTGTAATTAGGGATGGGCGAATTTGACCCGTTTCGTTTCGCCAAAAATTCGCCGCCGGCGAAATGTCGCTGACGCCCATTAAAGTCTATGGGCGACAAAAAAATTTTCTCGTGCGGCAAAATTTTTTTGACGCGCGTCTTTTTATTTTGACGCACAACACCATGCAAGTCTATGGGCGTCATTTTTTGGCGAAACAAGGCGAAAAAATTCGCCCATCCCTATTTGTAATTATTACCTCCCTAAAGTGCAGCAATGTGGAATATTTTTATGCTTAATTCTTAATGTAGCCTTTAACATCCCACAATTATGCAGCTCTTTAGTAATAAAAAGAATGGCCGTAATAGATCTCCGCTAACACAGAATGGCCTCGGCATGGAAGAATGAATGGAAATGATAATCGATCAGTGAAATAATCAGTTTAATGGGGATTAGTTGTAGTTTAATAGAGCAGCGCAGAATGGAGTGGAAATGTGCCGGCTGCTATGTGCTCAGTACAATACGGTGAATTTGCAAGTAGAACAGAAAGATTTGCAGGGTATGCTGGGTTTCATTGGAACAAATAGTGACCTGCGCTCCCCTGCATTCCGTCTTTTGGTGTTCAGCCGCAGGGGAGCGCAGGAATAAACGCATGTCATTATTTCAAATGGGGCCGTACTCACTCAGGCGCTTGTAGGCGCCGAACGCAGGTTTAGACGCAACATGCTGCATTTTTCCTGCGTTCGGTGCCTACACGCGTCTCAGTGAGTACGGCCCCATTTGAAATAATGACATGCGTCTATTCCTGCGCTCCCCTGCGGCTGAACACCAAAAGACGGAATGCAGGGGAGCGCAGGTCAGAACGCCAGTGAGTAAGAGCCCTAAAAAGGTGGTTCACCTTTAAGTTAAATTCTAAGCAACTTTTCATTTGGTTTTCATTATTTATTTTGTACAGTTTTTTTAATTATTCACCTTCTTCTTCTGACTCTTTCCAGCTTTCAAGTGGGGGTCGCTGACCCATCTAAAAAACAAATGCTCTGTAAGGCTACAGATTGTATTGTTATTGCTATTTTTTATCACGCATATTTCTATTCGGGCCTCTCCTATTCATTTTCCAGTCTCTTATTATCAATGCATGGTTGCTAGGGTAATTTGGACCTAGCTACCAAATTCCGTAAAATGCAATTGAAAAAGCTGATGAATAAAAATTAGGGATGCACCGAATCCAGGATTTGGTTCGGGATTCGGCCAGGATTCAGCCTTTTTCAGCAGGAAGATCGCTGCACCAGCCATGAAAGCAATGAAAATGGAGTTTGTATAATAGTATTTACAGTAAAGGGCTGCATTGTCTGACTTGTATAAGTTTACCCACTTTAAAATTGACTTAGACATTTTAATGTAATATTTAAAATACACATACATACTAAAATGATAAAGGTTGAAATTCCCAGACGTACACATTTACATTTTAGGCACCCAGGATAGATGCATGCAGTCTAGCAATTGCTGTGGATCCTTGTATAACCTGTTTCAGCTACTCATTTCAGTAGCAATAAGGCCAATTGCACAGTGGGTACCATGGTCCTCTTTAGTTATTGGCAAATTTGCGCCGTTTAGCTTCGCCGAAAAATTTAATTTCCCTTGAAATTCGCGAAACGGAAAAAAATTAGCGAAAGGCCCAAAAATGGACACCGGCGAAAATGTGCCGATGTCCATATTTTTTTGACACTGGCGAATTTTCGTGGCCGTTTTGCGAATTTATTCGCTGGCGCTGAATCGCGCAAATTCACTGCGAATTTGTGCCTGGCGATTAAATTCACCCATCACTAGTCCTCTTGCAAAGAACAATACCTCCCTCCTTCTGTAAAAGTTTCCTTTTCATTCATTTTTGGCACATCCATTAATATCTATGTGCAGGGTAAAGGGCTATGTATATGTAGGGACCCATAAGTCTAATGGCCCTTATGGCTTCATTCCCTGCCAGTGCCTGCTTTTCCCTGTTGCTGGGTTAAAACCCATGTAACAACTTATACATTGTTTGCATACCCTTTCTATTGGTTCGAGGTTGTGATCACTTTCTGCAGTGTTGTAACAAAGTGCTTTGCAGGGAGGGGCACTTATTCTTTGGCCTGCAGCAGTCGAGCTGGGCAGTGAATCCATAGAGCCTGGAGTCAACAAGGCCCCAGAAGTGTCGGGGTACAGGGACTCCCTGAACGAGGTGAGCTAGTGTGTAGTGTAGCTCCTGTTATAGCACTCTATAGAGAGAGTGAGGCTAGTGAGAAAGAGCAATTATGCGGTCGGCCCTACCTGTCAGTGCAGGACATCTGGGGGTTAATGTTCTCCCCTCTGGAGGCAGGACAAACAGTAACTCTTTCTTGAGCTCCTCCTCTTCCCGTTCTCCACTTCCTCCCATCAGTTTTTTGTTTGTCCTGCTCGGGGGCGGACATATCTTCCTCCTCTCCAGAATTTTTATTATATTATCAAGACACATGTTGAGGTTGCGTCCCAGGCTTCTTGCCAAGATCCGCAGAGAGATGGTTCCCACGATCTTGGTGGCACCAGCATGGCCGCGGAGGACTTGGTTTGCCGACATCGTGAGTATGGCAGTGGGCAGACCGTTCACTCTACCTCTCAGGCCGGACCTTCTTTGTCAAGGTCCCATCTGGTTCCCGGACACTCACAAGCTACATCTCACTGCATGGATGTTGAATCCCACCTGTGGATGTTGAAGGGTTTTTCCAAATCTGTTGTGAAGACCTTAATGGCGGCACGTAAGTCTTCTACGGTGAAGGCCTATTACAGGTACTGGGCCATTTTCTTCCGATGGTGCACTGACAAAAGTTTGGAGTGGAAATCTTGTTCCTCACCTCAAATTTTGCAGTTTCTCCAAGATGGAGCCGACAAAGGCCTAAGTGTGTCTTCTCTCAAAGTTCAACTTTCTGCATTGGCCGCTTTATTCCATCAACAATGGGCCCTATTACCTGAGTTCAAGTTATTTTTCAAAGCCATGTTGAGGTTGCGTCCTCCCTTACGCGATCCTACACCGCCTTGGGATCTCAATCTAGTTCTGAAATGTCCAACATCCTCCCTTTGAACCACTAGAATTGTTGGACATTAAGTTGCTCACTTTTAAGACTGTTTTTCTTTTTGCGATATGTTCTGCCAAAAGAGTTTCTGACATTGCAGCGCTCTCTTGTGTATCTCCGTGGTTGATATTTCATGCTGACAGAGCGGTTCTGCGGACAGTACCCTCCTTTTTGCCGAAAGTAGTTTCTCCTTTTCACATCAATCAGGAGATTGTTATTCCAGCCTTTTCTCAGGACTCCACACATGAAGATCATTCCAATCTCCATACCCTCGATCCAGTCAGGGCCTTGCAAAATTATGTCATTCAGACCAAATCAATTCGGAAGTCAGAGTCTCTCTTTGTTCTGCATGGTGGCCATAATGCAGGTAACAAAGCCTCTAAACGCACTATTGCTCGATGGATAGTGTCCACCATACATACAGCCTATTCACTTGCAAATCAGCCGTCTCCTGTTCATACAAAGGCTCATTCTACAAGGAAGGTCGGTACTTCCTGGGCATTTTTCAACAATGTTTCTCCGGAGAACATTTGCAGAGCTGCGACCTGGACTTCGCTGCATACTTTTTCCAGATTTTACAGACTGAACTTACAACACCAAGCCGACTCTCAATTCGGCAGAGTGGTTCTACAAGCAGCTAATTCAGTTTAATTCAGTTTTTCATGTATATAGTTCCCTCCCTATTTTTTGGACGGCTTTGGGACATCCCCAGACGTCCTGCACTGACAGGTAGGGCCGACCGCATAAAGGAGATTTACTTACCGATAAATTCCTTTTGCGTAGGCCCGTACTGTCAGTGCAGCATCCCACCCTATTTTGCGGATGCCGCGTTTTTTCGTAACTTAGTCAGATATCAGTTCTCCACTCGCAGACTTTATAACAAACTGATGGGAGGAAGTGGAGAACGGGAAGAGGAGGAGCTCAAGAAAGAGTTACTGTTTGTCCTGCCTCCAGAGGGGAGAACATTAACCCCCAGACGTCCTGCACTGACAGTACGGGCCTACGCAAAAGGAATTTATCGGTAAGTAAATCTCCTCTCAAGCTCCAACTAGGATGTTAGAAGGGAGTAGCTCTCCCCCGGGCTTTGCTTTGTCTGTAGTGAAGGGACCGCAGTAGTGACGAGGGAATTAGGCTAAGTGTAACCCTGTTCCAAGTCTGCTGTGCGGGTCCAAGCCGCATGAGGTACCGAAATCCTGGAAAGTGATCTCTCAACTCCTTTGGGCTATGCCTAGTGTGGTGTGTCTATATGTCGTCTCTGCTACACCTTGTGACTGTACTTGGAGATGTACTGTGGCTACGTCTTGTGTGAGTATTACAATCCCTGTGGCGCTTTGTTTTAAATAATACCTGTTCTACTGTTTTGCAAAGAAACCCTGGTGTCCAACTCTATTTTTGTGTATTTTTGGCAGTAGTGAGTTGTAGTTTAACAACATCAGCACGTGTGTTTCCATTTTTTGCGTAAGCCCATCCTGGTGAAAGAGGGTCGTGTGTAGCCCATGCTCTATCACACTAATTGGAAATTGTCTAAATCAGCCAATTAGGTGTTACATATAATTAATTAGCAACAGGGCCGGATTTACATAGAAGGCGCCCCTAGGCCCACTGCCGTTCGATGACCCTGGCCTCTCCCCTTTAGGGCTCTCACTCATGAGCGTTTTTACCTGCGCTCCCCTGCGTTCCGTTTTTCGGCGTTCAGCCGCAGGGGAGCGCAGGAATAGACGCATTTCATTTTTTCAAATGGGGCTGTACTCACAGGCGCATGTAGGCGCCGAACGCAGGTTGAGACGCAACATGCTGCATTTTTCCTGCGTTCAGCACCTACATGCGCCTGTGTAAGTACAGCCCCATTTGAAAAAATTAAATGCGTCTATTCCTGTGCTCCCCTGCGGCTGAACGCCGAAAAACGGAGCGCAGGTAAAAACGCTCATGAGTAAGAGCCCTAATTCGTGCAAATTTTCCTCATCAATGGGGACATTTAAAAAATGATTGTATCTCCAACGCATCCCTAGTGTTTTTGAACCAATGTGGGTGTGGTTGGGCAGCATGCCGCCCCCCTAAAATCCTGCCGCCCTAGGCCCGGGCCTAGGTGGCCTTTCCAAAATTCCGGGCCTGATTAGCAATATTGCAATTACACTGAACGGCAATGCAGGAGAAAATGCAGCACGTAAGTAACATATAGCCAATGTAATTGCCACCGTACCATCTTTCTCTGAGTTCGCGGGGTATTTATACATGTACTTGCCACCGTATCATCTTTTTCTGAGTTCGGGGGGTAGTTACTGTATACATGTAAGTGCCACTGTACCATCTTTCTCTGAGTTATGGGGTATTTATGAATGTAATTGCCACCGTACCATTCATCTCTGTCTTCTGGGGTATTTATACATGTAATTGCCACCGTATCATCTTTCTCTGAGTTCGGGGGGTATTTATACATGAAATTGCCACCGTGCCATCTTGCTCAGAGTTCTGGGGGTATTTATACATGTAGTTGTCACCGTACCATCTTTCTCTGAGTTCTGGGGTATTTATACATGTAATTGCCACCGTACCATTCTTCTCTGTTTTCTGGCGGTATTTATACATGTAATTGCCACCATATCATCTTTCTCTGAGTTCGGGGGGTATTTATACATGTAATTGCCACCGTACCATCTTTCTCTGAGTTCTGGGGTATTTATACATGTAATTGCCACCGTATCATCTTGTTCGGCGTTCTGGGGGTATTTATACATGTAATTTCCACCGTACCATCTTGCTCGGAGTTCTGGGGTATTTAAGCATGCATTTGCCACCGTACCATTCATCTCTGTCTTCTGGGGGTATTTATACATGTATTTGCCACCGTACCATCTTGCTCTGTCTTCTGGGGGTATTTATACATGTAATTGCCACCGTACCATCTTGCTCAGAGTTCTGGGATTATTTATACATGTAATTGCCACCGTACCATCTTGCTCAGAGTTCTGGGGGTATTTATACATGTAATTGCCACCCTAATATCTTGCTCTAAATTCTGGGGGTATTTATACATGTAAATGCCACCGTACCATTCCTCTCTGTCTTCTGGGGGTATTTATACATGTAATTGCCACCGTACCATCTTGCTCGGAGTTCTGGGGGAATTTATACATGTAATTGCCACCGTACCATCTTTCTCTAAGTTCTGTGTTATTTATACATGTAATTGCCACCTTACCATCTTTCTCTGAGTTCTGGGGGTATTTATACACGTAATTGCCACTGTCCCATCTTTCTCTGAGTTCTGGGGTATTTATACAAGTAGTTGCCACCGTACCATCTTGCTCAGAGTTCTGGGGGTATTTATACATGTAATTGCCACCCTACCATCTTTCTCTTAGTTCTGGGGTTATTTATACATGTAGTTGCCACGTACCATCTTTCTCTGTCTTCTGGGGGTATTTATACATGTAATTGCCACCGTACCATCTTGCTCTGAGTTCTGGGAGTATTAATACATGTAATTGCTACCGTACCATCTTGCTCAGAGTTCTGGGGGTATTTATACACGTAATTGCCACTGTCCCATCTTTCTCTGAGTTCTGGGGGTATTTATACATGTAATTGCCACCCTACCATCTTGCTCTAAATTCTGGGGGTATTTATACATGTAATTGCCACCGTACCATTCCTCTCTGTCTTCTGGGAGTTGTGATACATGTAATTGCCACCGTACCATCTTGCTCAGAGTTCTGGGGTATTTATACATGTAATTGCCACCGTACCATTCATCTCTGTCTTCTGGGGGAATTTATACATGTAATTGCCACTTTACCATCTTGCTCAAAATTCTGTGGGTATTTCTACATGTAATTGCCACCGTACCATCTTTCTCTGAGTTCGGTTTTTTTTTATACATGTAATTGCCACCGTGCCATCTTGCTCAGAGTTCTGGGGGTATTTATACATGTAATTGCCACCGTACCATCTTTCTCTGAGTTCTGGGGGTATTTATACATGTAATTGCCACCGTATCATCTTTCTCTGAGTTCTGGGGGTATTTATACATGTATTTGCCACGTACCATCTTTCTCTGAGTTCTGGGGGCATTTATACATGTAATTGCCACCGTACCATCTTTCCCTGAGTTTTGGGGATATTTATACATGTAATTGCCACCGTGCCATCTTGCTCAGAATTCTGGGGGTATTTATACATGTAGTTGTCACCGTACCATCTTTCTCTGAGTTCTGGGGGTATTTATACATGTAATTGCCACCATACCATCTTTCTCTGAGTTCTAGGATATTTATACTTGTAATTGCCACCGTATCATTCCTCTCTGTCTTCTGGAGGTATTTATACATGTAATTGCCACCGTACCATCTTGCTCTGATTTCTGGGGGTATTTATACATGTAATTGCCATTGTACCATCTTGCTCAGAGTTCTGGGGGTATTTATACATGTAATTGCCACCGTACCATCTTGCTCTGAGTTCTGGGGGTATTTATACATGTAATTGCCACCGTACAATCTTGCTCTGAGTTCTGGGGTATTTATACATGTAATTGCCACCATACCATCTTTCTCTGAGTTCTAGGATATTTATACTTGTAATTGCCACCGTATCATTCCTCTCTGTCTTCTGGAGGTATTTATACATGTAATTGCCACCGTACCATCTTGCTCTGATTTCTGGGGGTATTTATACATGTAATTGCCACTGTACCATCTTGCTCTGAGTTCTAGGGTATTTATACTTGTAATTGCCACCGTATCATTCCTCTCTGTCTTCTGGAGGTATTTATACATGTAATTGCCACCGTACCATCTTGCTCTGATTTCTGGGGGTATTTATACATGTAATTGCCATTGTACCATCTTGCTCTGAGTTCTGGGGGTATTTATACATGTAATTGCCACCGTACCATCTTTCTCCGAGTTCTGGGGTATTTATACATGTAATTGCCACCGTACCACCTTGCTCGGAGTTCTAGGGGTATTTATACATGTATTTGCCACTGTACCATCTTGCTCAGAGTTCTGGGGGTATTTATACATGTAATTGCCACCGTACCATCTTGCTCTGAGTTATGGGGGTATTTATACATGTAATTGCCACCGTACAATCTTGCTCTGAGTTCTGGGGTATTTATACATGTAATTGCCACCATACCATCTTTCTCTGAGTTCTAGGATATTTATACTTGTAATTGCCACCGTATCATTCCTCTCTGTCTTCTGGAGGTATTTATACATGTAATTGCCACCGTACCATCTTGCTCTGATTTCTGGGGGTATTTATACATGTAATTGCCACTGTACCATCTTGCTCTGAGTTCTAGGGTATTTATACTTGTAATTGCCACCGTATCATTCCTCTCTGTCTTCTGGAGGTATTTATACATGTAATTGCCACCGTACCATCTTGCTCTGATTTCTGGGGGTATTTATACATGTAATTGCCATTGTACCATCTTGCTCTGAGTTCTGGGGGTATTTATACATGTAATTGCCACCGTACCATCTTTCTCCGAGTTCTGGGGTATTTATACATGTAATTGCCACCGTCCCACCTTGCTCGGAGTTCTAGGGGTATTTATACATGTATTTGCCACTGTACCATCTTGCTCAGAGTTCTGGGGGTATTTATACATGTAATTGCCACCGTACCATCTTGCTCTGAGTTCTGTGTGTATTTATACATGTATTTGCCACCGTACCATCTTGGTCTGAGTTCTGGGGGTATTTATATATGTAATTGCCACCGTACAATCTTGTTCTGAGTTCTGTGTGTATTTATACATGTAATTGCCACCGTACCATCTTGCTCTGAGTTCTGGGGTTATTTATACATGTAATTGCCACCGTACCATCTTGCTCTGTCTTCTGGGGGTATTTATACATGTAATTGCCACCGTACAATCTTGCTCTGAGTTCTGGGGTATTTATACATGTAATTGCCACCATACCATCTTTCTCTGAGTTCTAGGGTATTTATACTTGTAATTGCCACCGTATCATTCCTCTCTGTCTTCTGGAGGTATTTATACATGTAATTGCCACCGTACCATCTTGCTCTGATTTCTGGGGGTATTTATACATGTAATTGCCACCGTACCATCTTGCTCTGAGTTCTGGGGGTATTTATACATGTAATTGCCACCGTACAATCTTGCTCTTAGTTCTGGGGTATTTATACATGTAATTGCCACCATACCATCTTTCTCTGAGTTCTAGGGTATTTATACTTGTAATTGCCACCGTATCATTCCTCTCTGTCTTCTGGAGGTATTTATACATGTAATTGCCACCGTACCATCTTGCTCTGATTTCTGGGGGTATTTATACATGTAATTGCCACTGTACCATCTTGCTCTGAGTTCTAGGGTATTTATACTTGTAATTGCCACCGTATCATTCCTCTCTGTCTTCTGGAGGTATTTATACATGCAATTGCCTCTGTGCCATCTTGCTCAGGGTACTTGGGGTATTTATACATGTAATTGCCACCATACCATCTTTCTCTGAGTTCGGGGGGTATTTATGCATGTAATTGCCACCGTACAATCTTTCTCTGATTTCTGGGGGTATTTATACATGTAATTGCCACCGTACAATCTTGCTCTTAGTTCTGGGGTATTTATACATGTAATTGCCACCATACCATCTTTCTCTGATTTCTGGGGGTATTTATACATGTAATTGCCACCGTACCATTCCTCTCTGTCTTCTGGTGGTATTTATACATGTAATTGCCACTGTACCATCTTTCTCTGATTTCTGGGGGTATTTATACATGTAATTGCCACCGTACCATTCCTCTCTGTCTTCTGGTGGTATTTATACATGTAATTGCCACTGTACCATCATTCTCTGAATTCTGGGGGTATTTATACATGTAATTGCCACCGTACCATCTTGCTTGAAGTTCTGGGGGTATTTACACATGTAATTGCCACTGTACCATCTTTCTCTGAGTTCTGGGGTATTTATACATGTAATTGCCACTGTACCATCTTTCTCTGAATTCTGGGTGTATTTATACATGTAATTACCACCGTACCATCTTTCTCTAAGGTCTGGGGGTATTTATACATGTAATTGCCTCTGTACCATCTTGCTCAGAGTTCTGGGGTATTTATACACGTAATTGCCACCGTACCATCTTGCTCTGAGTTCTGAGGGTATTTATACATGTAGTTGCTACCGTACCATCTTGCTCAGAGTTCTGGGGGTATTTATACATGTAATTGCCTCCGTACCATCTTGCTCAGAGTTCTGGGGGTATTTATAAACGTAATTGCCACTGTACCATCTTTCTCTGAGTTCAGGGGGTATTTATACATGTAATTGCCACCGTACCATCTTGCTCTGAGTTCTAGGGGTATTTATACATGTAATTGCCACCGTACCATTCATGTCTGTCTTCTGGGGGTATTTATACATGTAATTGCCTCCGTACCATCTTGCTCAGAGTTCTGGGGGTATTTATACGTGTAATTGCCACTGTACCATCTTTCTCTTATTTCTGGGGGTATTTATACATGTAATTGCCACCTTACCATCTTGCTAGGAGTTTTGGGTTTATGTATACATGTAATTACCACAGTACCATCTTTTTCTGAGTTCTAGGGTATTTATACTTGTAATTGCAACCGTATCATTCCTCTCTGTCTTCTTGGGGTATTTATACATGTAATTGCCACCGTATCATTCCTCTCTGTCTTCTTTGGGTATCTATACATGTAATTTCCACCGTACCATCTATGCTCAGAGTTCTGGGGGTATTTATACATGTAATTGCCACCGTACCATCTTGCTCTGAGTTCTGGGGATATTTATACATGTAATTGCCACCGTACCATTCCTCTCTGTCTTCTGGAGGTATTTATACACGTTATTGCCACCGTCCAATCTTGCTCTGAGCTCTGGGGGTATTTATACATGTAGTTGCCACCGTACCATGTTGCTCAGTGTTCTGGGGTATTTATACATGTAATTGCCACCGTCCAATCTTGCTCTGAGCTCTGGGGGTATTTATACATGTAGTTGCCACCATACCATGTTGCTCAGAGTTCTGGGGTATTTATACATGTAATTGCCACCGTACCATCTTTCTCTGAGTTCGGGGGGTATTTATACATGTAATTGCCACCGTACCATTCCTCTCTGTCTTCTGGGGGTATTTATACATGTAATTGCCACCGTACCATCTTGCTCGGAGTTCTGGGGGTATTTATGCATGTAATTGCCACCGTACTATCTTTCTCTAAATTGTGGGGGAATTTACACATGTAATTGCCACCGTACCATCTTGCTCTGAGTTCTGGAGGTATTTATACATGTAATTGCCATGCTACCATTCCTCTCTGTTTTCTGGGGGTATTTATACATGTAATTGCCACCGTACTATCTTACTCTGAGTTCTGGGGTATTTATACATGTAATTGCCACCGTAACATCTTCCACTGAGTTCTGGGGGTATTTATAGATGTAGTTGTCACCGTACCATCTTTCTCTGAGTTCTGGGGGTATTTATACATGTAATTGCCACCGTATCATCTTTCTCTGAGTTCTGGGGGTATTTATACATGTAATTGCCACGTATCATCTTTCCCTGAGTTCAGGGGGAGGGGTATTTATACATGTAATTGCCACCGTGCCATCTTGCTCAGAGTTCTGAGGGTATTTATAGATGTAGTTGTCAACGTACCATCTTTCTCTGAGTTCTGGGGTATTTATACATGTTATTGCCAACGTACCATTCATCTCTGTCTTCTGGGGGTATTTATACATGTAATTGCCACCGTATCATCTTTCTCTGAGTTCTGGGGGTATTTATACACGTAATTGCCACCGTACCATCTTGCTCTGAGTTCTGGGGGTATTTATACATGTAATTGCCACCCTACCATCTTTCTCTTAGTTCTGGTGGTATTTATACATGGCATTGCCACCGTACCATCTTGCTCTGAGTTCTGGGGGTATTTATACATGTAATTGCCACCGTTCCATCTTGCTCAGAGTTTTGGGGTATGTATACATGTAATTGCCACCCTACCATCTTTCTCTTAGTTCTGGTGGTATTTATACATGGCATTGCCACCGTACCATCTTTCTCTTAGTTCTGGGGGTATTTATACATGTAATTGCCACCTTACCAGCGTGCTCTGAGTTCTAGGGTATTTATACATGTAATTGCCACCCTACCATCTTTCTCTTAGTTCTGGGGGTATTTATACATGTCATTGCCACCTTACCATCTTTCTCTTAGTTCTGGGGGTATTTATACATGTAATTGCCTCTGTACCATCTTGCTCAGAGTTCTGGGGGTATTTATACATGTAATTGCCACCGTACCATTCCTCTCTGTCTTCTGAGGGTATTTATACATGTAATTGCCACCGTACCAACTTGCTCTGAGTTCTGGGGGTATTGATACATGTAGTTGCCACCGTACCATCTTGCTCAGAGTTCTGGGGGTATTTATACATGTAATTGCCACCGTACCATCTTTCTCTGAGTTCGGGGAGTATTTATACATGTAGTTGCCACCGTACCATCTTTCTCTGAGTTCGGGGGGGTATTTATACATGTAATTGCCACCGTATCATCTTTCTCTGAGTTCTGGGGGTATTTATACATGTAGTTGCCACCAGGCCCGGACTGAGGGTAAAAAGCAGCCCGGGCAAACAAAATCAAAGCAGCCCACTTGTAAACATGCAATGGTTTTGTACACATTTGCTCATATATTGGGGTAAAACTGCAAAAATGATGTGCATAAAGTGCTGCCTTTCTCACAAGTGTAATTCATGTAAAATATGTTAAAGATTCTGCAGCCTTGTGCCTTTATATGGTCACAGAACCCCTCAGTGACTTCTAATATCCTTATCATTTACAGTAGGGGGTACATTATCTCTTATTATACATGAGTAATTCTCAGAGTAACTTCTTTTCAGTTGAAAGCTAAATTACAAATAGAACAAACTGTGTCTGATGCTTGCACTTGGTACTGCAGCGCAGCTGTTCTTATAAGAAGCATTTTCTGGCCGTATCTGCTGCTGCACAAGTCTTTTTGTCAAATGACAGAGAACCAATATGTTCTGCTGAATCCTGCAACTAAGATGCAAGTCAATCACATTTTGTAAACAAAGGAAAAGTGTAAGGCTAGGGCCACACGGGAAGATTCAGGGAGATTGGTCGCCTGGCGACTAATCGCCGCGTCTTTGAGGCGACTAATCTCTCTGAATGGCTTGCTGGTATCTCGAACCTCACGAGGCAATTTCGAGCGACTCTGAAAAACGTGTCGTCGCGTGTGAATAGGCGCAGGCGACTGTGGCCTCAAAGCAGGAGCTTATTTTTGAATTTCAGGCTGAGAGGCAAGTTTTGGTTTATAAAAACCAGGTGCACTGCCCAACAGAGCCTCAATGTAGGTTGACGTTCCACATAGGGGCTACCAAATGGAATGAATGTTGCTCACGGGTTCAAATGGTTGGGGACCCCTGCTTTATAGGGTCCTATATGCAGAGGAACATTGCCTCTATTGCGCACCATAATCCTAAGCGGTAAGGGCAGTAGTGAATTATTTAAGATATCAATAATATAAGGGCTGCTTGACAGTTGTCTAGAGCAGTTGTTTTCAGGTCTAGTGGAACTTCCTCCAATTAACATACTGGGACTCATAACCTGTCCAATCAGCTGTCCTTTTTGACAGTGGAGTAGCTAGTGTGTGCCCCCCCCCAGCAAAACAAAATCTTCAGAGGGACCCTGGCAAAAATGAATCTCTACCCACTTTCCTTAAACCCACTTTCTGCCCCCGCCAGCCTATTCTTCCACCTGCATGCATCCTCCCCCCCACTCACAAGTATGCGGCTGTTTTTTTAGAACTATAGAGGAAGGGGGTCCATTGGTCTGGGCCCCCTGGTCCCCCGCAAAGTCTGCTTCCTCTATAGTTATGCCACTGCTTTTTGAAATAACCCTCAATTGCCCCCATACACTGGTAAGATGCCCTCTTCTCAACCCACCCATTTCCCAGGACTGGATCTCCTTTATAAGGCCTCGCTGTCCCAATGCCCGCCGATATTGTGCACCCCCTCCCCGTGCATGTGCCAATGCGGCTTGGCGGCATGCCGTCCCTAGAATTTTTCTGCCCTAGGCACGGGTCTTTGTGGCCTTGCCACAAATCCGGACTTGCATTTTCCAGAGATCACTGCCTTCTTACTTCTGCTTCCATACACAGACTACCATTCACAAGGTTACACTGGGTAACCAACAGCGATGAGAAATTGTCTTTCAGTTCAGTCTCTTTTAATCGAAATAAACCTTTAATTCAGTTGACGTTTTCCTATACGCCCAGCTTCATGGTCAGAAATTTTGTGCACACGTATTTGCTGCCCTAGATATTCTTGGAACTGTGACTAAATGGCTGATATAGTGAAGTTTTACATATGTCTCTAATGAGCCTTGATACTTGTTATGAGTTTTGGGTGTCTGAAAACCACTGTTCAAAGGGGTTTATTTATCAAGCTGAGATATACTTACAGTATTTCATTCTAATTTCTAACAAAATGTAAAATATTTTTGCCCAAAATTGTTTAGATTTGCTCTGTTTTCATCCAAAATAACCATTCTGAAATGCCCTTTGTGTATATTAAGCTTAGAAAACTGCATTATTCCAAACATTTCGCCCAAATATGTTCACCAGCTCAGATCATGTTTAATACTTAAAGGGCGGAGGCTTTTATTTCATCTGGATGAATTGTCTTGATTCCATCTTTTTGCAACCATTTTTACTTCACACTGTAATAAAATAGAGGGGGAAACTGAAATCAGTCAAAATGGAAATAAGGGATTCTGAGATCAGTTATATGAAAACCGTTATCCAGAAAGCTCCAATTTACAGGAAGGCCATCTCCCATAGACTCCATTTTAATCAAATAATTAACATTTTTAAAATAGATTTTCTTTTTTTCTGTATTAATAGAATAGTACCTTGTACTTGATTCCAGCTAGATATAATTAGTCCTTATCAGTGGCAAATCCAGCCTATTGGGTTTAATTAATGTTAAAATTATGTTTTAGCAGACTTAAGGTACAGAGTTCCAAATTACAGAAAGATCCATTAACCCGAGAAACATTTTGGTTAACAGGTCCCATACTTGTACCTTCTTAACAGGAAACAAACAATTTGAAATTTAATGTAAATTGACCTTATAAAGAATAGTCCATATAATTCTGCCGTTCCAATTAATGTTGCATACTTATTGTTTCACTACACCCATAATCATAGAAACACGCATAAAAAAATTTAATTGTATGTAATTCCTTGCAAAACTCTAGAACATGTAACTCAGGCCCATATTTGCACTCGGATCACCTTTTGCGAATCTTTTCCCACTGATCGGCCATTGTGTTCGTTGCATAGTCACTAATCAGAGGTGGTGACCTGTTCATTGGAGACAATCTGATTAATCCACAAAGCTCCGCTCTGTCCTACCAGCTAAGCATCATCTCCAAAGAACACAACCACTAGGCCTACCGACTACTTTTTGTGACGTCACTAATAACCTGTATGTGACATTTCTCAATCCTAGCACTGCAGGAAAGGGGGTTAATCTCATTTTCCCTGTGTCAACAAAACAATGTTTCTTTTGTGTGTGTGTTCTGCTCCATCCCAGCCATATGTTTCTGATTTTTCTATAGAGCTGTTGGAAAGCTGTGCCAAACTAATTCACTTAGCAAGAAGCAAAGGTATTGTTTCATCATAGGACACCTGAAGCAAACAGATGTGGAGACGTCCCGTTCTTCACTGACATTCCTTAAAAATGAAAAAACCCCACCCGGGGGATCCAGTGATCCAACATGGATATCATACTCATTTGTTATTTAAGAGATTATACTAGCCAATACTGGAAATCTGTAGTATTGGTGTCTTTATAAAATACATCTGAAACAACAGTACCACAAGCTGCCATGTTACTTCCATATAGGTCTCCTGATACTAGAACTGTGGTCTTGAGGTTATGGTGGCCTCTAAGCCTTGATAGAAATAATACAGAAAATAGCATTCCGTCGCATGAAATTTTCAGGCCATTACCACTTACAAAGGGGCAGTGGTGGCAATTTCCGATTTTCTACCCAACTGTGCTTTTCCTGCAGGTGGTTGTCTCCTGCCCTTGAAGGAGGAGTCATTTCACTCAAGGATTCCTCCTGTCCTCATAAAAGAAACATCCTTGTACGTTAAACTTCCATGACTTCCATGTCATTGCAACCATTGCCAGCCAAACATCGCTACACATTTCAATTTCAACCTTCCAAACAATGGAAGAACACAGTTATATGTTTTAAAGAGTGTCTAACCTCAACCATTGCTTCTTTAATTACATTATTAGTTCCTCTGGTACAGCCCTCCTTTCAAAGTCTTCCGCAGGATTGACCACTGCTCATTGAGGACTCTCTGGCCCAGGCTATATTTTTTGTTACTCTGGTGCAACCTTCCTTTCAAAGTCTTCCATAGGAATAAACACTACGCTTTGTGGACTCTCTGGCCAAGGTTAGGGCACTATGTAGGCATTACTGGGTGTTAGAAGGTGAGTTATGGCCACTTAGTCTCCATGGGAAGTAGTGAAACACAACTATGCCATTTCCGTCTTTTCCGAAGCAGAATTAATCCTTGTTCTTTGAAAACTATAACATAATGAAAACCAAATGGTCTTGGAACACTACAACATAGAGAATGTTAATTGTGAATGTGAACATCCCCCTGTTTAGTATCATGAAGAGGGTACAGTTGTTTCTTGCCAAAACTCTAATGCTGTGTTCAATGCAATGCATAAGGGAACAGTGCAATGTGGACATGTTTCCTCCCAAAACTCTTTCTCTTAATCATGTATGAGACACACAGGGGAGCACAGGGCCAGATGATAGCTCAATAATACGTGTCCCGAGACATAAAAAGAGTTTGCTCAGCCCGTTCTCTGTCTGTAAGTTGCAAGGTTCAGCAAATGGAGAGTAGAAACAGAAACACATTTCCAACAATTTCCTGTTCCAGCTTCAGTGTGAAGATGACACTGATTATCTCTGCCAAGTGAATGATATATGTGTTGGGTTTTTTATTTTTTTGTGGCCATAGAACTGACCAGGGTGTTTCTTTCATGAGTGATGATGGCTGGAACTAGGGGTAGGTAGAATAGGCACATGCCTAAAGAGCCATGGTGTGGGTGCTAGGCATGTAACTTTTCTGTCTGTCTATCAGGCCCAGATGGGCAATCTGTGAGTTCTGTCAAATACCAGAGGGGCTGCTGTAAGGTGCCATAGAAAGTGACTACTAAGTGGGCTGGTGTAGGCTGTTTGGGCCTCTGTGTACTAGGAATGGCAGGGCATATTTTGAATCCCAGTCCAGTCCTGCTGTCTATCCCTAGTCTGGAATCTTGCCCCACCCCACGTCATAATTGTGTGAGACAGGTGGGCAGCCAGGTTGCCTAGGGCACCAGAGACACCAATTTTGAGGGGATGTAAATCGGAGATCCATGGCATACCATCAGAAAATGATTGTGGCATAGTGTGATATGGCTGCATGAACTAGCATGACATAACTCCATACATGCGCACCTTTTTAAACAGCCCCATTGATCCTCTAAAGTTAGTAATTGCACTGTGGAAGGAAAAGTCTTGCAGGTCTTGCTTGGCCCCCCTTAATGGAGTGAACAGTTTCTAAGTGCCCATGAGGCCCTTCTAGAAACTGTTCAAGGTTATGTGTAATATCTGTGAGGAGGTTCGTATTACTGTTATGTTTTTGTTCTCAGTAACAAGGTGCAATATCTTTGAAGCTCTCCCACTATGTTACTCCCTTCTCGTTCACATAGCTAGCTAACACTAGATAATTGTACACTGAGACACTATGATAGATAATTGGCAATACTCCCTTTTCTCCCTAGAGAGGCCTTTTCCCATTGAAGTTCCTCTCCTGAAGGGTATATAATGTGTGGTCAATCTTTTGTTTCTCAGTTCTGACCTACTTGTGTATCAGAACCCACGGAGCTCGTGTATGTTTATTATATAAATAATAAACTTGGATTATTCCTTTTACCTCGGTGATCTCCGGTCTTTGGATTATTCCCTAACAGCACAAACACACAACATGGGATTGAACAGGGCAACAATACTGGGGGTGGGGGATGCTCCAAAATCAGGCAACTCCTGGGAGAGTTGACAGCTCTGGGATGCCCAGCTGTGCTTAATTGGTGACCAATATTTGTAAAGTTCAGTCTTGAGCACAAGATGTCCAAGTACCAAACCAAAACAGCTGGGCAGCCTAAACAACCTGTCCAGCCACCTACCCCCTGAATTCACCATATGGATAGTTCAGCATAGTTCAATCTGGTAGGGGTGTGTGTATTTTAGACAAATACAAGAGGTCCTCTGCACTTAACCCATTATTAATATTGAGACATTTTGTGCAAATGCCTTACCCTTAAACAAAACAGGGATTGTTTGTCCATATATTGCAATATATTTAAGCTGGCCAACTACGTCAAAGTCATCCCATATCTGGCCAGTCCTATGCTTAATTTTCATCTGATTCATTAAGAATTCTATTGCTTCATTATACATTTTACAAAGGGACTAAGTTTTACCTGCAACTTACTAGCTGCTTTCAAAGTAAAACTCACAAACTTGGCTGGCCTTTTATTAGACACCAGTGGGATCACCTGACTATAGTTGGGAAGGGTGGGAGCTACAACATAGAGCTGGCCACTGCTCCTGTATAACTATAACAAACAAGGAAAAGTTGCGCTCACCACTAATTTTTAAAACCATATAGGGGGGCCCAATGATGCCTTAATTAATGAGCAACTTCAAAATATATTGGTAAAACAGGACAACCTCTGGATATGTTGGGGGTCAAAAACAAATTTGCTGTGGGGCCAAGTAACATCTATTTACGCCACTGCACAGGAATGCAGAAAAGGTATAGACCACTCCCTCCTGCTTTCTGAACCATTTGCAAAATAATTTTGAAACCACTGAAAAGTAATATGTATATTTTAAAGGCCAAAAAATTATTTTGGGTTTATATACCCTTTAATCTCTCCTCTTCTAAGGTTTGGGAATCTTAAACAGATTGAGCTTTGGAGCCCAGCACATCTAGTTATGCCTCTGCATATCATTAAGGCTTCTTTGTGTGCCAGAGCTTTGGCAGATTGCTATATGTTTTGCATGAATATAAATGCGCTCATTTATTACAAATACATTTGGAATCATCATCAGAAATAGAGATAAATAATAGATTTTCAATTATTAAAAGTGGGGATCAGGATTATACGGGAATGCTTTCACGCCGGCAGAGCTAAGGTTATGGGGGGCGGGGGGCAATGTGCGGGGCAGGTTATTTGTGCATTCAGGTGTAGATCAGGACAATTCATGGCTGGGTACCCACACCTGACCTCCTCCATCCCCTGTGTGATTAAAAACAACTCTGTTCCATGCTAGAAGCAGTCACATGCAAATATGTCTTTGGAAAGTGGATGCCCGCATAGGAAAGTGGTGCAGATCAGTGCATGGATTATTAGCAACTTCCAGATTATACTCATTTTAACATCCGCAATCTCATTTCCAAGCTCAAAATGACATTAATGGAAATGTGCATCTAATGAGAGAGTACAGCTTATTTACTGCTCAATCATTTATAGTTAAAATCAGTGCATCTCCTGGCAACCTGTATTGCCTTTCATGCTTGCCTTGATAATCAAGAGCTGCACCTCTAAATGATTGTCATAAATGGGGTGCTTAGGGGTTTGGCAGATCGACCTCACTATTTCTGTTGGAAGTAAACATCTAGAGATTGTACACAGATCCAGATTTAGGGTATGAATAAGAGAGCACAATTCTTTGGCCCTCAAGCTTATAGTGTCACAATTGGTAGGAAAATGCCACAGTACATTACTTAGCAAATGTTTGTTTTTCTTAGTGTTGTTGCCCTTACAAAACAGTCCTTTAAATACTGTTAATTCTTAATTCCACTTTGGACACTCACTCCAGGAACTCCTCGGACGTGGTGTAAGATCATAAGAAGAAGAGCTGTGGGTTTGGGGCGCAGCACCCAGACCTCCAACGAAGAGCAGTGAGTGACTCTGACTTTTAAGATTGCATTAAAGTAAGTGACGGATTCAGGGCAGTTGCACCCGAACCACATCCTAAACTTGGTAAGCGTTCAAGCTGCAATCCTACAAATATAAAACTGAAATGACCAAGAAAAGACGCTGAATGCAATAATTAATTAAGTTGGTAGCACCTGCATTTACCCTTTAAATAGGTTGGATAACCCTGACATTAAGAACTACGATAAGCAATAAAAGTCAAAGCGATAGTAGATGAATGCACTGAGTTCAGCTGTAATGCCAGGAACGTTTCAACCATGAAGCTGCAAAGAACTGCCTGCAGCACTCATGGAACACATTTAAAAAAGGAACTGTCAAGAAAATGTGAACGTGATCTCCTAAAAATGTTTTTTTCTTATCAGTTAATTATTCTATACTGTATCTGAAATAATCACATTATTGACACTAAGGCCAGATATATTGGTGTGTGTTCCTTTGCTTAGAGCTAAAGGTCGTTCAAAATAACCAACTCTGACACAAAGCTGCAGGAAGAGCTGTAGATTGTTGAAAGAGGGACACTGAAGAGAGAAATTTTTAGGATAATAGCCCCTTGAATCCCTGACCCCACAGCCAAAAGGCACTGAGGGGCAAGGGTCTTCAGACTTGCAGCTAGTCCCTTTCTCCAAGGTGTTCACCCAGGGCCGACATCAGGAATCACTGGATCCCGTAGACAAAAATTTCCTGGGCCCAGACCCCACACCACAGTAAAGGTCTGATGTTCTAAAGCCTCCTGCTAACAGCAAAACCAGAGCTTTCACCAATGCAACCACGTAGCTAACGCAAAGGCACTTATATTGGAAAGTACATTTCTTCCATTGTTAATGAGTAGTCCAGGGTTTTGAGGAGCCTCTTGTTTCCCCAAGATATGGTGCCTCATCACAGCAAGCTGTAATGCCAGGCCAAGCCACACTTGCAGCCTAGGAAGCTTGGCAAGCCACATCTCCTCCATCCCCCTGGTGCATGATCGAACGAGAAGTTGCACGCATGCTTGTGTTGACTACTACGGGGAGGTAGACTATGAACTGGTGGTGGAGGGAAAAGGGCGACAGAAGAAGTACGTTTCTAGGTGTTGTAGCGGAGGCATGTACCTCTTCTGTCTAGCCCTAGTTCTGACCCTGACAACCAGTATATACATGAAGCAATTTTATGACAAATGACTTTTCCTTTGCATATCTTATAGCATTGTCTATGACTATTACTGGCTTAGAGATCTGAAGATGTTCCTCCAGGCAGTGAATGGAATACTTTCTTTTTTTTTTTTTTAAAGGAGAACAAAAGCGCCAATCCAAGGGAGTCCCAAATGTTAGGGCACCCCCAAGGATTGTAATAACTTACCTGATACCCTGGGCCACTGCTTATGTTAGCAAAAAAATGCCCAGCCCTGGGTACTTGTGAGCAAGTGATCCGCTTTCTTTACTTCTTTGCGCATGTGCAGTAGAGTAAACAGCCGGCCTTTACCAAAAAAAAGTATGCTTTTTCAGTATGCTGTGATTCGAAGCCTTTTGCTCAGAGCACAACCTAACTTTCTGCAGGGCAACCAGTAAATTATGAAGCATGTTTACGAGAGTATCTCAAAAGTACTGTATTTCATCTCTTGTCTGAATTCGTAATCCACTAAACAATTTCCAGGATTCTCTCTGGTCCAGCAATCTGAAGCCTCTTGCATTCAGCAAAGACATAGCTTCCAGTAGTGTAACCATGCAAGTGCTTATATTAAAGTAGCAAATATATGTTGTTTACTGTATGTTTCTTCTTAAAGGGATCCTTTCATTGGAAAACATGTTTTTTTCAAAACACACCAGTTAATAGTGCTACTCCAGCAGAATTCTGCAATGAAATCCATTTCTCAAAAGAGTAAACAGATATTTTTATACTCAATTTTGAAATCTGACATGGGGCTAGACATTTTGTCAATTTCCCAGCTGCCCCATGTCATGTGACTTGTGCCTGCACTTTAGGAGAGAAATGCTTTCTGGCAGGCTGCTGTTTTTCCTTCTCAATGTAACTGAATGTGTCTCAGTGGGACATGGGTTTTTACTATTGAGTGCTGTTCTTAGATCTACCAGGCAGCTGTTATCTTGTGTTAGGGAGCTGCTATCTGGTTACCTTCCCATTGTTCTTTTGTTTGGCTGCTGGGGGGAAAAAGGAAAGGGGGTGATATCACTCCAACTTGCAGTAAAGAGTGATTGAAGTTTATCAGAGCACAAGTCACAGCTGGGAAATTGACAATATGTCTAGCCCCATGTCAGATTTCAAAACATTTTTTTCCCATGACAGTATCCCTTTAAGGCCAGTATCTTCTCTGGTCTGAACCGAAACCTTGCAGTGATCCCCAACCAGTGGCTCATAAGCAACATGCTGCTCACCAACCCCTTGGATGTTGCTCCCAGTGGCCTCAATGCATGTGCTTATTTTTGAATTCCAGGCTTGGAGGCAAGTTTTGGTTGTATAAAAACCATGTGTGCTGCCAAACAGAGTCTCCTGTAGGCTGCCAGTCCACATAGGGGCTACCAAAGACCAGTAAAAGAACTTATTTTGCACCACCCAGGAACATTTTGCATTTTTTCCCCAACTCTTTATTTATCTGTACGCTGCTCTCGTGTAAAAAAGTTTGGAGACCGTGTCGGCAGCTTACTGGCCCGTGTATGGGGCCCCCCGACGGGCTTCCCCGATCGAGATCTGGCCGGAAGTCGGCCAGATCTCGATCAGATGGGACGAAAAATCCTGTTGGATCGCGGCCGCATCTATTCGTTGATGCGGTCCCGCGATCCGACCGCCCATTACTATTTGTTAGGATCCGATCGTTGGGCCCTAGGGCGACAAAGCCAAACGAGCGGATCTCTCTGTGTATGGCCACCTTTAGAGCAAAGACATCAATAAATGCCACCAGAGCAATAATCTTTCATGTAGTTTTTGAGTAGTATGTTTGATATAATGTGCACAGTTGTAACTTTTATCAGGATTCTTTTTGTTTGTTCTGAGGCCTCTTGCTTGCAATAAGAATGTAGCTTCCTCTAGTGCAACCAGTATACCTTATGGAAACATGTTTTTTTGGTAATAAGCCATAGCACCAGCATCATTTATGTGTACCATGAGACCTCCGTTGTCTGCACCACCCATCATCACAGTACAATCTTGGCCTTTACCAAACATGTAGCCAATGTTCCTGGGTAAAACCCATCCAGCATTCCTAGGGAAGTAGCCTAGTTGTCACTTATTAAGTACAATATAATTAAATATTAGAGACTTTAATACACAATCTCCTATCTGACGGCAACTAAGTTGTATAATGCCACCTACAGGCCACCTCCATTGAAAATAATAGTTCCCTGTGGGAAAAGCCATGCAAGTGGAAGCCAACTGAGACACTTTCTTGTCAACACAAATTTCCACAATGAGTGTATCACTGGGGGAAATGCAATGTGCTGACTCTGCATGATCATAATCTTGTTCTGGCCACTGGATAGGGGCTGCTCATCTTAAAATAAACGTTTAGCATGACATGGAGACCATTTGCAATTGGTTTTCTCATTTTATATTTTCTGTGATTTTTGAGTTACAAAAAGCTCTCCTGTTTGAAATTTCAGCAGGTGTCTGTTGCTACGGTCCAAATACCCCTAGCAATTAGGTCTTGGTTTCATTGAGAGACTGGAATATGGATAGGAGAGGGGCTGAATAGAGAGAAAAGTAATAAATGAGCTTTAACAATAAAGTTATTGAAATTTACTAAGCAGCGAAAATTGGCCAGCAACACTTCGCCAGGCGAAATTTGCTCAATAGCGCTAATTTACTAACTGTACACTTAGTGAATTTGCGCAGTTACGTTCGTTCGACAGAGCGAAAATTCGCCTGGCATTAGAGTGCGAAGTTTGCTACCGAAGTTACGCCTGCGCCTGTTAGTAAATTGGCAAAGTACCGAAATGACGTCACCCTGGCAAATTTTCACTAGCATTAGTCACTTTGCCCTTTAGTAAATTTACCGCATAGCCTCGAATAGCAATATTTTTTGGCTCAAAAATGATAAGGATTGAAAAAAAAAAAAAAATCAACACCAGTTGAAAAGTTGCTAAGAATCAGCCATTCTATAACCTACTAAAAGTCAACTTAAAGGTGAACCAACCCTTTAATTTAATATGTAGCCACCCATGGGAGCTTCATGCACAAAACTTTTAGTATGATGGAGACTCTGATAATGCATTTGGTTTTCGTGTTTTATTATTTGTAGCTTTTGAGTTATTTAGCTTTTTATTCAGCAGCTCTCCAGTTTGCCATTTCAGCCATCTGGTCACTAGGGTCCACGTTACCCTAGCAACCCTGCATTGACAGAGAGGCCTGGATAGAAAGATCAGTACTAAAAAGTTGCAATATCAATACATTTGTAGAATTACAGAGCATATGTTTTTCTTTTAGATGGGGTCACACATTTGAAAGCTAGAAAGAGTTAGAAGAAAAAGGCAAATAATACTAAGGGGCATATTTTCTATGCGGTGTTAAAAACAGCAGGATGATACATCGGTAGGCTTCACTGTGTAAGAAAGGCTTAACATGTTTACACGTTTTTTCATAGGGTAGGACTACACGAACGATTTCGGCGCGATCTGACGCGCTGCAACAAGTTGCGTTTTGTTGCAGCACGTCGGATCGCGCCAAAATCGTTTGTGTAGTCCTATCCTTGGAGTGACTTCTGCCGGAACCAATAGGCACGAAACACGTTAGGCCTCCATTCACTATGTCCTAATAAACATTTTTGTATTTTTATAAACTTCTGAATGATTTTTTGGAAGGACTCACATTTATTTATTGCCTTTCTTGTGTTGTTCATGCCGTACGCAATGTCTTACAGATTTTCTACACAATTCTGCTACACATTTGCATGTTTCACTGTTAATTCCAAAGGATTGAGTGCCCTGTCACATTTTACATGTCGAATTATTTCACAGTCAGCTATTCGTGTCTCCACAAATCTGTTATATCTATCAAACCCCGAAAACACATGCGTTTAATCCGAGATTCTAACAAAAATAAAAATCCCGAGGGGACAATATCTTCCGCCTCCTCTTTTATGGCAGCAGTTCCAAAAGCTGACAAGATGAATGACGTGGAGAGAAAATAGGAACAGAGGCAGAGCGATCTCCCATAATTCCACTCTCACTGCTGTTCCAACCTGAGCCATTCTCAGAGCAGGAGATGGTTATGCAGAACAAACTTTTAGAACATTTCATTAATACCATTCCCTGGTCGGCAGATTCTAATTAAGAGATTACCCTGGAAAGGCAAGACAAATTTAATTACTGCCACTTATTATTCCTACATCAAAGAATCTGTACAAGCCACTTCCTTGTTATAAAGAGGTGAGCTAAGGGAGCCCTGGGATAGTATAGTGTTCCAACATGAAGTAAGCGAGCAGCATCTCCCCTCTGGGGGAACACCACGTTCTCTTACACTAGCTGCACCGACACAGGGGATATGCTGATTTGTGCTAATCACATGCCGTATTGTCTGCACGTATTTCACAAGCTAGTGGACATCTTTGAAAAGTTCAGTTAAAAAGAGAGAACTGAAATTACCCAAAATTTTTTGCATACTAACAATAAAAAAGGATTCCTAAATTTACCCTTACTTTTGAATAAGTCAACCACAACTGTGTCGTAAGATCTCTCTACTATACCTGCTATCGTACAACCACAGTCCCTTCCCAGAGACTATTATCCCCACTGCTACTATAGGCACCATCTCTCCCTACTATACTGTACCTGCTATCCCACAGTCACAGTCCCTTCCCAGAGACTATTATCCCACTGTTACTATAGGCACCATCTCTCCCTACTATACCTGCTATCCCACAGCCACAGTCCCTTCCCAGAGACTATTATCCGACTGTTACTATATGCACCATCTCTCCCTACTATACCTGCTATCGTACAACCACAGTCCCTTCCCAGAGACTATTATCCCACTGTTACTATAGGCACCATCTCTCCCTACTATACCTGCTATCCCACAGTCATACTCCCTTCCCAGAGACTATTATCCCACTGTTACTATAGGCACAATCTCTCTCTACTATACCTGCTATCCCACAGCCACAGTTCTTTCCCAGAGACTATTATCCCCAATGCTACTATAGGCACCATCTCTCCCTACTGTACCTGCTATCCCACAGCCACTGTCCCTTCCCAGAGACTATTATCCCACTGTTACTATAGACAACATCTCTTCCTACTATACCTGCTATCCCACAGTCACACTCCCTTCCCAGAGACTATTATCCCACTGTTACTATAGGCACAATCTCTCCCTACTATACCTGCTATCCCATAGCC
This sequence comes from Xenopus petersii, assembly GCA_038501925.1. NCBI lineage: Eukaryota > Metazoa > Chordata > Amphibia > Anura > Pipidae > Xenopus > Xenopus petersii. The sequence goes on from CM076686.1 coordinate 110,088,054, forward strand.
ACTGTCCCTTCCCAGAGACTATTATCCCACTGTTAATATAGACACCATCTCTTCCTACTATACCTGCTATCCCACAGCCACACTCCCTTCCCAGAGACTATTATCCCACTGTTACTATAGGCACAATCCTTACCTACTATACCTGCTATCCCACAGTCACACTCCCTTCCCAGAGACTATTATCCCACTGTTACTATAGGCACCATCTCTCTCTACTATACCTGCTATCAGACAGCCACAGTCCCTTCCAAGAGACTATTATTCCCACTGTTACTATAGGCACCATCTCTCCCTATTATACCTGCTATCAGATAACCTCCTCATCCTACCTATAGGTATAGCTGCTCTGAAATCAATCAATGTGCTTGGTACAGGGCTGCAGCTTTGACTGTCTCAGTGTAGCAACGCAAGCTATACAATGTCCTTATAAGCTGTTTCTTGTCACATGCTGTACTTACTGACTGATTTATAGGGGTATTTATAAAATATTTCTTATGTACCTGGTCAGGCAGCAAGGCCACAGCGTTTGTACCTAGGACTTGTGGCTGAACAATGGGCAACAAAACAATGGACATAATGTATAAAAACCTTGTCTTGCAGTATTATTATTCTCAGCTCTTCCCTCATGCCCATCATTCATACATATCACTACTGTAATGTTCTGACTAGAGTGACTGACTTTCATTCAATAGCCCAGCTTTGCTACATGCTTTATAATTATGAAATGCTAGTAATTTGGTATTAATGGTAATGGTAGTATTTTGGTAAATAGCTTTTTTCTTGTTAATGCCAAGGCAGTGTGTGATTTTTCTATCTTTTTTCCCACAGATAATTGAAGATGTTGTTCCCATCAAGGGTATACATATGAAATGGGTGCTCACTTTGCTCCTGTAACAGGCCGTACTCTTCTAGGAAGACTTTCTACTACATGTTGGAACGTTGTTGGTGGAAGCTGGTTACATTCATTTGTAAAGTGATGGGGAAAAGGTCTGGCTCGCAGTCTGGTTTCCTATTCATCCCACAGGGGTTCAGTTGGGTTGCCAGTATTTTGTGCAGGTAAGTCAAGTTCTCAGTCGCATCATAGAAACCACTTCTGAATTAATTTTACTTATGCATGCGAGTGTGTGCTCTTCCACGCATGCGCACTCACGCATCCTCTGCACTTCCGCTCTTCTGTGCATTCGGGAATGGTGGGGGGCAAATGAGTCGGCCAGGTTGCCTAGGGCACCTGGCCAACTTGGCCCCGGCACTGACCTTCATTAGCAAAGCTGTTATAACACACAAAACATTGCCCAAGAACTCTCAGAAATGTCTTTAGACTTTCCATAACCTACCGAATTTTGTAAAGTGTGTGGCCATACAATTGGTGTGGCCAAAATTTCATCACGCCTGTGTGCGGCAGATCTTTTTGTCCCTATTTATGTTTTTGAACGGTATGCTTTTGGGTAGGTAGTGTTCTTCCTAAATCTGCCATAGTCAGACTATGATTTATGACCAGAGAATCCAGTTTACACTGCTCCACAATTCAAATGCAGCAGCTTAAGGGATGAGGTCACACAGGGCGTTCTTACGTTGCATCTTTAAAAAACTCGGTCGAGTGCAAGTATGCCAATGAAACCACACGCCGCAAATACGTGTATGCACAATCCATCACGTGAGAGTTTGCCCGCCATATTGAAAAATATGCATTGTATTTCAGTGAAGTGTATTTCCAAACCTGAAGATCCTATGGTGTTTCCTTGGTGTATTGGTGTTTCTGCTCAAAAACATAAACACTGGCATTACATGATGTTGGCTCGCAAGCGTCCTGTGGGATTTGAGATAATGTGTATTCCATGATTTTCAGTAAGATTTTTGTTTTTTTTTAGTGGGGCTTAATTTTGTGTGTATTTCAGGGTGAATACTTGGGTTTAAAAATGCAATGTAAAAACGCCCCAGTGTGACTTTGCCCTTAGATCAGTCCTGCATGGTGATGTTTGGCTTTTGTTCACCTGCAAACCCATAACAAGCCCCGTGCTCCTGATATTGATGATTTTTATTATAATGCTGACGTTACTTTCAGAGGTAGTTCATCATTGAGTGTTCCAACAGTGAGCAGTTAGAAGGGAAACTTTTGACAATTTTAGTGTAGGCAAATATGGGAAAAAACATTTTTTTTTATTAAAGATGATTAATATTATTGTATTAGTATTTACCAACCAAAGGGTGAGGGGAAAAAAGTAATAAAGGCATTTGATATCAAGAATTCATTTATGCTGCTTTATTAGGATTATTACTTTCTTTGTTTATGTGAGTCACCCTTAATCAGGGTCATGGCGCCTAATACTACTTATTTAGCACAGGCCCAGATGGCCCCAGTTATTAGCCACCTGATCCCCAAGGAGGTGGGTACTGCAAACAAGTACAATACGGTCCCATTTAAATAAAAAGGCCCACTGTATGCAGGGCATGCCCCTGATTTATGTCCTTCATGCCCCATTCCTTCCTGTGATCTGTTGAAACCCCATTCCTTCCTCCGGAAGTCTTATTTGCGAAATGTGAACTGCACTTTCATGTCTTTTGGGATCCCCTCACTGGAGTACCCCCCTTATAGCGGCCTTGCCCCTAATTTAAAAAAATGCTCAATTTTTGTGCCTCCCTTTCATAAGGCTCCCCTAAAAGCGTGATACATGAATACTTATTTATTATTCTACCAACTGTCAGACTGCAAAGTGCCAGTTATAGAACTGAAACATTCCTTCCATCTTTCCCAGTTTTAAAGTCCGAAGAATTTTTACTCAGCCCCATCCTCTTTGAGGGAAGCCCGTGGATAATGGGACAGCTGATGTGGGAATGGCTGAAAGATAATATTTGAAACAGACTTGTTAGGGAGTTAATATCTAATAGTTTAGAAAAGCTTTCTAATGTACCGATGCCTGTCACGCTTAAATGTACAAATCCCCTTCTTAGTATGGGGATGCCATGGGAATTTGAGAGACAGACAATATTTAACCACGCTCTGCAAGGTTCAGAGGCGACGGCCTCACGCTCTTAAGCAATCTAATGTGGGAATCTTAACTGTGTCTCAGTCTGAGGTGAGGCAACAGGCCTGTGTGCAGTGGCAAAAGACTACAAGCACAATGTAATGTGGCCTGGTTTCATCAGGAATATGCTTCTTATACGTAAGTTTGCTTTTCACACTTAAGCCTCTTTAGGCTGCGTCCTAAATTTGTATAAAGAATTTGGTAGCGTATTTTGAATTTTCACTTTGAAGACAGTCGCGAAACCTCTCAAAATCTGGAAGTTGCCCCAGTGGCATCTGAAGAACAGATTATTGTAACTATGTAACTATTGTGTCGACCTTTTGAAAAGAGCAGAGTTAAGGCTTATCCAGTTACAGATTGCATGTGTGGCTTTTCTTTGTAACAAAAAAAAGAGGATTAGTTCCACAGCACTATAATTGGTGTTATTAAATGCCTGATTTTATTTATTTTAACTAATTTTAGCACTGTGCCAATGGAGGTAGTATTTCTCTGCAGTACATTGGGAATTACCATATATTTTTCAATTAGCAGTATAAGCAGGGCAGAACAGCCTCTCCTGTATCAAAGACCTACTAGACATTCAATTACATGGGGGTTATTGTGAAAGTGACGCCAGTCTTGGTGCCTATCATTTTGAAAGCCATCCTGCCTGCCCGACTCATATATAGACACAAATAGGCCACATATCAAACGGGCAATGTTTGAAAACCCAGGGGGATGAGGTCCTCCATTAATTACCAGAGCACAGATAATCCCCCTGCATAATGGACTCATACTAACAAAACAATCACAACAGAGGGTGAAGCATTATATACTGGTGAACCAAGGACCTTACATGGAGCAGCTTTAATTGCATTGTTTGCCCTGTTTAGCTTAAAGGGGACCTGTCACCCCAAAAAAAATATTCCAAATCCTATTTTATCTCAATAGTGTAGGGCTCTACATTATTTCAAATGGGGCTGTACTCACTGAGACGCGTGTAGGCGCCGACCGCAGGAAAAATGCAGCATGTTGCGTCTCAACCTGCGTTCGGCGCCTACACGCGCCTGAGTGAGTACGGCCCCATTTGAAATAATGACATGCGTCTATTCCTGCGCTCCCCTGCGGCTGAACGCCAAAAGACGGAACGCAGGGGAGCGCAGGTCAGAACGCCAGTGAGTAAGAGCCCTAAAAAGGTGGTTCACCTTTAAGTTAAATTCTAAGCAACTTTTCATTTGGTTTTCATTATTTATTTTGTACAGTTTTTTGAATTATTCGCCTTCTTCTTCTGACTCTTTCCAGCTTTCAAGTGGGCGTCGCTGACCCATCTTAAAAACAAATGCTCTGTAAGGCTACAGATTGTATTGTTATTGCTAATTTTTATCACGCATATTTCTATTCTCTCCTATTCATTTTCCAGTCTCTTATTATCAATGCATGGTTGCTAGGGTAATTTGGACCTAGCTACCAAATTCCGTAAAATGCAATTGAAAAAGCTGATGAATAAAAATTAGGGATGCACCGAATCCAGGATTTGGTTCGGGATTCGGCCAGGATTCAGCCTTTTTCAGCAGGATTTGGATTCGGCCGAATCCTTCTACTCGGCCGAACCGAATCATAATTTGCATATGCAAATTAGGGGCGGGGAGGGAAAGTCCATGACTTTTTGTCAGAAAAAAAGGAAGTAAAAAAAAGGTTTCCCCTTCCTGGCCCTAATTTGCATATGCACATTAGGATGCGGTTCGGTATTCGGCCGAATATTTCACGAAGGATTCGGGGGGTTCAGCCGAATCCAAAAAAGTGGATTCGGTGCATCCCTAAAATATAGTATGTTTGGCTAACTAACTATATTGAAAACGTTTTTTCATTTTGCACAGCCTATGTATTTACCCAGCTTTTATTTTTATAATGAACTGTTCCTTTAAAGAAGATCTCTGCACCAGCCATGAAAGCAATGAAAATGGAGGTTTTATAATAGTATTTACAGTAAAGGGCTGCATTGTCTGACTTGTATAAGTTTACCCACTTTAAAATTTACTTAGACATTTTAATGTAATATTTAAAATACACATACATACTAAAATGATAAAGGTTGAAATTCCCAGACGTACACATTTACATTTTAGGCACCCAGGATAGATGCATGCAGTCTAGCAATTGCTGTGGATCCTTGTATAACCTGTTTCAGCTACTCATTTCAGTTGCAATAAGGCCAATTGCACAGTGGGTACCATGGTCCTCTTCAGTTATTGGCAAATTTGTGCCGTTTAGCTTTGCTGAAAAATTTAATTTCCCTTGAAATTCGCGAAACGGGAAAAAATTAGCGAAAGGCCCAAAAACGTACGCCGGCGAAAATGTGCCGATGTCCATATTTTTTTGACACTGGCGAATTTTCGTGGCCGTTTAGCGAATTTATTCGCTGGCGCTGAATCGCGCAAATTCACTGAGAATTTGTGCCTGGCTATTAAATTCACCCATCACTAGTCCTCTTGCAAAGAACAATACCTCCCTCCTTCTGTAAAAGTTTCCTTTTCATTCATTTTTGGCACATCCATTAATATCTATGTGCAGGGTAAAGGGCTATGTATATGTAGGGACCCATAAGTCTAATGGCCCTTATGGCTTCATTCCCTGCCAGTGCCTGCTTTTCCCTGTTGCTGGGTTAAAACCCATGTAACAACTTATACATTATTTGCATACCCTTTCTATTGGTTCTAGGTTGAGATCACTTTCTGCAGTGTTGTAACAAAGTGCTTTGCAGGGAGGGGCACTTATTCTTTGGCCTGCAGCAGTCGAGCTGGGCAGTGAATCCATAGAGCCTGGAGTCAACAAGACCCCAGAAGTATCGGGGTACAGGGACTCCCTGAACGAGGTGAGCTAGTGTGTAGTGTAGCTCCTGTTATAGCACTCTATAGAGAGTGAGATTAGTGAGAAAAAGCAGCTCAAGCTCCAACTAGGAGGTTAGAACGGAGTAGCTCTACCCCAGGCTTTGCTTTGTCTGTAGTGAAGGGACCACAGTAGTGACGAGGGAATTAGGCTAAGTGTAACCCTGTTCCAAGTCGGCTGTGGGGGTCCAAGCCACACGAGGCACCGAAATCCTGGAAAGTGATCTCACAACTCCTTTGGGCTATGCCTAGTGTGGTGTGTCTATATGTCGTCTCTGCTACACCTTGTGACTGTACTTGGAGATGTACTGTGGCTACGTCTTGTGTGAGTATTACAATCCCTGTGGCGCTTTGTTTTAAATAACACCTGTTCTACTGTTTTGCAAAGAAACCCTGGTGTCCAACTCTATTTTTGTGTATTTTTGGCAGTAGTGAGTTGTAGTTTAACAACATCAGCACGTGTGTTTCCATTTTTTGCGTAAGCCCATCCTGGTGAAAGAGGGTCGTGTGTAGCCCATGCTCTATCACACTAATTGGAAATTGTCTAAATCAGCCAATTAGGTGTTACATATAATTAATTAGCAACAGGGCCGGATTTACATAGAAGGCGCCCCTAATCCCACTGCCGTTAGACGACCCTGTCCTCTCCCCTTTAGGGCTCTTACTCATGAGCGTTTTTACCTGCGCTCCCCTGCGTTCCGTTTTTCGGCGTTCAGCCGCAGGGGAGCGCAGGAATAGATGCATTTCATTTTTTCAAATAGGGCTGTACTCACATAGGCGCATGTAGGCGCCGAACGCAGGTTGAGACGCAACATGCTGCATTTTTCCTGCGTTCGGCACCAACATGCGCCTGTGTGAGTACAGCCCCATTTGAAAAAATGAAATGTGTCTATTCCTGCGTTCCCCTGCGGCTTAACACCGAAAAACGAAGCGCAGGTAAAAACGCTCATGAGTAAGAGCCCTTATTCGTGCAAATTTTCCTCATCAATGGGGAAATTTAAAAAATGATTGTATCTCCAACGCATCCCTAGTGTTTTTGAACCAATGTGGGTGTGGTTGGGCAGCATTACGCCCCCCTAAAATCCTGCCGCCCTAGGCCCGGGCCTAGGTGGCCTTTGCACAAATCCAGGCCTGATTAGCAATGTTGCAATTACACTGAACAGCAATGCAGGAGAAAGTGCAGCACGTAAGTAACATATAGCCAATGTAATTGCCACCGTACCATCTTTCTCTGAGTTCGCGGGGTATTTATACATGTAATTGCCACCGTATCATCTTTCTCTGAGTTCGCGGGGTATTTATACATGTAATTGCCACCGTATCATCTTTCTCTGAGTTCGGGGGGTAGTTACTGTATACATGTAATTGCCACCGAACCATCTTTCTCTGAGTTCTGGGGTATTTATACATGTAATTGCCACCGCATCATCTTTCTCTGAGTTCGGAGGGTATTTATACATGTAATTGCCACCGTGCCATCTTGCTCAGAGTTCTGGGGGTATTTATACATGTAGTTGTCACCGTACTATCTTTCTCTGAGTTCTGGGGTATTTATACATTTAATTGCCACCGTACCATTCATCTCTTTTTTCTGGCGGTATTTATACATGTAATTGCCACCATATCATCTTTCTCTGAGTTTGGGGGGTATTTATACATGTAATTGCCACCGTACCATCTTTCTCTGAGTTCTGGGGTATTTATACATGTAATTGCCACTGTATCATCTTGTTCGGCGTTCTGGGGGTATTTATACATGTAATTGCCACCGTGCCATTCATCTCTGTCTTCTGGGGGTATTTATACATGTAATTGCCACCGTACCATCTTGCTCAGAGTTCTGGGGTTATTTATACATGTAATTGCCACCGTACCATCTTGCTCTGTCTTCTGGGGGTATTTATACATGTAATTGCCACCGTACCATCTTGCTCTGAGTTCTGGGAGTATTAATACATGTAATTGCTACCGTACCATCTTGTTCAGAGTTCTGGGGTTATTTATACATGTAATTGCCACCGTACCATCTTGCTCTGAGTTCTGGGAGTTTTGATACATGTAATTGCGACCGTACCATCTTGCTCAGAGTTCTGGGGTATTTATACATGTAATTGCCACCGTACCATTCATCTCTGTCTTCTGGGGGTATTTATACATGTAATTGCCACTTTACCATCTTGCTCAGAGTTCTAGGGGTATTTATACATGTAATTGCCACTTTACCATCTTGCTCAGAGTTCTAGGGGTATTTATACATGTAATTGCCACTTTACCATCTTGCTCAGAGTTCTAGGGGTATTTATACATGTAATTGCCACTTTACCATCTTGCTCAGAGTTCTATGGGTATTTATACATGTAATTGCCACCGTACCATCTTTCTCTGAGTTCGGGTTTTTTTTTATACATGTAATTGCCACCGTGCCATCTTGCTCAGAGTTCTGGGGGTATTTATACATGTAATTGCCACCGTACCATCTTTCTCTGAGTTCTGGGGGTATTTATACATGTAATTGCCACCGTACCATCTTTCTCTGAGTTCTGTGGGTATTTATACATGTAATTGCCAACGTGCCATCTTGCTCAGAGTTCTGGGGGTATTTATACATGTAGTTGTCACCGTACTATCTTTCTCTGAGTTCTGGGGTATTTATACATTTAATTGCCACCGTACCATTCATCTCTGTTTTCTGGCGGTATTTATACATGTAATTGCCAACGTGCCATCTTGCTCAGAGTTCTGGGGGTATTTATACATGTAGTTGTCACCGTACCATCTTTCTCTGAGTTTTGGGGTATTTATACATGTAATTGCCACCGTGCCATCTTGCTCAGAGTTCTGGGGGTATTTATACATGTAGTTGTCACCGTACTATCTTTCTCTGAGTTCTGGGGTATTTATACATTTAATTGCCACCGTACCATTCATCTCTGTTTTCTGGCGGTATTTATACATGTAATTGCCACTTTACCATCTTGCTCAGAGTTCTAGGGGTATTTATACATGTAATTGTAACTTTACCATCTTGCTCAGAGTTCTAGGGGTATTTATACATGTAATTGCCACTTTACCATCTTGCTCAGAGTTCTATGGGTATTTATACATGTAATTGCCACCGTACCATCTTTCTCTGAGTTCGGGTTTTTTTTTATACATGTAATTGCCACCGTGCCATCTTGCTCAGAGTTCTGGGGGTATTTATACATGTAATTGCCACCGTACCATCTTTCTCTGAGTTCTGGGGGTATTTATACATGTAATTGCCACCGTACCATCTTTCTCTGAGTTCTGTGGGTATTTATACATGTAATTGCCAACGTGCCATCTTGCTCAGAGTTCTGGGGGTATTTATACATGTAGTTGTCACCGTACCATCTTTCTCTGAGTTTTGGGGTATTTATACAGTACATGTAATTGCCACCGTGCCATCTTGCTCAGAGTTCTGGGGGTATTTATACATGTAGTTGTCACCGTACTATCTTTCTCTGAGTTCTGGGGTATTTATACATTTAATTGCCACCGTACCATTCATCTCTGTTTTCTGGCGGTATTTATACATGTAATTGCCACCATTTCATCTTTCTCTGAGTTCGGGGGGTATTTATACATGTAATTGCCACTGTATCATCTTGTTCGGCGTTCTGGGGGTATTTATACATGTAATTGCCACCGTACCATTCATCTCTGTCTTCTGGGGGTATTTATACATGTAATTGCCACCGTGCCATTCATCTCTGTCTTCTGGGGGTATTTATGCATGTAATTGCCACCGTACCATCTTGCTCAGAGTTCTGGGGTTATTTATACATGTATTTGCCACCGTACCATCTTGCTCTGTCTTCTGGGGGTATTTATACATGTAATTGCCACCGTACCATCTTGCTCTGAGTTCTGGGAGTATTAATACATGTAATTGCTACCGTACCATCTTGTTCAGAGTTCTGGGGTTATTTATACATGTAATTGCCACCGTACCATCTTGCTCTGAGTTCTGGGAGTTTTGATACATGTAATTGCCACCGTACCATCTTGCTCAGAGTTCTGGGGTATTTATACATGTAATTGCCACCGTACCATTCATCTCTGTCTTCTGGGGGTATTTATACATGTAATTGCCACTTTACCATCTTGCTCAGAGTTCTAGGGGTATTTATACATGTAATTGCCACTTTACCATCTTGCTCAGAGTTCTAGGGGTATTTATACATGTAATTGCCACTTTACCATCTTGCTCAGAGTTCTGGGGGTATTTATACATGTAATTGCCACTTTACCATCTTGCTCAGAGTTCTAGGGGTATTTATACATGTAATTGCCACCGTACCATCTTTCTCTGAGTTCGGGTTTTTTTTTATACATGCAATTGCCACCGTGCCATCTTGCTCAGAGTTCTGGGGGTATTTATACATGTAATTGCCACCGTACCATCTTTCTCTGAGTTCTGGGGGTATTTATACATGTAATTGCCACCGTACCATCTTTCTCTGAGTTCTGGGGGTATTTATACATGTAATTGCCACCGTGCCATCTTGCTCAGAGTTCTGGGGGTATTTATACATGTAGTTGTCACCGTACCATCTTTCTCTGAGTTTTGGGGTATTTATACATGTAATTGCCACCGTGCCATCTTGCTCAGAGTTCTGGGGGTATTTATACATGTAATTGTCACCGTACCATTCATCTCTGTCTTCTGGGGGTATTTATACATGTAATTGCCACCGTATCATCTTGCTCTGAGTTCTGGGAGTATTAATACATGTAATTGCCACCGTACCATCTTGCTCAGCGTTCTGGGGGTATTTATACATTTAATTGCCACCGTGACATTCGTCTCTGTTTTCTGGCGGTATTTATACATGTAATTGCCACCATATCATCTTTCTCTGAGTTGGGGGGGTATTTATACATGTAATTGCCACCGTACCATCTTTCTCTGAGTTCTGGGGTATTTATACATGTAATTGCCACCGTATCATCTTGTTCGGCGTTCTGGGGGTATTTATACATGTAATTGCAACCGTGCCATTCATCTCTGTCTTCTGGGGGTATTTATGCATGTAATTGCCACCGTACCATCTTGCTCAGAGTTCTGGGGTTATTTGTACATGTATTTGCCACCGTACCATGTTGCTCTGTCTTCTGGGGGTATTTATACATGTAATTGCCACCGTACCATCTTGCTCTGAGTTCTGGGAGTATTAATACATGTAATTGCCACCGTACCATCTTTCTCTGAGTTCTGGGGGTATTTATACATGTAATTGCCACCGTTCCATCTTTCCCTGAGTTCGGGGGATATTTATACATGTAATTGCCACCGTGCCATCTTGCTCAGAATTCTGGGGGTATTTATACATGTAATTGCCACCGTACCATTCATCTCTGTCTTCTGGGGGTATTTATACATGTAATTGCCACTTTACCATCTTGCTCAGAGTTCTAGGGGTATTTATACATGTAATTGCCACTTTACCATCTTGCTCAGAGTTCTAGGGGTATTTATACATGTAAATGCCACTTTACCATCTTGCTCAGAGTTCTAGGGGTATTTATACATGTAATTGCCACTTTACCATCTTGCTCAGAGTTCTAGGGGTATTTATACATGTAATTGCCACCGTACCATCTTTCTCTGAGTTCGGGTTTTTTTTTATACATGTAATTGCCACCGTGCCATCTTTCTCTGAGTTCTGGGGGTATTTATACATGTAATTGCCACCGTACCATCTTTCTCTGAGTTCTGGGGGTATTTATACATGTAATTGCCACCGTACCATCTTTCTCTGAGTTCTGGGGGTATTTATACATGTAATTGCCAACGTGCCATCTTGCTCAGAGTTCTGGGGGTATTTATACATGTAGTTGTCACCGTACCATCTTTCTCTGAGTTTTGGGGTATTTATACATGTAATTGCCACCGTGCCATCTTGCTCAGAGTTCTGGGGGTATTTATACATGTAGTTGTCACCGTACTATCTTTCTCTGAGTTCTGGGGTATTTATACATTTAATTGCCACCGTACCATTCATCTCTGTTTTCTGGCGGTATTTATACATGTAATTGCCACCATTTCATCTTTCTCTGAGTTCGGGGGGTATTTATACATGTAATTGCCACCGTACCATCTTTCTCTGAGTTCTGGGGTATTTATACATGTAATTGCCACCGTACCATTCATCTCTGTCTTCTGGAGGTATTTATACATGTAATTGCCACCGTGCCATCTTTCTCTTAGTTCTGGGGTTATTTATACATGTATTTGCCACCGTACCATCTTGCTCTGTCTTCTGGGGGTATTTATACATGTAATTGCCACCGTACCATCTTGCTCTGAGTTCTGGGAGTATTAATACATGTAATTGCTCCCGTACCATCTTGTTCAGAGTTCTGGGGTTATTTATACATGTAATTGCCACCGTACCATCTTGCTCTGAGTTCTGGGAGTTTTGATACATGTAATTGCCACCGTACCATCTTGCTCAGAGTTCTGGGGTATTTATACATGTAATTGTCACCGTACCATTCATCTCTTTCTTCTGGGGGTATTTATACATGTAATTGCCACCGTATCATCTTGCTCTGCATTCTGGGAGTATTAATACATGTAATTGCCACCGTACCATCTTGCTCAGAGTTCTGGGGGTATTTATACATGTAGTTGTCACCGTACCATCTTTCTCTGAGTTCTGGGGTATTTATACATTTAATTGCCACCGTAATATTCGTCTCTGTTTTCTGGCGGTATTTATACATGTAATTGCCACCATATCATCTTTCTCTGAGTTCGGGGGGTATTTATACATGTAATTGTCACCGTACCATCTTTCTCTGAGTTCTGGGGTATTTATACATGTAATTGCCACCGTATCATCTTGTTCGGCGTTCTGGGGGTATTTATACATGTAATTGCCACCGTGCCATTCATCTCCGTCTTCTGGGGGTATTTATGCATGTAATTGCCACCGTACCATCTTGCTCAGAGTTCTGGGGTTATTTGTACATGTATTTGCCACCGTACCATCTTGCTCTGTCTTCTGGGGGTATTTATACATGTAATTGCCACCGTACCATCTTGCTCTGAGTTCTGGGAGTATTAATACATGTAATTGCTACCGTACCATCTTGTTCAGAGTTCTGGGGTTATTTATACATGTAATTGCCACCGTACCATTTTGCTCTGAGTTCTGGGAGTTTTGATGCATGTAATTGCCACCGTACCATCTTGCTCTGAGTTCTGGGGTATTTATACATGTAATTGCCACCGTATCATCTTGTTCGGCGTTCTGGGGGTATTTATACATGTAATTGCCACCGTACCATCTTGCTCAGAGTTCTGGGGTTATTTATACATGTATTTGCCACCGTACCATCTTTCTCTGTCTTCTGGGGGTATTTATACATGTAATTGCCACCGTACCATCTTTCTCTGAGTTCTGGGGGTATTTATTCATGTAATTGCCACCGTACCATCTTTCTCTGAGTTCTGGGGGTATTTATACATGTAATTGCCACCGTGCCATCTTGCTCAGGTTTCTGGGGGTATTTATACATGTAGTTGTCACCGTACCATCTTTCTCTGAGTTCTGGGGGTATTTATACATGTAATTGCCACCGTATCATCTTGCTCTGAGTTCTGGGAGTATTAATACATGTAATTGCCACCGTACCATCTTGCTCAGAGTTCTGGGGTTATTTATAATTGCCACTGTACCATATTGCTCTGAGTTCTGGGAGTATTAATACATGTAATTGCCACCATACCATCTTTCTCTGAGTTCTGGGGTATTTATACATTTAATTGCCACCGTAACATTCGTCTCTGTTTTCTGGCGGTATTTATACATGTAATTGCCACCATATCATCTTTCTCTGAGTTTGGGGGGTATTTATACATGTAATTGCCACCGTACCATCTTTCTCTGAGTTCTGGGGTATTTATACATGTAATTGCCACCGTATCATCTTGTTTGGCGTTCTGGGGGTATTTATACATGTAATTGCCACCGTGCCATTCATCTCTGTCTTCTGGGGGTATTTATGCATGTAATTGCCACCGTACCATTCATCTCTGTCTTCTGGGGGTATTTATGCATGTAATTGCCACCGTACCATCTTGCTCAGAGTTCTGGGGTTATTTATACATGTAATTGCCACCGTACAATCTTGCTCTGAGTTCTGGGAGTATTAATACATGTAATTGCTACCGTACCATCTTGTTCAGAGTTCTGGGGTTATTTATATATGTAATTGCCACCGTACCATCTTGCTCTGAGTTCTGGGAGTTTTGATACATGTAATTGCCACCGTACCATCTTGCTCAGAGTTCTGGGGGTATTTATACATGTAATTGCCACTTTACCATCTTGCTCAGAGTTCTAGGGGTATTTATACATGTAATTGCCACTTTACCATCTTGCTCAGAGTTCTAGGGGTATTTATACATGTAATTGCCACCGTACCATTCATCTCTGTCTTCTGGGGGTATTTATACACGTAATTGCCACTTTACCATCTTGCTCAGAGTTCTAGGGGTATTTATACGTGTAATTGCCACCGTACCATCTTTCTCTGAGTTCGGGTTTTTTTTATACATGTAATTGCCACCGTATCATCTTTCTCTGAGTTCTGGGAGTATTTATACATGTAATTGCCACCGTACCATCTTTCTCTGAGTTCTGGGGGTATTTATACATGTAATTGCCACCGTGCTATCTTTCTCTTAGTTCTGTGAGTATTTATACATGTAATTGCCACCGTACCATCTTTCTCTGAGTTCTGGGGGTATTTATACATGTAGTTGCCATCCTACCATCTTTCTCTGAGTTCTGGGGGTATTTATACATGTAATTGCCACCCTATCATCTTTCTCTGAGTTCTGGGGGTATTTATACATGTAATTGCCACCGTACCATCTTTCTCTGAGTTTTGGGGTATTTATACATGTAATTGCCACCGTGCCATCTTTCTCTGAGTTTTGGGGTATTTATACATGTAATTGCCACCGTACCATCTTTCTATGAGTTCTGGGGGTATTTATACATGTAGTTGTCACCGTACCATCTTGCTCAGAGTTCTGGGGTATTTATACATGTAATTGCCATCGTACCATTCTTCTCTGTCTTCTGGGGGTATTTATACATGTAATTGCCACTTTACCATCTTGCTCAGAGTTCTGGGGGTATTTATACATGTAATTGCCACTTTACCATCTTGCTCAGAGTTCAAGGGGTATTTATACATGTAATTGCCACCGTGCCATCTTGCTCAGAGTTCTGGGGGTATTTATACATGTAGTTGCCACCATACCATCTTTCTCTTAGTTCTGTGAATATTTATACATGTAATTGCCACCGTACCATCTTTCTCTGAGTTGTGGGGGTATTTATACACGTAATTGCCACCGTCCCGTCTTTCTCTGAGTTCTGGGGATAATTATACATGTCATTGCCACCGTACCATCTCTCTCTTAGTTCTGTGAGTATTTATACATGTAATTGCCACCGTACCATCTTTCTCTTAGTTCTGGGGGTATTTATACATGTAGTTGCCATCCTACCATCTTTCTCTGAGTTCTGGGGGTATTTATACATGTAGTTGCCACCGTACCATCTTGCGCAGAGTTCTGGGGAATTTATTCATGTAATTGCCACCCTACCATCTTTCTCTTAGTTCTGGGGGTATTTATACATGTCATTGCCACCGTACCATCGTGCTCTGAGTTCTGGGGGTATTTATACATGTAGTTGCCACCGTACCATCTTTCTCTAAGTTCTGGGGTATTTATACATGTAATTGGCACCGTCCCATCTGTCTCTGAGTTCTGGGGGTATTTATACATGTAGTTGCCACCGTACCATCTTGCTCAGAGTTCTGGGGGTATTTATACATGTAATTGCCACCGTACCATCTTGCTCTGTCTTCTGGGGCTATTTATACATGTAGTTGCCACCGTACCATCTTTCTCTTAGTTCTGCGGGTATTTATACATGTCATTGCCACCGTACCATCTTTCTCTTAGTTCTGTGAGTATTTATACATGTAATTGCCACCGTACCATCTTGCTCTGTCTTCTGGGGCTATTTATACATGTAGTTGCCACCGTACCATCTTTCTCTTAGTTCTGGGGTTATTTATACATGTCATTGCCACCGTACCATCTTTCTCTGAGTTCTAGGGGTATTTATACACGTAATTGCCACCGTCCCATCTTTCTCTGAGTTCTGGGGGTATTTATACATGTAGTTGCCACCGTACCATCTTTCTCTTAGTTCTGTGAGTATTTATACATGTAATTGCCACTGTACCATCTTTCTCTGAGTTCTGGGGGTATTTATACACGTAATTGCCACCGTCCCATCTTTCTCTGAGTTCTGGGGGAATTTATATATGTAGTTGCCACCGTACCATCTTGCTCAGAGTTCTGGGGTATTTATACATGCAATTGCCACCCTACCATCTTTCTCTTAGTTCTGGGGGTATTTATACATGTAGTTGCCACTGTACCATCTTGCTCTGAGTTCTGGGGGTATTTTTACATGTAGTTGCCACCGTACCATCTTGCTCAGAGTTCTGGGGGTATTTATACATGTAGTTGCCACCGTACCATCTTGATCAGAGTTCTGGGGTATTTATACATGTAATTGCCACCCTACCATCTTTCTCTTAGTTCTGGTGGTATTTATACATGGCATTGCCACCGTACCATCTTGCTCTGATTTCTGGGGGTATTTATACATGTAATTGCCACCGTACCATTCCTCTCTGTCTTCTGGGGGTATTTATACATGTAATTGCCACCGTACCATCTTGCTCGGAGTTCTGGGGGAATTTATACATGTAATTGCCAGTGTACCATCTTTCTGTAAGTTCTGTGTTATTTATACATGTAATTGCCACCGTACCATCTTTCTCTGAGTTCTGGGGGTATTTATACACGTAATTGCCACCGTCCCATCTTTCTCTGAGTTCTGGGGGTATTTATACATGTAATTGCCACTGTACCATCTTTCTGTAAGTTCTGGGGGTATTTATACATGTAATTGCCACCCTACCATCTTTCTCTTAGTTCTGGGGGTATTTATACATGTAATTGCCACCGTACCATCTTGCTCAGAGTTCTGGGGGTATTTAAACATGTAGTTGCCACTGTACAATCTTGATCAGAGTTCTGGGGTATTTATACATCTAATTGCCACCCTACCATGTTTCTCTTAGTTCTGGTGGGATTTATACATGGCATTGCCACCGTACCATCTTGCTCTGAGTTCTGGGGGTATTTATACATGTAATTGCCACCGTACCATTCCTCTCTGTCTTCTGGGGGTATTTATACATGTAATTGCCACCATACCATCTTGCTCGGAGTTCTGGGGGAATTTATACATGTAATTGCCACTGTACCATCTTTCTGTAAGTTCTGTGTTATTTATACATGTAATTGCCACCTTACCATCTTTCTCTGAGTTCTGGGGGTATTTATACACGTAATTGCCACCGTCCCATCTTTCTCTGAGTTCTGGGGGTATTTATACATGTAATTGCCACTGTACCATCTTTCTGTAAGTTCTAAGGGTTTTTATACATGTAGTTTCCACCCTACCATCTTTCTCTTAGTTCTGGGGGTATTTATACATGTAATTGCCACCGTACCATTCCTCTCTGTCTTCTGATGGTATTTGTACATGTAATTGCCACCGTACCATCTTGCTCGGAGTTCTGGGGGAATTTATACATGTAATTGCCACTGCACCATCTTTCTGTAAGTTCTGTGAGCCCCGGATAGCAGCAGCAGGCTTGGAGGAGGGGCGGCCATGACGCTGCGCAACTGGAAGGGAAGGTTTGGTCACAGCGGAGCAACAGCTATCTAATTGGTGGTGGCTCCGGAGTGGGCCGAGCCAAGTGACGCCATTTCGGAGGAGTCTGAAGAGAGTTCAGCCATTTTTAAAGAAGACAGCGGAGGGAGCAGTTGAAGTATCGGCATGGCAGATCTTGAGGCGTTGATCGAAAAACTGAGGGCTGAGGCACAGAAGAGGGGTGGTTAGTGGCTGCGGAGGCTCATACCTGAAGGGGAACCTGAAGCAGCACAGGCAGTTCCCAGGAGGTCGAGGAGAGCCCGGGCCCCAACCAGGAGAAGTCCGTCGCCTGTGGGAAGGAAGAGGGGTGCAGCAGGCACGAGTCCGAGCGCTGGTAATTCTAGTGGCCACAGTTCCAAGGAGGTGGACCGGAGCAGCGGCGGTGAAGGCTGACGGCGTCGCTCAGCATCCCCACAGCCCAGCACTTCAGCGGCATCTACACAGAGCAGGGCGGGAAGGAGCCGGCGCGAGGAGCGGAGTTCAGTCAGATGGCGGCAGCACAGCAAGCCAGTCGGCGCGGCACGTCGGCAGCAGGGGGGTGAAGCAGGCGGCCTAAGCGGAGGGCAGCGACAGGCCCAGGCAAGTGCAAGGGATTTTATGGCAGGGCCCAGCGCCATGGGGGGGAATTACAGCGGGCCCAAACGGGGGGGCAGCGCTCCAGGGGCAATGGGGAATATGCGCCCAAGGGAAAGCGACATATGGCAGGGCACTGCTGACCAAGCGTTTGGGCCAGGTACCCCTGTAGGGGGTAACACTGGGGGGAGGGCAAGAGGGGATGCTTCTGAGAGGGGAATGGTCGGCAACAGGCTGGTGACGGGCCCACAGCAGGGGCAAGTCATGACGAGCGGGTCGGCAGTGGGCGAGGAAATGGCTGCTGATCAAAGCGGCATGGTGCTCCCTCCAGTTTTATCTTTGCAGGTCCCAGGAGCCGAGAGCAGTGGATGCCAATCAGGAGCAGGTCCAGTCCAGGACAGCGGGATGTCCAGAAGTCAAGGGCCAGGTACTGACCACATAGTTCAATGTAATATTCCTTTAAACATGCAAATAGGGCAACTAGCTACGTGAATCAGCAGAGGGATCAGTCAACAGAATCATTTATGGAGGCATTGAGGCAATTATTCTCACAGTGGCAAAAAGGTCAAGGGAGTCAGTTCTCATGTAGGACAGAGGTTAATCCACCGGGGGTTGCGGGGGAAGCTTCCACAGCTGTGCCACCGGCTGCTGCGAATAGAGAGGTAGGTAATGCCCCAGGGGTGGGGAACGGGGGTTCAATGGCGGGTTCCGTTTCGGGAACATAGGGGGAAACCAATAGTGGGGATAATACGAAAGACAAAAAACTGCCTTTGTCTGATTCGGCATAGAGCAACACTTATGTTTGTTTCGAAGGCCCCTTAGGAGCTCATTTAAAACCTGAGGTAAGGGAGAAGATATGGAAGCGGGAGTATGTAGACATATTTACATTGCTGCCGCTGGAGCGTTTTGGGATAGATAGATACAAGAAAGGGAAGGAGCATAGAAAGGAGGAGGATGAGGAGAGGCGCAGGTTTCGGTTGATTCCCAGAACTTTTGGTAATTGGTTACAGGCTTTTTCCATACTGGCGAGTGTGGTGGGGGAAAAACATTCGGAGCTATGCTCAGCGTTATTCTGTTATTTGGACGGAATATGGGAGGCACACAGGGTTTATGGGGGACTTGCATGGCTGCGTTACGACAAGCAATTTCATCAGCGTATGGCTGTTCGGACAGATCTGAATTGGGACCACAGGGATATTGGGATTCGGATGCGGCTGATGAATACTAAGGGCTATCAGGGGTATGGGGGGTCTAGCACTACCACAAACCAGCCCTTTCAGGGAGGTGCCGGCGGACTCAGTGTGGGTTCAGCCGGGGGACACAAAAAGGGAGTGTGCTGGCTGTTTAACGACAGCCAGTGTAAGTGGGGTTCATCATGTCAATTTCGGCATGAATGTTCGTGGTGCGCCGGGACCCACCCAGGCAGTAGGTGTTTCAAAAAACCAAAAGGGGCTGCACCTAGAACAAGGGAAGGTTTTGGAAAAGGGAGTGACGCCAGTGATTCTCGAAGCGATGGTCCCATGGCTAAATAGATATCCCAAGAAGGATAAGGCTCAATTGTTGAGGGAAGGATTTCAATTCGGGGTTCGGATCCCAGGGAGAGAGGGGAGGACAATGGGGGTTTTGCATAGGAACTTGCGATCAGCGGTTGCTGACCCGAAATTGGTTAAAGAAAAATTACACAAGGAAGTGGGGTTGGGTAGGATGGCTGGCCTGTTTTCTGAGCCACCCCTACCAGGTTTGAGAGTTTCTCCTCTGGGACTGGTGCCTAAAAAAGAGCCGGGAAAGTTCAGGTTGATCCACCACTTATCCCACCCCAAAGGGGATTCCGTGAATGACGAGATTGATAGGGAGCTGGTCAGGGTTTGTTACACATCATTTGATGAGGCAGTAAGATTGGTTCGGGAAGCGGGAAGAGGGGCCTTGATGGCGAAGGCTGATGTTGAGTCTGCCTTTAGACTTTTGCCGGTGCATCAGGAGTCACTTCATTTATTGGGATGTTTCTTTGGGGGGGGGGGATATTACGTGCATAGGAGCTTACCAATGGGTTGTTCCATATCATGCTCTCATTTTGAGGCCTTCAGTACTTTTCTGGAATGGGTGGTGCGGCAGAAGGCGGGAGTGAATGGAATCATACATTATTTGGATGATTTCTTTTGCGTGGGCCCCAGCAATTCTGCTCTTTGCGGAATAATTTTGCAGACTTTGTGCGAGGTTACAACCGAATTTGGGGTGCCGCTAGCAAAGGACAAGACTGAAGGCCCAACCACGTGTCTAAAATTTTTGGGAATAGAGATAGACACCATACAGCAAGAGTGTAGGATTCCACAGGAGAAGATACGGCTATTAGAGGAGGAAGTGAGATATGCTAGAGCGGCAAAAAAGGTGACGCTTAGGCAATTGCAGTCCTTGTTGGGAAAGTTAAATTTTACATGCAGAATCATTCCCATGGGCAGGTTGTTCTCAAGGCAGGGTGTCTATGGCGACAGCAGGGGTTCAGCAGCCCCATCACTTTATTTGGCTCACTAAAGAACATAAAGCAGATTTGGGGGTTTGGCAAACATTCTTACAGGTTTACAATGGGAGGGCTTATTGGTTATCGGAACCTGAATCTAACACGGAGTTGGATTTGTTTACAGACGCGTCTGGATCACTGGGGTTTGGGGCCTACTTCAAGGGGGCTTGGTGTGCTGCACCTTGGCCTGAGAGCTGGGCATTGGCAGGTTTGACGGCAAACTTAATGCTGCTAGAGTTGTTTCCAATAGTAGTGGCAGTGGAGGTGTGGGGTCATCAATTGGCCAATAATTCCGTAATTTTTCACTCTGACAATATGTCGACGGTAATGGCATTAAACAATTAAACAGTCTTGGGGCTTTTGAGGCATTTGGTTTTACGCTGTCTGCAATTAAATATCGTGTTCAGAGCTAAACATGTCCCTGGTTGTGTCAATAACATTGCTGATGCACTCTCTCGTTTTCAGTGGGACAAGTTTCGCAAGCTGGTGCCAGGAGCGGACATCCAAGGGATACGTTGCCCGGATCTGGTCTGGAATCTCGTGTAAGAGGTATGCTGGACTGGGTGGAACGGTCAGTGGTCCCGTCTACATGGGCGAGATATAAAAAATATTGGGAGGAATGGTTCAGTCTGGATGTAGAATTTGGGATAGCGGGGGACAATTCTGAGAGAATTGGGCGGCTAGTGTGGGTATTAGCTAATGCCTTTGAGGGAAGGACCTCGGGGGCGGGGATTGACAAAAAAATGGCAGCACTAGCATTTTTGTTTAAGTTAATGGGGTGGAGGGACGTCACTAAAGAGTTTATAGTGCGCCAAGCCATAAAGGGTTACAAAAGGGGGAAAGGCACGGTGGACCAGAGACGCCCTATAACTCTCCATATTTTAGAGGGCCTCAAGTGGTCAGGTCTTCCTTCGAGTCGGTTTTGTTTCGGGTGGCTTTTTCGTGGGCATTTTTTGGGGCGTTCAGAATAGGGGAGCTGGTTAGTTCAAATACAGCGGCAGACGGAGGGGTGAGACTTGAGGACGTGTGGACACACCTCCATGGGTTAACAATTCTAGTTCGGGATACGAAAAACAGACAAGTAAGGGTGGAATGGATTGAAAGTGCAGCTGTTCGAAGCGCAGGGTTGTAATACCTGCCCGATACAGTGTTACAGGGAATATATAGCAGTGAGACCACAAAAAAGGGGGTCATTTTTGATACACAATGACGGGTCGTGTTTATCCCGTTTTCAATTTGTAGCGGTGTTTAAGAAGGCTATGACAGTCTTGGGCTTGGCGGTAAAAGATTATGGGAGCCATTCATTTCGAATTGGAGCAGCAACCGAGGCGGCCCGATGGGGGCTAGGAGAGGAGATGATACGTAAAATAGGGAGATGGGAATCGAACAGGTTCAAGTCTTACGTTAGGCCTGGGAGAATCGAAATTTAGATGAATTAATAGAGAAAAAGGGGGGGCTAAGTCATTAATGTTTCCTTTGTTTTCAGGTAACGTTCGCTGTATAATTTGGATGGTAGGACATTCATTCATTTCGCGAGCGCAGGAGCGGTCAAAGGTGCGACCCAATGGGCAACAATTAGGCTTCCTGGAGGAGCAGGCAATGGTGAGGTGGCTGGGGGTTGGGGGACTTTGCTGGGAGGAGGTAGTCCCGATGATAATACAGGAAGCAAAACGGGTAGGGCCGCCCAATATAATATTAGTGCATGCCGGGGGCTACGACTTGGCAAGATGCCCCATGAAACAGCTCACAAAGAATATTAAGAGAGATTTTGTCAGGCTGTGGACAATATTTCCGGGGGTTTGTTTGTTATGGTCAGAGATTTTGCCGAGGAAAAAGTGGCGGGGGGCACGGTCACATGGGGCGGTTGATAATGCGTGAATAAAAATAAACAAGGCTGTCTCTAAGTTTGTCCAGGGACAGGGAGGAGTAGCGATTAGGCACAGGGAATTCGACAACCCTGGTGAATTCTGTAGTGTAGATGGAGTTCACTTGAATGAACTGGGCATGGATCTATTTAATTTTAACCTGCGCGATTCCCTGGGATTTGCTTGGAGGGTGTGGAGGGGCATGCAGCATTGAAGGCATACAACACTGCATGCGGTGGCGGGGCCCCTTGTCAGTCTGCCAGGGGTGGTGAGAGCGGGTGCCACCAGGAGTCAGAGTTTTTTGGATAATGGTTTAACCCCTAAAGGTGGGTGGCCAGAGCTGGTGGAGTGGTGGCAACCTATTACAGGAGACGAATTGGGGATTTTGGGGGAGTTAGCGATCAAGAGCATTTGAAGTCAGAGTTAATGGGCGGCTGCTTTTTCTCTGAGCCAATGGGTTGCGGCTAGAGGACGTCAAGGGCCTGTGTGCTGAAGGGCAGGCTGACTGGGGGGCTCTATTTTCACTATATAGGAAGTTGTTAAAGGAGTTATGTAACGTTATTAAATGTTACATGGTCATGCTTACATATGGAGTTAGTTATATATATATATGCGGAGATTGTTGGTTATGAACATGGTTATAGAATTAATTGTAATCAATAAAGCTGTGGCCAGTATTATTCCAAAATTTTCTGTGTCAAGTGTTTTTATTGTAGTCAACAGGAGGGTAAGGTAGGTGATGCAAGGGTCATGTGTTATTTATACATGTAATTGCCACCTTACCATCTTTCTCTGAGTTCTGGGGGTATTTATACACGTAATTGCCACCGTCCCATCTTTCTCTGAGTTCTGGGGGTATTTATACATATAATTGCCAATGTACCATCTTTCTGTAAGTTCTAGGGGTATTTATACATGTAATTGCCACCCTACCATCTTTCTCTTAGTTCTGGGGGTATTTATACATGTCATTGCCACCGTACCATCGTGCTCTGAGTTCTGGGGGTATTTATACATGTAGTTGCCACCGTACCATCTTGCTCAGAGTTCTGGGGTATTTATACATGTAATTGCCACCCTACCATCTTTCTCTTAGTTCTGGGGGTATTTATACATGTTGTTGCCACCGTACCATCTTGCTCAGAGTTCTGGGGTATTTATACATGTAATTGCCACCTTACCATCTTTCTCTGAGTTCTGGGGTATTTATACATGTAATTGCTACTGTACCATCTTTCTCTGAGTTCTGGGGGTATTTATACACGTAATTGCCACCGTCCCATCTTTCTCTGAGTTCTGGTAGTATTTATATATGTAGTTGCCACCGTACCATCTTTCTCTTAGTTCTGTGAGTATTTATACATGTAATTGCCACCGTCCCATCTTTCTCTGAGTTCTGGGGTTATTTATACATGTAGTTGCCACCGTAACATCTTGCTCAGAGTTCTGGGGTATTTATACATGTAATTGCCACCCTACCATCTTGCTCTAAATTCTGGGGGTATTTATACATGTAATTGCCACCGTACCATCTTGCTCGGAGTTCTGGGTGAATTTATACATGTAATTGCCACCGTACCATCTTTCTCTTAGTTCTGGGGGTATTTATACAAGTCATTGCCACCGTACCATCGTGCTCTGAGTTCTGGGGGTATTTATACATGTAGTTGCCACCGTACCATCTTGCTCAGAGTTCTGGGGTATTTATACATGTAATTGCCACCGTACCATCTTTCTCTTAGTTCTGGGGGTATTTATACATGTTGTTGCCACCGTACCATCTTTCTCTGAGTTCTGGGGTATTTATACATGTAATTGCCACCTTACCATCTTTCTCTGAGTTCTGGGGTATTTATACATGTAATTGCCACCGTCCCATCTTTCTCTGAGTTCTGGGGTATTTATACACGTAATTGCCACCGTCCCATCTTTCTCTGAGTTCTGGTAGTATTTATATATGTAGTTGCCACCGTACCATCTTTCTCTTAGTTCTGTGAGTATTTATACATGTAATTGCCACCGTCCCATCTTTCTCTGAGTTCTGGGGTTATTTATACATGTAGTTGCCACCGTACCATCTTGCTCAGAGTTCTGGGGGTATTTATACATGTAGTTGCCACCGTACCATCTTGCTCAGAGTTCTGGGGTATTTATACATGTAATTGCCACCCTACCATCTTGCTCTAAATTCTGGGGGTATTTATACATGTAATTGCCACGTACCATTCCTCTCTGTCTTCTGGGGGTATTTATACTTGTAATTGCCACCGTACCATCTTGCTCGGAGTTCTGGGTGAATTTATACATGTAATTGCCACCGTACCATCTTTCTGTAAGTTCTGTGTTATTTATAAATGCAATTGCCACCTTACCATCTTTCTCTGAGTTCTGGGGGTATTTATACCTGTAGTTGCCACCGTACCATCTTGCTCAGAGTTCTGGGGGTATTTATACATGCAATTGCCACCCTACCATCTTTCTCTTAGTTCTGGGGGTATTTATACATGTAGTTGCCACCGTATCATCTTGCTCAGAGTTCTGGGGTATTTATTCATGTAATTGCCACCCTACCATCTTTATCTTAATTCTGGGGGTATTTATACATGTAGTTGCCACCGTACCATCTTGCTCAGAGTTCTGGGGTATTTATACATGCAATTGCCACCGTCCCATCTTTCTCTGAGTTCTGGTAGTATTTATATATGTAGTTGCCACCGTACCATCTTTCTCTTAGTTCTGTGAGTATTTATACATGTAATTGCCACTGTACCATCTTTCTCTGAGTTCTGGGGGTATTTATACACGTAATTGCCACCGTCCCATCTTTCTCTGAGTTCTGGGGTATTTATACACGTAATTGCCACCGTCCCATCTTTCTCTAAGTTCTGGTAGTATTTATATATGTAGTTGCCACCGTACCATCTTTCTCTTAGTTCTGTGAGTATTTATACATGTAATTGCCACTGTACCATCTTTCTCTGAGTTCTGGGGGTATTTATACACGTAATTGCCACCGTCCCATCTTTCTCTGAGTTCTGGGGGTATTTATACACGTAATTGCCACCGTACCATCTTGCCCAGAGTTCTGGGGGTATTTATACATGTAGTTGCCACTGTACCATCTTGATCAGAGTTCTGGGGTATTTATACATCTAATTGCCACCGTACCATCTGTCTCTTAGTTCTTGGGGTATTTATACATGTAGTTGCCACCGTACCATCTTTCTCTGAGTTCTTGGGGTATTTATACATGTTGTTGCCACCGTACCATCTTGCTCAGAGTTCTGGGGTATTTATACATGTAATTGCCACCCTACCATCTTGCTCTAAATTCTGGGGGTATTTATACATGTAATTGCCACCGTACCATCTTTCTCTGAGTTCTGGGGTATTTATACACGTAATTGCCACCGTCCCATCTTTCTCTGAGTTCTGGGGGTATTTATACATGTAGTTGCCACCCTACCATCTTTCTCTTAGTTCTGGGGGTATTTATACATGTAGTATCCACCATACCATCTTGCTCAGAGTTCTGGGGTATTTATACATGTCATTGCCACCGTACCATCTTTCTCTTAGTTCTGTGAGTATTTATACATGTAATTGCCACTGTACCATCTTTCTCTGAGTTCTGGGGGTATTTATACACGTAATTGCCACCGTCCCATCTTTCTCTGAGTTCTTGGGGTATTTATACATGTAGTTGCCACCGTACCATCTTTCTCTGAGTTCTTGGGGTATTTATACATGTTGTTGCCACCGTACCATCTTGCTCAGAGTTCTGGGGTATTTATACATGTAATTGCCACCCTACCATCTTGCTCTAAATTCTGGGGGTATTTATACATGTAATTGCCACCGTACCATTCCTCTCTGTCTTCTGGGTGTATTTATACATGTAATTGCCACCGTACCATCTTTCTCTGAGTTCTGGGGTATTTATACACGTAGTTGCCACCGTCCCATCTTTCTCTTAGTTCTGGGGGTATTTATATATGTAGTTGCCACCGTACCATCTTGCTCAGAGTTCTGGGGGTATTTATACACGTAATTGCCACCGTCCCATCATTCTCTGAGTTCTGGGGGAATATATACATGTAGTTGCCACCGTACCATCTTGCTCAGAGTTCTGGGGTATTTATACACGTCATTGCCACCGTACCATCTTTCTCTTAGTTCTGTGAGTATTTATACATGTAATTGCCGCTGTACCATCTTTCTCTGAGTTCTGGGGGTATTTATACACGTAATTGCCACCGTCCCATCTTTCTCTGAGTTCTTGGGGTATTTATACATGTTGTTGCCACCGTACCATCTTTCTCTTAGTTCTGAGAGTATTTATACACGTAATTGCCACCGTCCCATCTTTCTCTGAGTTCCGGGGGAATATATACATGTAGTTGCCACCGTACCATCTTGCTCAGAGTTCTGGGGTATTTATATATGCAATTGCCACCCTACCATCTTGCTCTGAGTTCTGGGGATATTTATACATGTAGTTGCCACCGTACCATCTTTCTCTGAGTTCTGGGGGTATTTATACACGTAATTGCCACCGTACCATCTTGCTCTGAGTTCTGGGGGTATTTCTACATGTAGTTGCCACCGTACCATCTTGATCAGAGTTCTGGGGTATTTATACATGTAATTGCCACCCTACCATCTTTCTCTTAGTTCTGGTGGTATTTATACATGTAATTGCCACCGTACCATCTTTCTCTGAGTTCTGGGGGTATTTATACATGTAATTGCCACTGTACCATTCATCTCTGTCTTCTGGGGATATTTATACATGTAATTGCCACCGTCCCATCTTTCTCTGAGTTCTGGGGGAATATATACATGTAGTTGCCACCGTACCATCTTGCTCAGAGTTCTGGGGTATTTATACACGTCATTGCCACCGTACCATCTTTCTCTTAGTTCTGTGAGTATTTATACATGTAATTGCCGCTGTACCATCTTTCTCTGAGTTCTTGGGGTATTTATACATGTAGTTGCCACCGTACCATCTTTCTCTGAGTTCGGGGGGTATTTATACACGTAATTGCCACCGTCCCATCTTTCTCTGAGTTCTGGTAGCATTTATATATGTAGTTGCCACCGTCCCATCTTTCTCTGAGTTCTGGGGTTATTTATACATGTAGTTGCCACCGTACCATCTTGCTCAGAGTTCTGGGGTATTTATACATGTAATTGCCACCCTAACATCTTGCTCTAAATTCTGGGGGTATTTATACATGTAATTGCCACCGTACCATTCCTCTCTGTCTTCTGGGGGTATTTATACTTGTAATTGCCACCGTACCATCTTGCTCGGAGTTCTGGGTGAATTTATACATGTAATTGCCACCGTACCATCTTTCTGTAAGTTCTGTGTTATTTATAAATGCAATTGCCACCTTACCATCTTTCTCTGAGTTCTGGGGGTATTTATACCTGTAGTTGCCACCGTACCATCTTGCTCAGAGTTCTGGGGGTATTTATACATGCAATTGCCACCCTACCATCTTTCTCTTAGTTCTGGGGGTATTTATACCTGTAGTTGCCACCGTACCATCTTGCTCAGAGTTCTGGGGTATTTATACATGCAATTGCCACCCTACCATCATTCTCTTAGTTCTGGGGGTATTTATACATATAGTTGCCACCGTACCATCTTGCTCTGAGTTCTGGGGATATTTATACATGTAGTTGCCACCGTACCATTCCTCTCTGTCTTCTGGGGGTATTTATACTTCTAATTGCCACCGTACCATCTTGCTCGGAGTTCTGGGTGAATTTATACATGTAATTGCCACCGTACCATCTTTCTGTAAGTTCTGTGTTATTTATAAATGCAATTGCCACCTTACCATCTTTCTCTGAGTTCTGGGGGTATTTATACCTGTAGTTGCCACCGTACCATCTTGCTCAGAGTTCTGGGGTATTTATACATGCAATTGCCACCCTACCATCATTCTCTGAGTTCTGGGGTATTTATACATGTAATTGCCACCCTACCATCTTGCTCTAAATTCTGGGGGTATTTATACATGTAATTGCCACCGTACCATTCCTCTCTGTCTTCTGGGGGTATTTATACTTGTAATTGCCACCGTACCATCTTGCTCGGAGTTCTGGGTGAATTTATACATGTAATTGCCACCGTACCATCTTTCTGTAAGTTCTGTGTTATTTATAAATGCAATTGCCACCTTACCATCTTTCTCTTAGTTCTGGGGTTTTTATACATGTAGTTGCCATCCTACCATCTTTGTCTGCGTTCTGGGGGTATTTATACATGTAGTTGCCACCGTATCATCTTGCTCAGAGTTCTGGGGTATTTATACATGCAATTGCCACCCTACCATCATTCTCTTAGTTCTGGGGGTATTTATACATATAGTTGCCACCGTACCATCTTGCTCAGAGTTCTGGGGTATTTATACATGTAATTGCCACCCTACCATCTTGCTCTAAATTCTGGGGGTATTTATACATGTAATTGCCACCGTACCATTCCTCTCTGTCTTCTGGGTGTATTTATACATGTAATTGCCACCGTACCATCTTTCTCTGAGTTCTGGGGTATTTATACACGTAGTTGCCACCGTCCCATCTTTCTCTGAGTTCTGGGGGTATTTATACATGTAGTTGCCACCCTAAGATCTTTCTCTTAGTTCTGGGGATATTTATACATGTAGTTGACACCGTACCATCCTTCTCTGAGTTCTTGGGGTATGTATACATGTAGTTGCCACCGTACCATCTTTCTCTGAGTTCTTGGGGTATTTATACATGTTGTTGCCTCCGTACCATCTTGCTCAGAGTTCTGGGGTATTTATACATGTAATTGCTTCCCTACCATCTTGCTCTAAATTCTGGGGGTATTTATACATGTAATTGCCACCGTACCATTCCTCTCTGTCTTCTGGGTGTATTTATACATGTAATTGCCACCCTACCATCTTTCTCTTAGTTCTGGGGGTATTTATACATGTAGTTGCCACCGTACCATCTTGCTCAGAGTTCTGGGGGTATTTATACACGTAATTGCCACCGTCCCATCTTTCTCTGAGTTCTGGGGGAATATATACATGTAGTTGCCACCGTACCATCTTGCTCAGAGTTCTGGGATATTTATACATGTCATTGCCACCGTACCATCTTTCTCTTAGTTCTGTGAGTATTTATACATGTAATTGCCGCTGTACCATCTTTCTCTGAGTTCTGGGGGTATTTATACATGTAGTTGCCACTATACCATCTTTCTCTGAGTTTTTGGGGTATTTATACATGTTGTTGCCACCGTACCATCTTGCTCAGAGTTCTGGGGTATTTATACATGTAATTGCCACCCTACCATCTTGCTCTAAATTCTGGCGGTATTTATACATGTAATTGCCACCGTACCATTCCTCTCTGTCTTCTGGGTGTATTTATACATGTAATTGCCACCGTACCATCTTTCTCTGAGTTCTGGGGTATTTATACACGTAGTTGCCACCGTCCCATCTTTCTCTGAGTTCTGGGGGTATTTATACATGTAGTTGCCACCCTAAGATCTTTCTCTTAGTTCTGGGGGTATTTATACATGTAGTTGCCACTGTACCATCTTGCTCAGAGTTCTGGGGGTATTTATACACGTAATTGCCACCGTCCCATCTTTGTCTGAGTTCTGGGGGAATATATACATGTAGTTGCCACCGTACCATCTTGCTCAGAGTTCTGGGGTATTTATACACGTCATTGCCACCGTACCATCTTTCTCTTAGTTCTGTGAGTATTTATACATGTAATTGCCGCTGTACCATCTTTCTCTGAGTTCTGGGGGTATTTATACACGTAATTGCCACCGTCCCATCTTTCTCTGAGTTCTTGGGGTATTTATACATGTAGTTGCCACCGTACCATCTTTCTCTGAGTTCTTGGGGTATTTATACATGTTGTTGCCACCGTACCATCTTGCTCAGAGTTCTGGTGTATTTATACATGTAATTGCCACCGTACCATCTTGCTCTGAGTTCTGGGGGTATTTCTACATGTAGTTGCCACCGTACCATCTTGATCAGAGTTCTGGGGTATTTATACATGTAATTGCCACCCTACCATCTTTCTCTTAGTTCTGGTGGTATTTATACATGTAATTGCCACCGTACCATCTTTCTCTGAGTTCTGGGGGTATTTATACATGTATTTGCCACTGTACCATTCATCTCTGTCTTCTGGCGGTATTTATACATGTAATTGCCACCGTACCATCTTTCTCTGAGTTCTGGGGTATTTATACATGGAATTGCCGCCGTACCATTCATCTCTGTCTTCTGGGGGTATTTATACATGTAATTGCCACCGTCCCATCTTTCTCTGAGTTCTGGGGGTATTTATACACGTAATTGCCACCGTCCCATCTTTCTCTGAGTTCTTGGGGTATTTATACATGTAGTTGCCACCGTACCATCTTTCTCTGAGTTCTTGGGGTATTTATACATGTTGTTGCCACCGTACCATCTTGCTCAGAGTTCTGGTGTATTTATACATGTAATTGCCACCCTACCATCTTGCTCTAAATTCTGGGGGTATTTATACATGTAATTGCCACCGTACCATTCATCTCTGTCTTCTGGCGGTATTTATACATGTAATTGCCACCGTACCATCTTTCTCTGAGTTCTGGGGTATTTATACATGGAATTGCCGCCGTACCATTCATCTCTGTCTTCTGGGTGTATTTATACATGTAATTGCCACCGTACCATCTTTCTCTGAGTTCTGGGGTATTTATACACGTAGTTTCCACCGTCCCATCATTCTCTGAGTTCTGGGGGTATTTATACATGTAGTTGCCACCGTACCATCTTGCTCAGAGTTCTGGGGGTATTTATACACTTAATTGCCACCGTCCCATCTTTCTCTGAGTTCTGGGGGAATATATACATGTAGTTGCCACGTACCATCTTGCTCAGAGTTCTGGGGTATTTATACATGTCATTGCCACCGTACAATCTTTCTCTTAGTTCTGGGGGTATTTATACACGTAATTGCCACCGTCCCATCTTTCTCTGAGTTCTGGGGGTATTTATACATGTAGTTGCCACCGTACCATCTTTCTCTTAGTTCTGTGAGTATTTATACATGTAATTGCCGCTGTACCATCTTTCTCTGAGTTCTGGGGGTATTTATACACGTAATTGCCACCGTCCCATCTTTCTCTGAGTTCTGGGGGAATATATACATGTAGTTGCCACCGTACCATCTTGCTCAGAGTTCTGGGGTATTTATATATGCAATTGCCACCCTACCATCTTGCTCTGAGTTCTGGGGATATTTATACATGTAGTTGCCACCGTACCATCTTTCTCGGAGTTCTGGGGGTATTTATACATGTAGTTGCCACCGTACCATCTTGCTCTGAGTTCTGGGGGTATTTCTACATGTAGTTGCCACCGTACCATCTTGATCAGAGTTCTGGGGTATTTATACATGTAATTGCCACCCTACCATCTTTCTCTTAGTTCTGGTGGTATTTATACATGTAATTACCACCGTACCATCTTTCTCTGAGTTCTGGGGGTATTTATACATGTATTTGCCACTGTACCATTCATCTCTGTCTTCTGGGGGTATTTATACATGTAATTGCCACCGTACCATCTTTCTCTGAGTTCTGGGGTATTTATACATGGAATTGCCGCCGTACCATTCATCTCTGTCTTCTGGGTGTATTTATACATGTAATTGCCACCGTACCATCTTGCTCAGAGTTCTGGGGTATTTATACATGTAATTGCCACCGTATCATCTTGCTCTGCATTCTGGGAGTATTTATACATGTAATTGCCACTGTACCATTCATCTCTGTCTTCTGGGGGTATTTATACAAGTAATTGCCACCGTACCATCTTTCTCTGAGTTCTGGGGGTATTTATACATGTAATTGCCACTGTACCATCTTGCTCGGCGTTCTTGGTGTATTTATACCGTATATACTCGAGTATAAGCCGACCCGAGTATAAGCCGAGGTACTTAATTTTACCTACAAAAACTGGGAAAACTTATTGACTCTAGTATAAGCCTAGGGTTAGAAATGCATCTTAGGACATCTTCAGCAGAACACATGCTCCTGTGTGCGCTCTGCTAGGGAAGAAATAGCCTCTTATTCACTGATCCGAAGAGGCTGCAGTAACACCTCCGTGCTGTCCACACTTACTGTTTTAATCTCCCCCCTCATGACTTGGTCCTCCCTCTTTAGCCCTCCGTTCTCACTCACACTCATGCAGAAATGTGTGTTCTGCTGAAGACCTAAAATGCTTTCTTCAAGTATTGGTGTATAGATAGACTCCGCGTTTTTTGTTGTTGGAATCGGTATGGCAGCACCCACTTAAATCATGGGACCCACTAGTCCCTGGGGATAAATATAGTATATAGAGTGGCGGTGCGCTCTTGTGCTTCTTTATATCTGCAAAAAGAAAATATGTGCTCTCATGTAATACAGTTGGTATCAGTCGGATGGTTGATACAATTGGCTCTACTCACATTCAATTAGAAAGGTAGCGTTCGTATAAGTATGTATACTGAGGATCTCCTCCATAGTTGTGCAGAGTATGCAGCTGTACGATCGTTCTGTGCAACTATTGGGTCCTGAAGTTTCTGTGCATTTAGCGTGTGGAGGCAATGGGGCTCTCCTCCGTGGTTGTTCCTAATGGAAAAAACTGTTCATAGTGATATAGAGACAAGGTCTTCAGCCGGCCGGAACTGGACTTGTACTTACAGGATATGCAGCTTTACGATCGCTCTATACAGATAAATCTCGGGTGTGCAGATTTATGATCACTTTGTACAGCTGATTGTACAAAACTGCTCTCACGGAACCAATTACCGGTAAAACAAGGTTCCCCAAAGTTCAAACGGCAGCGTATGGAATTTAAGTAATCAAAGACTGAAAGTGCGGTGAAAGAAACTCCACGAGGCAGACAACCCCCTCCCTGTAAAGAAGGAGCAGCAGCCTTCACGCGCTGAACATACTGAGCCACAGAAACTGCAGGATCCGGGATTCAGCTGTACAAAGTGATCATAAATCTGCACACCCGAGATTTATCTGTATAGAGCGATCGTAAAGCTGCAGTGCGGGCCGGCTGAAGACCTTGTCTCTATATCACTATGCACAGTTTTTTCCATTAGGAACAAACACGGAGGAGATCCCCATTGCCTCCACACGCTAAATGCACAGAAACTTCTGGACCCGATAGTTGCAGAGCGATCGTACAGCTGCATACAATGCACAACTACAGAGGGGATCCCCAGTATACATACAGTACATATGCTAACCTACCTTTCTAATTAAATGTGAGTAGAGCTAATTGTATCAACCATCCAACGGTATTGCATGATATCACATTTTTTTTTTTTGCAGATATATGACTCGAGTATAAGCCGAGGTAGAATTTTTCAGCACATTTTTGGTGCTGAAAAACTCGGCTTATACACGAGTATATACGGTACATGTAATTGCCACCGTACCATTCCTCTCTGTCTTCTGGGGGTATTTATACATATAATTGCCACCGTACCAACTTTCTCTGAGTTCTGGGGGTATTTATACATGTAATTGCCACCGTACCATCTTGCACAATGCCTTGTAAGGCTATACGTTTATTGCTACTTGTTTTTTTATTCAGGCTCTCTGCAAATCAATTTATAGTTGCTACGGTAACGTGGAAATGAGCAAACAGACTGCTCAATCTGCAAACTGGAGAGCTGCTTAATAAAAAGCTAAATAATAAAAACATTGCAAAGTTTCTCAGAATATCCCTCTCTGCACCATATTAAAGTTAATGTAAAGGTGAATGACCCCTTTAATGCTGCACTGATTAACCCTTGCCATTAGCACAGTAAAAATGTATTTCAGACTCTCATGCTTAGATCGTTTGAGAACAGGTATGGGACCTGTTATCCAGAATGCTCAGGACCTTGGGGTTTCTGGATAACAGATCTTTCAGTAATTTGGCTCTTCATACCTTTAAGTCTATTAGAAAATCATGTAAACATTAAATAAACCCAATGATCTGGTTTTGCTTCCAATAAGTATTATTATCATCTTTGTTGGGATCAAGTACAAGGTACTGTTTTATCATTGCAGAGACAAAGGAAAATAATTTTTAAAAAGTTGGATTATTTGATTATAATGGATCCTATAGGAGACAACCTTTCTGTAATTCAGAGCTTTTGAAGGGAAGTGCCTGAGATCCTCACTCAAGGTGGTAGTAGTGCCGAAGTGGCAAATAGCTGTACCCCACTGGTCCCACCTCACTGGGTGCAGAAGAGCAGGTGGCGGGGCAGGTAGGCAGTGCTGTCTGTAGGGAGCTCTTATATATCAGGTCCTTTAGTCATATACTAAGAAATTCATTATTAAAAAGTAATCCTGATACATAATACATACATAATGTATTCACTAAAATATTTGTCAATACTACAACTCTGACACCTACTATGGTTTTGATAATATAATCAAAACATTAGCAAATGAGAGCCACAATAAAGGCAGTGTGCTGTTGGGCATCACTCTAGTGTCTCTCAGACTGATGCCAACCTCTCGAGTCCCAATGAAACAGCTGATTGAGACTCGACTGGACCCCTCGCTCCCTGTACATGGTATTAGCAAAATACAGCATTGCATTCCCCTTGTTCTGATAATAGGGCAAGATGGTCTCTGGGATTGTTGCTGTTACTGTTGGATAGTGTTTAGTAAAGCAAGATGGTCTTAGGGACGGTTGCTTTAACCGTGGGATAGTGTTTAGTTAGGCAAGATTATCTCCGGGATTGTTGCTGTTATTGTGGGATAGTTTTTAGTAAGGCAAGACGGTGTCTGCGATTGTTGCTGTTTTTGTTGAACAACCTAGTAACCTGTTAGTGTACTTGCCGTCCAAATAATGTCCCAGCGTCTATTCACATGCTCAGCGACGCACTGCGACACACGTAGATACACGCACACGTCAATATACGCACTCAACCACTGATGACCAAGACCCGACTGTTCCCCTGTAGGAATGCGTTGAAATATACCCCAAATCATCAGGGCGGTAAGTAGACTTACAGGTTGCTCGTATGGGGTGTCTACATTTTGAGGCCCCTATATGCAGTATACTTACATAAACCCATACACATTGCACATAAAACTGTTCAGTGGAATCCTGGGATTCATAGTGTTTTACCTTGGTAACCAATGATATGTGGCATACAGTATATGATGCTGTAGACTAGAATCTTTGAGGTCATTTTTCAAAAAATTCACTAGTTTCTATAAAAAACTATAATTTTAGAAAAGAATTGCAACTTGGTAGTTTGCAGTACATAGTAGACACCTGCCCTCCTTTAGCCCGTGCCCACCGCATCTGACTTCCGGGTTGCTTTTATAGACCCGCACCGACCCGAGCATGTGCAGCATCTATAAAAGATGAAGTCGGAAGCCGGCATTTGACAGTGGCGGGTGGGGAGATCAGAGGGTAAACCCGTGGGTATCGGGCCGGCCCGCACATCACTAGTACATAGATATATGTTTTTATTATTTGCCAGAATCTGCTCTTTCTAATAATGTGTAGTTTTCTAGGGTAAACCTACTGTTAGTTGAATGTTTGGCCTTGAAATCAAACTTATGGAGATATGTGTGATTGTATTATGTGAAACATGATTTTTTTTATTTCAAATCGGCCATATCGGCCTGCAGTGAAAGGGTTTAAGCTGTAATTGCAGCTTTAATGAACATTTTCTTCCCCTAGATGGCAGTGTAGAGATGAGTTAGATTAGACATTAGCTGTATATATAGTGTTTGGCCACTAGAGGGAGTAGTAAAACACATAGGAGGTTTTAAGAGGGTGGAGTTTAGAAGAATATGAAAGGAGACAAGTCACAGGGGCAGATGTGCATCAGAGGAGGAACATCTATTGAAGAAGCCACTTTGCAGGAGAACCACAGCCAGGACCCAAGTAAGTAGGAAGTGTGAGGCCTGGTTAGCATAGGATTAGTTTTCTTATAGTCACTGCTCACTGACAGGTCCCCTTAACATTAGGGCTGCGTAAGCATGGTGGTTTTATTCAATGTTATTTATTTAGTGTGTTGCACATTAATTATGGTAGATCTGGAAACCTTAAGTAGCCCCAAAAAAACCCTGGGTTTTTTTATTAACAATTTTCATTCATTTGTCTTTATCAGGATTATGCCAGTAAGAAGCAGAAGAAAAGAGATAAAGCAGAAGGGATGGAATTAAGATCATAATACAGAAGAAGACATTTCCCAGGTAAGTATTATGGCTTTTGTTGGTACAGGTTCTGTGTGTAGATGAACCGCACCTCTCACCCTTTCCACAATGCTTCCTGCCCTGGTGGTGCAGATCTCTCTAGACAGTCAACACTTGTCAGCACAATGTAAAAGATTTAAGAGAATAGCACAACACCATGTATGTTGCAGGTGGGGAGCTTACCCCTTTTATTTAAAGTGACCACATTGATGCACAGGTGGTCACTTTAAATAAAAGGGGTAAGCTCCCCACCTGCAACATACATGGTTTTGTGCTGTTCTCTTAAATCTTCTATTTTGTTGGTACAGAACATGCTCAGGCTTTGCCCATTAAGACAATTTCTGGTAGTGGGCTATAGAAGTAATTCATAGATAAGGGGTTGAGTGTTTTTTTATTTATTATACTATACAGCAGATAGACAGCAGCCAGATATGCATTTATTTGACAGGCAGTGTCAGAACTGGGGGGACTGGGACCCATTGACATGTCCTTGTTATTAGTTTCATTATATTTCCAACCCTTGGCTCTACTTTCAGACCCAACTTCTTTCTCTCCGCTGCCTGAGGAAGCTTGCTGCCCCCCCCCGTGTGCTCGTCTTTTTGCAACAGAGGGAGTCAAGGGGGAGGTCCACAATGTTGGTGACAGGTCCAGGGCCAATGTGGTCTCTGCGCTTGTATTTAGATTTTTTTTTATCTTGGTAACTAATAGTATTTGAGAGATAAGATACTTCAAGGTGAAAACTTTGAGGGGATTTTTGGAAATGTAACCAAATATAAAAATTTAGGAAAGGTTTGCGGCTTGATGCTTTGGAGTAGAAAGACAAGCATATCTACAGTTATTGGGATTCAGTGGAATGTGTACTTTCCAAAAATATATGTTTTTTGGTGTTAATGTAGTCTTTTCTACCTTTGTCCCTCAAAAGAAATCTGTAAATGTGTTGATTTTGCAGTATCTGGAATGACAGGACTGATAGCTCAAATGGGGTGTCTTCATTTTGGGGCCCCCATATGCCACATACTTAAATAAACCTATACGTATAGATGTCAGACCACAGACTCAGCCTATATCAGTGGTACAAGGATATCTAATAGGAATAATGTTATAAAAATGTTATCTGTAGGTGTATAGAACTGACTCTTTGCTGTGACAGCGGTGCCACCAACCAGTGTGTCAATCAATAGGAGCTGCAGCCACAGAGTGCTGTCCATGGTACTGAATGGAAAAGGCAGTTTAAGCTTCCCTCAATGGCTGCATTAGTTATTGCAGTATATGTACCATAAGTCACATGTTAGATATGTACTTACTATAGCAAATGTGTTTTATCCACACAGAAAACCCGCCCGCCCACCCCTTTACCCACACAGAAGTTGCATTCTGATTGGCTGACAGGGTTGTTCTCTCTCCTTTATAATAAACACAAGGCAGCAGTTGTTAAGCAGCACATGATGCCCATTGTGTGTGTTTTCTGCCCAACTCCCCGCACCTCTGGCACACAGAACTTGAGAAGATTCCGGTTTGACTAATTGTATTTGTGCATTGAATAGAAACACCCGTGGGCACCCACTGTCCAATAACTGGTGCTTTTTTTCTTGACCCTGGGAAACCTGAGCAATAGAATGTAATGGGCATGGTGGGCAGAGTGGGGGCAGGGATGAGATGCCACCAGGTACAGGAGAAGAGGAAAGCGTCAACAGTTCTGGTATTAGAGGTGCTGGGCATGTGGCCTTTCAGTGTTGGGAGTATAAGGGAGCTGTAGTTTAACAACTTGAGGATATGGGAGTTGAAGTAAGAGGGCCACACACCTGGCAGTCAGGATTTAGAAACATCTATTTCAATTATCTACACACCCTGAAGAGTCACTATGGGGGGTTATATTAGGCCAACAGCTTGAAGGTTCTGTCGAAAGAACAGGTGGTGATTAGTTCTCTGTCCCATGAAATGTTCATTCCAGTGACTTTCCGTTTGTGGCCAGCGAGAGTCGTTATTGGCCCCCACAGAGGGTGTGTCCACACTTTGACTTTGTTGTCATAGGCGCCAGTCATCAGATAATTCCCACTGGCGGCTGTTATGCAATGTGAGAGGGTATAACGGATTTTTTACCTGCTTGTGGGCTGCACCCCACCCTGCATCTGCCCTCCCTCTTTGATGCCTGCTTGTAAGCTGTGCTCCTTCCCACCAGGGAAATCTCCCCAACATAAGGGCATGTAACATCAGGCATCATTTTTCCCATAATTATATTAATAATGATTATGAAGATATAATTATAATGACCCAGAACACCGGGTGCCAATAATACACAGCAGCACCCGTGTGTCACTTGTAGTAAACATCTTGCCCCTTAGGGGAGACAATCCCAGAGGAGTAAAACACAGCGTGCACCTATTCTCTCTCTAATAAAGAGGCTGTTCTGCCCCTTTACCCAGGCAGGGAGCCCACCCGCCTTTTTACCCAAAAAGGGAACCCACTCGCCTGCCCCATTACCTACACAGGGAACCTGCCCGCCTGCCCCTTTACCTATGCAGGGAACCCACGAGCCCCTTTGCCCACGCAGACGACCCGCCCCTTTACCCATGCACGCAACCCGCCCACGCAGGTAACGCGTGCACCCCATTACCCACGCTTGTAGCCAGTGCACCCCTTTACCCACGCATGGAGCCCGCCCTTTTACCCATGCAGGCAGTCCGCCCACCCCTTTACCCATGCAGTGAACCCGCCCACCCCTTTACCCATGCAGGCAACCCACCCGCCCCTTTACCCACATGGAACCCGCCCCTTTACCCACGCAGGGATCTCACCCGCCCCTTTACTCATGTGTGGAACTTGCCTCTTTACCCACGGAGGGAACCCACCTCTTTACATACGCTGGCAACATGCCCGTCCCTTTACCCATGCATGGAACCTGCCCACCCCTTTACTCACATAGGAAACCCACCTGCCCCTTTACCCACACAGGGAACCCGTCCCTTTACCCATGCATGGAACCCGCCTACCCCTTTACATAGGAAACCCACCTCCCCCTTTACCCACACAGGGATCCCGCCCCTTTACCCACACAGGGAACCTGCCTCTTTACCCATGCTGGTAACATGTGCGTCCCTTTACCCAAGCATGGAACCCTTTTACTCATGTAGGAAACTCACCCGCCCCTTTACCCACACAGGGAACCCACCCACCACTTTACCCACGCATGGAACCTGCCTCTTTACCCACGCTGGCAACATGCCTGTCCCTTTACCCATGCATGGAACCCGCCCACCCCTTTATCCACGCAGGGAACCTGCTCCTTTACCCACACAGGGAACCCGCCCACCCCTTTAGGCAAGGACCTGTCTGCCTTTTTACCCATGTAGGGAACCCATCTACTTGCCTACCCCTTTACCCACGCAGGGAACCCGCCCACACCTTTACCCATGCACAAAATCCACCCGCCCCTTTACCAACGTAGGGAACCTGCCAGCCTCTTTACCCACACAAGGAACCCGCCTGCCCCTTTACCCATGCGGCAAACCCACCAAGCCCTTTAACCACGCAGGGAACCCGTACACCCGCCCACCCCTTTACCCACGCAGAGAACCCACAAGCCCCTTTACCCACGCAGGGAACCCGGCCACCCCTTTACCCACGCAGGGAACCCGCCCACCCTTTTACCCACGCATGGAACCCGCCCACCCCTTTACCTATGCATGGAACCCGTCCACCCCTTTAACAATGCAGGATACCTGCCCTTTTACCCACGCAGGGAACCCGCCTGCCCCTTTACCCATGCAGAAAACCCACCCGCCCCATTACCCACAAAGGGAACCCGCCTGCCTGCACCTTTATCCACTCAGGGATCCTTTCTTCCCCTTTACCCACGCAGGGAACCCGCCTGCCCCTTTACCCATGCAGAAAACCCACCCGCC
Organism: Xenopus petersii; assembly: GCA_038501925.1. Classification (NCBI taxonomy): domain Eukaryota; kingdom Metazoa; phylum Chordata; class Amphibia; order Anura; family Pipidae; genus Xenopus; species Xenopus petersii. The sequence goes on from CM076686.1 coordinate 110,128,923, forward strand.
CCATTACCCACAAAGGGAACCCGCCTGCCTGCACCTTTATCCACTCAGGGATCCTTTCTTCCCCTTTATCCACGCAGGGAACCCGCCTGCCCCTTTACCCATGCAGGCAACCTGCTCCTTTACCCACACAGGGAACCCGCCCACCCCTTTACCCACGCAGGGAACCCGCCCACCCTTTTACCCATGCATGGAACCCGCCCACCCATTTAACAATGCAGGATACCTGCCCCTTTACCCACGCAGGGAACCCGCCTGCCCCTTTACCCATGCAGAAAACCCACCCGCCCCATTACCCACAAAGGGAACCCGCCTGCCTGCGCCTTTATCCACTCAGGGATCCTTTCTGCCCCTTTACCCACGCAGGGAACCCGCCTGCCCCTTTACCCATGCAGCCAACCTGCTCCTTTACCCACACAGGGAACCCGCCCACCCCTTTACGCAAGGACCCCGTCTGCCCCTTTGCCCATGTAGGGAACCCGCCTACTAGCCTACCCCGTTACCCACGCAGGGAACCCACCCACCCCTTTACCCATGCACGAAATCCACCTGCCCCTTTACCATTGTAGGGAACCTGCCGGCCTCTTTACCCACGCAAGGAACCTGCCTGCCCCTTTACCCATGCAGGGAACCCACCCACCCTTTACCCATGCAGGGAACCCGCCCACCCCTTTACCCATGCATGGAACCCGCCCACCCCTTTACCCATGCATGGAGCCCGCCCACCCCCTTACCCATGCAGGATACCTGCCCCTTTAACCATGCAGGGAACCCGCCCCTTACCCACACATGGAACCCGTCTGCCCCTTTACCCACGCATGGAACCCGCCTCTTTACCCACACAGGGACCCCGCCTCTTTATCCACGCTGGCAACATGCCCGTCCCTTTATCCATGCAGGGAACCCGCTGACCCCTTTACTCATGTAGGAAACTCACCCGCCCCTTTACCCACACAGGGAACCCACCCACCACTTTACCCACGCATGGAACCTGCCTCTTTACCCACGCTGGCAACATGCCTGTCCCTTTACCCATGCATGGAACCCGCCCACCCCTTTATCCACGCAGGGAACCCACCTGCCCCTTTACCCATGCAGGCAACCTGCTCCTTTACCCACACAGGGAACCCGCCCACCCCTTTAGGCAAGGACCTGTCTGCCTTTTTACCCATGTAGGGAACCCGTCTACTTGCCTACCCCTTTACCCATGCAGGGAACCCGCCCACACCTTTACCCATGCACAAAATCCACCCGCCCCTTTACCAACGTAGGGAACCTGCCAGCCTCTTTACCCACACAAGGAACCCGCCTGCCCCTTTACCCATGCGGCAAACCCACCAAGCCCTTTACCCACGCAGGGAACCCGTACACCCGCCCACCCCTTTACCCACGCAGGGAACCCGTACACCCGCCCACCCCTTTACCCACGCAGAGAACCCACAAGCCCCTTTACCCACGCAGGGAACCCGCCCACCCTTTTACCCACGCATGGAACCCGCCCACCCCTTTACCTATGCATGGAACCCGCCCACCCCTTTAACAATGCAGGATACCTGCCTTTTTACCCACGCAGGGAACCCGCCTGCCCCTTTACCCATGCAGAAAACCCACCCGCCCCATTACCCACAAAGGGAACCCGCCTGCCTGCACCTTTATCCACTCAGGGATCCTTTCTTCCCCTTTACCCACGCAGGGAACCCGCCTGCCCCTTTACCCATGCAGGCAACCTGCTCCTTTACCCACACAGGGAACCCGCCCACCCCTTTACCCACGCAGGGAACCCGCCCACCCTTTTACCCATGCATGGAACCCGCCCACCCATTTAACAATGCAGGATACCTGCCCCTTTACCCACGCAGGGAACCCGCCTGCCCCTTTACCCATGCAGAAAACCCACCCGCCCCATTACCCACAAAGGGAACCCGCCTGCCTGCGCCTTTATCCACTCAGGGATCCTTTCTGCCCCTTTACCCACGCAGGGAACCCGCGTGCCCCTTTACCCATGCAGCCAACCTGCTCCTTTACCCACACAGGGAACCCGCCCACCCCTTTACGCAAGGACCCCGTCTGCCCCTTTGCCCATGTAGGGAACCCGCCTACTAGCCTACCCCGTTACCCACGCAGGGAACCCGCCCACCCCTTTACCCATGCACGAAATCCACCTGCCCCTTTACCAATGTAGGGAACCTGCCAGCCTCTTTACCCACGCAAGGAACCTGCCTGCCCCTTTACCCATGCAGGGAACCCACCCACCGCCTGCCCCTTTACCCATGCAGGGAACCCACCCACCCTTTACCCACGCAGGGAACCCGTACACCCCTTTACCCACGCAGGGAACCCGCCCACCCCTTTACCCATGCATGGAGCCCGCCCACCCCCTTACCCATGCAGGGAACCCGCCCCTTTATCCATGCAGAAAACCCACCCGCCCCATTACCTACGCAGGAAACCCGCCTACACGCCCCTTTATCCACTCAGGGATCCTGCCTGCCGCTTCGCCAGCTTTCTTGAAAAGAGACAGACCTTTCAGTTTGTGCTGATTTCTGAAGAAAGGGCGACATGGTGCAGGTCCGGTCCTTCGGTTTTCTTTTCCCCATCTTTTCTCCAATTAGTCTAGCCTGATCTGGGTTCTGAATGCTCCTTATGGCTATTTTTTCGGGACTTGAAAGGCCTGTTAAAACAGAGGAAACATGTCTTTTCTAGACCATGGCTAGCCAGGCCCCCCTACATTTAGGGCATTTTGTCTTGGTACCTAATGATATTTAGGAGCTAAGATGTTGCAAATGTGAAGCTTTAAAGGGTTTGTGCACCTGTAAATTAACTTTTAGTATGATGTAGAGAGGGATATTCCGAGACAATTTGCAATTGGTTTTCATTTTTTATTATTTAACATTTTTTGTTATTTAGCTTTTTATTCAGCAGCTCTCCAGTTTCAGTAATCTGGTTGCTAAGGTTTAAATTCCCCTAGCAACCATTCACTGATTTAAATAAGAATAGGAGAGGCCTGAATAGAAAGATGAGTAATAAAAAGTAGCAATAACAATACATTTGTAGGCTTATAGAGTATTTGCTTTTAAGATGGGGTCAGCAACGCCCATTTAAAAGTTGAAAAGATTCAGAAGAAAAAGGCAAATATCTATAAAAAATAAACATTGAAGACCAATTGAAAAGTTGCTTACAATTGGCCATTCTATACAGGCCCGGATATGTGGAAAGGCCACTAAGGCCCGTGCCTAGGGTGGCAGGATTTTAGGGGGCGGCATGCTGTCCAACCACACCCACATTAGTTCAAAAAAACACTGGAAATTCGCATAAGATACAATCATTTTTTTTAATTCCCAATGCGCCAATCCCCATTTCTCCAGTCCATGATGAAAATTTGCACGAATAAAGGGGAGGGGACCTAGGGGCGCCCACTACTTAAATCCGACCCTGATTCTATATCCTACTAAAAGTTACCATTGCTCATGGAAGAGCAATTCCGTGTGCCGGTTCTGTGTTCTTCATGTTTGTTTTGTGCTGATATTGCTTCCAGAGACAGTTAAGAACTCAGCAGTGAGTGTTACATCTAAGAACATGTCAGTTGAGATGACTTCCGGATCATAGAACCGCTGATTTCTTAAGAAATTGCAGGTGAAACAACACCGCTAATGGGGCAATTGCAGCTTTCCTGCAGCCCCATGTGCATTATTGTATTTATAATCAGTGTAACATAGTAAGTTAGGTTGAAAAAAGACACTTCCATCAAGTTCAAACTGTTAACTCTATTTTAACCTGCCCAACTGCTAGTTGATCCAAAGGAAGGCAAAATACCCCATTTGAAGCCTCTCCAATTTGCCTCAGAGGGGCAAACATTCCTTCCTGACTCCAAAATGGCAATGGGACCAGTCCCTGGATCAACTTGTACTATGAGCTATCTTCCATAATCCTGTATTCCCTCACTTGCTAAACACCATCCAACCCCTTCTTAAAGCTATCTAATGTATCAGCCTGTACCACTGATTCAGGGAGAGAATTCCACATCTTCACAGCTCTCACTGTATAACAACCCCCTTCCGAATATTTAGGCAGAACCTCCTTTCTTCTAATGGTAATGGGTGTATAAAGGGTTCTTTCCTTCATTTGCCATCAAGTTATACTGCAGCAAATGACCTACACCTAAAACACACGGCTGCCCCCATGTTATACCAAAACATATTTGGCTCTTCCCCTGTAGTGATGTGTTGGTTGACCTCAAACCCACATGTTGGGGGTTCGGGTGGAAATGTGGGCGACTGCTGTGGGTTTGAGTTGGGTGCGGGTCAGACTGGGGAAGTACTTTACTCCTCTACTTTGAAAGATTCAGTCTTCAGATGTGCACAGAAGTAGTGTACGGGGAGAGGTGAGACATTAGTCTGGAGTCCAAATACATCTGCTGGGTACTGAAGGTCTTTCTGAGGGTGAAAGGGTTAAATCAATTGCTTTGACTTGATAGAAATATGACAGAAATGCCCCATCCTCCTTTTTTCCTCATTTGCTGTCACCCTTTCTTCTCTCTCATCCTGTGATCCAATTTTCTCTCTTTCCTCTCTCATTCTTTCTCTTCCAACTTCTCTTTCCTTGAATTCTCCATAAAGCTATAATGAAAAAAAAGATGAGGGGAATGAGCTGTAACTGGGGAATGGTGTGTATAGTAAGGCAAGAGTTTCTCTGGGGAAAGGACTGTAACTATTGGATAGTGTGACTAGTAAGGCAAGATATTATTTGGAGTAGAATTTGTAACTGTGGGATAATGTGTATATGGCACCAGGGCTGGATTTACATAGCTGGCACCCCTAGGCCCACTGCCATTCATCACCCCTATTCAGTGTCGGACTGGCCCACCGGGATACCGGGAAAACTCCCGGTGGGCCCTCATGCTGCTACACGTTTGGCCTATGTCATGGCCATTCCCTATTTCTGAACAAAGAGGCTAAATAGACAAAATAGACTAGGAGACTAGAGGTTGAGTGAGGAGAGGAAGAAAATAGTACTGAGAGTGGGCCCCTGGTCTAAGGTTTTTTGGTGGGCCCCTGGTTTAAGGTATTTGGGTGGACCCCTGGAGTTCCAGTCTGACACTTCTCCTATTCCCTCATCTTCCTTTCTGCACATGAGCACATTTTTAGCATTGGGTTCCAGAGTTCTGGGAATTGGTGGACAGGGAATTTTAAAAACTGGGGATTGGGGCACAGGAAATTTTAAAAACTGTTGTATCTGCTGTGAATCCTCAGTGCTTAGGGACCAATGTGGGTGCGGTTGGGCAGCATGCCACCCCCCTAAAATTCTGCCACCCTAGGTCTTTGTGGCCTTTCCACAAACAGTGAGATAGTGTGTAAAGTGAGGCAAGATCGCGTCAGTGGAATGATTAATTGTGGGATAATGAGTATAGTAAGGCAAGATGGTCTCAGGAATAAGGACTGTAACCGTAAGATGGTCTCAGAGGTAGTGGCTGTAATTGTGGCATAATGTGCATCATACAGCAAGATGGTCTTATGAACAGAGACTGTAACTGTGGGATAGGGTGTATAGTAAGTCAAGATGTCCTTATTGGTAGTGAGTATAACAATGGGATAGTGTGTATAGTAAGGCAAGATGTTCTCAGGAAGAGGGGCATGTTCTTCTCCATATCCACTTTTTTACTGTACTTTTCTGTCCCCTTCTCTGGGATTTTGCTAAAGTTCCACATACTTCCCAACATTTTGGAAATAAAAATAGGGACAAAAAATGGGGCGCGCCAAGTGCAGCGAATTTTTTTGGCCAAAGCCATTTTTTGGCCACCCCCTAATTACCATGTTCTTTTTATCAAAATTTGGCAAGTTGCGAAACATATTTCTGTGTTTTTTTTTGCTAATGAAGGTGAACTGCCTTTAAGCTGTGAGTGTAACATTTCCTAAGAACCTCCTTATTTAATTTGTTACAATTACTTAATTGCTTTTCTCAAAATTGTTACAAAGTATCTTATCTGCACCTCATGGCTGTTCTGGGCCCTCTGCCAAAAGCCAATTAAGTTAGAAACTTGCATATTTTTTAGCTGTTCAGTGCAGAGAAAATCGGGACTTTCCAGTACAAATCCGTGCCTGCGGGTTGAGCTTTTAAAAGAGGGACTGTCCTGCTGAAAATGGGACATTTGGGAGGTATGGTTCCACTCTTGCTGCTTCCCTTGTGTTAACAGGGTATTCGAGTTGCAAATTTTTACTAGTGACTTGATATACAGTGTTGTAACTGAAATGGGTCAAGTCGAGAGCAATAATTAAGTGATGTATAGGACGTATTATGGGACAGATCTTGTGTAATGTGCCTCTTCTAAAGTAGTGAGATGTAAGGCAGGGGTTTAATGCTGATCACTGGATTTAACTCACCTCCCTTACCCCTAAAGTGACACAAGGGGATGGAGTTACTAAAGAAATCTCCTCTAATCCCATGGCTAATGATGCCGGATAATCTTGTACCCACCGCTGTGACTAATAAACTCCATTGAGCAATTACACCTAAAGATTTTTTTTTGGTACTTTATATTTTGTAGTTGCTCACTATTATTCACTAATGTTTTATGTTATCCTTTTAAAAGCTGTAGCCCCATTCTTTTCTTAACTGTCACTTCAGAGCCATCTGGTGTCCATATCCCTTTACTCCTGAATGATGTGATTTTTGGAACCTTTGCTCTATCGCCATCTTGTGATCACTTTTTTCCCTGCAGTTTATGGAATGAATTGAGGCGCGGCACAGTCCGGAACTGATCAGTGCAAGGGAGCCGGTTAGTACTTAAATATTTTGGGGTTTTATGTGGTTTGTTCTAAATTCCTTTTTAGAATATTTACAGAATATATACTAACATTTCACTATTTAATCCCAGACAATCTTCCTTGGTTGTTTCTCAGGGAGATGCCTGACTTTTCAGTATTACTATGGTGCAAGAACAAACATATTAGTACAATACCTGCCTCATTGAATGGGGATATATTATTGTAAATTTGTTTTCTACTTTACTTATATGTCTATGTGTATCTGCTTTAGTTTAATATTTTTTATTTTGGTTCTGTTTTGATTTATTTACAGATATCCCGGTGGTGGATTTCAAGTTTTAGGAGGGGCACAAGGAGAATGAAAAAATTGCCAAGGAGGAAAGACCGAAGGTAAGTGCCATCAAACACCATGGCCACCGTTGTTTTTATTTTTTACTTTTACTGGGATCCTGTTCACCAGTGTTTTTCTTACTTATGTGGGGGACACTGGCTAGCAATGGCTTTTTTCTATTGGGGGAGGGGAGCCCTGACCACCAATGGGTTTTTACCTTGTTTTCATATCAACTGAAGACCTCTTGTGGCTGCAGGTAAAACACACCACATTACTGTTTTAGCACTTATGTCTGTGGCCTTTTTAGTGTGGTGTGTGGGGGTAGGTGGGCCCAGTCTATTTTGTATATGGCCCTGTGATTTCTGATGGTGGCCCTGACCATTACATTTATCTCCCTCTGTCTGAGGATGAATATAACAGAATTTATTTTTCTTTACATTTTAAATAGTTCCTGAATCAGCCACGCAAATTGTCTATATGATTGGTTGGACATTTAATAGGAAAGCAGGTTGTGCCCATTGTTCCCTTATTCATACTGGTTTTTTTACCAGTGTATAGATTTCCTCCAATTTTATTGATTTACTATGTATGTTTCATACATGATCATCAAGGCTTGAAAAACACATTGGTTCATGAAATTAAAAATAAACTCCTAAATGAGAGTAAAGTTAGGGCTCCATACTACTAAGTTAGCAGGTCCCTCTTCCCCTAAGGTGCCCAATTATAAGCTCACTGGTCATTGTGGCTTCCTGGTCAAGTAAAATGAAGCCCCGGTGAATAAAAGCCATGCTTACAAATAGTTATGCCCCATAATGTCAAAACTAGGGATGGGTGAATTTGACCTGTTTTGTTTGGCCAAAAATTCACCGCTGGCGAATTGTCGCAGATGGCCATTAAAGTCGATGGGCGTCAAAAAAAATTGTCGCGCGGCGCAATTTTTTTGACGCACGCCACAATACAAGTCTATGGGCGTTATTTTTTCGGGGAAACAAGGCGAAAAAATTCGCCCATCCCTACCTGTCCATGTTAAACCTGACCCTCTCCCAACTATTAAAAAGTAATAGTATAGATAAAGGAGCCATATATTTCTATATATTTCAAAGATGTTCCAGTTAAATAAAATAAGATCATTGCCATTTCCAGACATGCTTCATTCTGAAAGTATTTAGACATCAGTGGATTTGTCTGCTAAACATGTATGAGACGTGAGATGTGGCGCAGTACAGTCACAGCCTATGGAATGGATTTGCCTCCTTTAAAAAATGGAAGGATACTAGACTACAAGAAATAACCGCTCTGTAATGATGGTGATATATGGATAATAATAATAGCAAATGACAAAACTAAAATTAACGCACTCCACCTCCGCTGGAGGAGCGCGCTAGTCAATTTAAAGGGGGTGTTCACTTTTAGTATGATGTAAAGACTGATAGTATGAGACAATTTGCAATTGGTTTTCATTTTTTATTATGAATTATATGTATAGGAGAGGCCTGAATAGAAAGATGAGTAATAAAAAGTAGCAATAACAATACATTAGTAGCCTTCTAGAGCATTTGTTTTTAAGATGGGGGTCAGTGACCCACCATTTGAAAGCTGGAAAGAGTCAGAAGAAGAAGAAGGCAAATAATTCAAAAACTATAAAAAATAAATTTTGAAGGACAATTGAATAGTTGTTAAAAACTGGCCATTTTATAACATGCTAAAAGTTAACTTAAAGGTGAACAACCCCTTAAAGAAAATAAAAGCAGCGGGATGTGGATTTCAACATTATAGAGGAAACAGATCTGCTTCCTCTTCAGTTACTTTAGTGTTCCCATGTTTTCCAATAGGCCATCCTTTTAATGGGTATGAAATGTGTTATTTTTTTTGGGAGTGTGTCGGGGGCTGAGACAACGTCTAGGGATCAATGTTTTCACTGCATGTAGGAGACGCAAGGTAAGTAAATCACAAATGTGCTTTTTTTTCTCGGAGACTCTTTTAATCTCACCCTTCCACCCCTCATGTACCTACCCTCTCACTGACACAACCACACACACTCCTGCCCACCAGTGTGTATATGGCACAATGTTCTACAGGGTAGAGGCTGTATATAGGGGGATAGTGTGTATAGAGAGGCAAGATGTTTTTCAGGGTAGTGACTGTAACTGTGGGATAGTGTGTATACAAGTGACAATGAGCAGGACACAGGACTGGAATATAGTCACTAACACACTTTTTTTTTCTTACAGGTATATGCACTGATGATTACTACCCACATACACAGAATGATAGAGAATAATACATTAGAAATGAGGCTGCAGAGATGCCCTTCCCCACACATACCTATTGGGGGTGTAGATTTGCTTCAAGAATTTGGCTAGTCGTCCATATAATAAGCATCACCAAGAATTAGGAAATGTGTCCACCAAAGAACCCTACAAAAAGAAGGAGGAATAGAGTCTGGTGTGCTCACGTTGGTAAAGTATGATGTTCTTCAGGCTGCAGCTCATTTCTAAACACTGGGAAAAACAGGATCTGGGCAGTTTAACACAAGTTACTGTGAAACTGCTATTTAAAGGCATCTTTCAAGCAGGAGGTGGATAAAGGAACCACTGTTGTTTGTAAACTGCTTGTGACCACTTTACAAAGTGCTATTTACCATAAGGTTGGCCTTGGGCAGGTAGGAGAAGAGGGAATGAGTGGGGAGAAGGGGAGGGTGTGGAAATAATAAAGGAGCAGGAGCCAGAGGGAAGATGATGCTCTCCATATCCCGGTGCTGTGTCATGATAGCTGTATTGAGCTGGCAGTTGAAGGGTACATTTTGTGAAGTCTTCTGGTTGGCAGGACCAAGTCCAGAGTGAGATTTGCAATAGGCCAGAGGCCCAAACAGTCCCCCACCAGCCCAATAAATAGAGAATGACTAATGCATCTTACAGTAGCCCCACATGTGTTTACAAATTACCAGGGAAGGAGCTTAAATAACAAAGGTCACTCTTTTACCTGTGTCAAGGCCTCCTCTAACTGTCCTACCCTCTTTCACACCTGTCATGTCAAGATGGTCACCTGCAGAGATGTCAACCTGGACCCATTCATGTCCGACCCCTGGATCTGTCTCCTGCCATGATCCCTGATCCACTGATTCGGTTGATAGGATGGAGTTAGGAATTTTGTTTTGGGGGGTCAATTACTGAGAGCCAGAGATGGTAATCAAATTAAATGTTGTTTGTGTATTTATATGGTACAACTTGTGTACGCAGCATGTTTCTTATAATACTTGTAGCTGAAAATGCAGGTTATGGATACAGCAGAAAGAATAAATGCTCTTGCTCTCTCATTAACTCCCACACCTTCCTTCCTTTCTTTCTACTTCCTTTACTCTCTGTGTCACTGCTGCTGGCGCTACTGCAATATTTGGATCAAGAACAACTCTATTTAATGACCCTACAATACATTTAATGCTCTCATTTTGCTAGCACTTCTGATGAATAATGATTAGTGAACCTATTGCATCAGAGGAATCCGCAGCAGCATACTTCCCCCAGAAATAACATCCCAACATTTCAGAATATTGGCATCCAATTCGTGTGAAAAAATGCGTTTTAGAGCAGTGTTGTCCAACTGCTGTGTTACCAATGGCCGGAATTTTTCTGACCTTCATGGTGGAAGGCCGATAGAATAGAAACCAGTGTTGACCACTCCCTGTTTTTAAACCAGACCCACTTTAAACTACGTCAGAAAGGTCAGAAAAACTATGTTACCACTAGACCATGTCCACATTAATGATGGCAGCACATCAAAAAGAGTTTATAGGCAATTAGTCATGCAGCTCTCTGTCTCACGCCTCAACCTTTAATCTCACTCGGCCAAATTTTATTTGAGCCAAACCTCTAATCTCACTCATCACTTCTGTTTTTGTTGTTGGTTCTTCAGGGACTTCCCCTGCTAGACTTTGATTGTGAAGTTCCAAGGAGAAGATTTCAATGAGCCCCTGCACAGAACACTCTAAAGGGAGAATGACAAAAGGGGTGACATCTTCGTACTTCACGTGTTCGTACTTCATGTGATTAGAAAGATGGTGACAAGGTAAGTGTTTCTTTTGGGGGTTGTAGTTCAGAGTCGCTGTGGGGACAGTGTGGGTTTTGTTGTTTGTGTCTCCCCAAAATGATCTTAAAAGAGTTCACTCTGCTTTGCTTGCAGACTTTGCCTGCTGGTAGCTGCTGCCTGCTTTGCTGCAGAACTGGTACAAGGGGTGAGTTTGTTATCGCTTTTTAATTTTTATTTCTCCATCCAACTGAATGGGAACATTCTTCCTTGGTAGCTGCACATTCAGGTTGCATTTCTGTAGACAGAGGAACCAAAGTATGCCCTTGGCAGAAAAGTGGGTAATAGCCTTGATAAGCCTATGTACATTCTACATAAAACAGAAACTTTATATTATTTACAAAGTCTCAGTTGGGTCCCAAGAGAACTAAAACTCCCAATATGCCATAGCAGATGAAGGTTTTAGGATTTTCTGGAAGGTGTAGTCCAACAGCGGCTGTAGGGACTGCAGGTTGGATATTGTTTCTATGCTACAGCGATGCGTGACAGTACTCAGTCTTACAGTTGGACTTCAGACATGGCATTGTGTATTATTGTATACCTTTGTCTTCAAATGAACACAGCAGTGAGCACTATTAAACTGTTAACCTTAAGTACTCACCCCGCTTTCTGCCTCTAGTTTTTAATATTGGGATTTGCAAACTTTATCTTCAGGCTTTGTCCAAATGCCATGCTGAGAGTTGTAGTTCAGGAACAGCAGGAGATACAGAGTCCAGATCTCTGCTTTAGATTCAATTGGGAAAGCTAATGGTGCACCCGTTCATTTAATTGCATGGCGGTGTTAAATAAAATATCCTAACATTCTTATATACTGATGATTATTAATCTATTTATATGTATATATAATACATTTATATATTCTTTTTATAATAAAATATTCACAGACAGACTTGTGTAGAATAATTGCCATCCTACCCACAAAGAAGGGTCTGTTCCGGTCATTCTTTATATTCTTTTATTATGTAGTGGGGGTGGTATTTTGGGAGGGATTTGGGACAATATTAACTTTAGCACACTTTGCTTATTATCTAATTTCTAGAATTACTTAATACATCCTAACTAAATTATGGTTACTGTTAAAGGGTTTGTTCACTTTCCAACACTTTATTCATTTCAGTTGGTTTCACCAGAAATAAAGACTTTTCCTAATTACTATCTATTTTCTCTGGGAGGGGAAGGCGCAGACCCTGTAACTGTTCTAAATTGATACATTTGTTATCGTTGTCCCTGCTGAGCAGAACCCCTGAGTTTCATTAATGGCAGCTGTTAGAATTGATACAATAGTTGCTAATGTTCCACAGATGCTGCTGAGAAATGGATCAACTACTGTAGAAAATTGTAACAGTTCAGAATCTGCACCTGAATTACTGAGCTACCAGTAATAAGCTTCAATTTTGGAGAAAAAAAATATATAAATGTGACTTTATTTGTGGCGGACAATATGGAAACAAGTGAACTGAAAAAGTGTTTGGAAGCTGAACAACCCATTTAATGAGTGCAGTATTAAAATTTGCACAGAGAAAGTTGCAATTTCTAATGTATTCTGTATCACAAAGATAAAAAGTCAGAAAAATCAGTTTAGTGGTTGAGGTGCTGGTTAAATTCCTCCAAGAATCATAATTTTGGACAAAACTATGATTTTTTTTGGTCAAAGTGTGTCCCCTAATCATTTAAGGCCAACCAAACGGTTTCTATTGTTCCTGTACTGATTGGTCAAAAAGGAGAAACGAATGCAAGCGATAACCACTTTATTGTAAAGTAGGGGGCTAATATTTGGATCCACACAGTTTGGCTAAAAAATGGTGCGTTTTTGAATTATCCGACTGCAGGCCATTTGGCTGAATATACAGAATATTGGGAGGAGTGTGACTTTAAATACAGACAGATCTCCTCCCCCCCCTGGGCAATTTTTTTTAGTTGACCACAGATGAATTTACAGATCAGCCTTCTGGTTTAAAAGAAAGCCTTAATTAGGAAAATTTACTGGGGAGGTGTCAGGCTCAAATTAGCAGCAATCAGGGGGCAGAATTTAAGAAGGTGTTAAACACCTCGCTCATTCCCATGCACTATGCAGTAGAGTACTTGTGGCCTTTTGCCAATTAGGCGATGCCACAGGTTTAATTTTGTGCAATAGTGCTTGAGTATAGTAGACCCCATGTAGCAAATATATTGTATGTCTGCAATTGACAGAGACCTGGGTAGGAGTACAGTATGTAAGAGTTCCTTCAATTGTGTATTGAATAAGGGATCCCATTTGTCCTCTCAAGGTGCCCTGCATTTTATAGGGGATCTATTGCAAATATACCCCCGAAAACATTTACACCATTGTGATATCTTACAATTCATATGCCCTGTCCTTTCCAGGGTGAGTAAGGCGTCTAATGAGGTGTCCCGAAGAGTGTTTAAGTCCCTAATGGAGATCACCACTATGCAAAGATTTTGAGTGATACAAAGTATCATCTGAAGACACTTTCCTCATAGTATGGGGGCGATAAATACATATTAGGTAATACTAACGCCAACAATTGCATATAGCCATAAATAAAAATATATCTACCCCCAGTGTTAGATTTGAGTAACCAACCTGAATGGTGTTGATTTGATGATCAGTATGGACACTCCCGATGAGAAAGGAGAACATGTGGTGTTGTAACACAAGCCCACCCAAGGGCACTTGAGCACCAACACCTAACTTCCCTGTAGGTGGGTCTTGTGCAATATATATAATTTTGGTACTGGATTTGTTATCATATCCAGAACTTTTGACATTGTCATTTAATACAGCACGTTCCATGTAACCGTTTTGTACACATCGCTTACCTCGGGTATAATAGTGCATCAGGTTCTCTCTTAAACCTCTTACAAGGAGACAGCTCATACCTAAAAATGTTGCTACTTGGGTATGAAAGCCAAACCACCATTTTTTCCTTAGTACCAAAGCCTTTTTTTACTAGAGTACATGGGTAAAGGTATGAGCTGTGCTAAGAGTGAGTTTTACCTTTTTTTGGGGGGGTTATAGCAATCAAACTGCTTATAGGCATAACCCTAAAAATGTATTGTTTTTTGGGGGGGTTTTTTTGCAGGAGGGCATGCCTGAGAACACTTAACTGACTCTTACAAGGAGTATGCTTCTTTTGGCTCTATTTGGGACCCTCTTGGACGCTGAATCACACCTTTTGGATTAGCCATGTATGGTCAGGCCCTGTTTTCTATATAAACACCGGTGGGCTGCAACTCTACTACATGTGCAACACAGTTTCTGTCATCATGTGCCAGTCCAGCAACAAGGAAGATGGGGGTGTCACTTTTTTATGATTAGGGCGCAGCCCTCAAAATGCAGATCTGAGTAACAGATCAATTAAAACATTAGGGACACTTCTAAATATATGTAAGTTTATGGACTGTATTGATTGCAAACATTTTCCATTTAAATATAATCATTGCAGCCTGTATAGCTATACAATTCCCTTATATTTCACATGTTATAAAAACAGAGTTTCAATTCTACAGTAAATTACTCCTTTGGTTTTTCCAGCTCAGCTGATAAAAGTAAATGCTTGTGGTGATGACTGGCCCCAAAGCTGCCCTGAGGTGGCTTTCACTATGCTGCCCCCCTCACCCCTTTGTGTTGCCTTTACAGAACTTATCTGCATATTTTCTGTTTCCCAAAGAGAAACCGCTGCATAGTAACCCTACATGGACAGGTGCAAACTTTGTACACACAGGCATCTTCCAATGAATATTGTGTTGTGCATTTTATTCTTCACTGATTTAGTCTCAGGATTTGAGAGTAAGGGAAGGTAAGAGCCAGTTTGCTCATGTGCATTTTATTTCCTAAGGGCACCTGATAAGCCAGACTATGAAGGGAAAATTAGTTCTGTTCCTCAAATATGGCTACTGGATTTTGGAATATGATTTTTTTTTTGTTCCATTTTAATAGGATTTGCTCTTACTTGCGATCATTGATGTCTCAGTATTGTATTAAACTCGGGTTTGGGGATTATATTATTAATGATTTTTTTCTTTCCCTCCAGTTTTGTGATGTATCTTCCAGCGGGTGCACGTATTATACATGACATGATGGGGAATGGTGCCAAGAATAACCATTATACACAGAGTCTCCAGTTTGTTTCCAGGGTGAGTATGTTTGTTGGAGAAATCATTCCTGCAGAAGGACTGTGTCTCTTAGCCACAGGTACTGAACTTTTCAGTGTTTCTTTATTGCAGATTTTATCCATTCTCTCACTCCCTTTATATGTTACCCTTGCCAAATGAGGCAATTACCCAGAATAAAAACAGACACAGTGGCTTTGTTGTTAATCTGTGAAGTCACAGTTTTATTAGTAATATTAATTTGGCTTTTTGATCCTGAGGAAGGCGAAAAACCTCTTGAGAATGTAGATGATCTGCTTCACTAGAGGGAAAAATTCCTTCCTGACTCCTTAACGGCAATCGGATTTGCTCCCAGGATGTACCATATTGAATGAAGGGAAGCAGGGTGAGGGAAACAGAAAGGAATATGGCAGCATAAACAGGAGCGCCATTAAGCTGCTAGGTGAATACTGCATTCCTCTTCATTCTATTGGTCCCCAAACAGCCTGCAGACCCGGCTTCTACAGTCTGAGGGATGGAGTGAAAAGGAATGCAGGATCTACAGAGTAGCTTAAAGGTGCACCAGTGTATAGAACCATATTTTGGGAGAAAGAGAAGACACCGCTTGGGGAAATGCAGTAAAATCAAGGGAAATAGAAAGCAACATGGGGGCATACAGAGGAGCGCCTTAAGCTGCTAGGTGAATACTGCATTCCTCTTCATTCCTCGAGACCCCCCACAGGCTGCAGACACCCGGCTTCTACAGTCTGAGGGGTGGAGTGAAAAGGAATGCAGGATCTACCGAGTGGCTTAAAGGTGCACCGATGTATAAAAACACATTTATGGAGAAAGAGAAGGCACCACTGGGGGAAATGAGGTCAAGGGAAATAGAAAACAATATGGCTGCATACACAGGAGCCCCACTAAGCTACTAGGTGAATACTGCATTCCTCTTCATTCTATTGGTCCCCAAACAGCCTGCAGACCCGGCTTCTACAGTCTGAGGGATGGAGTGAAAAGGAATGCAGGATCTACAGAGTGGCTTAAAGGTGCACAAGTGTATAAAAACACATTTATGGAGAAAGAGAAGACACCGCTTGGGGAAATGCAGTAAAATCAAGGGAAATAGAAAGCAACATGGGGGCATACAGAGGAGCGCCTTAAGCTGCTAGGTGAATACTGCATTCCGCTTCATTCCTCGAGACCCCACACAGGCTGCAGACACCCGGCTTCTACAGTCTGAGGGGTGGAGTGAAAAGGAATGCAGGATCTACCGAGTGGCTTAAAGGTGCACCGGTGTATAAAAACACATTTATGGAGAAAGAGAAGGCACCACTGGGGGAAATGAGGTCAAGGGAAATAGAAAACAATATGGCTGCATACACAGGAGCCCCACTAAGCTACTACGTGAATACTGCATTCCTCTTCATTCTATTGGTCCCCAAACAGCCTGCAGACCCGGCTTCTACAGTCTGAGGGATGGAGTGAAAAGGAATGCAGGATCTACCGAGTGGCTTAAAGGTGCACTGGTGTATAAAAACATATTTACGGAGAAAGAGAAGGCACCTCTGGGGGAAATGCAGTCAAGGGAAATAGAAAACAATATGGCTGCATACACAGGAGCCCCGTTAAGCTGCTAGGTGAATACTGCATTCCTCTTCATTCTATTGGTCCCCAAACAGCCTGCAGACCCGGCTTCTACAGTCTGAGGGATGGAGTGAAAAGGAATGCAGGATCTACCGAGTGGCTTAAAGGTGCACTGGTGTATAAAAACATATTTACGGAGAAAGAGAAGGCACCGCTGGGGGAAATGCAGTCAAGGGAAATAGAAAACAATATGGTTGCATACACAGGAGCCCCGTTAAGCTACTAGGTGAATACTGCATTCCTCTTCATTCTATTGGTCCCCAAACAGCCTGCAGACCCGGCTTCTACAGTCTGAGGGATGGAGTGAAAAGGAATGCAGCATGTACCGAGTGGCTTAAGGGTTTTCCTGGTTATGATGCCATATTTTGGTATTAGGTGGAGGTACCTCTGATGGAACTGCAATTAGTAAAAGTGGGGCACTGCTATTGATATTGCAGTGAAGTAAAAGAGAGGCACTGCTTGTTAGGGAAAAAGAAAAGATATGGCGGCATACACATAAGCACTGTGAGACTACTTGGTAATAGCTGCATTCTATTCCATTCCATTAGTGCCCAGGCAGCTTACAGATCCCAGATTCTGCAGGCCGATGGATGGAATGAAAAGGAATGCAGTATCTACTGAGTGGCTTAAGGTTGCTTCTGTTTATGATGCCATGTTTTGGTTAGTGGAGGAAGTACCACAGGAGGATCTGCAGTGGCAGGGGAGGCAGTGTAGGCGGAACTGTGATGGGTGGCAGGAGACACACTGCTGGTAGTATTGCAGTGTAATAAGGCCCTGCTGGTATAATTGGAGTAGAAGGAAGGGCGTACATTGCTGATGGAATTGCAGTAGATGGAAGTTGAGGCATCACTGTTGTAATTATAGCGGATAGAAGGAGATGCATTGTTACTGAAAATACAGTAGCATAAATGGAAGGCAATAGTGATACATAACATAAGGTAGAGGAGAAGGCATTGGTGGAATTGGAGCATTCTTACTTGAAATCACAATCGAAGGAGATGTCAGTTGGGGCCTTTTCTGAACGCAGCCTGTAAAAGCCAAATAAAATAACATAAAAACTCAATGCACATTTTTCTCATGTTAACTAGTGGTAATACTGTGTTAACCCTATAACACTTATTGGCACATTAATCATAATTGTAGCACAGTTCTACTTCGTGCCCCTGCACCCCATACCACAAGGAATCCTAATACAGAATTAGTCATCTCAGGGATCAATATTCCCGTAGAATCCACTTCTCCCTGCATATACCCAGTGTACCTTCTTCTCATAACCAGCTCTGCTCTTATCAGTGCCCCTGCAACCATAATGCAAGGAATACTAATGCTAGACATTTCTTCTTCTGATTTGTGCTACTTGTCTTTCTACTCAGGTCTTTTCTTACCCATCATCCCAGTAGGACTTAAAAAGCTGAATAGTCAAAGTCCTTAAAGGCTTCATCTATCTCGCTCGCCATTTCATGAGGGGGTCCTTTGGGCTGTGTCAGATTTGCCGGCAGGTCTGTATACTCCTTATCAAAATATCTCACATCCTCCGGTCCGTCCAGGCTTGGAATAAACGGAGCCATCACCTTCCTCTCGATTATGTCATCCCAGTCAATGTCCTGCAAAGTAGACACCATAACAAATGCTCATTATTAGAGAAAAAGGGGCTAAGCGGCCATTTTTAGAAATTGTGGATAATATCCAAAGGTAGCCCATCAGATCCTGGAATTATTTGGACAATAGAGACAGGGGACTTACATGAAAGAAAGGATGTTCTGCTACATCTGCAGCATCTCCCGGGGTAGAACCCAGTCTCTCCTCGGCATTCTTCTTCAACAGCTAGAAGAACAGAAAATAGCATTTTCATGTACAGAAGCTTTGGGGAAACTCGCCAGAATTAGAAAGTGGTCATTGTAATAAACATAAAGTGTAACACTACTTACCTCTGATATAAAGCTTAATGCTCCAGAGTCCATGGTTTCAGGGTAGCATGGTTCATCCTCCACGATGCAATCATAGAGGAAGTCCCTGTCATATCCAGTGAAGGGTCTCTGAAATGGTTTATGGGAATTAATTAGGAGGCCAGGTTGTTTTATGAGGTTAGATAAATAACTGCACCATTGACACATTTTGCTTACCTTTCCGAGGAGCATTTCATATACGATGACTCCAAGAGCCCACCAGTCGACGGCTCTTGTATACTCCTCCTCCATCACTACTTCCGGCGCCATATAAGCGGGACTCCCGACCATGGTGTTGGTGCGGTCTCCGTATCCAATGCCTTGTTTAAAAAGACAAATTGTAAGTGGTTTTATGAAGGTGTTTAGGCCAGATTATGCCCTAAATAAGTCTTTGCTCTGGACAAATATAAAAGGCTTTTCTTACCAATTTTGCCCAATCCAAAATCTGCAATCTTTATATATCCATCTTCATCCATTAGGAGATTTCCCGGTTTTAAATCTCTGTGTTGAAACAAAAGTAAGATATGATGAAACTGCTGTGATAAGCCAAGCACAACAAATCCTTCCTTCCCTCAGATGTCCCAAGTTGTGAATTTCAACCTGTAGCTGTCCTGCTACTAAATTGCAGAAGCTACAAACCCCAGGTTGTATTCACTACTAAAGGTACGTACCCCTTTATTAACTTACCTGTGGATAACATCCTTGGTGTGTATGCCTTCAAGACCGAGCGTTATACATGCAGCATAGAACCTACAAAGATAAGGAAAATACATTTGGCTATTATATGCTGCAGCATTCATATAGGAATCTTAATATTTAGTGTAGCATAACAATCTCCCAGTTCCATCATCCTCCCCTAGTCTTCAGTCTCCTATAACTCTGGGATGTGATGTATAAAAGCCCAAGTCATTTATTCATACTTAGTTGTCGCTAGGTCGAAGCTCCCACTCTTCTGCAGGTGAGTTCTTAGGCTGCCTCCTGGCACAAACTCCATGAGAAAGAACAGCAGGTAGTTGGTGTTGAATGTTGCATATAAATCCACTATAAAGTTGTGTGGATTGACCAACTGCCCGATTTCCTTCTCTGCTAAAATGCTGAAAGATGAAAGGGAAAATGAGTTCAGCATAGTGTAAAATACTATGTTAACAATGGTGAAAGGAAGTAAAAAAAAAAAGTATAGAAAAGATTGGAATCATCCCCATGAGCTCACTTTTCTATTTCTTTGTTGGAGTCTATGTTCTCCTTCTTCTGCACTTTCAAGGCACAGTAGATTTTTGCCGGTAGATACTCTACAAGAAGAACCTGGAATAAGAGAATGGGTTTAGTGTCATTGTTAACCTGTATGTGCAGCTAAATATCCAAGTCCTAATTAAAGACATAATTAATTACCTTTCCAAAACTTCCTCTGCCTAAAACATTAATCCGCCGAAAGTCTCTTGGGGAGAAACTGCTGAACTGTAGCACCCTGAAAGGAAATAAAGAGGAATATATTTATATGTGTGTGTGTGTGTGTGTATATATATATATGTATATATATATATATATATATATATATATAGATATAGATATATATACATACACACATATATATATATATATATATATATATATATATATATATATACATACACACACACACACACATATACATGTAATGTATGTATCAATTGCTAGTGTCTTACTGTGTACTTTCAGCCTCCTCTAATGGTGTCTCTTCTTCCTTGCAGCTCTCTGGTTTTGGAATATTATCCTCAAGGTGAGGGCCCTGAGATATTTCCTCCTCATTCTCTGCAACATCGCTAGTGGGATTAGTAAATTGAGGTAAAAGATCATTATAATGCAATTTTACAGTAAATAGTAGAAAGGCATGCTAAACTATAGCCTCACATATTAAATACTATCTTACTTTTCCTCCTCTCTCTCAGGCTGTTGTATCTCCAGGATGACAGATTCTGCCTCCTCAGCTTCTTCAGCTTCTTCAGCTGCAGGTAAGTCACTATAATAATATAATACAGGTTAATATTCATTCTAATGCATTAGTAGAAAGCAGGCTAAACTGCAGCCTCACATATTAAATGCTATCTTACTTTTCCTCCTCTCTCTCAGGCTGTTGTATCTCCAGGATGACAGATTCTGCCTCCTCAGCTTCTTCAGCTTCTTCAGCTACAGGTAAGTCACTATAATAATATAATACAGGTTAATATTCATTCTAATGCATTAGTAGAAAGCAGGCTAAACTACAGCCTCACATATTAAATGCTATCTTACTTTTCCTTTTCTCTCTCGGGCTGTTGTAGCTCCAGGTTGACAGATTCTGCCTCCTCAGCTTCTTCAGCTGCAGGTAATTCACTACAATAATATTCTGATGGCACCTGTGGCTGTTCTACCTCTGGGACAGGTTCTTCAGCAGAATCATCCTGTTGATGCTGCATCAAATAAGGGACAAGTGTGCAATTAATGAATGTGACAATGAAAAGGGCAATGCTTGTGTTAAACCCAAGAAATGAATGGAATCAGTGTAATGTACTCACTTTGGAGGAATCACTGGCGGGTTCTGAAATAACTTGAACCTCAGGCTCAGTGACCTCTGTTGGGAATGCTACACCAACGTCTCCGGCATTCTCAGTTGTCTCCTTTACTGCTTCTGAAAATAGAGCAAATTTGAGAGATATAAGGATTTCATGTTATGATGGCACACGGGTTCCCTACATAATAGCAATAGGAAAGAGGTCAGAGACTGTTATATCTCACCTGGAGCATTCTCTTCTTCCCTCCACTGCACGATCTCCTCATTCAGCTTGTCGAGAGAGGTGTAAAGATCTTTCACCTTTTTCTCGCTGCTGTTCCGCAGCTCCTTCACCCGGGCTTTTGTCTTCCTGTCCTTGGTAACATGGAACAGCTTTTCTGCCCCTGCTGCTATCCGCATTTCTTTCTGAATGTTTATTAGCAGCTCCTGCTTCGTATCTAAAAGATACTTACCCATACTTACAGAGGGTCCCAAAAATTCAAAAGACTGACTGATGTCAACAGTCTATAGAGAATGGAAAAAATGTTGAAAAAATTATTAAGCTCTTGATATTCTCCCAAACTATAATGAATATTGTACAATGAGACATGATATTTGTGAAGAACATCAGAAAAATTTAAAAAAATATTTATTGTAAGCTAAGGCATTTCTCTTTGCATTGACAGTTCCCCTTTATTTCGTCAGGTATAAAAGAACCGCTTTATGTTTCCATCTGCCTTACCTCAGTATGCCGGTGCCGACATGAGATGCCACACACTTTGGCGCCCATCTTGAAACTCCTGTACAAGAAAAGAAAGGTTGGTATAAGTCACTTCTTTAGTGGAGATAAAGAATACAAGTGCTGGTAAATCACAAACAGAAGACAAGCACCTCTCTGTAACTTCACAGCTACACACCTGAGCAGGTAGGGAAATGGAAGCAGATATGGGCAAAGTGCTAATATTATGATCATATCAAACTTCTTATCCCTATTGATTTAAACTGGACTAGTCAGAGCAACCAATCATTTCACAGCTGCCATTGTTGATGTTAGAAATGTAAGTTTAAATGTTATACATTACTGCAATTGGCAATGTGTGCCAGTGTGAGTTGGCCGGAACTAGGGGTGGGCAGAGTAGGTGGCTTCCTATGGTGCCATCAGTGAGGGGCGCACTTCAAAAAGCATTTTTGTTTTTTTGTTTTTCTTTTCTTTTTTTTAAGTGATTATTTAATTATGTACTTTAATTATTTTTATAGTTTTCATGGCACTCTTGCCTGGGGGGAAACCTCCCGCCTCCTTCCGGCACTTCCGCCCACCCTCTCCCTCTTGCCGGCAACTTAGTACTGCAGCTTACGAACTGCCTAGTGGCACATTGCGTCTTGCGTCACACACGTACACCCGTCAGTGACATCACTGGCGCCTACATTACAGAGAGTTGGTGGACAGGCACGTTGGTGTGGCTCAGTCAGGCTCAGTGCTCGCAGCCTTGCACACTGTTTGCAGGCACTGAAGATCGGATTCTGTACTGTGAAGGTTCCTGCTGCTGGCACAGCCAGGTACAGATTTGGGGCTATTTTTTTTAATGTTGCTGCTGGGCTGGCACAGGTACATCGATACTTGAGGGGTGGGGGGGCCGCATGATCTAATTTATTTTTGGCTGCTGCTAGCACAGGTAAAGATTGGTTCCAGGGGCAGTATGATGGTTGCTGGTACAGGGGGCGAGGGGCAGTATGATGGCTGCTGGTACGGGGGCAATATGATGGTTAGCTAATGGCACAGGTACAGGGGGGCAGTTTGGTTGGCTACTGGCACAGGTACAGTGGGGCGTTATGATGCATGGCTACTGGCACAGGTACAGGGGGGCAGTGTGAATGGCTGCTGGCACAGGTACAGGGGGCTGTATGATGGCATATGAAGGATGGCTGCTGGCACAGGTACATGGGAGCAGTATGGATGGCTGCTGGCACAGGGGGCTGTATGATGGCATATGATGGATGGCTGCTGGCACAGGTACAGGGGGGCAGTATGATGGTTGGCTATTGGTAAAGGGGGCAATATGGATGGCTACTGGCACAGATACAGGGGGGCAATATGATGGATGGCTACTGGCATAGGGGGGCAGTATGGATGGCTGCTGGCACAGGTACAGGGGGGCAGTATGAAAGTTGGCTACTGCCACAGGTACAGGGGGCAGTATGATGGCATATAATGGATGGATACTTGCACAGGTACAGGGGGGCAGTATGATGGTTGGCTACTGGTACAGGTACAGAGAGCAGTATGGATGGCTGCTGGCACAGGTGCAGGGGGGCAGTATGGATGGCTACTGGCACAGGTACAGGGGGCAGTATGATGGCATATGAAGGATGGCTGCTGGCACAGGTGCAAGGGGCAGTATGGATGGCTGCTGGCACAGGTACAGGGGGCTGTATGATGGCATATGAAGGATGGCTTCTGGCAGAGGTACAGGGGGCAGTATGGATGGCTGCTGGCACAGGTACAGGGGGCAGTATGATGGCATATGAAGGATGGCTGCTGGCACAGGTACATGGGAGCAGTATGGATGGCTGCTGGCACAAGGGGCTGTATGATGGCATATGATGGATGGCTGCTGGCACAGGTACAGGGGGCAGTATGGATGGCTACTGGCACAGATACAGGGGGGCAATATGATGGATGGCTACTGGCATAGGGGGCAGTATGGATGGCTGCTGGCACAGGTACATGGGGCAGTATGATGGCATATGATTGGCTCCTGGCACAGGTACAGGGGGGGCAGTATTGATAGCTGCTGGCACAGGGGGGAAGTATGATGGTTGGCTACTGGTACAGGTACAGAGAGCAGTATGGATGGCTGCTAGCACAGGTGCAGGGGGGCAGTATAGATGGCTACTGGCACAGGTACAGGGGCAGTATGATGGCATATGAAGGATGGCTGCTGGCACAGGTGCAAGGGGCAGTATGGATGGCTGCTGGCACAGGTACAGGGGGCTGTATGATGGCATATGAAGGATGGCTGCTGGCAGAGGTACAGGGGGGCAGTATGGATGGCTGCTGGCACAGGTACAGTGGGCAATATGATGGCATATGAAGGATGGCTGCTGGCACAGGTACATGGGAGCAGTATGGATGGCTGCTGGCACAAGGGGCTGTATGATGGCATATGATGGATGGCTGCTGGCACAGGTACAGGGGGCAGTATGGATGGCTACTGGCAGAGATATAGGGGGGCAATCTGATGGATGGCTACTGGCATAGGGGGCAGTATGGATGGCTGCTGGCACAGGTACATGGGGGCAGTATGATGGCATATGATTGGCTACTGGCACAGGTACAGGGGGGCAGTATTGATGGCTGCTGGCACAGGGGGGACGTATGATGGTTGGCTACTGGTACAGGTACAGAGAGCAGTATGGATGGCTGCTGGCACAGGTTCAGGGGGGCAGTATGGATGGCTACTGGCACAGGTACAGGGGGCAGTATGATGGCATATGAAGGATGGCTGCTGGCACAGGGCAGGGGGGCAGTATGGATGGCTGCTGGCACAGGTACAGGGGGCAGTATGATGGCATATGAAGGATGGCTGCTGGCACATGTACAGGGGGCAGTATGGATGGCTGCTGGCACAGGTACATAGGGCAGTATGATGGCATATGAAGGATGGCTGCTGGCACAGGTACAGGGGGCTGTATGATGGCATATGAAGGATGGCTGCTTGCACAGGTACAGAGGGGCAGTATGGATGGCTGCTGGCACAGGTACAGGGGGCAGTATGATGGCATATGATGGATGGCTGCTGGCACAGGTACAGAGGGGCAGTATGGATGGCTGCTGGCACAGGTACAGGGGGCAGTATGATGGCATATGAAGGATGGCTGCTGGCACATGTACAGGGGGGCAGTATGGATGGCTGCTGGTACAGGGGGCAGTATGATGGCATATGAAGGATGGCTGCTGGCACAGGTACAGGGGGGCAGTATGATGGTTGGCTACTGGCACAAGTACAGGGGGCAGTATGGATGGCTACTGGCACAGATACAGGGGGGCAATATGATGGATGGCTACTGGCATAGGGGTCAGTATGGATGGCTGCTGGCACAGGTACATGTGGGCAGTATGATGGCATATGATTGGCTACTGGCACAGGTACAGGGGGCAGTATTGATGGCTGCTGGCACAGGGGGGAAGTATGATGGTTGGCTACTGGTAAAGGTACAGAGAGCAGTATGGATGGCTGCTGGCACAGGTGCAGGGGGCAGTATGGATGGCTACTGGCACAGGTACAGGGGGTAGTATGATGGCATATGAAGGATGGCTGCTGGCACAGGTGCAGGGGGCAGTATGAATGGCTGCTGGCACAGGTACAGGGGGCTGTATGATGGCATATGAAGGATGGCTGCTGGCACAGGTACATGGGAGCAGTATGGATGGCTGCTGGCACAGGGGGCTGTATGATGGCATATGATGGATGGCTGCTGGCACAGGTACAGGGGGGCAGTATGATGGTTGGCTATTGGTAAAGGGGGCAATATGGATGGCTACTGGCACAGATACAGGGGGGCAATATGATGGATGGCTACTGGCATAGGGGGGCAGTATGGATGGCTGCTGGCACAGGTACAGGGGGGCAGTATGAAAGTTGGCTACTGCCACAGGTACAGGGGGCAGTATGATGGCATATAATGGATGGATACTTGCACAGGTACAGGGGGGCAGTATGATGGTTGGCTACTGGTACAGGTACAGAGAGCAGTATGGATGGCTGCTGGCACAGGTGCAGGGGGGCAGTATGGATGGCTACTGGCACAGGTTCAGGGGGCAGTATGATGGCATATGAAGGATGGCTGCTGGCACAGGTGCAAGGGGCAGTATGGATGGCTGCTGGCACAGGTACAGGGGGGCAGTATGGATGGCTGCTGGCACAGGTACAGGGGGCAGTATGATGGCATATGAAGGATGGCTTCTGGCAGAGGTACAGGGGGGCAGTATGGATGGCTGCTGTCACAGGTACAGGGGGCAGTATGATGGCATATGAAGGATGGCTGCTGGCACAGGTACATGGGAGCAGTATGGATGGCTGCTGGCACAAGGGGCTGTATGATGGCATATGATGGATGGCTGCTGGCACAGGTACAGGGGGCAGTATGGATGGCTACTGGCACAGATACAGGGGGGCAATATGATGGATGGCTACTGGCATAGGGGGCAGTATGGATGGCTGCTGGCACAGGTACATGGGGGCAGTATGATGGCATATGATTGGCTACTGGCACAGGTACAGGGGGGCAGTATTGATGGCTGCTGGCACAGGGGGGAAGTATGATGGTTGGCTACTGGTACAGGTACAGAGAGCAGTATGGATGGCTGCTGGCACAGGTGCAGGGGGGCAGTATGGATGGCTGCTGGCACAGGTACAGGGGGCAGTATGATGGCATATGAAGGATGGCTGCTGGCAGAGGTACAGGGGGGCAGTATGGATGGCTGCTGGCACAGGTACATAGGGCAGTATGATGGCATATGAAGGATGGCTGCTGGCACAGGTACAGGGGGCTGTATGATGGCATATGATGGATGGCTGCTGGCACAGGTACAGGGGGGCAGTATGATGGTTGGCTATTGGTACAGGGGGCAATATGGATGACTACTGGCACAGATACAGGGGGGCAATATGATGGATGGCTACTGCCACAGGTACAGGGGGCAGTATGGATGGCTGCTGGCACAGGGGGGCAGTATGATGGCATATGATGGATGGCTGCTGGCAGAGGTACAGGGGGGCAGTATGGATGGCTGCTGGCACAGGTATAGGGGGCAGTATGATGGCATATGAAGGATGGCTGCTGGCACAGGTACATGAGAGCAGTATGGATGGCTGCTGGCACAGGGGGCTGTATGATGGCATATGATGGATGGCTGCTGGCACAGGTACAGGGGGGCAGTATGATGGTTGGCTATTGGTAAAGGGGGCAATATGGATGGCTACTGGCACAGCTACAGGGGGGCAATATGATGGATGGCTACTGGCATAGGGGGGCAGTATGGATGGCTGCTGTCACAGGTACAGGTGGGCAGTATGATGTTTGTTTACTGGCACAAGTACAGGGGGCAGTATGGATGGCTACTGGCACGGGGGGCAGTTTGGTTGGCTACTGGCACAGGTACAGTGGGGCGTTATGATGGATGGCTACTGGCACAGGTACAGGGGGGCAGTATGATGGCATATGATTGGCTACTGGCTGAGGTACAGGGGGCAGTATGGATGGCTGCTGGCACAGGGGGCAGTATGATGGCATACGATGGATGGCTGCCGACACAGGGGGCAGTATGATGGTTGGCTACTGGCACAGGTACAGAGAGCAGTATGGATGGCTACTTGCACAGGTACAGGGGGCAGTATGATGGCATATGAAGGATGGTTGCTGGCACAGGTACAGGGGGGCAGTATGGATGGCTGCTGGCACAGGGGGCTATATGATGGATGGCTGCTGGCACAGGTACAGGGGGGCAGTATGATGGTTGGCTATTGGTAAAGGGGGCAATATGGATGGCCACTGGCACAGATACAGGGGGGCAATATGATGGATGGCTACTGGCATAGGGGGGCAGTATGGATGGCTGCTGGCACAGGT
Source organism: Xenopus petersii (assembly GCA_038501925.1). NCBI lineage: Eukaryota > Metazoa > Chordata > Amphibia > Anura > Pipidae > Xenopus > Xenopus petersii. The sequence goes on from CM076686.1 coordinate 110,156,916, forward strand.
ACAGGGGGGCAGTATGAAGGTTGGCCACTGGCACAGGTACAGAGAGCAGTATGGATGGCTGCTGGCACAGGTACAGGGGGGCAGTATGGATTGCTACTGGCACAGGTACAGGGGGCAGTATGATGGCATATGATGGATGGCTGCTGGCACAGGTACAGAGAGCAGTATGGATGGCTGCTGGCACAGGTACAGGGGGGCAGTATGGATTGCTACTGGCACAGGTACAGGGGGCAGTATGATGGCATATGATGGATGGCTGCTGGCACAGGTACAGGGGGGCAGTATGATGGTTGTCTACTGGCACAAGTACAGGGGGCAGTATGGATGGCTACTGGCACAGGGGGGGCAGTTTGGTTGGTTACTGGCACAGGTACAGTGGGGCGTTATGATGGATGGCTACTGGCACAGGTACAGGGGGGCAGTATGATGGCATATGATTGGCTACTGTCACAGGTACAGGGGGCAGTATGGATGGCTGCTGGCACAGGGGGGCAGTATGATGGCATATGATGGATGGCTGCTGACACAGGGGGGCAGTATGATGGTTGGCTACTGGCACAGGTACAGAGAGCAGTATGGATGGCTGCTGGTACAGGGGGCAGTACGATTGCATATGAAGGATGGCTGCTGGCACAGGTACAGGGGGGCAGTATGGATGGCTGCTGGCACAGGTACAGGGGGGCTGTATGATGGCATATGATGGATGGCTGCAGGTACAGGGGGGCAGTATGATGGTTGGCTATTGGCACAGGTACAGGGGGCAGTATGTATGGCTATTGGCACAGATACAGGAGGGCATTATGATGGATGGCTACTGGCATAGGGGGGCTGTATGGATGGCTGCTGGCACAGGTACAGGGGGGCAGTATGAAGGTTGGCTACTGCCACAGATACAGGGGGGCAGTATGATGGCATATGATTGGCTACTGGCACAGGTACAGCGGCTTAGTATGGATGGCTGCTGGCACAGGGGGGCAGTATGATGGCATATGATGGATGGCTGCTGACACAGGGGGCAGTATGATGGTTGGCTACTGGCACAGGTACAGAGAGCAGTATGGATGGCTGCTGGCACAGGTACAGGGGGCTGTATGATGGCATATGAAGGATGGCTGCTGGCACAGGTACAGGGGGGCAGTATGGATGGCTGCTGGCACAGGTACAGGAGGCTGTATGATGGCATATGATGGATGGCTGCTGGCACAGATACAGGGGGGCAGTATGATTGGCTATTGGCACAGGTACAGGGGGCAATATGGATGGCTATTGGCACAGATACAGGGGGGCAATATGATGGATGGCTACTGGCATAGTGGGGCAGTATGGAGGTTTTAGCTTATTGCACTATTCTCATAGGAGTTGTGTTAAAAGCAAAATGTTGTGGCCATTCCAGTATTGGTATTAAGTGAACCCTTGATTTGCACTTTGTTTTATAGGATCAAATTATCCTATTGTTTTGTTTTTCTGACATTTACCGTATCCCTGGTCTGTGACGTAGTCCAAAGGACAAATTATATATCAACCAAAAAAGTCCAGACAACTTGCTTGTTCATCAAGAAAAAACTTTTATCAAGCAAGTAATAAGTACAAGCTTGATAAAGAAGCGGGAGCTTCGAAACGTTGTACTTATTACTTGCTTTATAAAAGTTTTTTCTTGATGAACAAGCAAGTTGTCTGGACTTTTTTGGTTGATGATATATATATATATATATATATATATATATATATATATATATATTATTATTATTATTAGCCGTGTTAGTATTTCTTTCAGCCCATCTACAATTTTATTTTAAAACTGCTGTGTGGTTGTTAGGGTAATTAAGCCATAGTATCCAGACCACAGCTGCAATTGCAAGTCTGTGAATATATATACCCCTAGCATATCATTCCAGCAAGCCCCCTGCAGGTAAGTGCAAGGACACATCACTCTGGCACCTCACTCATCAGAACTTTCTTACAATATATGTGATTAAATATTTTGCTCACATAGTGTGAGTTGTGTCCCTTCCCATGGGATGCTGGGATTAGTCAATATGTAATCAAGATGAGATGAGTCCATTTTATAAACTTTCTGATTCCCATTTACCTCTCCATATTGTAAATCTCCACCTAGATAGCCATATAGTGTTAGCCAGGGTATGTGCTTATTTGCCACTCTGTTTTACCCCTGGAACTATAGCAGCATGACTGTTGCATTGTGGAAAGCCCAAGTCTCTAATAGAATAGCTGGAGCTAAAAGTATAATGAGCAATATTGAACTTCTACCGTCAAGAGTGATGCCTTACACATATTATAGTGGGGGAAATGATGTCAATAAGATGTAGTTTTATATTGCTTATAATGTCATGATCAGGGCATCCCATCATGCACCTCAGTCATCTTAATGTTCCCATAGAATCCTCTTCTCCCTGCATGTACCCAATGTGCCTGCTTCCCATAACCAGCTCTGTTCTGATTAACGTCCCTGCACCATAACATAAGACATAGCAAATGGAGTTAATAAAACAGACAGAAAGTAGTTTTTCTACTTGCATAATATTGGATTAGTGGGTTAAATTTTGGAAAAGTGTCTGTTACATCTGTTAAAGGTATGTTTACATATCAAGAAAGTATGAGTGATAATAGGAGCCCTTTAATTAAAATTAAATTAACATTAAAACTATTGTTTTACATCACATTAGGACTGTGGAACACGGGGGCATTTGTGCCCTAACAAAACCGTGGATTTGTGGGCAATCCGGCCTAAACACTAGAAGTACAGAAGCAGAAGGCAGTTTCCAGAGATAATGGCGGATCCCCTCATGTGTTTTACATACAACATTCTACAGGTTAGTATTAGGTTAGTTAGACATTTTTGGGAAATATTAGAAAATATTTGAATCAGTTATTGCACACTAATTGCGAGTGGCGGTGAGTCAAATGCAGAGACATAAAATGTCTAATAATAAAGGTCGCCTTAAGGACCAAGGATTATGTTAAATAATGTGCATCAAGTGCAAATAAGATAAAATGCTTCTGTGCAATAAATATTTCAGAAATGTTACCATAATAATTAAGTAAAACGACATCATTAAACAATGACAGATTTTCAGTAAGTAAAAAAGAACCGTTTTTAAATATTCTCTTTTTAATGGAGCTATACAACCCAAACATTGGGGATTAAGGCACTAGTTTGTTTATAATAATAGTATCCCCCCCCCATTGGACACTTACTTAAGGCAAGATTTGGGTACAAAGTGGTGATATCATTTTCACGTTGTGTTCTTGTTACTGGTGTCATTATTTATTTTCAGCCCATCTACTATTCATCTCCCAGTGTTATTTCCAAACTGCTGTGTGGTTGTTAGGGTAATTAAGCCCTAGCAACCAAACAATAGCTATCACTCCAAGTCTGGGAGTGACCATTGAAAATATCAAGAAGTTAGTCAAATTTTAAACTCTTTTGAATTTCCATGTCCCTTTCTGTTTTAATCAGTGATGGATCAAATTTATTCGCAAGGCGCAAATTCCCGCGATTCGCGAAACGGCAGCAAAAATTCGCTGGCGTAAAAAAAATGGTGCCGTTTAGCCCCAAATTCGCCCATCACTAGTTTTAATCCTTCCCCCTAGATGGCCAGTTAGATTACCAGTCTGACCTGCAGAAAACTACCCTGGGTAGGTGCGCTTCACTTTTTGAAGAAGACGAGCACAGGCCTGGGAAAGAGATGTGGGACCTTACAAATTGCCCCCCTCCCCCATAATTTAGGGCAGGTTTGCTGTAAAAGAAATCATAAACTTTATCAATTGGATTTGCAAGAATACCTCTTAAAACAAGCTCTTCAGATGTCCGATGATGTTTAAAAAAAAAAAAAAAAGCCTGAGATGTTCTGGCTTTTGGTAGAGGGGCCGGCACAAGGCCGGGGTACCCCAGAGGGTCTCCCTCTTTAATTACTGGCTCTCCTTATATATGTTCAGAAAAGAATCTTAAAATCTGAACTAAGGAGAAGCCAGGAAAAAAACAACGCAGTATCGCTGGTAATTTGCTAAAAAAGCAATCCGTCCACTGTAGCAATCTGTATAGGGAAGAGAATAAATTGACAAATTAGTTTCAAGGATAATGCATTTAACACTTAAAGGAAAACTATACCCCCAAAATGAATACTTAAGCAACAGATAGTTTATATCAAATTGAATGACATATTAAAGAATCTTACCAAACTGGAATATATATTTACATAAATATTGCCCTTTTACATCTCTTGCCTTGAACCACCATTTTGTGACTCTATCTGTGCTGCCTCAGAGATCACCTGACCAGAAATACTACAACACTAACTGTAACAGGAAGAAGTGAGGAGCAAAAGGCAGAACTCTGTCTGTTAATTGGCTCATGTGACCTTACATGTGGTTTGTATGTGTGCACAGTGAATCTTACGATCTCAGGGGGCGGCCCTTATTTTTTAAAATGGCAATTTTCTATTTATGATTACCCAATGGCACATACTACTAAAAAAGTATATTATTATGATAATGGTTCATTTACATGAAACAGGGTTTTACACATGAGCTGTTTTACTCAGTATCTTTTAATAGCAACCTACATTGTTTGGGGGGTATAGTTTTCCTTTAATATTTCCCATAAAGTACAGAGGAAAGCAGAGATCTGCCCATTTTACCCTACACAGACACTTTATACAATACAGTACATCACAGCAGCCAATCAGAAATGAGCATTGGTATAGTGAGAATTAATGTATTGTACATAAGATCACTGGCCAGGTGCAGATTGTCCAGTTTTCATCTTTGCCTACCCCCTTTGCCTATTATTGTAATCAATGCTTTCCCTACCATGTACCCTGTTGCCCCCCCCCTCCACAGCCAGGACATTTGAAGGGAAAGGACATGAAAGCAATAAACATTGCTATGTATTCCATTAAATTCATGTTAAGGTTGTTATATCAGAACAGGTCAGAAACCTGGGGCAAAACTCTAAGCACAAATAAAGTATTTATAGTGAGGCACAGGGGTCCCCATATGTTATCTGGACTCCAAGTGGGAAAAAGTTAATATTTCCTGTCAGTCCTGTATAACTGCCAAATCCTGGGTCTGTGTCTCCCAACCAACACTAAGATTAAAGGCACCTCCAAAGCCCATTTTAGGGGATAATTCTCTAAAATCAGTAAGATGAACAACATCAGCTTGTCTGGGTGGGCATCAACCAACTATTTCCCCCCCTTTTTTTAATAAAATGAGTGTTACTTGTCAAAAAATCTCTTACATTTACTAGTCCAACCAACCAACGGACCAAACCAACAGTCAAATCCCTGGGGTAAAGTCACCTCTCATCTTTGCACTAAGATTAAAGGCATTTTCAAATCCCATTTTAGGGGGAAATTTTCTAAAATCTCTAAAATCAGTAAGAGGATCAAAATCCGCTTGTCTGTCCCCCACCTACCCCCCCTTTTTTTTACTAAAATAAGGGTTATTGGTCAAAAAAATCTCTCATATTTACCACTCCAACCAACCAACGGACCAAACCAACTGTCAAATCATTCGGGGTAATGTCACTTATCATCTCTGCTCTTAAACCATGAGACTTATAAATAAATGTTATTGTGTAAAAAGAAGAAGCATTGCTATTTATTCCATTAAATTCAGTTACATGTTAAGGCTGGTACATAAGAGCAGGGCAGATACCCAAGGGGCTGAGTTGCAAAACCCTAAGGAGCTTGTCAATACTGGGCATAAAAATAAGTATTTTATCATGAAGCACAGGGGTCCCCAAATGCTACCTTCTTATGGAGTTACTGTAGAAAACATGTATATTTGCTGTCAGTCCTGTATAGCTGCCAAATCCTGAGTCTGTGTCTCCCAACCAGCACTAAGATTAAAGGCGTCTCCAAAGCCCATTTTAGGGGATAATTCTCTAAAATTTAAGAGGAACAACATCAGCTTGTCTGGGTGGGCATCAACCAACTAGTTCCCCCCTTTTTTTAATAAAATGAGTGTTACTTGTCAAAAAATCTCTCACATTTACTAGTCCAACCAACCAACGGATCAAACCAACTGTCAAATCCCTGGGGTAACGTCACCTCTCATCTCTGTACTAAGATCAAAGGCATCTCCAAATCCCATTTTAGGGGAAAATTCTCTAAAATCAGTAAGAGGATCAACATCAGCTTGTCTGTGCCCCAACTATCTCTCCCCCCCCCCATTGTTTTACTAAAATAAGGGTTATTGGTCAGAAAATCTCTCACATTTACCACTCCAACTAATGGACCAAACCAACTGTCAAATCCCTATGGGTAATGTCACTTATCATCTCTGCTCTTAAACCATGAGACTTATAAATAAATGTTTTTGTGTAAAAGGAAGAAGCATTGCTATTTATTCCATTAAATTCAGTTACATGTTAAGGCTGGTACATAAGAGCAGGGCAGATACCCAAGGGGCTGAGTTGCAAAATCCTAAGGAGCTTGTCAATACTGGGCATAAAAATAAGTATTTTATCATGAGGCACAGGGGTCCCCAAATGCTACCTTCTTATGGAGTTACTGTAGAAAACATGTACATTTGCTGTCAGTCCTGTATAGCTGCCAAATCCTGAGTCTGTGTCTCCCAACCAGCACTAAGATTAAAGGCGTCTCCAAAGCCCATTTTAGGGGAAAATGTTCTAAACTCACTAAAATCAGTAAGAGGATCAATATCTGTTAGTCTGGGGATGTCACCCAACAATTTCCCCTATTTTTTCATTAAAATAAGCATTATTTGACAAAGAATCTCTCCCAGAGAGAATATACACTTACCACTCACCACGATGGCAACCAACGGACTGAACCAACTGCCACAGCAATAAGAGGGAAGTCAACGCTGTTCCCTGCTCTTAAAGGGGAAGTGTACCCAGTAAGTAGGGTTCATAAGATTAATGTTCATATGGCATTTATTTCTGCTTAGATGTGCAGTACATACATAGTTTATTAAGTACACAAAGCATTGCTTTGTATGTGAGGCCTATTGAGTCAGTGCAGTTCCTGTGCTGCCATAACTTTTTGATCCATGAATTCTTCAGCCATGGATTCAATCACTGCTGCTGCTCCAGTTGCTGCTACATTATCATTTCAGTACTTTGCCGGTTTATGAACGGGCGCTGGTGTAACTTCGCCTGCAAAGGAGATAGACTCAAGCGCTACTTCGCAGTCTTACACCAGGCTCTGACGAAAGAGTTACCTGTTCTGCCAGACTTGCCTTCGCCAGCTCAGACCAGGCGAAGTGCAATGGAATGTATAGGGCTTCTTTAATTTTTCTGTATGGGTGATAGGCTGCAAAAATGTTAAAAAAATTTTTGGGTACCCGGGCTCCCCCATACATTTCCTAACATATGGCACATAAACTATACACTGGGCACATGTGTAGGGCAATATAACAACTCTATTTAATTCTATTAAGGTTTCCCTGGGCTTTTGTAGTGTAATTTGCACCATAGTATTTATAACTAAAGAGACTAGAAGAATAAAGGTTGAGTGAGGAGAATAAGTTTAGGGAGCTGATCTGGGCCGGCGTGGCCCAAAAGAGGTCGAGCCTACCGGCCCAGTTCGACGCTGCCGTGGTTTATTCCGTCAAATAATGGTGCAGCTTTTTTTAGCACTATAAGCCACGTGGGCTAGTTCCCATTTGCATACCTGCACTGGTTGTGTTTTTGGGTACATATTGGTTTTCTAAATGACCACATAGAATCTTTGCCGATTAACAATCAGCTGTCCAGCATGTGGATTTTAAAATGAGATTGTGTTAAAGAGAGATGTGGTGGCAACTGTAAATGAACAAGTACAATGTATGGCCACAAGAATGTGGCACCTGCCTTTCTAAGGATATTATGAAGTTGCTCCTCTCTTTGCTGCTAAAATAGCCTTTACCCTCTACTTTTCTGGAAAAGCTTTCCCCTAGATGCTGGAACATGTTGGCAGGATTTGCTTGCATTCATGTGTAAGAGGTTGGGCAGTGATATTGATCAAGCCTGGCTCACATTGACATCCAATCTATTCTACAGGTGTTCTTTAGGGTTGAGATCAGGGTTCTGTGCAGACCAGTGAAGTTTTATCAAGCCCATTCCTACCCACCAATTCTGCTTGGACTTTACTTTGTGTGCAGGGTTATTATCCTGCTGAAGCAGTATCACTTAAAGTTTCAAAGATGACTTATGTCTCTGTTTAAAGGCATGGCATGTATTTGATCCTCAAGGTTTAACAACTAGCAGTGCATATGATGAATGACTTTAAAGGAGAAGGAAAAGCTAAAATTAAGTAAGCTTTATCAGAAAGGTCTATATAAATACACCAGTAAACCCTCAAAGTAATGCTGCTCTGAGTTCTCTGTCAAAAGAAACACAGCATTTCTTTCCTTTTATTGTGTACACATGGGCTTCTGTTTCAGACTTCCTGTTTTTAGCTTAAACTTCTAGGGCTAGGGCTTGAGCATGCTCAGTTTGCTACTCTCCCACTCCCTCCTTCCCACCCTGCTGTAAAAGGAGCCCAGAGATATGAGTGAACAGGGAGAGACTCAGTCAGGAAGTGATGTCACAACAAGCTAATATGGCAGCTGCTATCCTAAACAAACAGAGCGAGCTTCTAGAGCTGTTTTCTCTGGTTTGGTAAAACATTCTACAGAATAAATTATGGTAAAGTATTCTACAGAATAAATATAACGTTCTATGAACTTACTTGTATAGTACTTGTACCGTAATTGCCTGTATCAAGCATTCAGTAAAGCAGTATTTTATAAAGTAGCTCCCACAGTCACACAATCTCTAATTTTATATTATATGCCCAACACTGAAATGGAGATATGTAATAAAATGGGCAAAATGTGCTACTGGTCTAATCTCTTATAGCAACCAATCAGCAGGAAGCATTTACTGATCATCAGTTTAGAGCTAAACACCTTATTGGTAGCTATTAGTTACTGCACCGGTGCAAACGTAATGCTTTTTAGTCTCAGCTCTCAGAGTAATATGGGGGCTTGAAATGTCTTCTATGGAGCACTGCAGTGTAAATAAAGATTTATCATATTTCAGTTAACCCTTTATACACCAATGATGAGTGGCAGTTGTTCTTAAAGGAGAATTCAACCATTTAGCCAAAAAAAACAGACCGACCTCCCTCCTCCCACGGGGAAATGCCCCTAACTTTAAACGTACCCCTTGGTGTAGATTCAGGCATCGAACTTCACCGCAGCCATCTTCCAGGTCTTCGTGACTTCTTCTGGCGCTTCGGCAATTTCCACCCATTTTGGTGCATCTGCAATTGTCGAAAACCATTGCTCCAACTGTGCATGTGCCTCTTCACCCGGTCTCCCACTCAGTTAGGTGCATTTCCCGGGGGGGGGTCTACGTGGGGTTGGGGGTACGTTTTTTTTGGCTAAATGGTTGAATTCTCCTTTAAAGGGGGCATGCCGATTAAATATTGCTTGGGGTTGTTCACCTTTAAATTAACTTTTAGTATGCTGTAGAGAGTGTTATTCTGTGACACTTTAGAAAGGGCAAGCAAAGCACAAAACATGTTGTGTAATAGGTAGTCTTGGAATAGGGCTTGATCACAGCAGGCCTGCTTCCGAGTGCTCTCCTCAAACTATTTTATTACATATTCTGAGACAATTTGCAATTGGTTTTCAATTGGTGGTTTTTGAGTTATTTCCGCATCTCTCAGGTTTATATTTTCACCAGTCTGGTTCCTAAGGTCCAAATTACCCTAGCAATCATGCATTGATGCTAATAATAATTATTATTATTAACATGTATTTATAGAGTGCCAACATATTGTGCAGCACTGTATAGACTGGAATAGGAAAGGGTCTGAATAGAAAGATGCATTATAAAAAGCAGCAATAACAATAAATGTGTAGCCTTACAGAGCATTTGTTTTTTAGATGGGTCAGTGACCCTTAATTGAAAGCTGGGAAGAGTCAGAAGAAGAAACTATTAAAGATAGATACGCTGCTTAGAGTTGGCCATTCTACAACGTATTAAAAGTTAACTTTAAGGTGAAGCACCCGTTTAATGTAAAATTGCTTGATAAGTTGATATATAAAGTGCCGCTGGGGGAAGCAAGTGTTTGGTGTTCTCTCTGGCTGTCGCCCAGCATGAACAGCAGAGGGCGCTCAGGTTACACAGTAATTTTATAGATTAATATATCAGCAGTGTAAGAACAGCTGATACTTTATCATGGCATGAAAAGTGCTTAAAACACTCTAAAAACAATATAGCATTAAGTTCAAGTTTAGCTTGTATGACCCCTTTAAATAGTGGCTATTTATTTATAGTCAAACAGTGCAATTTCCATTGTCCTGTCAGTATAACAAAACTTCATCAAGGAATAACCTCTACCCTTAAACACCTATGTGGGTAATGTGTCTCTCTAATTATAGTCTGGCAACACATATACTTTATATCAACATTGCCCAACCCTTAGCCTTTCTTTTCAGGCTCAATCTGTAGATTCTGGCAAATCCCAGAAGGGCTGCTGGAAGATGCCACAGACATACCTCTCAACATTTTGTAAATAAAAGGAGGGACAAAAACATTTGCTGCGCGTAGTGAGCTGACATTTTTGGCCATGCCTATTTTTGGCAGGTTATGAAAGTTTGAGCACATTTCTGTGTTTTTTATATGTTTTGCTTATGAAGGTTAATTGCCCTTTAAGCTTCAAATCACTTAATACAATTGTTTCTTTGCTTATCTTAAATTGTAACAAAAGCATCTAAGTGCACCTGCCACTTATTCTGGGCACTCTGCCCAAAAGCAATTAAGTTGTGTCTTTTTCTGGCTGTTCACTGCAGGAGATCAAAGCGAAAGTCTGGACATTTAAGTAACAACAATCCGGGACTGCGGGCTGAGCTGTCAAAATCTGAACTGTCCCACGAAAAACGGGACAGTTGGGAGGTATGTTTAGACAGTCACTATTTATTGAGCTGGTGGGGGGCTGTTTGGGCCTTTGTGTATTTGAAATGCCAAGACCTCTATTGAATCATAGTCCAGGCCCGAAATATAGCCCCCAGCATTCACCAACATCCTGTTATTATCAGTGCATGCTGGGAGTTGAAGTTTAACAGCATAAAAGCTATAGCAAATGTAATTCTATTTTATATCAATCATTTCCTCATATACAATCTGTTTTATCCCAGGTCTTACCACTGGTAACATCCTGATCCTGCCTGTGCTACATATTGTCATCGGTCTTCCTTGTTCCCAATACACAGAAGGTTAGTATCTCTTTTATCTCATACTTGGTTTGTCACAGCCAATCAGTACAGCTGCAAATACATGGCAATAGCTTTGCAATTATGCCCTGTGTCTAAATGAGCTGGCGTGTCACACTGAAAATTCTCTGCTTTGTATCTGTGAACGGATGTTTGCAGGGAAAATGCACATTTTTGATGCTGACTGAGCGGAACCAATTTTCCATGTCTGCCTTTCACTCCGGGCTGCAGATAAATAAGTAAAGAAGAAGGCGATGGTTCTAAGTAGAAAAACCACTATGTATATTGCCGCACATAAAAGTGCCCATCAAAACTCGTTTTGTTCACATTTTGTGTTTTTTTATAAACATTTTAAGTAAGATTTATGTATATGTCTGTACTTCTATTTATATTGCACCTCCAGTGGGGCGGTATTGTGCCTTTTATCAGCTGTCAAAAACTGCCTTTGAAATCTTAACAAGCATGTCTGCTTCCTCTGGGTGGCAGTAAAACACTTCAAATCCTTTCCAATCCATTGCCCAACCAAAAGAAACCACATTTGTTATATTATTTATTTACCCGTTAAAAAGCTTTAAATAATGGAGTGTAGTACGTCTTCCATACTTGTGGCACACCATAATAAAAATGCAATGTTTGAGCTGACTTATTGTAGGAATCTCTTTTGCCTGCCAGTATTATAATAACTTAATTAAACCCGTAATGGCTGTAGCTGGCTATCCCGATCCTCATAAAAAAAATCCTATCTTTTGCAATTACAATCTGTGTGTTTTACAATGTCCTCAGAAATGTTAATCTACAATGCTTAATACCCACTGCTGGGAGTTACAGTTCAACAGCATTTCCAGGAGAATTTTAGATTTGCATTTCCTTAGAGCCAGCTGCTTCTCTCAGTGCGTTCTAATTTTAATATATAGTTATGTATAAGCCCTTATGTGTATTATAAATATATTCAGTGCCCAACGTCAGGGCATGAAGAGGCATGTTCGTAGGGAGTGAAAGTAGAGGAACATTTCCTCCGCCTTAAAAAAATGGGATTTATCTCTTTTCTCACTCCCAAACTGGGATGGGGGAGTTTGGGTGGTGCAAATGGGTAAGTGAGAGGAGGGTGGTGATCAGAAGCAGCTACAAGAGTTACTTGCTTTGGGCAGCATGATAGGGCACATGCACCATACTATATAACCTGTGTAAAATTCCTCAGAGGGCCCTTCCTAACACTGTGGCAATGAACATCATGTTTCCCTTAGAGTTCTTGTTGTTATCTCTCTAAGGAACCACAGAACTGAGCAGGAAAGCTTCAAGAGATGCTTCCTGCTTCTCTAATATGACTTCCGGATCATAGAAACACTGATTTCTTTAGAAATTGCAGGTGAAACAACACAGATAATGGGGCAATTGCAGCTTTGCCACTGTACCATCTTTCTCTGAATTCTGAGGGTATTTATACATGTAATTGCCACCGTACCATCTTTCTCTGAGTTCTGGGGTTGTTTATGAATGTAAATTGCCACCGTACCATCTTTCTCTGATTTCTGAGGGTATTTATACATGTAATTGCCACCGTACCATCTTTCTCTGAGTTCTGGGGTATTTATACATGTAATTGCCACCGTACCATTACTCTTTGTCTTCTGGTGGTATTTATACATGTAATTGCCACTGTACCATCTTTCTCTAAGTTCTGGGGGTATTTATACATTTAATTGCCACCGTACCATCTTTCTCTGAGTTCTTGGGGTATTTATACATGTAATTGCGTCTGTACCATCTTTCTCAGAGTTCTGGGGGTATTTATACATGTAATTGCCACCGTACCATCTTGCTCTGAGTTCTGTGGGAATTTCTACATGTAATTGCCACCGTACCATCTTGCTCAGAGTTCTGGGGGTATTTATACATGTAATTGCCACCGTACCATTCCTCTCTGTCTTCTGGGGGTATTTATACATGTAATTGTCACCGTACCATCTTGCTCTGAGTTCGGTTGGTATTTATACATGTAATTGCCACCGTACCATCTTTCTCTGAGTTCTGGGGTATTTATACATGTAATTGCCACCGTACCATCTTTCTCTGAGTTCTTGGGGTAGTTATACATGTAATTGCCAGCGTACCATCTTGCTCTGAGTTCTGGGGGTATTTATACATGTAATTGCCAGCGTACCATCTTGCTCTGAGTTCTGGGGGTATTTATACATGTAATTGCCACCGTACCATCTTTCTCTGAGTTCTTGGGGTAGTTATACATGTAATTGCCAGCGTACCATCTTTCTCAGAGTTCTGGGGGTATTTATACATGTAATTGCCACCGTACCATTCCTCTCTGTCTTCTGAGGGTATTTATACATGTAATTGCCACCGTACCATCTTACTCGAAGTTCTGGTGGAATTAATACATGTAATTGCCACCGTACCATCTTTCTCTGAGTTCTGTTGGTATTTATACATGTAATTGCCACCGTACCATCTTTCTCTGATTTCTGGGGGTATTTATACATGTAATTGCCTCTGTACCATCTTGCTCAGAGTTCTGGGGGTATTTATACATGTAATTGCCACCGTACCATCTTGCTCAGAGTTCTGGGGGTATTTATACATGTAATTGCCACCATACCATCTTGCTCAGAGTTCTTGGGGTATTTATACATGTAATTGCCACCGTACCATCTTGCTCAGAGTTCTGGGGGTATTTATACATGTAATTGCCACCGTACCATCTTTCTCTGAGTTCTGGGTGTATTTATACATGTAATCGCCTCTGTAACATCTTGCTCAGAGTTCTGGGGGTATTTATACATGTAATTGCCACCGTACCATCTTGCTCTGAGTTCTGCGGGTATTTATACATGTAATTGCCACCGTACCATCTTTCTCTGAGTTCTGGGTGTATTTATACATGTAATCGCCTCTGTAACATCTTGCTCAGAGTTCTGGGGGTATTTATACATGTAATTGCCACCGTACCATCTATGCTCAGAGTTCTGGGGGTATTTATACATGTTATTGCCACCGTACCATCTTGCTCAGAGTTCTGGGGGTATTTATACATGTAATTGCCACCGTACCATCTTTCTCGGAGTTCTTGGGGTAGTTATACATGTAATTGCCAGCGTACCATCTTGCTCTGAGTTCTGGGGGTATTTATACATGTAATTGCCACCGTACCATCTTTCTCTGAGTTCTTGGGGTAGTTATACATGTAATTGCCAGCGTACCATCTTTCTCAGAGTTCTGGGGGTATTTATACATGTAATTGCCACCGTACCATTCCTCTCTGTCTTCTGAGGGTATTTATACATGTAATTGCCACCGTACCATCTTACTCGAAGTTCTGGTGGAATTAATACATGTAATTGCCACCGTACCATCTTTCTCTGAGTTCTGTTGGTATTTATACATGTAATTGCCACCGTACCATCTTTCTCTGATTTCTGGGGGAATTTATACATGTAATTGCCTCTGTACCATCTTGCTCAGAGTTCTGGGGGTATTTATACATGTAATTGCCACCATCCTAACTTTCTCTGAGTTCTGGGTGTATTTATACATGTAATTGCCACCGTACCATCTTGCTCAGAGTTCTGGGGGTATTTATACATGTAATTGCCACCATACCATCTTGCTCAGAGTTCTTGGGGTATTTATACATGTAATTGCCACCGTACCATCTTGCTCAGAGTTCTGGGGGTATTTATACATGTAATTGCCACCGTACCATCTTTCTCTGAGTTCTGGGTGTATTTATACATGTAATCGCCTCTGTAACATCTTGCTCAGAGTTCTGGGGGTATTTATACATGTAATTGCCACCGTACCATCTTGCTCTGAGTTCTGCGGGTATTTATACATGTAATTGCCACCGTACCGTCTTTCTCTGAGTTCTGCGGGTATTTATACATGTAATTGCCACCGTACAATCTTGCTCTGAGTTCTGGGGGTATTTATACATGTAATTGCCTCTGTACCATCTTGCTCAGAGTTCTGGGGGTATTTACACATGTAATTGCCATCGTACCATCTTTCTCTGAGTTCGGTTGGTATTTATACATGTAATTGCCACCGTACCATCTTTCTCTGAGTTCTTGGGGTATTTATACATGTAATTCCCACTGTACCATTCCTCTCTGTCTTCTGGGGGTATTTATACATGTAATTGCCACTGTACCATCTTGCTCGGAGTTCAGGGGTATTTATACATGTAATTGCCACCGTACCATTCCTCTGTGTCTTCTGGTGGTATTTATACATGTAATTGCCACCGTCCAATCTTGCTCTGAGCTCTGGGGGTATTTATACATGTAATTGCCACCATACCATCTTTCTCTGAGTTCGGGGGTATTTATACATGTAATTGCCACCATACCATTCATCTCTGTCTTCTGGGGGTATTTATACATGAAATTGCCACCGTACCATCTTTCTCTGAGTTCTAGGGTATTTATACATGTAATTGCCACCGTATAATCTTGCTCTGAGTTCTGGGGGTATTTATACATGTAATTGCCTCTGTACCATCGTCCTCAGAGTTCTGGGGGTATTTACACATGTAATTGCCACCGTACCATCTTTCTCTGAGTTCGGTTGGTATTTATACATGTAATTGCCAGCGTACCATCTTTCTCTGAGTTCTTGGGGTATTTATACATGTAATTGCCAGCGTACCATCTTGCTCTGAGTGCTGGGGGTATTTATACATGTAATTGCCACCGTACCATTCCTCTCTGTCTTCTGGTGGTATTTATACATGTAATTGCCACTGTACCATCTTTCTCTGACTTCTGGGGGTATTTATACATGTAATTGCCACCGTACCATCTTTCTCTGAGTTCTAGGGTATTTATATTTGTAATTGCCACCGTATCATTCCTCTCTGTCTCTGTCTCTATACACGCAATTGCCTCTGTGCCATCTTGTTAAGGGTTCTTGGGGTATTTATACATGTAATTGCCACCGTCCAATCTTGCTCTGAGCTCTGGGGGTATTTATACATGTAATTGCCACCATACCATCTTTCTCTGAGTTCGGGGGGTATTTATACATGTAATTGCCAGCGTACCATCTTTCTCTGATTTCTGGGGGTATTTACACATGTAATTGCCACCGTACCATCTTTCTCTGAGTTCGGTTGGTATTTATACATGTAATTGCCACCGTACCATCTTTCTCTGAGTTCTTGGGGTATTTATACATGTAATTCCCACCGTACCATTCCTCTCTGTCTTCTGGGGGTATTTATACATGTAATTGCCACTGTACCATCTTGCTCGGAGTTCAGGGGTATTTATACATGTAATTGCCACTGTACCATCTTTCTCTGAATTCTGGGTGTATTTATACATGTAATTGCCACCGTACCATCTTGATCGAAGTTCTGGGGGTATTTATACATGTAATTGCCACTGTACCATTCCTCTGTGTCTTCTGGTGGTATTTATCCATGTAATTGCCTCTGTACCATCTTGCTCAGAGTTCTGGGGGTATTTATACATGTAATTGCCACCATACTAACTTTCTCTGAGTTCTGGGGGTCTTTATACATGTAATTGCCACCGTACCATCTTGCTCAGAGTTCTGGGGTATTTATACATGTAATTGCCACTGTACCATCTTTCTCTGAGTTCGGTTGGTATTTATACATGTAATTGCCAGCGTACCATCTTGCTCTGAGTTCTGGGGGTATTTATACATGTAATTGCCACCGTACCATCTTGCTCAGAGTTCTGGGGGTATTTATACATGTAATTGCCACCGTACCATCTTGCTCAGAGTTCTGGGGGTATTTATACATGTAATTGCCACCGTACCATCTTGCTCAGAGTTCTGGGGGTCTTTATACATGTAATTGCCACCGTACCATCTTGCTCAGAGTTCTGGGGTATTTATACATGTAATTGCCACCGTACCATCTTTCTCTGAGTTCGGTTGGTATTTATACATGTAATTGCCAGCGTACCATCTTGCTCTGAGTTCTGGGGGTATTTATACATGTAATTGCCACCGTACCATCTTGCTCAGAGTTCTGGGGGTATTTATACATGTAATTGCCACCGTACCATCTTGCTCAGAGTTCTGGGGGTATTTATACATGTAATTACCACCGTACCATCTTTCTCTGAGTTCTGGGGGTATTTATACATGTAATTGCCTCTGTAACATCTTGCTCAGAGTTCTGGGGGTATTTATACATGTAATTGCCACCGTACCATTCCTCTCTGTCTTCTGAAGGTATTTATACATGTAATTGCCACTGTACCATCTTGCTCTGAGTTCTGTGTGTATTTATACATGTAATTGCCACCGTACCATCTTGCTCTGAGTTCTGTGTGTATTTATACATGTAATTGCCACCGTACCATCTTGCTCAGAGTTCTGCGGGTATTTATACATGTAATTGCCACCGTACTATCTTTCTCTAAATTGTGCAGGAATTTATACATGTAATTGCCACCTTACTATCTTGCTCTGAGTTCTGGAGGTATTTATACATGTAATTGCCACCGTACCACTCCTCTCTGTCTTCTGGGGGTATTTATACATGTAATTGCCACCGTACCATCTTGCTCTGAGTTCTGCGGGTATTTATACATGTAATTGCCACCGTACCATCTTTCTCTGAGTTCTGCGGGTATTTATACATGTAATTGCCACCGTACAATCTTGCTCTGAGTTCTGGGGGTATTTATACATGTAATTGCCTCTGTACCATCTTGCTCAGAGTTCTGGGGGTATTTACACATGTAATTGCCACCGTACCATCTTTCTCTGAGTTCGGTTGGTATTTATACATGTAATTGCCACCGTACCATCTTTCTCTGAGTTCTTGGGGTATTTATACATGTAATTCCCACCGTACCATTCCTCTCTGTCTTCTGGGGGTATTTATACATGTAATTGCCACTGTACCATCTTGCTCGGAGTTCAGGGGTATTTATACATGTAATTGCCACTGTACCATCTTTCTCTGAATTCTGGGGGTATTTATACATGTAATTGCCACCGTACCATCTTGCTCGAAGTTCTGGGGGTATTTATACATGTAATTGCCACCGTACCATTCCTCTGTGTCTTCTGGTGGTATTTATACATGTAATTGCCTCTGTACCATCTTGCTCAGAGTTCTGGGGGTATTTACACATGTAATTGCCACCGTACCATCTTTCTCTGAGTTCGGTTGGTATTTATACATGTAATTGCCACCGTACCATCTTTCTCTGAGTTCTTGGGGTATTTATACATGTAATTCCCACCGTACCATTCCTCTCTGTCTTCTGGGGGTATTTATACATGTAATTGCCACTGTACCATCTTGCTCGGAGTTCAGGGGTATTTATACATGTAATTGCCACTGTACCATCTTTCTCTGAATTCTGGGGGTATTTATACATGTAATTGCCACCGTACCATCTTGCTCGAAGTTCTGGGGGTATTTATACATGTAATTGCCACCGTACCATTCCTCTGTGTCTTCTGGTGGTATTTATACATGTAATTGCCTCTGTACCATCTTGCTCAGAGTTCTGGGGGTATTTATACATGTAATTGCCACCATACTAACTTTCTCTGAGTTCTGGGGGTATTTATACATGTAATTGCCACCGTACCATCTTGCTCAGAGTTCTGGGGGTATTTATACATGTAATTGCCACCGTACCATCTTTCTCTGAGTTCTGGGGTTATTTATACATGTAATTGCCTCTGTAACATCTTGCTCAGAGTTCTGGGGGTATTTATACATGTAATTGCCACCGTACCATCTTGCTCAGAGTTCTGGGGTTATTTATACATGTAATTGCCACCGTACCATCTTGCTCAGAGTTCTGGGGGTATTTATACATGTAATTGCCACCGTACCATTCCTCTGTGTCTTCTGGTGGTATTTATACATGTAATTGCCTCTGTACCATCTTGCTCAGAGTTCTGGGGGTATTTATACATGTAATTGCCACCATACTAACTTTCTCTGAGTTCTGGGGGTATTTAGACATGTAATTGCCACCGTACCATTCCTCTCTGTCTTCTGGGGGTATTTATACATGTAATTGCCACCGTACCATCTTGCTCTGAGTTCTGCGGGTATTTATACATTTAATTGCCACCGTACAATCTTGCGCTGAGTTCTGGGGGTATTTATACATGTAATTGCCTCTGTACCATCTTGCTCAGAGTTCTGGGGGTATTTACACATGTAATTGCCACCGTACCATCTTTCTCTGAGTTCGGTTGGTATTTATACATGTAATTGCCACCGTACCATCTTTCTCTGAGTTCTTGGGGTATTTATACATGTAATTCCCACCGTACCATTCCTCTCTGTCTTCTGGGGGTATTTATACATGTAATTGCCACTGTACCATCTTGCTCGGAGTTCAGGGGTATTTATACATGTAATTGCCACCGTACCATCTTGCTCGAATTTCTGGGGGTATTTATACATGTAATTGCCACCGTACCATTCCTCTGTGTCTTCTGGTGGTATTTATACATGTAATTGCCACCGTCCAATCTTGCTCTGAGCTCTGGGGGTATTTATACATGTAATTGCCACCATACCATCTTTCTCTGAGTTCGGGGGTATTTATACATGTAATTGCCACCATGCTATCTTGCTCAGAGTTCTGTGGGTATTTATACATGTAATTGCCACCATACCATTCATCTCTGTCTTCTGGGGGTATTTATACATGTAATTGCCACCGTACCATCTTTCTCTGAGTTCTAGGGTATTTATACATGTAATTGCCACCGTACAATCTTGCTCTGAGTTCTGGGGGTATTTATACATGTAATTGCCTCTGTACCATCGTGCTCAGAGTTCTGGGGGTATTTACACATGTAATTGCCACCGTACCATCTTTCTCTGAGTTCGGGGGTATTTATACATGTAATTGCCACCGTACAATCTTGCTCTGAGTTCTGGGGGTATTTATACATGTAATTGCCTCTGTACCATCGTGCTCAGAGTTCTGGGGGTATTTACACATGTAATTGCCACCGTACCATCTTTCTCTGAGTTCGGGGGTATTTATACATGTAATTGCCACCGTACCATCTTTCTCTGAGTTCTTGGGGTATTTATACATGTAATTGCCAGCGTACCATCTTGCTCTGAGTTCTGGGGGTATTTATACATGTAATTGCCACCGTACCATTTTGCTCGAAGTTCTGGGGGTATTTATACATGTAATTGCCACCGTACCATTCCTCTGTGTCTTCTGGTGGTATTTATACATGTAATTGCCACTGTACCATCTAAGTTCTGGTGGTATTTATACATGTAATTGCCAATGTACCATCTTTCTCTGAGTTATTGGGGTATTTATACATGTAACTGCCTCTGTACCATCTTGCTCAGAGTTCTGGGGGTATTTATACATGTAATTGCCACCGTCCAATCTTGCTCTGAGCTCTGGGGGTATTTATACATGTAATTGCCACCAATACCATCTTTCTCTGAGTTCAGGGGGTACCGTATTTATACATGTAATTGCCACTGTGCCATCTTGCTCAGAGTTCTGGGGGTATTTATACATGTAATTGCCACCATACCATTCATCTCTGTCTTCTGGGCCAACAGCTTGAAGGTTCTGTCGATGGAACAGGTGGTGATTAGTTCTCCGTCTCATGAAATGTTCAATCCTGTGACTTTCACTTTGTGGCCAGCGAGAGTCGTTTTTGGCCCCCACAGAGGGTGTGTCCACACTTTGGCTGTGTTGTCATAGGCACCAGTCAGCAGATAATTCCCACTGGTGGCTGTTATGCAATGAGAGAGAGTATAATGGATTTTTCTCATTCTTCCCTAGGCAGCACAGGGCACTAATGGGTTAATATTGTGATTCCCTCTTGGAGGCAGGATGGAATAAAACTTTGACCCCTCCTCCTGCTCTTCCCTGTATTAACCCCGCCTCCTTTAGTTTTTTCCATCCTGTAGGAGGTAGGATGTTTGGGGAGCATAGCTCCCATACAAATTTTTATTTTTTACTGTTTATTTTTTACAGCTTTGCCACTTCCCTCAAACACCCTTAGCGTGTCCAGACTGCAAGGCAAGCTGCAGCGCTGCCAAGTCCCTAGGCAAGGGTCAGGACGGTCAAGTCCCTAAGGCATGCTTCAGCGCTGCTAGTAAGGGAGACACGGAAAGGCATGCTTCAGCGCTGCCATTGATCCGAATAGTACCTGGTTCTTCTTCTATCCGGCATTACTCTATACGCAGAGTTAAAGTTTTGCGCCTAGTGCGCACTTCCGGCCACCATTTTGGTTGCACATCTAGAGTAAGATGCGCCATATCAGCAATGGCGTACAACGAAGTACACGGAAGTACAGAGGTGGGACGGAAGCAACCTGGAACACAGGCCACATACAGGGAAGTCTGCCTCAAATACGCAAACAAAAATTGCCAAAAGACATAAAGAAAAGATGTACATCAGTACCACAAGAAACGCAAGACTCATACTGAGAGTAAGACAGACTCCCTTCCCAGAACAGAGGCCCAGTCTTCTTCTGCCCCACAGATACCAGATTGGTTTTTACCTTTTCAGTCTTCACTTTTGACTATGTCAGCAGCTATGGAAAAGCTAGCTACTAACCAGTTAACCCAACAATCCTCCACTCCCAAACCAACACAGCATACCTCTCAGGCTGAGGGTAATTTTTCCTCCTCTGAGGAGGAAGGGGTTATTCCAGATGAGGATTCAGACTGGGAAGATTCAGAACAAGGAAATCTTAATTCACATAAATCTCAATCTGAAGCTATTAATTCTCTCCTAATAGACAAGTTTCATACTCTAGGCATACAGGAGGAACACAAAGAGTCCAATAGCTTAGATAAGCTATTTATTTAGACCCGCTCAGAAAAAACAAACATTTTTCCCAGTCCATGACACGACAAGAGGTCATTAATAAAGAATGAAAGACTCCTGACCGCAGACCAGTCAAAGATAAAATAATGAATATTTTATACCGATTTGACCAAACTTAATGGGATAAATGGGAATCAATCCCTAAGGTGGGTGCTCCTATCGCCAGATTGGCTAAGCGTACCACTATCCCACTGGAAGATGGGACTGTATTCAAGGACCCTATGGATAGGAAGGCAGAGAACCTTTTGAAGGGCTCATTCACCTCCTCAACGGCTGCTTTTAAACCCGTCTATTGCAGCAGCTTGTGTGTCCCTGTACCATGGTTTTATGGCTGGAAGAAGCATTGACAGCATCAGCAGACGAGTCCTTTGACATGCACGGCCAGCTTTCAAAGATATTCAATTCAGCACATTTTATTTGTGATGCATCTATGGATATTCTCCAGCTACAAGCCAGAGCTTCCGCTCTTTCAGTGGGAGCCAAACGAGCACTATGGCTCAAGTCTTGGATTGCAGACCTAGCCTCTAAAAAGAATCTGGTGAGTCTACCATTCACAGGGGCTTCACTCTTCGGCCCAGAGCTGGACGTTTTGATCAACAAGATCACCGGAGGTAAAAGCCACTTCTTACCCCAAGACAAAAAATCCAGACCACTAAAAACAAAATCAAGAAGACCCTTCAGGTCCTCCAGTTTCAATCGGCGTTCTGCACAACGCTACAGACAACAATAATCATACTCCAACCAGCCCAAGAGCAATTTTTGTCCCTTCAAAAAACCCTCCTGGAATTATCAGAGGTGCACCACCAGAGGTACGCCGGATAAACCACAGGAGGCATGAAGAGAAGGCCTCTCCTGATCAAATAGAGGCGGTAGGGGGACGCCTTC
This sequence comes from Xenopus petersii, assembly GCA_038501925.1. Taxonomy (NCBI): domain Eukaryota; kingdom Metazoa; phylum Chordata; class Amphibia; order Anura; family Pipidae; genus Xenopus; species Xenopus petersii. The sequence goes on from CM076686.1 coordinate 110,179,883, forward strand.
TAAAGTTCAGGGAGATCTGGCTCACATCAACATCAGACACTTGGGTCCACAACATAATATCTGTAGGCTACAAGCTACAATTTCAAGCCCCTCCCCCCCAGAGATTCCATTTTTCATCCATACCAACTCATCCTGCAAAGCTCAAGAGACAAGCTTTGCAGACAGCAATACAAGATATGCTAACAACCAACACAATAATTCTAGTACCTCCAGAACAACGTCATCGGGGTTTTTACTCAAATCTATTTTTGATCCCCAAAAAAGATGGTTCACTCCGCCCAGTACTGGACTTAAAATTTCTAAACGAATTTCTGCATGTGCCATCATTCAAAATGGAATCTCTACACTCGGTAATTTCAGAGAAAAAGGAGATTTTTTTCACAACCATCGATTTAAAGGATGCCTATCTACACGTCCCAATTCATGCAGACTTTCAACAATTCCTTCGCTTTGCCATCCAAAGAGATCATTTTCAGTTCCAAGCCTTACCTTTCGGACTCGCAACAGCCCCCAGGGTGTTTGCAAAAATAATGGCCGCACTAGTGGCATACATGAGACAACTAGATATCTGCGTGCTGCCATATCTAGACGACCTTCTATTAAGGGCACCTTCATATACAGAAGCGGTATCTCAGACAAACCTATGCATACAAATACTAGAATCCCACGGTTGGAAAATTCACTACGCAAAGAGCACTTTAACTCCAACACAGTCCATCATTTTTTGGGGAGTACAGTTCGATTCTGTTCAACACAGGGTGTTTCTAACACCACAAAAACAAGTAAACCTTTATACAGCAGCACAACACGCGATGCTTCAGCATCCTCTGTTGTATGCGCCTTCTAGGACTCATGACTTCAGCCATAGAGATCGTTCCATTCGCTCAAGCTCACATGAGACCTCTACAACTAGAATTCATCTGGAAAGGGGGATCACAACAAACTCGACTCATATTCCACTCAGACTCCACAAGAGCATCACTTCAGTGGTGGCTTCAAAAAGACAACATCATGAGAGGAAAAGTTTGCTCCATTGTAGGCTGGTCAATAATAACTACAGATACCAGTCTCACAGGCTGGGGAGGCGTTTTCAACCACAGGTCAGTTCAGGGCTGATGGTCACAAACAGAAACCTGCCTACACATCAACATTTTAGAATTACGGGCAATTTTTCTGTCTCTAACACATTGGTCTGACATATTAGAAGGACGTCCGATAAAGATCCGATCAGACAATGCAACGGCTGTGGCATTTATAAACCACCAGGGAGGTACCCACAGCAAGGCAGCTTGGCAAGAAGTACTCCGCATTCTTCAATGGGCAGAAAACAAGTCTTGCCGCCTAGCGTCAGTTTACATTCCAGGTCAATTGAACTGGGAGGCCGACTTCTTAAGCCGAACCACCATCAATCCGGGAGAGTGGATGCTTCACAGGGAAGTTTTCACTTAAATCACAGCCAGGTGGGGTGCTCCTCATGTGGATCCGATGGCAAGCAGGTTCAACCACCAGACAAATTGCTACTGTTCCAGGGCCCTAGATTCAGCAGCTTGGTCAATAGACGCAATGACAATAGATTGGGACTTTCAACTAATTTACATTTTTCCACCCATACCAATGATACACGCTGTCCTCAGACGCCTGTGTCTTTTCAAGGCAACAGCGATAGTGATAGCTCCATTCTGGCCCAGGAGAGCATGGTTCTCGGACTTGCAGAGACTGTCAATTGCCCCTCCGTGGCCTCTTCCAATCAGACCGGACCTTTTACTGCAGGGACCATGCCGGCACCCAGCATTGCAGAATCTATGGTTATTGCGAGCTCCACCTGGAGAAACAAGGGCTTTTCGGACAAAGTAACTAACACTGTTAAAAGCACACAAACCAACAACGAACACCACATATTACCGCATATGGACCAATTACATTGAGTGGTGCAAAATCAAAAACACAAACTACAAGGTGTGTTCAATTCCACACATTTTAGAGTTTCTTCAAGATGGCATGGATAAAGGCCTCGGACTAAATTCCCTCAAGGTTCAGGTATCTGCTCTCTCAGTTCTTTTTCAAACACAAATTGCATCACTCCCGGACATGAAATCTTTTATACAAGCAGTCAGTCACATCAAACCTCCATATAAAAACCCCCTTCCCCCCTGGAACTTGAATCTCATACGACAAGCTCTGCAGGGGCGCCCTTTTAAACCGTTAGCCTCGTTTGACCTCAAGTTTCTTACTTGGAAGACTGCATTTCTAGCATGTATCTCCTCAGCCAGACGAGTGTCTCAAAAGTGTCTATAGCCAGATGGATAAGAAGCCTCATAATCTTCATCTACAGACTAAAAGGATTGCCGACACCTCTTAAAGTGGCAGCTCACTCCACAAGAGGCTCTATAACCAAGCGTCCATGGAACAAATCTGTAAGGCGGCTACTTGGTCCTCCTTACACACATTTATGAAGTTCTATAAGTTCAATGTTTTTGCATCAAGGGATACTAGTTTTGGAAGAAAAGAGCTGTCTTTGAGCTGTCATTTAAGTATTATAGACTCAATGCCTTTGCATCCACGGAATGCTGTTTTTTGAGCGAAAAAAATCTTCAAACAGTTATTTCAGTATATAGGGTCTTTCACCTATGTTAGTGCTGTTCATTTAACATTTTTTTTTCATGTCTTCTGCACTTGTTAGTACCTATATTCTTCCCACCCTCTTTTTCTGGCCTTGGGACTAACCCATTAGTGCCCTGTGCTGCCAAGGGACGAACGAGAAAAGAGAATTTGTTATCATACTTACCGATAAATCTCTTTCTCAGAGTCCCTTATAAGCAGCACAGGTAGTTTCCCACCCTACTCTTTTATCATACTAACCTACTCATAAGCTGTGCTAGTCGGAACTAAAGTAGGCAGGGTTAATACAGGGAAGAGCAGGACCCCTAGAGGAGGGGTCAAAGTTTTATTCCTTCCTGCCTCCAAGAAGGAATCACAATATTAACCCATTAGTGCCCTGTGCTGCCTATACGGGACTCCGAGAAAGAGATTTATTGGTAAGTATGATAACAAATTCTCTTTTTTCTTCCTTGCCTGCTTGTGGTCTGCACCCCACCCTGCATCTGGTGCATCTCCCCTCCCTCCTTGTTGCCTGCTTGTAAGCTGTGCTCCTTCCCACCAGGGGAATCTCCCCAACATAAGAGCAGGTAAGGGGCAGCCCAACATCAGGCATCATTTTCCCCATAATTATATTAATAATGATTATAAAGATATAATTATAATGACCCAGAACACCGGGTGCCAATAATACACAGCAGCACCCGTGTGTCACTTGTAGTAAACATCTTGCCCCTCAGGGGAGACAATCCCAGAGGAGTAAAACACAGCGAGCACCTATTCTCTCTAATAAAGAGGCTGTTATGCCCCTTTACCCACGCAGGGAACCCGGCCGCCCCTTTACCCACGCAGGGAGCCCGGAGCCCGCCCACCCTCCTTTTTACCCACAAAGGGAACCTGCTCGCCTGCCCCTTTACCTACACAGGGAACCTGCTCGCCTGCCCCTTTACCTATGCAGGGAACCTGCCCTCCCCCATGCACGCAACCCGCCCACGCAGGCAACCTGTGCACCCCTTTACCCATGCAGTGAACCCTCCCACCCCGTTACCACATGGGACATAACCGGCTACAATAGACAGCTATTATATTGCACAGTCTAGCCCATAGTGGATAATAAACAGTATTTCTATAGAATTAGATATTAGATGTTCCCTGCACCAGAGTGGTAAGCACTCACATTGAGGATAATGGTCTCCCTGCAGTAGTGGTGCAGTAGCTTGCCAGTCATATTTACATTAGGGATGCACAGAATCCAGTATTCGGTTCGGGATTCGGCCTTTTTAAGCAGGATTCGGTTTCGGCCGAATCCTTCTTCCCCACCGAACAGAATGCAAATCCTCATTTGCATATGTGAATTAGGGGAGGAAAATCATGTGACTTTTTGTTACAAAACAAAAAAGTAAAACAAAAATTTCTCCTTCCCACTCCTAATTTGCATATGCGGATTCGGTTCGGTATTTTGCAAAGGATTTGGGGTTCGGCCAAATCCAAAATAGTGGATTCGGTGCATCCCTAATTTACATAGTTGAATATGAAGCTGAGGCCTATAGAAACAGCAGTGTTTTGATCTATATACCCAGCGTGGGCAGTGAGGCAGCTGATCACTGTCAGGATAGGGATGGACATTGCTGAGTCAGAACAGAAAAGTGGCAATGGGTATTCTCAGTGCATGAAGATAATGTACCTTCCGATGAGTATTACACCCCAGATCCATTGCCCAATAACAGGAGCTTAAGTGAGTTCTTGGTATTTGTATGTATTGTGCTGTAATTATACAGGGTTGGATGGAAGGAGGCACATAGACATCCATCATCTCACTCTCTAACTACTCCTTAGCTTGCTTGATAATCAAACATGCAAGTTAGGGAGTGTCAGTGTGTGCAGGGTGCTAGTAAAGACGGCTGTTTTGCAGCCACCAGCTCTCTGTTTCTTGCATCAGATTTATGCGTCCAGGGCCTTTGTAAATAAGACCCCCCAGCAAGATCAAGCTTTTTGCCAAATGGACTAGATACTTGCCAGTCTTCTGTGTAATCAATGGTCTGATGTTTGCAACTGCCAAGCGCTGAACCCACCTGCCTCACACTAGAGATAAAGATGAATCTCATGCACTGGAATATCCATATGTCAGGTGTAGAGTCTGGCATGATTAAAATATTTAAGTCCAACACAGCACTTTCCCCTTCTGCAGATGTGCCCCGCACTGCAGGGGGGCCTTGCACACTTGAATTACGCCACTGCTTCTATGCTAGTGTTAGTCCTCTATTTGCTTTCACAATTGAAGCTGAAGGGAAGTGCCAGAGATCCTCACTCAAGGTGATAGTAGTGCCGAAGTAGCAAATAGCTGTACCCCACTGGTCCCACCTCACTGGGTGCAGAAGAGCAGGTGGCGGGGCAGGTAGGCAGTGCTGCCTGTAGGGAGCTCTTATATATCAGGTCCTTTAGTCATATACTAAGAAATTCATTAGGAAGAAGTACTAATCCTGATACATAATACATACATAATGTATTCACTAAAATATTTGTCAATACTACAACTCTGACACCTACTATGGTTATGTTATGATAATATCATCAAAACATTACCAATGTTAAATATAAAGGCAGTGTGCTGTTGGGCATCACTCTAGTGTCTCTCAGACTGATGCCAACCTCTCGAGTCCCAATGAAACAGCTGATTGAGACTCGACTGGACCCCTCGCTCCCTGTACATGGTATTAGCAAAATACAGCATTGCATTCCCCTTGTTCTGATAATAGGGCAAGATGGTCTCCAGGATTGTTGCTGTTACTGTTGGATAGTGTTTAGTAAAGCAATATGGTCTTAGGGACGGTTGCTTTAACTGTGGGATAGTGTTTAGTAAGGCAAGATTATCTCCGGGATTGTTGCTGTTACTGTGGGATAGTTTTTTGTAAGGCAAGACGCTGTCTGCGATTGTTGCTGTTTTTTTGGAGCAACCTAGCAACCGGTTATTGTACTTGCCGTCCAAATATTGTCCCAGTGTCTATTCACATGTTAAGCGACGCACTGCGACACACGAACATACACACACACACGTCAATATACGCACGCAACCACTTATGACCAAGACCCGACTGTTCTCCTGCAGGAATGCGTTGAAAGATACCCCAAATCACCAGGGTGGTAAGTAGACTTACAGGTTGCTCGTATTGGGGTGTCTACATTTTGAGGCCCCTATACGCAGTATACTTACATAAACCCATACACATTGCACATAAAACTGTTCAGTGGAATCCTGGCATTCATAGAGTGTTTTACCTTGGTTACCAATGATATGTGGCATATATGATGCTGTAGACTAGAATCTTTGAGGTAATTTTTCAAAAAATTCACTAGTTTCTATAAAAAAATTATAATTTTAGAAAAGAATTGCAACTTGGTAGTTTGCAGTACATAGTATATACCCGCCCTCCCTTACCCTGTGCCCGCCGCATCCGACTTCCGGGTTGCTTATATAGACCCGAGCATGTGCAGCGTCTATAAAAGACGAAGTCAGAAGCCGGCATCTGACAGTGGCGGGTGGGGAGATCAGAGGGTAAACCCGTGGGTATCGGGCCGGCCCGCACATCACTAGTACATAGATATATGTTCTTATTATTTGCCAGAATCTGCTCTTTCTAATAATGTGTAGTTTTCTAGGGTAAACCTACAGTTAGTTAAATGTTTGGCCTTGAAATCAAACTTATGGAGTTTTGGGCAGCAGTGCTTTGGAATTTTAGTAGTGATTTGCTTGGAGTTTTGATCTATACAAGTGAGAAATATTCATTAAATTCTATTATTTGGTATTGACGTGTTGAGGAGAAATTTAACTTTCCAAATATACTGTGTCTAGTACATAAAATAAATTATGTGTGATATGTGTGATTGTATTATGTGAAACATGATTTTTTTATTTCAAATCGGCCATATCGGCCTGCAGTGAAGGGGTTAAAACTGTTGTAGAGTAATTACCATTTTCTTCCCTTAGATGGCAGTGTAGAGATGGATCAGATTAGACATTAGCTGTATATATAGTGTTTGGCCACTAGAGGGAGTAGTGAGACATATAGGAGGTTCTAAGAGGGTGGAGTTTAGAAGAATATGAAAGGAGACAAGTCACAGGGGCAGATGTGCATCAGAGGAGGAACATCTATTGAAGAAGCCACTTTGCAGGAGAACCACAGCCTGGACCCAAGTAAGTAGGAAGTGTGAGGCCTGGTTAGCATAGGATTAGTTTTCTTATAGTCACTGCTCAGCCCTTTAGAGGGGAATGTGGTGACAGGTCCCCTTAGCATTAGGGCTGCGTAAGCATGGTGGTTTTATTCAATGTTATTTATTTAGTGGGGTTGCACATTAATTATGGCAGATTTGGAAATCTTAAGTAGCCCCAAAAAAACCCTGTTTTTTTTTTATTAACAATTTCCATTCCTTTGTCTTTATCAGGAACATGCCAGTAAGAAGCAGAAGAAAAGAGATAAAGCAGAAGAGATGGAATTAAGATCAAAATACAGAAGAACACAAGACATTTCCCAGGACACTCTCATGGTAAGTATTATGGCTTTTGTTGGTACAGAACATGCTCAGGCTTTACCCAATAAGACAATTTCTGGTAGTGGGCTATAGAAGTAATTCATAGATAAGGGTTGAGAATGTTTTTTTTATTATACTATACAGCAGATAGACAGCAGCCAGATATGTATTTATTTGACAGGCAGTGTCAGAACTGGGGGAACTGGGACCCACTGGCATGTCCTCGTTATTAGTTTCATTATATTTCCAACCCTTGGCTCTGCATTGTCCTTTCAGACCCAACTTCTTTCTCTCCGCTGCCTGAGGAAGCTTGCTGCCCCCCCCCCCCTCGTGTGCTCATCTTTTTGCAACAGAGGGAGTCAAGGGGGAGGTCCACAATGTTGGCGGGGGGGGGTTCAGGGCCAATGTGCTCTCTGCGCTAGATTTTTTTTTTATCTTGGTAACTAATAGTATTTGAGAGATAAGATACTTCAAGGTGAAAACTTTGAGGGGATTTTTGGAACCAAATATAAAAATTTAGGAAAGGTTTGCGGCTTGATTCTTTGGAGTAGAAAGACAAGCATATCTACAGTTATTGGGATTCAGTGGAATGTGTACTTTCCAAAAATATATGTTTTTTGGTGTTAATGTAGCCTTTTCTACCTTTGCCCCTCAAAAGTAATCTGTAAATGTGTTGATTTTGCAGTATCTGGAATGACAGAACTGATCGCTCAAATGGGGTGTCTTCATTTTGGGGCCCCCATATGCCACATACTTAGATAAACCTATACGTATAGATGTCCGACCACAGAGTCAGCCTATATCAGTGGTACAAGGATATCTAATAGGAATAATGTTATAAAAATGTTATCTGTAGGTGTATAGAACTGACTCTTTGCTGTGAAAGCGGTGCCACCAACCAGTGTGTCAATCAATAGGAGCTGCAGCCACAGAGTGCTGTCCATGGTACTGAATGGAAAAGGCAGTTTAAGCTTCCCTCAATGACTGCATTAGTTATTGCAGTATATGTACCATAAGTCACATGTTAGATATGGAGGATATGGGATTTGTAGTAAGAGGGCCACACACCTGGCAGTCAGGATTTAGAAACATCTATTTCAATTATCTACACACCCTGAAGAGTCACTATGGGGGGTTATATCAGACCAACAGCTTGAAGGTTCTGTCGAAGGAACAGGTGGTGATTAGTTCTCCGTCCCATGAAATGTTCAATCCTGTGACTTTTCCTTTGTGGCTAGCGAGAGTCGTTATTGGCCCCCACAGAGGGTGTGTCCACACTTTGGCTGTGTTGTCATAGGGGCCAGTCAGCAGATAACTCCCACTGGTAGCTGTTATGCAATGAGAGAGGGTATAACGGATTTTTTTCCTCCTTGCCTGCTTGTGGGCTGCACCCCACCCTGCATCTGCCCTCCCTCCTTGATGCCTGCTTGTAAGCTGTGCTTCTTCCCACCAGGGGAATCTCCCCAACATAAGGGCAGGTAAGGGGCAGCCCAACATCAGGCATTTTTTTCCCCATAATTTTATTAATAATGATTATGAAGATATAATTATAATGACCCAGAACACCGGGTGCCAATAATACACAGCAGCACCCGTGTGTAGTAAACATCTTGCCCCTCAGGGGAGACAATCCCAGAGGAGTAAAACAAAGCGTGCACCTATTCTATCTCTAATAAAGAGGCTGTTCTGCCCCTTTACCAATGCAGGGAACCCACCCGCCCCTTTTACCCACACAGGGATCCCGCCCACCCCGTTACCCACACATGGAAACTGCCTCTTTACCCACAGAGGGAACCCGCCTCTTTTCCCATGCATGGAACCCGCCCACCCAATTACTCATGTAGGAAACCCATCTGCCCCTTTACCCACGCAGGGAACCCGTTTGCCCCTTTACCCATGCATGGAACCCACCCACTCCCGCCCCTTTACCCTTGCAGGCAACCTGCCCCTTTACCCATGCAGGGAACCAGCCCACCCCTTTACCCATGCAGGGAACCTGCCTGACCCTTTACCCATGCAGGGAATCCGCCTGACCCTTTACCCATGCATGAAACCTGCCCACCCCACGCCCACCCCATTACCCATGCAGGCAACTCGCCCGCTCCTTAACCCATGCAGGGAACCCGCCTGCTCCTTTACCCACACAGGGAACCTGCCCACCCCCCGCCCACCCCATGCAGAAAATCCACCCGCCCCATTACCCACGCAGAGAACCCGCCCACACCTTAACCGATGCAGGGAACTGCCTGCCTCTTTACCCATGCAGGCAAACCACCCGCCTCTTCACCCACGCAAGGAATCCGCCTGCCCCTTTACCCATGCAGGTAACTCGCCCATTCCTTTACCCGCGCAGGGAACCCGCCCGCCCCTATGATGTTGAGAGTCTGAATTCACTTCTGCCGAGACCTTTAAACTTTCCCCTACAGTACATGGTGGTACGTGCACACCAAGAAAACTGAGCGGCTATATTCCGGGGTACCAAAAGAGAAGCACATTAAGAGAACAGTGCGGGTAGAATCCGGAAGTGTATAATTTAAAGTACATCTATGGTACTGTGCGGGTGAAGTCCTCTGTGCTTTATCATTTAGTACTATAAACGAATGGTGCGGGTGGAATCAGCGGGGCTTAATTGCAAGCATACTAATAGTACAAAAATGTAGGTATTTTTTTTATTGATAATGGTCATACATTTGTCTTTATCAGGAATATGCCAGTAAGAAGCAGAAGAAAAGAGCAGGATAAAGCAGAAGGGATGGAATTGAGATCAGAAGACAGAGGAAGACAAGACATTTCCCTGGGACACTCTCATGGTAAGTATTATGGCTTTGGTCGTATAGAACAGGTTCAGACTTAGTCCGGCATTGCTGTGGGAGGTACTTCCAGAGACAGTTTAGAACTCAGCAGTGTTACATCTAAGAACATGTCAGTTGAGATGACTTCCGGATCATAGAACCTCTGATTTCTTTAGAAATTGCAGGTGAAACAAAACAGATAATGGGGCAATTGCAGCTTTCCTGCAGCCCCACGTGCATTATTGTATTTATAATCAGTGTAACATAGTAAGTTAGGTTGAAAAAAGACACTTCCACCAAGTTCAAACTTTTAACTCTATTTTAACCTGCCCAACTGCTAGTTGATCCAAAGGAAGGCAAAACATCCCATTTGAAGCCTCTCCAATTTGCCTCAGAGGGGGAAGAAAATCCTCCCTGACTCCAAAAACAGTCCCTGGATCAACTTGTACTATGAGCTAACTTCCATAACCCTGTATTCCCTTGCTAAACACCATCCAACCGCTTCTTAAAGCTATCTAATGTATCGGCCTCAGTGCCGCATTTGAAATCACGGGGCCCCGTACAACAACATTTTCTGGGCCCCTCCCTCACTGGCGCCCATAATTATATAATTATAATGACCCAGAACACCGGGTGCCAATAATACACAGCAGCACCCGTGTGTCACTTGTAGTAAACATCTTGCCCCTCAGGGGAGACAATCCCAGAGGAGTAAAACAAAGCGTGCACCTATTCTATCTCTAATAAAGAGGCTGTTCTGCCCCTTTACCAATGCAGGGAACCCACCCGCCCCTTTTACCCACACAGGGATCCCGCCCACCCCGTTACCCACACATGGAAACTGCCTCTTTACCCACAGAGGGAACCCGCCTCTTTTCCCATGCATGGAACCCGCCCACCCAATTACTCATGTAGGAAACCCATCTGCCCCTTTACCCACGCAGGGAACCCGTTTGCCCCTTTACCCATGCATGGAACCCACCCACTCCCGCCCCTTTACCCTTGCAGGCAACCTGCCCCTTTACCCATGCAGGGAACCAGCCCACCCCTTTACCCATGCAGGGAACCCGCCTGACCCTTTACCCATGCAGGGAATCCGCCTGACCCTTTACCCATGCATGAAACCTGCCCACCCCACGCCCACCCCATTACCCATGCAGGCAACTCGCCCGCTCCTTAACCCATGCAGGGAACCCGCCTGCTCCTTTACCCACACAGGGAACCTGCCCACCCCCCGCCCACCCCATGCAGAAAATCCACCCGCCCCATTACCCACGCAGAGAACCCGCCCACACCTTAACCGATGCAGGGAACTGCCTGCCTCTTTACCCATGCAGGCAAACCACCCGCCTCTTCACCCACGCAAGGAATCCGCCTGCCCCTTTACCCATGCAGGTAACTCGCCCATTCCTTTACCCGCGCAGGGAACCCGCCCGCCCCTTTACCCACGCAGGGAACCCGTCTGCCACTTTACCCACGTATGGAACCCGCCTGCCCCTTTACCCATGCATGGAACCTGCCCACCCCTTTACCGATGCAGGAAACCCACCCGCCCCTTTACCAACGCAGGGAGCCCGTCTGCCCCTTTACCTATTCAGGAAACCCATCCGCCCCTTTACCAACACAGGGAGCCCGCCTTCCCCTTTACCTATTCAGGAAACCCATCCGCCCCTTTACACATGCAGGCAATTCACCCGCCCCTTTACACATGCAGGAAACCCGCCTTCTCCTTTACCCACACAGGGAATCCGCCTCTTTGCCTATGCAGGAAACCACATGCCCATTTACCCACGCTGGCAACCTACCTGCCCCTTTACCCATGCAGGGAACCCGCCCGCCCCTTTCCCCATGCTTGGAACTTGCCTCTTTACCCACGCTGGCAACATGCCCGTCCCTTTACCCATGCCTGTAACCCGCCCACCCCTTTACTTATGTAGAAAAGTCAGCCACCACTTTACCCACTCAGGGAACCCGCCCACCCCTTTACCCATGCAGGCAACCCGCCCCTTTACCCACGCAGGGAAACGCCTGCCTTTGACAAAGCTACTAATTTTTAAACTATTAGGCGGGGAGACAGTCCATTTAGTTTGCGGGTTGGTGAATGGGCGGAAGGGTTGGTTTGGGTGGAAGCGAGTGGTTTACACTATGTTGAGAGTCTGAATTCACTTCTGCCGAGACCTTTAAACTTTCCCCTACAGTACATGGTGGTACATGCACACCAAGAAAACTGAGCGGCTATATTCCGGGGTACCAAAAGAGAAGCACATTAAGAGAACAGTGCTGGTAGAATCTGGAAGTGTATAATTTAAAGTACATCTATGGTACTGTGCGGGTGAAGTCCCCTGTGCTTTGTCATTTAGTACTATAAACGAATGGTGCGGGTGGAATCAGCGGGGCTTAATTGCAAGCATACTAATAGTACAAAAATGTAGGTATTTTTTTTATTGATAATGGTCATACATTTGTCTTTATCAGGAATATGCCAGTAAGAAGCAGAAGAAAAGAGCAGGATAAAGCAGAAGGGATGGAATTGAGATCAGAAGACAGAGGAAGAGAAGACATTTCCCTGGGACACTCTCATGGTAAGTATTATGGCTTTGGTCGTATAGAACAGGTTCAGACTTAGTCCGGCATTGCTGTGGGAGGTACTTCCAGAGACAGTTTAGAACTCAGCAGTGTTACATCTAAGAACATGTCAGTTGAGATGACTTCCGGATCATAGAACCTCTGATTTCTTTAGAAATTGCAGGTGAAACAAAACAGATAATGGGGCAATTGCAGCTTTCCTGCAGCCCCACGTGCATTATTGTATTTATAATCAGTGTAACATAGTAAGTTAGGTTGAAAAAAGACACTTCCATCAAGTTCAAACTTTTAACTCTATTTTAACCTGCCCAACTGCTAGTTGATCCAAAGGAAGGCAAAACATCCCATTTGAAGCCTCTCCAATTTGCCTCAGAGGGGGAAGAAAATCCTCCCTGACTCCAAAAACAGTCCCTGGATCAACTTGTACTATGAGCTAACTTCCATAACCCTGTATTCCCTTGCTAAACACCATCCAACCACTTCTTAAAGCTATCTAATGTATCGGCCTCAGTGCCGCATTTGAAATCACGGGGCCCCGTACAACAACATTTTCTGGGCCCCTCCCTCACTGGCGCCCAAGCCCCACCCCAGATCCCGCCCACTCCACCCAAGCCCCACTCCATCCCGCCCAAAGACCCCACAGACATCAGCGCTAAAAAAATAAACCCCCCCAGACAAGTTCTATAAAAAAAAAAAAACATTGGTGCCAGGGCCCCCCTTACAGGTTAAAAAAAATTGGGGCCCCAAAGAATATTTTTTTTAAAACATTGGTGCCAGGGCCCCCCATACAAGTTAAAAAAAAATATTGGTAGCAGGGGCCTATAGAATATTAAAATAATACATTGGCGGCCAGGGGATTAAAAAAAAAAAAACACAAATTGGTGTTCAGTAGAATTGAACTTGTGGCTTCAGGACTTTGTCTCCTTTTGTGACTTTGGGTCTTTTCGCCGCTTCAGGACTTCTGCTTAGGCTATTTTCGTAGCTTCGGGTCTTTTCGCCACTTCGGCTGTTTTTGTGGCTTCAAGGTCCTTTCGCTGTTCGGCTTTTCGGCACTTCCACATTTCCGCCGTTTGGGATAACCGCACAGCTTTGGCACTCGCTTCACTCTCCTCCCATGATTCAATTTTCTCTGTTTCCTCTCTCATTCTTTCTCTTCCAAATTCTCTTTCCCTGAATACTCCATAAAATATCAGGAAAAAAAAGATGAGGGGAATGAGATGTTACTGATGTTACTTAGTTCTGGCGGTATTTATACATGTAATTGCCACTGTACCATCTTTCTCTGAGTTCTGGGGGTATTTATACACGTAGTTGCCACCGTACCATCTTGCTTAGAGTTCTGGGGTATTTATACATGTAATTGCCAGCCTACCATCTTTCCCTGAGTTCTGGGGGTATTTATACATGTAGTTGCCACCGTACCATCTTTCTCTGAGTTCTGGGGGTATTTATACATGTAATTGCCACCATACCACCTTGCTCTGAGTTCTGTGAGTATTTATACATGTAATTGCCACTGTACCATCTTTCTCTGAGTTCTGGGGGTATTTATACATGTAGTTGCCACCGTACCATCTTTCTCTGAGTTCTGGGGGTATTTATACATGTAATTGCCACCGTCCCATCTTTCTCTGAGTTCTGTGGGTCTTTATACATGTAATTGCCACTGTACCATCTTTCTCTGAGTTCTGGGGGTATTTATACATGTACTTGCCACCGCACCATCTTGCTCAGAGTTCTGGGGTATTTATACATGCAATTGCCACCCTACCATCTTTCTCTGAGTTCTGGGGGTATTTATACATGTAGTTGCCACCGTACCATCTTGCTCAGAGTTCTGCGGTATTTATACATGCAATTGCCACCCTACCATCTTTCTCTTAGTTCTGGCGGTATTTATACATGTAATTGCCACTGTACCATCTTTCTCTGAGTTCTGGGGGTATTTATACACGTAGTTGCCACCGTACCATCTTGCTTAGAGTTCTGGGGTATTTATACATGTAATTGCCAGCCTACCATCTTTCTCTGAGTTCTGGGGGTATTTATACATGTAGTTGCCACCCTACCATCTTTCTCTTAGTTCTGGGGGTGTTTATACATGTAGTTGCCACCGTACCATCTTGCTCAGAGTTCTGGGGGTATTTATACATGTAGTTGCCACCGTACCATCTTGCTCAGAGTTCTGGGGTATTTATACATGTAATTGCCACCGTACCATCTTTCTCTGAGTTCTGGGGGTATTTATACATGTAATTGCCACTGTACCATCTTTCTCTGAGTTCTGGGGGTATTTATACACGTAGTTGCCACCGTCCCATCCTTCTCTGATTTCTGGGGGTATTTATACACGTAGTTGCCACCGTCCCATCTTTCTCTGAGTTCTCGGGGTATTTATACATGTAGTTGCCACCGTACCATCTTTCTCTGAGTTCTGGGGGTATTTATACATGTATTGCCACCCTACCATCTTTCTCTGAGTTCTGGGGGTATTTATATATGTAGTTGCCACCGTTCCATCTTGCTCTGAGTTCTGGGGGTATTTATACACGTAATTGCCACTGTACCATCTTGCTCTGAGTTCTGGGGGTATTTATACATGTAGTTGCCACCCTACCATCTTTCTCTTAGTTCTGGGGGTATTTATACATGTAGTTGCCTCCATACCATCTTGCTCAGTGTTCTGGGGTATTTATACATGTAATTGCCACCCTACCATCTTGCTCTAAATTCTGGGGGTATTTATACATGTAATTGCCACCGTACCATTCCTCTCTGTCTTCTGGGGGTATTTATACATGTAATTGCCACCGTACCATCTTGCTCGGAGTTCTGGGGGAATTTATACATGTAATTGCCATTGTACCATCTTTCTCTAAGTTCTGGGGTATTTATACATGTAATTGCCACCTTACCATCTTTCTCTGAGTTCTGGGGGTATTTATACATGTAGTTGCCACCGTACCATCTCGCTCAGAGTTCTGGGGTATTTATACATGTCATTGCCACCGTACCAATGTGCTCTGAGTTCTGGGGTATTTATACATGCAATTGCCACCCTACCATCTTTCTCTTAGTTCTGGGGGTATTAATACATGTAGTTGCCACCGTACCATCTTTCTCTGAGTTCTGGGGGTATTTATACACGTAATTGCCACCGTACCATCTTGCTCTGAGTTCTAGGGGTATTTATACATGTAGTTGCCACTGTACCATCTTTCTCTGAGTTCTGGGGTATTTATCCATGTAATTGCCACTCTACCATCTTTCTCTTAGTTCTGGGGGTATTTATACATGTCATTGCCATCGTACCATCTTGCTCTGAGTTCTGAGGGTATTTATACATGTAGTTGCCACCGTACCATCTCGCTCATAGTTGTGGGGTATTTATACATGTAATTGCCACCATACCACCTTGCTCTGAGTTCTGTGAGTATTTATAAATGTAATTGCCACTGTACCATCTTTCTCTGAGTTCTGGGGGTATTTATACACGTAATTGCCACCGTCCCATCTGTCTCTGAGTTCTGGGGGTATTTATACATGTATTGCCACCCTACCATCTTTCTCTGAGTTCTGGGGGTATTTATATATGTAGTTGCCACCGTACCATCTTGCTCAGAGTTCTGGGGTATTTATACATGTAATTGCCACCCTACCATCTTTCTCTTTGTTCTGGGGGTATTTATACATGTCATTGCCACCGTACCAATGTGCTCTGAGTTCTAGGGGTATTTATACATGTAATTGCCACCATACCACCTTGCTCTGAGTTCTGTGAGTATTTATACATGTAATTGCCACTGTACCATCTTTCTCTGAGTTCTGGGGGTATTTATACATGTAGTTTCCACCGTACCATCTTTCTCTGAGTTCTGGGGGTATTTATACATGTAGTTGCCACTGTACCATCTTGCTCAGAGTTCTGCGGTATTTATACATGCAATTGCCACCCTACCATCTTTCTCTTAGTTCTGGGGGTATTTATACATGTAGTTGCAACGGTACCATCTTGCTCTGAGTTCTGGGGATATTTATACATGTAGTTGCCACCGTACCATCTTGCTCAGAGTTCTGGGGTATTTATACATGTAATTGCCACCCTACCATCTTTCTCTGAGTTCTGGGAGTATTTATACATGTAATTTCCACCGTACCATCTTTCTCTGAGTTCTGGGGGTATTTATACATGTAATTGCCACTGTACCATCTTTCTCTGAGTTCTGGGGGTATTTATACATTTAATTGCCACTTTACCATCTTGCTCAGAGCTCTAGGGGTATTTATACATGTAATTGCCACTGTAACATCTCTCTCTGAGTTCGGGGTTTTTTTTTTATATATGTAATTGCCACCGTGCCATCTTGTCAGAGTTGTGGGGGTATTTATACATGTAGTTGCCACCTTACCATCTTGCTCTGAGTTCTGGTGGTATCTATACATGTAGTTGCCATCGTACCATCTTGCTCAGAGTTCTGGGGTATTTATACATGTAATTGCCACCGTACCATCTTGCTCTGAGTTCTGGGGTATTTATACATGTAGTTGCCACTGTACCATCTTTCTCTGAGTTCTGGGGTATTTATCCATGTAATTGCCACTCTACCATCTTTCTCTTAGTTCTGGGGGTATTTATACATGTCATTGCCATCGTACCATCTTGCTCTGAGTTCTGAGGGTATTTATACATGTAGTTGCCACCGTACCATCTCGCTCATAGTTGTGGGGTATTTATACATGTAATTGCCACCATACCACCTTGCTCTGAGTTCTGTGAGTATTTATAAATGTAATTGCCACTGTACCATCTTTCTCTGAGTTCTGGGGGTATTTATACATGTATTGCCACCCTACCATCTTTCTCTGAGTTCTGGGGGTATTTATATATGTAGTTGCCACCGTACCATCTTGCTCAGAGTTCTGGGGTATTTATACATGTAATTGCCACCCTACCATCTTTCTCTTAGTTCTGGGGGTATTTATACATGTAGTTTCCACCGTACCATCTTTCTCTGAGTTCTGGGGGTATTTATACATGTAATTGCCACCATACCACCTTGCTCTGAGTTCTGTGAGTATTTATACATGTAATTGCCACTGTACCATCTTTCTCTGAGTTCTGGGGATATTTATACATGTAGTTGCCACCGTACCATCTTTCTCTGAGTTCTGGGGGTATTTATACATGTAGTTGCCACTGTACCATCTTGCTCAGAGTTCTGCGGTATTTATACATGCAATTGCCACCCTACCATCTTTCTCTTAGTTCTGGGGGTATTTATACATGTAGTTGCAACGGTACCATCTTGCTCTGAGTTCTGGGGATATTTATACATGTAGTTGCCACCGTACCATCTTTCTCTGAGTTCTGGGGGTATTTATACATGTCATTGCCACCGTACCATCTTGCTCTGAGTTCTGGGGGTATTTATGCATGTAATTGCCACCGTACCATCTTTCTCTGAGTTCGGGGGGTATATATACATGTAATTGCCACCGTACCATCTTTCTCTGAGTTCGGGGGGTATATATACATGTAATTGCCACCGTACCATCTTGCTCTGAGTTCTAGGGTATTTATACTTGTAATTGCCACCGTATCATTCCTCTCTGTCTTCTTTGGGTATCTATACATGTAATTGCCACCGTACCATCTATGCTCAGAGTTCTGGGGTATTTATACATGTAATTACCACCGTACCATCTTGCTCAGAGTTCTGGGGGTATTTATGCATGTAATTGCCACCATACCATCTTTCTCTGAGTTCAGGGAGTATTTATACATGTTATTGCCTCCGTTCCATCTTGCTCAGAGTTCTGGGGGTATTTATACATGTAATTGCCACTGTACCATCTTTCTCTGAGTTCAGGGGGTATTTATACATGTAATTGCCACCGTGCCATCGTGCTCAGAGTTCTAGGGGTATTTATACATGTAATTGCCACCGTACCATTCATCTCTGTCTTCTGGGGGTATTTATACATGTAATTGCCACCATCTCTGAGTTCAGGGAGTATTTATACATGTAATTGCCTCCGTACCATCTTGCTCAGAGTTCTGGGGGTATTTATACATGTAATTGCCACTGTACCATCTTTCTCTGAGTTCAGGGGGTATTTATACATGTAATTGCCACCGTGCCATCTTGCTCAGAGTTCTGGGGTATTTATACATGTAATTGCCACCGTACCATTCATCTCTGTCTTCTGGGTTTATTTATACATGTAATTGCCACCGTACTATCTTGCTCGGAGTTCTGGGGGTATTTATGCATGTAATTGCCACCCTACCATCTTTCTCTGAGTTCGGGGGGTATATATACATGTAATTGCCACCATACCATCTTTCTCTGAGTTCGGGGGGTATGTATACATGTAATTGCCACCGTACCATCTTGCTCGGAGTTCTGGGGGTATTTATGCATGTAATTGCCACCCTACCATCTTTCTCTGAGTTCGGGGGGTATATATACATGTAATTGCCACCATACCATCTTTCTCTGAGTTCGGGGGGTATGTATACATGTAATTGCCACCGTACCATCTTGCTCGGAGTTCTGGGGGTATTTATGCATGTAATTGCCACCGTACCATCTTGCTCTGAGTTCTGGGGGTATTTATACATGTAATTGCCACCGTACCATTCCTCTCTGTCTTCTGGAGGTATTTATACATGTAATTGCAACTGTACCATCTTTCTCTAAGTTCTGGGGGTATTTATACATGTAATTGCCTCTGTACCATCTTTCTCTGAGTTCTGGTTGTATTTATACATGTAGTTGCCACCGTACCATCTTGCTCTGAGTTCTAGGGGTATTTATACATGTAATTGCCACCGTACCATCTTGCTCAGAGTTCTAGGGGTATTTATACATGTAATTGCCACCGTACCATCTTTCTCTGAGTTCTGGGGTATTTATACACGTTATTGCCACCGTCCAATCTTGCTCAGAGTTCTGGGGTATTTATACATGTAATTGCCACCGTACCATCTTTCTCTGAGTTCGGGGGGTATATGTACATGTAATTGTCACTGTACCATCTTTCTCTGAGTTCTGGGGGTATTTATACATGTAATTGCCACCGTAACATCTTCCACTGAGTTCTGGGGGTATTTATACATGTAATTGCCACCGTACCATTCACTTCTGTCTTCTGGGGGTATTTATACATTTAATTGCCACCGTACCATCTTGCACAATGCTTTGTAAGGCTATACCTTTATTGCTACTTGATTTTTTATTCAAAAAATTCACTAGTTTCTATAAAAAATGTAATTTTAGAAAAGAATTGCAACTTGGTAGTTTGGAGTACATAGTAGATACCCGACCTCCCTTAGACCGTGCCCACCGCATCAGACATCCGGGTTGCTTTTATAGACCTGCGCCGACCCGAGCATGTGCAGTGTCTATAAAAGACGAAGTTGGAAGCCGGAAGTGGCGGGTGAGGAGATCAGAGGGTAAATCCGTTGGTATCGGGCCGGCCCGCACATCACTAGTACATAGATATATGTTCTTATTATTTGCCAGAATCTGCTCTTTCTAATAATGTGTAGTTTTCTAGGGTAAACCTACTGTTAGTTGAATGTTTGGGCAGCAGTGCTTTGGAATTTTAGTAGTGAACTGTTTGGAGTTTTGATCTATACAAGTGAGAAATATTCATTAAATTATATTATTTGGTATTGACGTGTTGAAGAGAAATTGAACTTTCCAAATATACTGTGTCTCGTACATAAAATAAATTGTGTTTGATATGTGTGATTGTATTATGTGAAAAAAAAATTTTTTTATTTCAAATCGGCCATATCTGACAGCATTGAAAGGGTAAGAGCCATTGTACAGTAATTACCATTTTCATCCCCTAGATGGCAGTGTAGAGATGGGTTAGATTAGACATTAGCTGTATATATAGTGTTTGGCCACTAGAGGGAGTAGTGAGACACAGGAGGTTCTAAGAGGGCGGAGTTTAGAAAAATATGAAAGGAGACAAGTCACAGGGGCAGATGTGCATCAGAGGAGGAACATCTATTGAAGAAGCCACTTTGCAGGAGAACCACAGCCTGGACCCAAGTAAGTAGGAAGTGTGAGGCCTGGTTAGCATAGGATTAGTTTTCTTATAGTCACTGCTCAGCCCTTTAGAGGGGAATGTGGTGACAGGTCCCCTTAGCATTAGGGCTGCGTAAGCATGTTGGTTTTATTCAATGTTATTTATTTAGTGGGATTGCACATTATTTATGGTAGATTTTGAAACCTTAAGTAGCCCCAAAAAAACCCTGGGTTTTTTTATTAACAATTTTCATTCATTTGTCTTTATCAGGAATATGCCAGTAAGAAGCAGAAGAAAAGAGATAAAGCAGGAGGGATGGAATTGAGATCATAATACAGAAGAAGACAAGACATTTCTTGGGACACTCTCATGGTAAGTATTATGGCTTTTGTTGGTACAGGTTCTGTGTGTAGATAAACCGCACCTCTCACCCTTTCCACAATGCTTCCTGCCCTGGTGGTGCAGATCTCTCTAGACAGTCAGTACAATGTAGAAGATTTAAGAGAATAGCACAACACCATGTATGTTGCAGGTGGGGAGCTTACCCCTTTTATTTAAAGTGACCACATTGATGCACAGGTGGTCACTTTAAATAAAAGGGGTAAGCTCCCCACCTGCAACATACATGGTGGTGTTGTATTCTCTTAAATCTTCTATTTTGTTGGTACAGAACATGCTCAGGCTTTGCCCAATAAGACAATTTCTGGTAGTGGGCTATAGAAGTAATTCATAGATAAGGGTTGAGAAAGTTTTTTTTTATTTATTATACTATACAGCAGATAGACAGCAGCCAGATATACATTTAATTGACAGGCAGTGTCCGAACTGGGACCCACTGGCATGTCCTCGTTATTAGTTTCATTATATTTCCAACCCTTGGCTCTACATTGTCCTTTCAGACCCAACTTCTTTCTCTCCGCTGCCTGAGGAAGCTTGCTGCCCCCCCCTCGTGTGCTCATCTTTTTGCAACAGAGGGAGTCAAGGGGGAGGTCCACAATGTTGGCGGAGGGGTCCAGAGCCAACGTGCTCTCTGCGCTTGTATTTAGAATTTAGGTAACTAATAGTATTTGAAAGATAAAATACTTCAAGGTGAAAACTTTGAGGGGATTTTTGGAAATGTAACCAAATATAAAAACTTAGGAAAGGTTTGCGGCTTGATGCTTTGGAGTAGAAAGACAAGCATATCTACAGTTATTGGGATTCAGTGGAATGTGTACTTTCCAAAAATATATGTTTTTGAGGGTTAATGTAGTGTTTTCTACCTTTGCCCCTCATAAGAAATCTATAAATGTGTTGATTTGGCAGTATCTGGAATGACAGGACTGATGGCTCAAATGGGGTGTCTTCGTTTTGGGGCCCCCATATGCCACATACTTAGATAAACCTATACGTATAGATGTCCGACCACAGAGTCAGCCTATATCAGTGGTACAAGGATATCTAATAGGAATAATGTTATAAAAATGTTATCTGTAGGTGTATAGAACTGACTCTTTGCTGTGACAGCGGTGCCACCAACCAGTGTGTCAATCAATAGGAGCTGCAGCCACAGAGTGCTGTCCATGGTACTGAATGGAAAAGGCAGTTTAAGCTTCCCTCAATGGCTGCATTAGTTATTGCAGTATATGTACCATAAGTCACATGTTAGATATGTACTTATTATAGCAAATGTGTTTTAGCCACAAAGGGATCCCTCCCGCCCATACCTTAACCACACAGAAGTCGCATTCTAATTGGCCGACCAGGTTGTTCTCTCTCCTTTATAATAAACACAAGGCAGTGATTATTACGCAGCACATGAAGCCCATTGTTTGTTTTTTTTCTGCCCAACTCCCTGCACCTCTGGCACACAGAACTGGAGAATATTCCGGTTTGACCAATTGTGTTTGTGCAATGAATAGAAACACCCGCTTTGTTTCTAATAATAGAATTCAGGGAACCTGCCTGCCCCTCTACCCACACTGGGAACCCACCAGCCACTTTACCCACACAGGCAACCCACCTGCCCTTTTACCCATGTAAGGAACCCGCCCGCCCCTTTACCCATGCCGGGAACCCGCAGGGAACCCCCTACCCCTTTACACGCGCTGGCAACATGCCTGTCCCTTTACCCACCCAGGGATCCCGCCTGCCTTTGACAAAGCTTGTGCACAAGCGAGTGAAAAGGCACATCAGGCGATACTAATTTTTAAACTATTAGGCAGGGAGGGTCCATTTAGCTTGCGGGTTGGTGAATAGGTGGAAGGGTTGGTTTGGGTGGAAGCGAATGGTTTACACTACGCTAAGAGTCTGAATTCACTTCTGCTGAAACTTTTTAACTTTCCCCTACAGTACTTTGTGGTACGCGCACACCAAGGAAACTGAGCGGCTATATTCCGGGGTGCCAAATGAGAAGCACATTAAGAGAACAGTGCGGGTAGAACCAGGAAGTGTATAATTTTAAGTACATCTAGGGCACTGTGCAGGTGAAGTCCTCTGTGCTTTATCATTTATTACTATAAACGAATGATGCGGGTGGAATCAACGGTGCTTAATTGCAAGCACACTAAGAGATGTGTGGGTGTTGGTTTCCATCCCTATAACACTGACCACCTGAGGGCTCTCAGGCTAATTTGGATGCTGATTGCAGCCTGACAGTCGCATTGGCCCCACTGTCACTGGAGATTGCTCTGCAACAGGAGGGATGGCTGCCAGAAGTCGCCACTCATTGCTCAGTGTTCTGCCGGGGCTGGTTCTGGACATTCTACTCGCCTCCAGGTTTATCCTGCCCAGAGTGGCCGAGCTGCAGAGAGCCAACCGGAGGAGAGCGGGTGTGAAGGGGGTGGTTTGTCAGAAGGGCAGGCTGTGAGCTGCGGGTGACAAGTTGCATTAAGGAGTGATTACAACAGGGTAATAGGTTGGCCACAGCAGTAGCTTCACAACGACATATTGACACATCAGCATCACATCACTGACACATTTCCTGCCGCTGCCAAAGTCGCGTCGCTTCCAGTTTTGGCAGAAGGCGGGTTAGGGGCAAGATGTGTAGCGCAGATCTACAGAGTGAGTTGCCCTATCGCCGTTTTTGAGTATACAGGAAGCAGTGTTTTCAAACAGTATTTTTTTAATGAAACATTAATATTAATAAACTTTATTCAGGTTAGTTCTATTATTAGTGTGGGTAGAATTGATTTTTTAATAAAACATTTTTTAGTGTTACTGGTTCTTTAATCGCACATTGCTTTATGGGAATTGGAATTGTGTTAACTGAGATCAATAATCTAGTCACAATTTAACTCTTCGTATTGAATCTATAAGCTGATGACTAGCTTTTTTCTCCTAATCTTTTAATTTACAATTTTTTTGGCACATTATTTTAACGGTTATAAGTAAAGGTTAAGTTTTATCTTTAATTTCATGGTGGGAATTCAGATGGATATAGTGGGAGGGGGCAAACCTATGGGCCATGCTCTCTCTCTTCTGACCTAATTGTACAAAAATGACAGGAGAGTTTAAAAACGTAATTTGTCCAAAAAACCCTGATTTTTTTATTGATAATGTGCATACATTTTTCTGACTCTTTATCAGGAATATGCCAGTAAGAAGCAGAAGAAAAGAGAAGGATAAAGCAGAACGGATGGAATTGAGATCAGAAGACAAGACATTTCCCTGGGACACTCTCATGGTAAGTATTATGGCTTTGGTCGTACAAAAC
Source organism: Xenopus petersii (assembly GCA_038501925.1). Lineage (NCBI taxonomy): Eukaryota > Metazoa > Chordata > Amphibia > Anura > Pipidae > Xenopus > Xenopus petersii. The sequence goes on from CM076686.1 coordinate 110,204,123, forward strand.
ATGTTCAGACTTAGTCCCAGTAACTACCGGGGGTGCACAGGGTGCAAGTGATCCAGGGCCCTTGGTCCCGGTGGGGCCCCGCTAGGAAAATACTTCTCCTGAATAACCAGGCTATTCCACAGCCACCTAAGGAGGTCCTTCAGCAGGAATAGGCCAATTAGGGAACAGCAGCACTTTCAATTTGCTATAAAACCTGAAGTGCCCCCCCGATTGACCAGTTTGTACATTGAAATACTTTGTGCCAAAAAAGGTTTTTTTTTTCATCACTTCTGCTGGCTCCTGTCTGTGTAACCTGATCCCCCCCCTGCACAGAACACTCAGCTAAGCAGAGAGGAAAGGAATGCAGCTGACAGCAGCAAGAAACACTATTTCCTTATTCACCTGCTGCTTCCAAAGTAAGATTCTGTTACTAATAATATTGTACTAAGTCAATTGTGCATCGTAATGGAAATCTGGGGCTGGGGTTATTGTACATGTTATTTCCACTTTGGTATTTATAAATGTAATTACCACCGTATAATTCCTCTTTGTCTTCTGGGGTATTCATACATGTAATTGCCACCGTACCATCTTTCTCTGAGTTCTGGGTTATTTATACATGTAATTGCCACTGTACCATTCCTCTCTGTCTTCTGGGGGTATTAATACATATATTTGCCACCCTACCATCTTTCTCTGAGTTTTGGGTGTATTTATACATGTAATTGCCACCGTACCATCTTGCTCTTAGTTCTGGGGGTGTTTATACATGTAATTGCCACTGTACCATTCTGCTCTGTCTTCTGGGGGGTTTTATACATGTAATTGCCACCGTACCATCTTTCTCTAAATTCTTGGGGTATTTATACATATAATTCTGGGGTATTTATTCATGTCATTACCGCCATACCATCTTGCTCAGAGTTTTGGGGGTATGTATACATTTGCCACCGTACCATCTTGCTCTGTGTTCTGGGGTATTTATACATGTAATCGCCACAGTACCTTCTTGCTCTGAGTTCTGCGGGTATTTATACATGTAATTGCCACCGTACAATTCCTCTGTTTCTTCTGGGGGTATTTATACATGTAAATGCCACCGTATCAGCTTTCTCCTAGTGCAGGGGGTCTTTATACATGTAATTGCCACCGTACCATTCCTCTCTGTCTTCTGGGGGTATTTATAAACGTAATTGCCACTGTACCATCTTGCTCTCAGTTCGGGGGGTATTTATACATGTAATTGCCACCGTACCATCTTGTTCTGAGTTCTGGGGGTATTTATACTTGTAATTGCCACAGTACCATACCATCTTGCTCGGAATTCTGGGGGTATTTATACATGCAATTGCCACTGTACAATCTTGCTCAGAGTTCCTGGGGTATTTATACATGAAATTGCCACTGTACCATTCTTCTCTGTCTTCTGGGGGTATTTATACATGTAATTGCCACCGTACCATCTTGATCAGAGTTCTGGGGGTATTTATACATGTAATTGCCACCGTACCACCTTGCTCTGAGTTCTGGGGGTATTTATACATGTAATTGCCACTGTACCATCTTGCTCAGAGTTCTGGGGTATTTATACATGTAATTGCCACCGTACCATCTTGCTCTGAGTTCTGGGGGTAGGGGTATTAATACATGTAATTGCCACCATACCATTTTGCTCGTAGTTCTGGGGGTATTTATACATGTAATTGCCATCGTACCATCTTTCCCTGAGTTCGGGGGATATTTATACATGTAATTGCCACCGTACCATTCATCTCTGTCTTCTGGGGGTATTTATACATGTAATTGCCACCGTATCATCTTTCTCTGAGTTCTGGGGGTGTTTATACATGTCATTGCCACCGTACCATCTTTCTCTGAGTTCTGGTGGTATTTATACATGTAATTGCCACCGTACCATCTTTCCCTGAGTTCGGGGGATATTTATACATGTAATTGCCACCGTGCCATCTTGCTCAGAATTCTGGGGGGTATTTATACATGTAGTTGTCACCGTACCATCTTTATCTGAGTTCTGGGGTATTTATACATGTAATTGCCACCGTACCATTCATCTCTGTCTTCTGGGGGTATCTATACATGTAATTGCCACTGTAATCATCTTTCTCTGAGTTCTGGGGGTATTTATACATGTAATTGCCACTGTACCATCTTTCTCTGAGTTCTGGGGGTATTTATACATGTAAATGCCACCGTATAATTCCTCTCTTTCTTCTGGGGGTATTTATACATGTAAATGCCACCGTATCAGCTTTCTCCTAGTGCAGGGGGTCTTTTTACATGTAATTGCCACCGTACCATCTTGCTCAGAGTTCTGGGGTATTTATACATGTAATTGCCACCGTACCATGTTGCTCTGAGTTCTGGGGTATTTATACATGTAGTTGCCACCATACCATTCCTTTCTGCCTTCTGGGGGTATTTATACATGTAATTGCCACTGTACCATCTTGCTCTGAGTTCGGGGGGTATTTATACATGTAGTTGCCACCGTACCACCTTTTTCTTAATTCTGGGGAAATTTATACATATAATTGCCACCGTACCATCTTTCTCTAAATTCTGGGGGTATTTATACATGTAATTGCCATCGTACCATTCCTCTCTGTCTTCTGGGGGTATTTATAAATGTAATTGCCACCGTACCATCTTGCTCTGAGTTCTGGGCAATTTATACATGTAATTGCCACCGTACCATCTTGCTCGGAGTTCTGGGGGAATTTATACATGTAATTGCCACAGTACCATCTTGCTTTGAGTTCTGGATGTAATTATACATGTAATTACCACCGTACCGTCTTTCTCTGAGTTCTGGGGTTATTATACATGTAATTGTCACCTTACCATCTCGCTCTGCATTCTGGGGGTATTTATACATGTAATTGCCACCGTACCATCTTTCTCTAAATTCTGGGGGTATTTATACATGTAATTGCCACCGTACCATCTTTCTCTGAGTTCTGGGGGTATTTATACATGTAATTGCCACCGTACCATCTTGCACAATGCCTTGTAAGGCTATGCGTTTATTGCAACTTCAGGCTCTCTGCAAATCAATTTATAGTTTCTGGGGTGCACCCCAGAACGGTGCACCCCAAGTTGCCAGGATCCCAAAACTCAGCAGGAATGTTGGGGAGGGTAAAGAGTGTTAGTCCTGAACATTTGGTGATTCTAGCTCAAAAGGCTGGTGCTAAATGGGCCTCACACCATGTCTATTTTTTCCACTGAATATTGCTAGGGAGAGATCTTAGAAACAGTGAGGGAACGCTAGTATGCACATATGTGGACACATTGTACGACCCCTACAATATCTGTGAATGGCAATTACAATGAGAGATATAGAAAGCTGAAATCTCAGCAACCATAACAGATAGAAAGATGAAAATTGCTCAAGTGATAAAGCATGTCATTATGTGCCAACACACCAATTTAGAAGACGATCCCTCATTTCTTCTAGCGGCCATTTCAATTCAAACTCTGAACCCCAAAACGGATCACCCCAAAATCACAGGAGCCCAAAATTGGGCAGGCATTCTTATGGAGGACTAGACTGCTTTCCCTGAAATTTTTTTGCTGGTAGCTCTTATAGTTGAGAGTTTAAGGGATCATAACCAGACATAGAGTGTTAGTCCTGGTCATGTGGTCATACTAGCTCAAAAGGATGGTGCTAAATGGACCACACACAATGTCTTTTTTTTTCATCTAATATCGCTAGGGAGAGATCTTAGAATCTGTGTGGGAACGCTAAGTGCTAAGAAGTGTGAGTTCTGGGGGTATTTATACATGTAATTGCCACCGTACCATTCATCTCTGTCTTCTGGGGGAATTTATACATGTAATTGCCACAGTACCATCTTGCTTTGAGTTCTGGGGGTATTTATACATGTAATTGCCACCGTACCATCTTTCTCTGAGTTCTGGGGGTATTTATACATGTAATTGCCCCCGTACCATCTTTCCCTGAGTTCGGGGGATATTTATACATGTAATTGCCACCGTACCATCTTTCTCTGAGTTCTGGGGGTATTTATACATGTAATTGCCACCGTACCATCTTTTTCTGAGTTCTGGGGGTATTTATACTGTACATGTAATTGCCATCGTACCATCTTTCTCTGAGTTCGGGGGATATTTACACATGTAATTGCCACCGTACCATTCATCTCTGTCTTCTGGGGGTATCTATACATGTAATTGCCACCGTATCATCTTTCTCTGAGTTCTGGGGGTATTTATACATGTAATTGCCACTGTACCATCTTTCTCTGAGTTCTGGGGGTATTTATACATGTAATTGCCACCGTACCATCTTTCTCTGAGTTCTGGGGGTATTTATACATGTAATTGCCCCCGTACCATCTTTCCCTGAGTTCGGGGGATATTTATACATGTAATTGCCACCGTACCATCTTTCTCTGAGTTCTGGGGGTATTTATACATGTAATTGCCCCCGTACCATCTTTCCCTGAGTTCGGGGGATATTTATACATGTAATTGCCACTGTACCATCTTTCCCTGAGTTCGGAGGTATTTATACGTGTAATTGCCACTTTCCATCTTTCTCTGAGTTCTGGGGGTATTTATACATGTAATTGCCACCGTACCATCTTTCCCTGAGTTCGGGGGATATTTATACATGTAATTGCCACCGTACCATCTTGCTCTGAGTTCTGGGGTATTTATACATGTAATTGCCACTGTACCATCTTGCTCTGAGTTCTGGGGTATTTATACATGTAATTGCCACCGTACCATTCCTCTCTGTCTTCTGGGGGTATTTATAAATGTAATTGCCACCATACCATCTTGCTCTGAGTTCTGGGGTATTTATACATGTAATTGCCACCGTAGCATCTTTTTTTGAGTTCTGGGTGTATTTATACATGTAAATTCCACCGTACCATCTTGCTCTGTGTTCTGGGGGTATTTATACATGTAATTGCCACTGTACCATGTTGCTCTGAGTTCTGGGGTATTTATACATGTAATTGCCACCGTACCATTCCTCTCTGTCTTCTGGGGGTATTTATACATGTAATTGCCACTGTACCATCTTGCTCTGAGTTCGGGGGGTATTTATACATGTAGTTGCCACCGTACCACCTTTTTCTTAATTCTGGGGGAATTTATACATATAATTGCCACCGTACCATCTTTCTCTAAATTCTGGGGGTATTTATACATGTAATTGCCACAGTACCATCTTGCTTTGAGTTCTGGGGGTATTTATACATGTAATTGCCACCGTACCATCTTTCTCTGAGTTCTGGGGGTATTTATACATGTAATTGCCACCGTATCATCTTTCTCTGAGTTCTGGGGGTATTTATACATGTAATTGCCACCGTACCATCTTTTTCAGAGTTCTGGGGGTATTTATACATGTAATTGCCATCGTACCATCTTTCCCTGAGTTCGGGGGATATTTACACATGTAATTGCCACCGTACCATTCATCTCTGTCTTCTGGGGGTATCTATACATGTAATTGCCACCGTATCATCTTTCTCTGAGTTCTGGGGGTATTTATACATGTAATTGCCACTGTACCATCTTTCTCTGAGTTCTGGGGGTATTTATACATGTAATTGCCACCGTTCCATCTTTCTCTGAGTTCTGGGGGTATTTATACATGTAATTGCCACCGTACCATCTTTCTCTGAGTTCTTGGGGTATTTATACATGTAATTGCCACCGTACCATCTTTCTCTGAGTTCTGGGGATATTTATACATGTAATTGCCACCGTACCATTCATCTCTGTCTTCTGGGGGTATTTATACATGTAATTGCCACCGTATCATCTTTCTCTTAGTTCTGGGGGTATTTATATATGTAATTGCCAACATACCACCTTGCTCTGAGTTCTGTGAGTATTTATACATGTAATTGCCTCTGTACCATCTTTCTCTGAGTTCTGGGGGTATTTATACATGTAATTGCCACTGTACCATCTTTCTCTGAGTTCTAAGGGTATTTATACACGTAATTGCCACCGTCCCATCTTTCTCTTAGTTCTGGGGGTATTTATACATGTAGTTGCCACCGTACTATCTTGCTCAGAGTTCTGGGGTATTGATACATGCAATTGCCACCCTAACATCTTTCTCAGAGTTCTGGGGGTATTTATACATGTAGTTGCCACCGTACCACTTTTCTTTTAGTTCAGGGGGTATTTATACATGTCATTGCCACCGTACCATCATTCTCTTAGTTCTGGGGGTATTTATATATGTAATTGCCACCATACCACTTTCCTCTGAGTTCTGTGAGTATTTATACATGTAATTGCCACTATACCATCTTTCTCTGAGTTCTGGGGGTATTTATACACGTAATTGCCACCGTCCCATCTTTCTCTTAGTTCTGAGAGTATTTATACATGTATTTGCCACTGTACCATCTTTCTCTTAGTTCTGTGAGTATTAATATATGTAATTGCCACCATTCCATCTTGCTCAGAGTTCTGGGGTATTTATACACGTAATTGCCACCGTACCATCTCACTCAGAGTTCTGGGGTATTTATACATGTAATTGCCGCCGTCCCATCTTTCTCTGAGTTCTGGGGGTATTTATACATGTAGTTGCCACCGTACCATCTTTCTCTTAGTTCTGTGAGTATTTATACATGTAATTGCCACTGTACCATCTTGCTCTGAGTTCTGGGGTATTTATACATGTAATTGCCACCGTACCATTCCTCTCTGTCTTCTGGGGGTATTTATAAATGTAATTGCCACCATACCATCTTGCTCTGAGTTCTGGGGTATTTATACATGTAATTGCCACCGTAGCATCTTTTTTTGAGTTCTGGGTGTATTTATACATGTAAATTCCACCGTACCATCTTGCTCTGTGTTCTGGGGGTATTTATACATGTAATTGCCACTGTACCATGTTGCTCTGAGTTCTGGGGTATTTATACATGTAATTGCCACCGTACCATTCCTCTCTGTCTTCTGGGGGTATTTATACATGTAATTGCCACTGTACCATCTTGCTCTGAGTTCGGGGGGTATTTATACATGTAGTTGCCACCGTACCACCTTTTTCTTAATTCTGGGGGAATTTATACATATAATTGCCACCGTACCATCTTTCTCTAAATTCTGGGGGTATTTATACATGTAATTGCCACAGTACCATCTTGCTTTGAGTTCTGGGGGTATTTATACATGTAATTGCCACCGTACCATCTTTCTCTGAGTTCTGGGGGTATTTATACATGTAATTGCCACCGTATCATCTTTCTCTGAGTTCTGGGGGTATTTATACATGTAATTGCCACCGTACCATCTTTTTCAGAGTTCTGGGGGTATTTATACATGTAATTGCCATCGTACCATCTTTCCCTGAGTTCGGGGGATATTTACACATGTAATTGCCACCGTACCATTCATCTCTGTCTTCTGGGGGTATCTATACATGTAATTGCCACCGTATCATCTTTCTCTGAGTTCTGGGGGTATTTATACATGTAATTGCCACTGTACCATCTTTCTCTGAGTTCTGGGGGTATTTATACATGTAATTGCCACCGTTCCATCTTTCTCTGAGTTCTGGGGGTATTTATACATGTAATTGCCACCGTACCATCTTTCTCTGAGTTCTTGGGGTATTTATACATGTAATTGCCACCGTACCATCTTTCTCTGAGTTCTGGGGATATTTATACATGTAATTGCCACCGTACCATTCATCTCTGTCTTCTGGGGGTATTTATACATGTAATTGCCACCGTATCATCTTTCTCTTAGTTCTGGGGGTATTTATATATGTAATTGCCAACATACCACCTTGCTCTGAGTTCTGTGAGTATTTATACATGTAATTGCCTCTGTACCATCTTTCTCTGAGTTCTGGGGGTATTTATACATGTAATTGCCACTGTACCATCTTTCTCTGAGTTCTAAGGGTATTTATACACGTAATTGCCACCGTCCCATCTTTCTCTTAGTTCTGGGGGTATTTATACATGTAGTTGCCACCGTACTATCTTGCTCAGAGTTCTGGGGTATTGATACATGCAATTGCCACCCTAACATCTTTCTCAGAGTTCTGGGGGTATTTATACATGTAGTTGCCACCGTACCACTTTTCTTTTAGTTCAGGGGGTATTTATACATGTCATTGCCACCGTACCATCATTCTCTTAGTTCTGGGGGTATTTATATATGTAATTGCCACCATACCACTTTCCTCTGAGTTCTGTGAGTATTTATACATGTAATTGCCACTATACCATCTTTCTCTGAGTTCTGGGGGTATTTATACACGTAATTGCCACCGTCCCATCTTTCTCTTAGTTCTGAGAGTATTTATACATGTATTTGCCACTGTACCATCTTTCTCTGAGTTATGGGGGTATTTATACACGTAATTGCCACCGTCCCATCTTTCTCTTAGTTCTGTGAGTATTAATATATGTAATTGCCACCATTCCATCTTGCTCAGAGTTCTGGGGTATTTATACACGTAATTGCCACCGTACCATCTCACTCAGAGTTCTGGGGTATTTATACATGTAATTGCCGCCGTCCCATCTTTCTCTGAGTTCTGGGGGTATTTATACATGTAGTTGCCACCGTACCATCTTTCTCTTAGTTCTGTGAGTATTTATACATGTAATTGCCACCGTACCATCTTGCTCAGAGTTCTGGGGTATTTATACACGTAATTGCCACCGTACCATCTCGCTCAGAGCTCTGGGGTATTTATACATGTAATTGCCACCGTCCCATCTTTCTCTGAGTTCTGGGGGTATTTATACATGTAGTTGCCACCGTACCATCTTGCTCAGAGTTCTGGGGTATTTATACATGTAATTGCCACCGTGCCATCTTGCTCAGAATTCTGATGGTATTTATACATGTAGTTGTCACCGTACCATCTTTCTCTAAATTTTGGGGTATTTATACATGTAATTGCCACCGTGCCATCTTGCTCTGAGTTCTGGGGGTATTTATACACGTAATTGCCACTGTCCCATCTTTCTCTTAGTTCTGTGAGTATTTATACATGTAATTGCCACTGTACCAACTTTCTCTGAGTTCTGGGGGTATTTATACATGTAGTTGCCACCGTACCATCTCGCTCAGACTCTGGGATTTTTATACATGTAATTGCCACCGTACCATCTTTCTCTGAGTTTTGGGAATATTTATACATGTAATTGCCACCGTATCAGCTTTCTCCTAGTGCAGGGGGTCTTTATACATGTAATTGCCACCGTCCCATCTTTCTCTGAGTTCTGGGGGTATTTATACATGTAATTGCCACTGTACCATCTTTCTCTGAGTTCTGGGGGTATTTATACATGTAATTGCCACCGTACTATCTTTCTCTGAGTTCTGGGGGTATGTATACATGTAATTGCCACCGTACCATCTCTCCCTGAGTTTTGGGAATATTTATACATGTAATTGCCACCGTGCCATTCATCTCTGTCTTCTGGGGGTATTTACACATGTAATTGCCACATTACCATCTTGCTCAGAGTTCTGGGGGTATTTGTACATGTAATTGCCACCGTACCATCTTGCTCAGAGTTCTAGGGGTATTTATACATGTAGTTGCCAACGTACCATCTTTCTCTTAGTTCTGTGAGTATTCATACATGTAATTGCCACTGTACCATCTTTCTCTGAGTTCTGGTGGTATTTATACATGTAATTGCCACTGTCCCAACTTTCTCTGAGTTCTGGGGGTATTTATACATGTACTGTAGTTGCCACCATACCATCTTGCTCAGAGTTCTGGGGTATTGATACATGCAATTGGCACCCTACCATCTTTCTCAGAGTTCTGAGGGTATTTATACATGTGATTGCCACCGTACCATCTTGCTCTGAGTTATGGGGGTATTTATACATGTAGTTGCCTCCGTACCATCTTGCTCAGAATTCTAGGGTATTTATACATGCAATTGTCACCCTACCATCTTTCTCTGAGTTCTGGGGGTATTTATACATGTAATTGTCACCCTACCATCTTTCTCTTAGTTCTGGGGGTATTTATACATGTAGTTGCCATCGTACCATCTTGCTCCGAGTTCTGTGGTATTTATACATGCAATTGCCACCCTACCATCTTTCTCTTAGTTCTTGGGGTATTTATACATGTAGTTGCCACCGTACCATCTTGCTCAGAATTCTGGGGTATTTATACATGCAATTGCCACCCTACCATCTTTCTCTTAGTTCTGGGGGTATTTATACATGTAGTTGCCACCGTACCATCTTGCTCTGAGTTCTGGTGGTATTTATACATGTAATTGCCACTGTACCATCTTGCTCGGAGTTCAGGGGTATTTATACATGTAATTGCCACTGTACCATCTTTCTCTGAATTCTGGGGGTATTTATACATGTAATTGCCACCGTACCATCTTGCTCGAAGTTCTGGGGGTATTTATACATGTAATTGCCACTGTACCATTCCTCTGTGTCTTCTGGTGGTATTTATACATGTAATTGCCTCTGTACCATCTTGCTCAGAGTTCTGGGGGTATTTATACATGTAATTGCCACCATACTAACTTTCTCTGAGTTCTGGGGGTCTTTATACATGTAATTGCCACCGTACCATCTTGCTCAGAGTTCTGGGGTATTTATACATGTAATTGCCACCGTACCATCTTTCTCTGAGTTCGGTTGGTATTTATACATGTAATTGCCAGCGTACCATCTTGCTCTGAGTTCTGGGGGTATTTATACATGTAATTGCCACCGTACCATCTTGCTCAGAGTTCTGGGGGTATTTATACATGTAATTGCCACCGTACCATCTTGCTCAGAGTTCTGGGGGTATTTATACATGTAATTGCCACCGTACCATCTTGCTCAGAGTTCTGGGGGTATTTATACATGTAATTGCCACCGTACCATCTTTCTCTGAGTTCTGGGGGTATTTATACATGTAATTGCCTCTGTAACATCTTGCTCAGAGTTCTGGGGGTATTTATACATGTAATTGCCACCGTACCATTCCTCTCTGTCTTCTGAAGGTATTTATACATGTAATTGCCACCGTACCATCTTGCTCAGAGTTCTGGGGGTATTTATGCATGTAATTGCCACCGTACTATCTTTCTCTAAATTGTGCGCGAATTTATACATGTAATTGCCACCTTACTATCTTGCTCTGAGTTCTGGAGGTATTTATACATGTAATTGCCACCGTACCATTCCTCTCTGTCTTCTGGGGGTATTTATACATGTAATTGCCACTGTACCATTCCTCTCTGTCTTCTGAAGGTATTTATACATGTAATTGCCACCGTACCATCTTTCTCTGAGTTCTGCGGGTATTTATACATGTAATTGCCACCGTACAATCTTGCTCTGAGTTCTGGGGGTATTTATACATGTTATTGCCTCTGTACCATCTTGCTCAGAGTTCTGGGGGTATTTACACATGTAATTGCCACCGTACCATCTTTCTCTGAGTTCGGTTGGTATTTATACATGTAATTGCCACCGTACCATCTTTCTCTGAGTTTTTGGGGTATTTATACATGTAATTCCCACCGTACCATTCCTCTCTGTCTTCTGGGGGTATTTATACATGTAATTGCCACTGTACCATCTTGCTCGGAGTTCAGGGGTATTTATACATGTAATTGCCACTGTACCATCTTTCTCTGAATTCTGGGGGTATTTATACATGTAATTGCCACCGTACCATCTTGCTCGAAGTTCTGGGGGTATTTATACATGTAATTGCCACCGTACCATTCCTCTGTGTCTTCTGGTGGTATTTATACATGTAATTGCCACCGTCCAATCTTGCTCTGAGCTCTGGGGGTATTTATACATGTAATTGCCACCATACCATCTTTCTCTGAGTTCGGGGGTATTTATATATGTAATTGCCACCATGCTATCTTGGTCAGAGTTCTGTGGGTATTTATACATGTAATTGCCACCATACCATTTTTCTCTGAGTTCTAGGGTATTTATACATGTAATTGCCACCGTCCAATCTTGCTCTGAGCTCTGGGGGTATTTATACATGTAATTGCCACCATACCATTCATCTCTGTGTTCTGGGCCAACAGCTTGAAGGTTCTGTCGATGGAACAGGTGGTGATTAGTTCTCCGTCTCATGAAATGTTCAATCCTGTGACTTTCACTTTGTGGCCAGCGAGAGTCGTTTTTGGCCCCCACAGAGGGTGTGTCCACACTTTGGCTGTGTTGTCATAGGCACCAGTCAGCAGATAATTCCCACTGGTGGCTGTTATGCAATGAGAGAGAGTATAATGGATTTTTCTCATTCTTCCCTAGGCAGCACAGGGCACTAATGGGTTAATATTGTGATTCCCTCTTGGAGGCAGGATGGAATAAAACTTTGACCCCTCCTCCTGCTCTTCCCTGTATTAACCCCGCCTCCTTTAGTTTTTTCCATCCTGTAGGAGGTAGGATGTTTGGGGAGCATAGCTCCCATACAAATTTTTATTGTTTACTGTTTATTTTTTACAGCTTTGCCACTTCCCTCAAACACCCTTAGCGTGTCCAGACTGCAAGGCAAGCTGCAGCGCTGCCAAGTCCCTAGGCAAGGGTCAGAACGGTCAAGTCCCTAAGGCATGCGTCAGCGCTGCTAGTAAGGGAGACACGGAAAGGCATGCTTCAGCGCTGCCATTGATCCGAATAGTACCTGGTTCTTCTTCTATCCGGCATTACTCTATACGCAGAGTTAAAGTTTTGCGCCTAGTGCGCACTTCCGGCCACCATTTTGGTTGCACATCTAGAGTAAGATGCGCCATATCAGCAATGGCGTACAACGAAGTACACGGAAGTACAGAGGTGGGACGGAAGCAACCTGGAACACAGGCCACATACAGGGAAGTCTGCCTCAAATACGCAAACTAAAATTGCCAAAAGACATAAAGAAAAAGATGTACATCAGTACCACAAGAAACGCAAGACTCATACTGAGAGTAAGACAGACTCCCTTCCCAGAACAGAGGCCCAGTCTTCTTCTGCCCCACAGATACCAGATTGGTTTTTACCTTTTCAGTCTTCACTTTTGACTGTCAGCAGCTATGGAAAAGCTAGCTACTAACCAGTTAACCCAACAATCCTCCACTCCCAAACCAACACAGCATACCTCTCAGGCTGAGGGTAATTTTTCCTCCTCTGAGGAGGAAGGGGTTATTCCAGATGAGGATTCAGACTGGGAAGATTCAGAACAAGGAAATCTTAATTCACATAAATCTCAATCTGAAGCTATTAATTCTCTCCTAATAGACAAGTTTCATACTCTAGGCATACAGGAGGAACACAAAGAGTCCAATAGCTTAGATAAGCTATTTATTTAGACCCGCTCAGAAAAAACAAACATTTTTCCCAGTCCATGACACGACAAGAGGTCATTAATAAAGAATGAAAGACTCCTGACCGCAGACCAGTCAAAGATAAAATAATGAATATTTTATACCGATTTGACCAAACTTAATGGGATCAATGGGAATCAATCCCTAAGGTGGGTGCTCCTATCGCCAGATTGGCTAAGCGTACCACTATCCCACTGGAAGATGGGACTGTATTCAAGGACCCTATGGATAGGAAGGCAGAGAACCTTTTGAAGGGCTCATTCACCTCCTCAACGGCTGCTTTTAAACCCGTCTATTGCAGCAGCTTGTGTGTCCCTGTACCATGGTTTTATGGCTGGAAGAAGCATTGACAGCATCAGCAGACGAGTCCTTTGACATGCACGGCCAGCTTTCAAAGATATTCAATTCAGCACATTTTATTTGTGATGCATCTATGGATATTCTCCAGCTACAAGCCAGAGCTTCCGCTCTTTCAGTGGGAGCCAAACGAGCACTATGGCTCAAGTCTTGGATTGCAGACCTAGCCTCTAAAAAGAATCTGGTGAGTCTACCATTCACAGGGGCTTCACTCTTCGGCCCAGAGCTGGACGTTTTGATCAACAAGATCACCGGAGGTAAAAGCCACTTCTTACCCCAAGACAAAAAATCCAGACCACTAAAAACAAAATCAAGAAGACCCTTCAGGTCCTCCAGTTTCAATCGGCGTTCTGCACAACGCTACAGACAACAATAATCATACTCCAACCAGCCCAAGAGCAATTTTTGTCCCTTCAAAAAACCCTCCTGGAATTATCAGAGGTGCACCACCAGAGGTACGCCGGATAAACCACAGGAGGCATGAAGAGAAGGCCTCTCCTGATCAAATAGAGGCGGTAGGGGGACGCCTTCTAAAGTTCAGGGAGATCTGGCTCACATCAACATCAGACACTTGGGTCCACAACATAATATCTGTAGGCTACAAGCTACAATTTCAAGCCCCTCCCCCCCAGAGATTCCATTTTTCATCCATACCAACTCATCCTGCAAAGCTCAAGAGACAAGCTTTGCAGACAGCAATACAAGATATGCTAACAACCAACACAATAATTCTAGTACCTCCAGAACAACGTCATCGGGGTTTTTACTCAAATCTATTTTTGATCCCCAAAAAAGATGGTTCACTCCGCCCAGTACTGGATTTAAAATTTCTAAACGAATTTCTGCATGTGCCATCATTCAAAATGGAATCTCTACACTCGGTAATTTCTGAGAAAAAGGAGATTTTTTTCACAACCATCGATTTAAAGGATGCCTATCTACACGTCCCAATTCATGCAGACTTTCAACAATTCCTTCGCTTTGCCATCCAAAGAGATCATTTTCAGTTCCAAGCCTTACCTTTCGGACTCGCAACAGCCCCCAGGGTGTTTGCAAAAATAATGGCCGCACTAGTGGCATACATGAGACAACTAGATATCTGCGTGCTGCCATATCTAGACGACCTTCTATTAAGGGCACCTTCATATACAGAAGCGGTATCTCAGACAAACCTATGCATACAAATACTAGAATCCCACGGTTGGAAAATTCACTACTCAAAGAGCACTTTAACTCCAACACAGTCCATCATTTTTTGGGGAGTACAGTTCGATTCTGTTCAACACAGGGTGTTTCTAACACCACAAAAACAAGTAAACCTTTATACAGCAGCACAACACGCGATGCTTCAGCATCCTCTGTTGTATGCGCCTTCTAGGACTCATGACTTCAGCCATAGAGATCGTTCCATTCGCTCAAGCTCACATGAGACCTCTACAACTAGAATTCATCCGGAAAGGGGGATCACAACAAACTCGACTCATATTCCACTCAGACTCCACAAGAGCATCACTTCAGTGGTGGCTTCAAAAAGACAACATCATGAGAGGAAAAGTTTGCTCCATTGTAGGCTGGTCAATAATAACTACAGATACCAGTCTCACAGGCTGGGGAGGCGTTTTCAACCACAGGTCAGTTCAGGGCTGATGGTCACAAACAGAAACCTGCCTACACATCAACATTTTAGAATTACGGGCAATTTTTCTGTCTCTAACACATTGGTCTGACATATTAGAAGGACGTCCGATAAAGATCCGATCAGACAATGCAACGGCTGTGGCATTTATAAACCACCAGGGAGGTACCCACAGCAAGGCAGCTTGGCAAGAAGTACTCCGCATTCTTCAATGGGCAGAAAACAAGTCTTGCCGCCTAGCGGCAGTTTACATTCCAGGTCAATTGAACTGGGAGGCCGACTTCTTAAGCCGAACCACCATCAATCCGGGAGAGTGGATGCTTCACAGGGAAGTTTTCACTTAAATCACAGCCAGGTGGGGTGCTCCTCATGTGGATCCGATGGCAAGCAGGTTCAACCACCAGACAAATTGCTACTGTTCCAGGGCCCAAGATTCAGCAGCTTGGTCAATAGACGCAATGACAATAGATTGGGACTTTCAACTAATTTACATTTTTCCACCCATACCAATGATACACGCTGTCCTCAGACGCCTGTGTCTTTTCAAGGCAACAGCGATAGTGATAGCTCCATTCTGGCCCAGGAGAGCATGGTTCTCGGACTTGCAGAGACTGTCAATTGCCCCTCCGTGGCCTCTTCCAATCAGACAGGACCTTTTACTGCAGGGACCATGCCGGCACCCAGCATTGCAGAATCTATGGTTATTGCGAGCTCCACCTGGAGAAACAAGGGCTTTTCGGACAAAGTAACTAACACTGTTAAAAGCACACAAACCAACAACGAACACCACATATTACCGCATATGGACCAATTACATTGAGTGGTGCAAAATCAAAAACACAAACTACAAGGTGTGTTCAATTCCACACATTTTAGAGTTTCTTCAAGATGGCATGGATAAAGGCCTCGGACTAAATTCCCTCAAGGTTCAGGTATCTGCTCTCTCAGTTCTTTTTCAAACACAAATTGCATCACTCCCGGACATGAAATCTTTTATACAAGCAGTCAGTCACATCAAACCTCCATATAAAAACCCCCTTCCCCCCTGGAACTTGAATCTCATACGACAAGCTCTGCAGGGGCGCCCTTTTAAACCGTTAGCCTCGTTTGACCTCAAGTTTCTTACTTGGAAGACTGCATTTCTAGCATGTATCTCCTCAGCCAGACGAGTGTCTCAAAAGTGTCTATAGCCAGATGGATAAGAAGCCTCATAATCTTCATCTACAGACTAAAAGGATTGCCGACACCTCTTAAAGTGGCAGCTCACTCCACAAGAGGCTCTATAACCAAGCATCCATGGAACAAATCTGTAAGGCGGCTACTTGGTCCTCCTTACACACATTTATGAAGTTCTATAAGTTCAATGTTTTTGCATCAAGGGATACTAGTTTTGGAAGAAAAGAGCTGTCTTTGAGCTGTCATTTAAGTATTATAGACTCAATGCCTTTGCATCCACGGAATGCTGTTTTTTGAGCGAAAAAAATCTTCAAACAGTTATTTCAGTATATAGGGTCTTTCACCTATGTTAGTGCTGTTCATTTAACATTTTTTTTTCATGTCTTCTGCACTTGTTAGTACCTATATTCTTCCCACCCTCTTTTTCTGGCCTTGGGACTAACCCATTAGTGCCCTGTGCTGCCAAGGGACGAACGAGAAAAGAGAATTTGTTATCATACTTACCGATAAATCTCTTTCTCAGAGTCCCTTATAAGCAGCACAGGTAGTTTCCCACCCTACTCTTTTATCATACTAACCTACTCATAAGCTGTGCTAGTCGGAACTAAAGTAGGCAGGGTTAATACAGGGAAGAGCAGGACCCCTAGAGGAGGGGTCAAAGTTTTATTCCTTCCTGCCTCCAAGAAGGAATCACAATATTAACCCATTAGTGCCCTGTGCTGCCTATACGGGACTCCGAGAAAGAGATTTATTGGTAAGTATGATAACAAATTCTCTTTTTTCTTCCTTGCCTGCTTGTGGTCTGCACCCCACCCTGCATCTGGTGCATCTCCCCTCCCTCCTTGATGCCTGCTTGTAAGCTGTGCTCCTTCCCACCAGGGGAATCTCCCCAACATAAGAGCAGGTAAGGGGCAGCCCAACATCAGGCATCATTTTCCCCATAATTATATTAATAATGATTATAAAGATATAATTATAATGACCCAGAACACCGGGTGCCAATAATACTCAGCAGCACCCGTGTGTCACTTGTAGTAAACATCTTGCCCCTCAGGGGAGACAATCCCAGAGGAGTAAAACACAGTGAGCACCTATTCTCTCTAATAAAGAGGCTGTTATGCCCCTTTACCCACGCAGGGAACCCGGCCGCCCCTTTACCCACGCAGGGAGCCCGGAGCCCGCCCACCCTCCTTTTTACCCACAAAGGGAACCTGCTCGCCTGCCCCTTTACCTACACAGGGAACCTGCTCGCCTGCCCCTTTACCTATGCAGGGAACCTGCCCTCCCCCATGCACGCAACCCGCCCACGCAGGCAACCTGTGCACCCCTTTACCCATGCAGTGAACCCTCCCACCCCGTTACCACATGGGACATAACCGGCTACAATAGACAGCTATTATATTGCACAGTCTAGCCCATAGTGGATAATAAACAGTATTTCTATAGAATTAGATAGACATGGTTTAGGTAATACATTTCCAAAACTATTTGATGTTCCCTGCACCAGAGTGATAAGCACTCACATTGAGGATAATGGTCTCCCTGCAGTAGTGGTGCAGTAGCTTGCCAGTCATATTTACATTAGGGATGCACAGAATCCAGTATTCGGTTCGGGATTCGGCCTTTTTAAGCAGGATTCGGTTTCGGCCGAATCCTTCTTCCCGGCCGAACAGAATGCAAATCCTCATTTGCATATGTGAATTAGGGGAGGAAAATCATGTGACTTTTTGTTACAAAACAAAAAAGTAAAACAAAAATTTCTCCTTCCCACTCCTAATTTGCATATGCGGATTCGGTTCGGTATTTTGCAAAGGATTTGGGGTTCGGCCAAATCCAAAATAGTGGATTCGGTGCATCCCTAATTTACATAGTTGAATATGAAGCTGAGGCCTATAGAAACAGCAGTGTTTTGATCTATATACCCAGCGTGGGCAGTGAGGCAGCTGATCACTGTCAGGATAGGGATGGACATTGCTGAGTCAGAACAGAAAAGTGGCAATGGGTATTCTCAGTGCATGAAGATAATGTACCTTCCGATGAGTATTACACCCCAGATCCATTGCCCAATAACAGGAGCTTAAGTGAGTTCTTGGTATTTGTATGTATTGTGCTGTAATTATACAGGGTTGGATGGAAGGAGGCACATAGACATCCATCATCTCACTCTCTAACTACTCCTTAGCTTGCTTGATAATCAAACATGCAAGTTAGGGAGTGTCAGTGTGTGCAGGGTGCTAGTAAAGACGGCTGTTTTGCAGCCACCAGCTCTCTGTTTCTTGCATCAGATTTATGCGTCCAGGGCCTTTGTAAATAAGACCCCCCAGCAAGATCAAGCTTTTTGCCAAATGGACTAGATACTTGCCAGTCTTCTGTGTAATCAATGGTCTGATGTTTGCAACTGCCAAGCGCTGAACCCACCTACCTTACACTAGAGATAAAGATGAATCTCATGCACTGGAATATCCATATGTCAGGTGTAGAGTCTGGCATGATTAAAATATTTAAGTCCAACACAGCACTTTCCCCTTCTGCAGATGTGCCCCGCACTGCAGGGGGGCCTTGCACACTTGAATTACGCCACTGCTTCTATGCTAGTGTTAGTCCTCTATTTGCTTTCACAATTGAAGCTGAAGGGAAGTGCCTGAGATCCTCACTCAAGGTGATAGTAGTGCCGAAGTGGCAAATAGCTGTACCCCACTGGTCCCACCTCACTGGGTGCAGAAGAGCAGGTGGGGGGGCAGGTAGGCAGTGCTGCCTGTAGGGAGCTCTTATATATCAGGTCCTTTAGTCATATACTAAGAAATTCATTAGGAAGAAGTACTAATCCTTATACATAATACATACATAATGTATTCACTAAAATATTTGTCAATACTACAACTCTGACACCTACTATGGTTATGTTATGATAATATCATCAAAACATTACCAAATGAGAGCCACTATAAAGGCAGTGTGCTGTTGGGCATCACTCTAGTGTCTCTCAGACTGATGCCAACCTCTCGAGTCCCAATGAAACAGCTGATTGAGACTCGACTGGACCCCTCGCTCCCTGTACATGGTATTAGCAAAATACAGCATTGCATTCCCCTTGTTCTGATAATAGGGCAAGATGGTCTCCAGGATTGTTGCTGTTACTGTTGGATAGTGTTTAGTAAAGCAATATGGTCTTAGGGACGGTTGCTTTAACTGTGGGATAGTGTTTAGTAAGGCAAGATTATCTCCGGGATTGTTGCTGTTACTGTGGGATAGTTTTTTGTAAGGCAAGACGCTGTCTGCGATTGTTGCTGTTTTTTTGGAGCAACCTAGCAACCGGTTATTGTACTTGCCGTCCAAATATTGTCCCAGTGTCTATTCACATGTTAAGCGACGCACTGCGACACACGAACATACACACACACATGTCAATATACGCACGCAACCACTGATGACCAAGACCCGACTGTTCTCCTGCAGGAATGCGTTGAAAGATACCCCAAATCACCAGGGTGGTAAGTAGACTTACAGGTTGCTCGTATTGGGGTGTCTACATTTTGAGGCCCCTATACGCAGTATACTTACATAAACCCATACACATTGCACATAAAACTGTTCAGTGGAATCCTGGCATTCATAGAGTGTTTTACCTTGGTTACCAATGATATGTGGCATATATGATGCTGTAGACTAGAATCTTTGAGGTAATTTTTCAAAAAATTCACTAGTTTCTATAAAAAAATTATAATTTTAGAAAAGAATTGCAACTTGGTAGTTTGCAGTACATAGTATATACCCGCCCTCCCTTACCCTGTGCCCGCCGCATCCGACTTCCGGGTTGCTTATATAGACCCGAGCATGTGCAGCGTCTATAAAAGACGAAGTCAGAAGCCGGCATCTGACAGTGGCGGGTGGGGAGATCAGAGGGTAAACCCGTGGGTATCGGGCCGGCCCGCACATCACTAGTACATAGATATATGTTCTTATTATTTGCCAGAATCTGCTCTTTCTAATAATGTGTAGTTTTCTAGGGTAAACCTACAGTTAGTTAAATGTTTGGCCTTGAAATCAAACTTATGGAGTTTTGGGCAGCAGTGCTTTGGAATTTTAGTAGTGATTTGCTTGGAGTTTTGATCTATACAAGTGAGAAATATTCATTAAATTCTATTATTTGGTATTGACGTGTTGAGGAGAAATTTAACTTTCCAAATATACTGTGTCTAGTACATAAAATAAATTATGTGTGATATGTGTGATTGTATTATGTGAAACATGATTTTTTTATTTCAAATCGGCCATATCGGCCTGCAGTGAAGGGGTTAAAACTGTTGTAGAGTAATTACCATTTTCTTCCCTTAGATGGCAGTGTAGAGATGGGTTAGATTAGACATTAGCTGTATATATAGTGTTTGGCCACTAGAGGGAGTAGTGAGACATATAGGAGGTTCTAAGAGGGTGGAGTTTAGAAGAAAATGAAAGGAGACAAGTCACAGGGGCAGATGTGCATCAGAGGAGGAACATCTATTGAAGAAGCCACTTTGCAGGAGAACCACAGCCTGGACCCAAGTAAGTAGGAAGTGTGAGGCCTGGTTAGCATAGGATTAGTTTTCTTATAGTCACTGCTCAGCCCTTTAGAGGGGAATGTGGTGACAGGTCCCCTTAGCATTAGGGCTGCGTAAGCATGGTGGTTTTATTCAATGTTATTTATTTAGTGGGGTTGCACATTAATTATGGCAGATTTGGAAATCTTAAGTAGCCCCAAAAAAACCCTTTTTTTTTTTATTAACAATTTCCATTCCTTTGTCTTTATCAGGAACATGCCAGTAAGAAGCAGAAGAAAAGAGATAAAGCAGAAGAGATGGAATTAAGATCAAAATACAGAAGAACACAAGACATTTCCCAGGACACTCTCATGGTAAGTATTATGGCTTTTGTTGGTACAGAACATGCTCAGGCTTTACCCAATAAGACAATTTCTGGTAGTGGGCTATAGAAGTAATTCATAGATAAGGGTTGAGAATGTTTTTTTTATTATACTATACAGCAGATAGACAGCAGCCAGATATGTATTTATTTGACAGGCAGTGTCAGAACTGGGGGAACTGGGACCCACTGGCATGTCCTCGTTATTAGTTTCATTATATTTCCAACCCTTGGCTCTACATTGTCCTTTCAGACCCAACTTCTTTCTCTCCGCTGCCTGAGGAAGCTTGCTGCCCCCCCTCGTGTGCTCATCTTTTTGCAACAGAGGGAGTCAAGGGGGAGGTCCACAATGTTGGCGGGGGGGGTTCAGGGCCAATGTGCTCTCTGCGCTAGATTTTTTTTTTATCTTGGTAACTAATAGTATTTGAGAGATAAGATACTTCAAGGTGAAAACTTTGAGGGGATTTTTGGAACCAAATATAAAAATTTAGGAAAGGTTTGCGGCTTGATGCTTTGGAGTAGAAAGACAAGCATATCTACAGTTATTGGGATTCAGTGGAATGTGTACTTTCCAAAAATATATGTTTTTTGGTGTTAATGTAGCCTTTTCTACCTTTGCCCCTCAAAAGTAATCTGTAAATGTGTTGATTTTGCAGTATCTGGAATGACAGAACTGATCGCTCAAATGGGGTGTCTTCATTTTGGGGCCCCCATATGCCACATACTTAGATAAACCTATACGTATAGATGTCCGACCACAGAGTCAGCCTATATCAGTGGTACAAGGATATCTAATAGGAATAATGTTATAAAAATGTTATCTGTAGGTGTATAGAACTGACTCTTTGCTGTGAAAGCGGTGCCACCAACCAGTGTGTCAATCAATAGGAGCTGCAGCCACAGAGTGCTGTCCATGGTACTGAATGGAAAAGGCAGTTTAAGCTTCCCTCAATGACTGCATTAGTTATTGCAGTATATGTACCATAAGTCACATGTTAGATATGGAGGATATGGGATTTGTAGTAAGAGGGCCACACACCTGGCAGTCAGGATTTAGAAACATCTATTTCAATTATCTACACACCCTGAAGAGTCACTATGGGGGGTTATATCAGACCAACAGCTTGAAGGTTCTGTCGAAGGAACAGGTGGTGATTAGTCCTCCGTCCCATGAAATGTTCAATCCTGTGACTTTTCCTTTGTGGCTAGCGAGAGTCGTTATTGGCCCCCACAGAGGGTGTGTCCACACTTTGGCTGTGTTGTCATAGGGGCCAGTCAGCAGATAACTCCCACTGGTAGCTGTTATGCAATGAGAGAGGGTATAACGGATTTTTTTCCTCCTTGCCTGCTTGTGGGCTGCACCCCACCCTGCATCTGCCCTCCCTCCTTGATGCCTGCTTGTAAGCTGTGCTTCTTCCCACCAGGGGAATCTCCCCAACATAAGGGCAGGTAAGGGGCAGCCCAACATCAGGCATTTTTTTCCCCATAATTTTATTAATAATGATTATGAAGATATAATTATAATGACCCAGAACACCGGGTGCCAATAATACACAGCAGCACCCGTGTGTAGTAAACATCTTGCCCCTCAGGGGAGACAATCCCAGAGGAGTAAAACAAAGCGTGCACCTATTCTATCTCTAATAAAGAGGCTGTTCTGCCCCTTTACCAATGCAGGGAACCCACCCGCCCCTTTTACCCACACAGGGATCCCGCCCACCCCGTTACCCACACATGGAAACTGCCTCTTTACCCACAGAGGGAACCCGCCTCTTTTCCCATGCATGGAACCCGCCCACCCAATTACTCATGTAGGAAACCCATCTGCCCCTTTACCCACGCAGGGAACCCGTTTGCCCCTTTACCCATGCATGGAACCCACCCACTCCCGCCCCTTTACCCTTGCAGGCAACCTGCCCCTTTACCCATGCAGGGAACCAGCCCACCCCTTTACCCATGCAGGGAACCCGCCTGACCCTTTACCCATGCAGGGAATCCGCCTGACCCTTTACCCATGCATGAAACCTGCCCACCCCACGCCCACCCCATTACCCATGCAGGCAACTCGCCCGCTCCTTAACCCATGCAGGGAACCCGCCTGCTCCTTTACCCACACAGGGAACCTGCCCGCCCACCCCATGCAGAAAATCCACCCGCCCCATTACCCACGCAGAGAACCCGCCCACACCTTAACCGATGCAGGGAACTGCCTGCCTCTTTACCCATGCAGGCAAACCACCCGCCTCTTCACCCACGCAAGGAATCCGCCTGCCCCTTTACCCATGCAGGTAACTCGCCCATTCCTTTACCCGCGCAGGGAACCCGCCCGCCCCTATGATGTTGAGAGTCTGAATTCACTTCTGCCGAGACCTTTAAACTTTCCCCTACAGTACATGGTGGTACGTGCACACCAAGAAAACTGAGCGGCTATATTCCGGGGTACCAAAAGAGAAGCACATTAAGAGAACAGTGCTGGTAGAATCTGGAAGTGTATAATTTAAAGTACATCTATGGTACTGTGCGGGTGAAGTCCCCTGTGCTTTGTCATTTAGTACTATAAACGAATGGTGCGGGTGGAATCAGCGGGGCTTAATTGCAAGCATACTAATAGTACAAAAATGTAGGTATTTTTTTTATTGATAATGGTCATACATTTGTCTTTATCAGGAATATGCCAGTAAGAAGCAGAAGAAAAGAGCAGGATAAAGCAGAAGGGATGGAATTGAGATCAGAAGACAGAGGAAGACAAGACATTTCCCTGGGACACTCTCATGGTAAGTATTATGGCTTTGGTCGTATAGAACAGGTTCAGACTTAGTCCGGCATTGCTGTGGGAGGTACTTCCAGAGACAGTTTAGAACTCAGCAGTGTTACATCTAAGAACATGTCAGTTGAGATGACTTCCGGATCATAGAACCTCTGATTTCTTTAGAAATTGCAGGTGAAACAAAACAGATAATGGGGCAATTGCAGCTTTCCTGCAGCCCCACGTGCATTATTGTATTTATAATCAGTGTAACATAGTAAGTTAGGTTGAAAAAAGACACTTCCATCAAGTTCAAACTTTTAACTCTATTTTAACCTGCCCAACTGCTAGTTGATCCAAAGGAAGGCAAAACATCCCATTTGAAGCCTCTCCAATTTGCCTCAGAGGGGGAAGAAAATCCTCCCTGACTCCAAAAACAGTCCCTGGATCAACTTGTACTATGAGCTAACTTCCATAACCCTGTATTCCCTTGCTAAACACCATCCAACCGCTTCTTAAAGCTATCTAATGTATCGGCCTCAGTGCCGCATTTGAAATCACGGGGCCCCGTACAACAACATTTTCTGGGCCCCTCCCTCACTGGCGCCCAAGCCCCACCCCAGATCCCGCCCACTCCACCCAAGCCCCACTCCATCCCGCCCAAAGACCCCACAGACATCAGCGCTAAAAAAATAAACCCCCCCAGACAAGTTCTATAAAAAAAAAAAAAACATTGGTGCCAGGGCCCCCCTTACAGGTTAAAAAAAATTGGGGCCCCAAAGAATATTTTTTTTAAAACATTGGTGCCAGGGCCCCCCATACAAGTTAAAAAAAAATATTGGTAGCAAGGGCCTATAGAATATTAAAATAATACATTGGCGGCCAGGGGATTAAAAAAAAAACCCACAAATTGGTGTTCAGTAGAATTGAACTTGTGGCTTCAGGACTTTGTCTCCTTTTGTGACTTTGGGTCTTTTCGCCGCTTCAGGACTTCTGCTTAGGCTATTTTCGTAGCTTCGGGTCTTTTCGCCACTTCGGCTGTTTTTGTGGCTTCAAGGTCCTTTCGCTGTTCGGCTTTTCGGCACTTCCACATTTCCGCCGTTTGGGATAGCCGCACAGCTTTGGCACTCGCTTCACTCTCCTCCCATGATTCAATTTTCTCTGTTTCCTCTCTCATTCTTTCTCTTCCAAATTCTCTTTCCCTGAATACTCCATAAAATATCAGGAAAAAAAAGATGAGGGGAATGAGATGTTACTGGGGAATAGTGTGTATAGTAAAGACAAAGTCTATCACGTCCAACCCCTCCAAATGAAAACCCAGCATCCATACACACAGCCCTCCCTACTTTCACATAAATTCTATATACCCATACCTATACTAACTATAGAGCTTAGTATTACAATAACCTTTGATATTATGTCTGTCCAAGAAATAATCCAAGCCATTCTTAAAGGCATTAACTGAATCAGCCATCACAACATCACCCGGCAGTGCATTCCACAACCTCACTGTCCTGACTGTGAAGAACCACTAATGTTGCTTCAAATGAAAGTTCTTTTCTTCTAGTCTGAAGGGGTGGCCTCTGGTGCGGTGATCCACTTTATGGGTAAAAAGATCCCCTGCTATTTGTCTATAAAGTCCTCTAATGTACATACAGCAAGATGGTCTTATAAACAGAGACTGTAACTGTGGGATAGGGTGTACAGTAAGTCAAGATGACCTTATTGGTAGTGAGTAGAACGATGGGATAGTGAGTGTAGTAAGGCAAGATGTTCTCAGGAATAGGGGAATGTTTTTCTTCATATCCACTTTTTTACTTTAATTTTCTGTCCCGTACTCTGGGATTTTGCTAAAGTTCCACCCACGCTGCTTCCCTTGTGTTAACAGGATTCGAGTTGCAAATTTTTACTAGTGACTTGATATACAGGGTTGTAACTGAAATGGGTCAAGCCGAGAGCAATAATTAAGTGATGTATAGGACGTATTATGGGACAGATCTTGTGTAATCAGTGGCGTAACTAGACCCCTTGGGGCCCTGGTATGGAATTTACAACTGCCCCCCCCCCCACACACACACACACAATGGGCTGGTACATTGGGATCAACTATCATTTTTACTGGCCAGGCCGGTAAAATACCGGCCAGGTGGCAACCCTAGATGTTGGGACCCTGTGAATCTGAAACTCAGGCAAAATGCTTCTCTACCCTACTATGAAACTACTGGATGCATATCATTTTGTGTGTCCTTTGTGTGCACATCCTTGCCCAAAAGCAAAAGATGCCTTAGTAGCTCCCCATCTTCTTTTTTGCTGATTCATTGCACATGCACTGTGCTGCTGTCACTTACTGAGGTTAGGGACCCTCTCAAAATATACAGTACACATAGAATAGAAATGTCACAATATAAAGCTAATTAGTAATTAATACAGATAATTACTACATGGCATCATAGAAACCATTGTAACTAGCACCAGAATTGAATTACAGGCCAACCTCATTTTCTGCTTGATAATTTGCGACAACCCCTAAGCTTAGCTTCTCAACAGCTACTCAGAGCCCACTGAGCATATGAGTGTCGCAGACACTTTCCAAGATGGTGACTCCCTGTGACAAGTTTGAAGTCCTGGATCATTGCTGCTATTGAGAAGTTGAAACTTTAGGCTGGTGCAATAAGTTCATTATATGAAACATGGCATTTTTAGCCATATTCATTTTTAGGATTTATTTATACTAATTGCATTAGTGCCGGGCAAACTGGAAGGGTGGCCTATTTAAAAAACAGAACCATGGTGGTATTGTGGCCAGCTTGTGTGTCATGTTGACTTGTTGTCTTAATTTGTTAGTAATCCATATTATGCAAAGCTTCAAACCTGCTGTCTGGTTTCACCACTCCCAATTACTTGCATAAAACTCCATTGTAAGATCAACGGCCCCCAAGATCTATAGAATCGTATTGGTTAGGGAAAGAAGGGATAAAAGGAGCCAAAGAGCCCTACTCTGGAATGTTTCTATACAGTAGGTGCATATGCTTTTATCTGCCATAATTTAAAATCATAGGAACATATGATTGAATTGATGAATATGAGTTGCTGTATGGAAAATTTTTGCAGCAAAAGCAACCCAATAATAATTATTGAAGGCAACAATCCGACATAGTAAAAGGCTCTACTTCAGTTTTGATACTACTAATGGGTGGGTCTAGAAAAACTCAACCCGCACCCAGCTTCCTCCCTCCATTTATAGGCCCACCCCACTGATGACATCACAAAAGAGGCAGGACAGGCGCAAGCCTATAAAACAGAAGTCGGAAGCCAGCAGTCTATGGTCGCGGGCAGGAGAGCAGGCAGAAAAGCCCAAACCCACCCGTGACCATAAAGAGGAGCAGCAAGGTTGGCCCGAACCCACCTGACCCCTGGGTATCGACCCCCCCGCACATCACTAATTGATGATTAAAGGAAAACTATACTCTCCAACAATCTTATTCTGTATAAAAATATAATGTATAAAAGCTTCAGCTCAATAAACCTTTTCATAGAAATAGACCTTTGAGTAGTATGTACCATTAGGTATTCCTAAATAAAAAATGTTAAGAAGTAAGGGCTGCCCCTGGGATTGTACAGTGCACACAAACTAACCAAGGGCAAACATACATGTTATGTGACATGAGCCAATTAAAGGTTGTTCGCTTTTGAGTTAACTTTTAGTATGATGTAGAGCAGTGATCCCCAACCAGTAGCTCGTGAGCAACATGTTGCTCTCCAACACATTGGATGTTGCTCCCAGTGGCCTCAAAGCAGGTGCTTATGTTTGGCTTGGAGGCAAGTTTTGGTTGTATAAAAACCAGGTGCACTGCCTCAATGTAATTTGAAAATCCACATAGGGGCTAGCAAATGGCCAATCACAGCACTTATTTGGCACCCCAAGAACATTTTTCATGCTATTGTTGCTCCCCAACTCCTTTTACTTCTGAATTTTGCTCACGGGTTCAAAAGGTTAGGGATCCCTGATGTAGAGAGTAATATTGTGAGACAATTTGTAATTGGGTTTCATTTTTTATTATTTGTGGTGATTGAGTTATTTAGCTTTTTATTCAGCAGCTCTCCAGTTTGTAATGTCAGCTATCTGGTTGCTAGGCCCAAATTACAATAGCAACCATGCAATGATTTAAATAAGAGACTGGAATATGAATAGGAGAGGCCTGAATAGAAAGATGAGTAATAAAAAGTAGCAATAACAATAAATGTGTAGCTTTACAGAGCATTTGTTTTTTTTAGATGGGGTCAGTGACCCCCATTTGAAAGCTGGAAAGAGTCAGAAGAAATGATTACAAATCTATACAAATTAAATAACGAAGACCAATTAAAAAGTTTCTTAGAACTGGCCATTCTATAACATACTTCACATAAAGGTGAAGCACCCCATTAATGGACAAAGTTCTGTCTTTTACTTCCACACTTCTTCCTGTTACACTTAGAGCTGCAGAGTATTTCTGGTCAGGTGATCTCTGAGGCAGCACAGAGATTATCATAAAATGGGGGCGCAAGGGGGGAACCTGGAATAATAGAGAAACGAAAATTGGAGATTTTAGAAAGAAAAAAATTATTTTCTTGGCAGATATCCAAAAGAAGTGGGGCACTCATCCAAGAGATACGTGGGGGTATAACCAATTACACGGATATATTCAACCATTTGTAAATAGTGATTGGGAGAGACCGGATACAACATGGGAAATTATCCTGCTAGGAAATAAAGATGTCACTAGACCGCTCTTAAAATTATATGATCTGTTGACTGAAAATCAGTCTCAAAGCCCTTTATCCACATGGTTAGAATGGGAAAAAGAACTAAAACTGGATCTGCCGGAAATTATAAGGTCTAGAATTCTAAAATCAGTGCATAGGTCGTCCAGAGCAGTGAGAACTAGAGAAGCAAATTACAAATTAATTATGAGATGGCACTATACACCTCTAAAACTGAAAAAAATGTATCCTGCTAGTTCAGCACTGTGTTAGAGATGTAATTTATCAGAAGCAAATCACACGCATATATGGATGACCTGCCCTGTTTTACAAGGATTCTGGAGCAAAGTGTTAACAACAATAAATCGGGTGACAGGGAGTAATATAAACATTGGTAATCTCGAAATTATACTATTGAATTACTTCCAAAATACAAATACCTTGATTACAAATCCTCTCACTATACAACTACTTCAGGCAGCTAAATCACGAATTCCGAAGAAGTGGAAACACCTTGAAGCTCCCACGTTCAACGAATGGTTAGCAATAGTAGAAGAAGTAAGAGTACTGGAGGAAATCACTTATATATCGCACAATTAAAGCGCAATTTACTGGAAGATTTGGTATCCATGGCAGCATTTTCTGAAATCTTTGAAATAATCAACAATTGGTCCTTACATACCTGTTTTCAAAACGTGTTCATAGGATTTATGCTAAACTGTTTAATAAAAGGCGATATAACTCTTTTATACAGCAAT
Source organism: Xenopus petersii (assembly GCA_038501925.1). Taxonomy (NCBI): domain Eukaryota; kingdom Metazoa; phylum Chordata; class Amphibia; order Anura; family Pipidae; genus Xenopus; species Xenopus petersii. The sequence goes on from CM076686.1 coordinate 110,233,766, forward strand.
ATATATCTTGGCGTTAATATTTAACGGCTCGGTTTTAAGATATGACTTACTGTTTCTATGCTTGTATACTGTATTATATCTACATTGCGGTGGTATTACTTTATTCCTCCCCCCTTCCTTTCCTTCTTGCTTTCTGTATCCCCCCTCCCCCCTCTTTATACATAAAAAAAATGGGGGCGCAAGGGAAAAGATGTAAAAGGGCAATATTTACTGATATCTATATTCCAGTTTCGTAAGATTCTTTAATAAGCCATTTAATATGGTATAAACTCTCTGTTGGTTAAGGATTCATTCTGGAGGTATGGTTTTCCCTTAAGTCTGCCAAGAAATATTTATACATTAAACCCAACCGGATGATTTTGCCACCAATATGGATTCACAGTGCTTAGTTACAATCAAGTATTGTCCATCACTCTGTCTGTAGTTCCTTTGGGCATCAGTTTTGAGTGACTGATATTTGGTGGGTGATGACCTCCACTACACTTGACACTATACCAGGGGCAGCATGGTGGGTAGCACTTCTGCCTTTCAGCACTGGAGTCTTGAGTTCACTTCTGGCCTGGGCATCTATAAAGCATTTGCATATTCTCCCCGGGTCTGCATGGGTTTCCTCCAAGTGGTTTCCATCCACACTTTAAAAACATACAGGCAGGTTAAATGGCTTCTGATTAAATTGAATTATGGGGCAGATTTATTAAAGGAGAACTAAACCCCTTCGGCGCTAAAATCCCTCCCCTGTGTTGCCCCCCTCCCTCCTGGCCTACCTCCTCCCGAGCAAATGCCACTAAGTTGCTACTTACCCCTCGGCGCAGGTCCTGTCCACGGAGTTCACAGGCACCATCTTCTCCCGTGCGGTCTTCTTCCTGGATTGCCCGGCGTTTGGCGGCGCATGCGCAGTAGGAGTATTTGCTGGTTTAGCTCTACTGCACATGCCTGAAAGTCATGAAGTTTCCGAAAAAAGAAATCGGAAAACTTTGTGGCTTTCGGCGTATGTATATATATATTTTCTTTGTAAAGCTATGTAGAATATATGTTGTGTTCTATAAATACCAGGAAATAAATAAATACCATAGAAAGCAAGAATCCAGCTCCTCCAGTATATCCAGCATTCTGATGGCACAGAATCAGTCCATGAGTGCCCTACTTTGTCAAACACCTATACTAGATGTAATGAGTAGCAGTTGCAGAAAAAACGACCTCTAGCAGAAAATAATGCCAAAGGTAGTCAGGATATTCTGCATTTCCTACAAAGTATTACATCTCATCTGGATTCCAACCTCAACAGAATGAATCGCGGACATTTGTTTAATCTGTAATTAAAGTTTAAGTTGGGCAAACATTCTAGACAAACATTTTTAAAATAATTTCTTGTTTCGTACACACCCAATTTCCAAACCCCTCTGTGATGCCCAGAAACCTGGCAGAAAATTGGGGAGAGTGGAGACAGAGCTGTTGGGGAGAGTGGAGACAGAGACTCCTGACACTTACTGGCAGTGGCAGCCGCAGGAAGCGCGGAAACCATGGAGACTGCAATGACGCTTTCCTCCGATTTACTGGCTCTCTGCTGCTCTTGGACTTGATTGCGGGCGGCGGCGGGCCCCATCGGGGGTGCAGGGGCTCAGGCCCTGGCACCATCGCACCCTTTGCACCCCCGGTAGTTCCGCCACTGTGTGTAATGTGCCTCTAAAGTAGTGAGATGATGTAAGGCAGGGGTTTGATGCAGATCACTAGATCTAACCCACCTCCCTTACCCCTAAAGTGACACAAGGGGATGGAGTTACTAAAGAAATCTCCTCTAATCCCATGGCTGATGATTCCGGGCAATCTTGTACCCACTGCTGTGACTAATAAACTCCATTGAGCAATGCCTCTAATCCCTTCCCACTGCTCCAGCCCTTTTTACCCACATTTTAATGATATTTCACTACTTAGTGGATCGATACCGAATGTAATTGTCAAGTCAGGGTCTAGAATTACGCCTAAAGATTTCTTTGGTCCTTTTCACATGTGCGGTTTTTTCTTCAAGTATGAAATGTTTTATGTTCTCTGTCTAATTTATCCTTTTAAAAGCTGTAGCCCCATTCTTTTCTTAACTGTCACTTCAGCGCCATCTAGTGTCCATTTCCCTTTACTCCTGAATGATGTGATTTAATGGAACTTTTGCTCTAGCGCCATCTTGTGTTCACTTTTTTCCCTGCAGTTTATGGAATGAATTGAGGCGCGGCACAGTCCGGAACTGATCAGTGCAAGGGAGCCGGTTAGTACTTAAATACTTTGGGTTTGTCATTCCTTTTCAGAATTTTTACAGAATATATGCTAATACCTCATTATTTAATCCCAGACAATCTTCCCTGGTCGTTTCTCAGGGAGATGCCTGACTTTTCAGTATTACTATAGTGCAAGAACAAACATATTAGTACAATACCTGCCTCATTGAATGAGGATATATTATTGTAAATTTGTTTTCTACTTTACTTATATTTCTATGTTTATCTGCTTTATTTTCATGTTTTTTTTGGTTCTGTTTTGCTTTATTTACAGATATCCCGGTGGGGCACAGGTAACCGCCAAAGGGAGACAAAGCCGCCAAGGAGAATGAAGAAATTGCCAAGGAGGAAAAAGACAGGAGGTAAGTTCCATCAAACACCATTTTTTAAAACTCCGGGCCACTAATGTCTGTTTTTATAACCCGTAATGGGGGCTCTAACCACCAATGATTTTTTTTTACTTTTATGAGGGTCCTGTCCACCAATGTTTTTTTAACTTGTAGGGGGGACACTGGCTAGCAATGTTTCTTTTTTTTATTTGTTGGGGGAGGTAGCCTGGCCACCAATGGGTTTTTACCCAGTGTTTTAATATCAACTGAAGCCCTCTGGTGGCTGGAGGTAAAACACACCACATTATTCTTTTAGCACTTATGTCTGTGTGGCCTTTTTAGTGTGGTGTGGGTGCAAGTGTGCCCTGTAAAATTTGTTGTATGGGGCCCTGTAATTTCTGATGGTGGCCCTGACCATTACATTTATCTCTGTCTGTCTGAGGATGAATACAACCAAATTTATTTTTCTGTAAAATGACCTGTTTGTGTTTGAAATGCTTCCGGAATCAGCCACACAAATTGTCTATATGATGTGTTGGTTGTGCCCATTGTTTCCTTAATCATACTGTTTTTTACCAGTGTATAGATTTCTTCCAACTTTATTGATTTACTATGTATGTTTCATACATGATCATCAAGACTGGAAAAACACTTTGGTTCATGAATTAAAAATGTAATAAGCTCCTAAATGAGAGTAAAGGTAGGGCTCCATACTACTAAATTAGCAGGTCCCTCTTCCTCAAAGGGGGCCCCAATTATAAGCTCACTGGTTACCGTGGTTCCCTGGTCAAGTAAAATGAAGCCTCATTAAATAAAAGCCACGACTTATACATCGTTATGCCCCATAATCTCAAAATCCTGTCCATGTTCAACCTGACCCTCCCCCAACTTTTAAAAAGTAATAGTATAGATAAAGGAATCATATATTTATTTATCTAAGTCAGTTTGAGGGACACAGGGACAGTGGGGTATATCTAGTACCACTAGGAGGCAGGACACAACAATAAGATAAGAACTGTCTCCTCCTCCACTGGCTATACCCCCAGCAGGTGGAGCTTAGCTCAGTTTAAGTTGTGTCCTCAGGAGGTTAGGACTTTTCTGCTAGTCAGCTATCTGACACATTGGGGATGTCATAGTCCTTTATACTGAGTAAAGGATCTTTATTGGCATTCCCCACCGTGGGATTATGTCCCCGGGGTCTTCTAAGTGCTTTGCACAGACCAACCAGCCTGAATTATATCTCCATTTCCCTGACAGGAGGAGAACGGGCTGGCCGGCAGACAAGAGGAGAGCGGTTACCCCTGCAGGTATGTTTTTTCTCCGGGGGTTCCCCTTCCGCAATTCCCATCCTCCAAGACTCCTCACCCCTACTAGCCTTGCAGCTTATGCACATGGGGTTTTTTCCCTGCAGGCACACAGGCTCTGTCACTGAGGGTAATACAGGTCTGTGCAAGCCTGGGAAAGTAGGAGACAGTCTAGCAGAGGTCACTTGAGCCTGCTGTTCTCCCGGTTCACATGCCCGGCATGATAGGAGGGACAAGGCAAAGTGGAGCGGTGCCTGTTTAACCTTGGCACCATTTCTCCTCACACTGCCGGCCTCCATTTGGTCAACGCAGATAACAAGCACTAAGTGGAGCAGTGCCGGTTATCTCGGCGCCATTTCTCCATCTTGCGGAGTGGCATTTTCGTGCAGGTTGGTGCGCCTTCTCAGTGGACCGGCCGCCATTTTGCAGTGCGTTCTCCTTGATGAGCGCCATTCCTGTTCGCAGCACTGCACTCGCATGGGTGCGGTTGCCAAGGCAACGGGTCCCTGACTCGCCGCATTTAGAGACGAGCTGAAACACAGCAGGGGCTCTGTCGCACTCAAAAGCTGCAGACAAGACAACCTCAGCACAATGCCCCCCACGACCATGAACAATGCCAATCGAAGGGAGATTAAGCCACTTTGCCAACAGGTGGAGCACATTCGTTCGAGACGATTCGTTCAAGAAAACGTACAACATTCCAGAGGGTCATTTCCAGCCTTCTCCTTGCGGAGGTATTCACCTCTGTACCTCAGGGAGAGCCTTTCGAGGAATACTACTCAAATGTCTCCATAGTACCCCAAAAAGAACGGGTCAGTCCGCCCCATTCTAGACCTCAAGAAATTGAGCAACCTCGTTTGCTCACACATATCGAAGAGTCCCTCCGGTTGGTTTTCCCATCGTCGTCCATAGGGCAATTCCTGGTTTCCCCCGACATAAGGGTTGCGTACCTACAGGTTACCATTTTCCCTCTGCATAGCAGAATCTTGAGATTTGCCTTCCAGACTCGTCTCTACCAATTCACATTGGTTATCCGCAGTGTTCGAATTCCATCTCTCCACACTTGGAAGACCTGCTTATCAACACGCCTTCCCTTCCGGAGGCCCAACGGTTGCTGAACCGGATCAAGTCTTACAAAACGCGCAGCCAATCCATGGTACCATACGGCCTTAATTGATTGAGTGGCTCTTGAGACCCAAATCCTGACGCAAGAAGGATTCTCTAAGGTGGTGGCAAACACAATGTGCGCCACCGCAAAACCATTTTTAACCAGAGACTATCACAGTCTGGTCCACTTAACTCCAAAGGCGTACTCGACGCAAGGCAAGATTCAGGTTCTGTTCATTCCCAACATATTTAAAATAAATATAAAACCTACAGGAAGGTCTTGCTATGAGGTTGTCTCAAGTCTCAAAATTCAGCGCTTCAGTCCTCTTCCAGAAACACCTAGCCCTACTGCCTTTTGTCAAAACACTCATGCATGGGCTAGCTCAAATGGTCCCCCCCGTATGAGCACCAGTCCTTCCCTGGGACCTCACATTACTATTAGGCGTACTCCAACGCCCGCCCTTGAGCCACTACGCTCCCTGTCCCTTCAATGGCTCGTTTGGAACACAGTTTTATCCTGGTAATCGATTCAGCGAGGTGTGTTTCAGAATTCACCACTCTATCATGCAATCTTCTCTACCTGTCTTTCAACAAGACAGGGCGGTCCTTCGCACAGGTCCATCCTTTTTGGCCAAAGGTCATTTCGGAAATCCTCCGAAATCTAGAGATAATCATTCCGGCACTAGTCAGTTTGAAGGAGGCGGCACTGCACACCTGTGACCCTGTTTGGCTTCTAAAATCCTATCTGCACAGGGTTTGCTACATCCGCAAGTCCGAATCACTACTAGTTCTTCCTTCTGGGCCACACCAAGGTGTTCCGGCCACCAGATCGACCATCTTCCGCTGAATCAAATAAGCTATTTAGAGAGCCCATACGGCAAAGGGCCAATCACTGCCAGTCAAGCTTATTGCTCACTCCACCAGTTGGGTGAGCCGGTCCTAAGCGTTCAAAAACCAGGCATTAGCAGAGCAGCTGTGCAAACCAGCAATGTGTTTCTCCATTCACTCAATTCCAAATTCTACCTTTTGATACCCTTGCGGCTTCTGACACTCGCCTCGGCAAAAGTGTGCTTCTAGCTGTAGTGGTTACTTCTACATAGGCCTCATTATCCCACCCGGGATTCTAGGGGACATCTTTGGTATGCCCCCACTGTCCCTGTGTCCCCTAAGCTGACTTAGAGAAAAGGAGATTTTGTGTACTCACCGTTAAATCTCTTTCTCTTCAGTCACTTGGGGGACACAGGGCTTCCCACCATGGATTCCGTCAGACATGTTAACATGGATTAAAGGTTCCTTTTTTGTAGTTCGTTAGAATTAATTATATTCTTGTTGACTTTGGTACAAACTGAGATAAGCTCCGCCTGCTGAGGGTATAGCCAGCGGAGGAGGAGCCAGTTCTTATCTTTATTGTTGTGTCCTGTCTCTTAGTGGTACTAGCTATACCCCACGGTCCCTGTGTCCCCCAAGTGACTGGAAAAAAAAGAGATTTAATGGTGAATACACAAAATCTCCTTATATATTTCAAAGATGTTCCAGTTAAATAAAATAAGATCATTGCCTTTTCCAGACATTCTGCATCAGTGGATTTGTCTGCAAAACATGTATGAAACGTGAGATATGGCGCAGTACAGTCACAGCCTATGGAACAAATTTGCTTCCTGGTTAACAATGGAATAATACTAGACTACAAGTAATAACTGCTCTGTAAAGCAGTGTGTGAAATGATGCTGATAATAATAATAATAATAATAGCAAATGACAATGCTTAAACGAATGCACGCCACCTTCCCCCTGCCCTCCGCCGTTCACTGACGAGCGAGTCAATTTAAAGAAAATAAAAGCATCGGGATGTGGATTTCAACATTATAGAGAAACAGATCTGCTTCCTCTTCAGTTACTTTAGTGTTCCCATGTTTTCTAATAGGCCTTCCTTTTAATGTTTATGAAATGTGTTATTTCTTCTCATTTTCTTATTTGCTCTCCCAGGGTAATCTATTAGGAGTGTGTCGGTGGCTGAGACAACGTCTAGGGATCAATGTTTTCACTGCATGTAGGAGACGCAAGGTAAGTAAATCACCTAATGTGCTTTTTTTGTTTTGCAGACTCATGTAATCTCACCCTTCCACCCCCTCATGTACCTACCCTCTCACTGACACAACCACACACACTCCTGCCCACCAGTGTGTATATGACACAATGTTCTACAGGGTAGAGGCTGTAACTGTGGGATAGTGTGTATAGTGAGGCAAGATGTTCTTCGGGGATTGTGGCTGTAACTGTAAAATAATGTTCATCATAGGGAAGATAGTTTTATGAGAAGAGACTGTGGAATAGAGTGTATAATAAGGCAAGATTGTCTCCGCAATTCATCAGGATTTGGACTTTATATAGGTAACTAATTTCCCTGGAAAAAGCAATGTTTTCTATATACACATAACATTTTTTAATTTTAATTTGCAATTCACCACTAGCAAACAATTTCGTTTTCTTTTAATAGAAGTGACAATGAGCAAGACAGAAAGACTGGAATATAATCACTCACACACTCTTTATCATCACTAATTCTGGTTACAATTCTTATAGGTATATGCACTGATGATAACTGCCCACATACACAGAATGATAACAGGAAGAGCATTTTGTATGATAGAGAATAATAGAAATGAAGCTGCAGAGATGCCCTTCCCCACACATGCCTATTGGGGGTGTAGATTTGCTTCAATAATTTGGCTAGTTGTCCATATAATCATCCCCAAGGATTAGGAAATGTGTCCACCAAAGAACCCTACATGATGGCGAACTGTAAAACAGAAAGCAGACATAAGAGGAAGCACTGGGTTACTCCTGCCATAGTCAATAAGGGAAAGCTTTTTAATGTGCAAATATGCTTAGAAAATGAGATGTTTTCTCACCGTCTGAAGGTGTTCACTACCTCCTTATTTCTTGCTCCACTCTAATCTCTTTACCAGTAAAAGCAGATGTTTCCCTTCAGATTACAAGTTAGGAACTCTTTTAGAATGGAGTGGGTTTTTTTTACAGTGAGGATTTAAAATCTTATTTATGAGCTATTGTCCTGTCTGATACAAAAGAGTGGAACTTATATAGTGTGAAAATATGAAAGCACTATAATTATTTATATTGTGTAGGGATGCACTAAATCCACAATTTTAGGATTCAGCGAATCCTTTGTGAAAGATTGTACTGAAACCCGAACTGAATTCATATCCTAATTTGCATATGTATATTAGGGGAAAAGGGGGAAGGAGAACCACAAGTGCAGCACCTGGTTAAGAAATTTTTGAATTCCATGTTTGTGTGACGAAAAGTCAGCCAGGCACTTGAATTTGGCCAAATCAGAATTAGAATCCTGCTGAAAAAGGCCGAATCCCAAACCAAATCCTGGATTCAGTACATCCCTAATATTGTGCAGTTTTCATCCAGGGAAAGGTGCAGTTGCCATTTTGGGCTCAAAAAGGTATGTTTGGGGGGGGGGGGTTCTGGTAAACTGGAGACCTCATCTCTCTGGATCAACTACATGATAAATGGGAATAACATGAGTGAAGGATTAAACATTATAAGCATGTGTTTCCTCCTCAACTATTATGTTTATGTTCCCTTCCCTGACTCTGGCTTTTACTTTTTTGCTGGCCCATCAAACTGTGCCAGTAGAAGACCCTTTAGAGAGAACACTTACTTAAAGAAATGCTTGTTTCATCAATCCAAAATGTTTTCTCTCTGAATTCATTTCTATGGGATCTTTAGAAGCGTATTTATAAGTGGTTGCATTTGATACGCCTAGGGTCGGACTGGGCCAGCGGGACACCAGGAAAAAACCTGATGGGCCGACAGCCCTTATGGACCCGCCGACCCAGACCTGTTATTGGCTGTGCCCCCCACCTCCCTCTGGTTGCAGCCACGAGCAGGAAAAAGGTAGGCCACTGGAGGGCCGGAGGGGGTTGATGCTGAGGCCAGTCTTTCCTAAGATACTAGGGATGCACCAAATCCAGGTTTCGGTTTGATGCAGAGCTTTATTTTCATTCCCATAATCAGTTACTTGGGGAGAGGGATGAGTTAAGAAAAAGTAAATTTTGATACAGGCCTGTAATATTTGTCTGTAATAATTGTTTGGGGTGCATTCCTTTATTTCCAAAAAAAATATTTATCCTTCACTTGCATCTCTGTGTTTGGGTCGTATTATGGACATTTTTTAACATATAAATGGCAGCAAATATAAACCTTACTGTGGGTAAAGCGAGAATGATATATATATATATATATATATAGATGCTGCGCTCACCAGACAGGAACTTCTAATTCCCAGCTTGCCAAAGGTACTTCCAACACACCAGAATTGAGATGTTTGACTATGAGGAAGGAAAACAAAGGAATTAATGTGAATGTGCCCTGGAGTGTTGGTCGTTTGGTCGCAAGTGGAGGATATCAGTAGGTGCCATCTTGTTCACAAACAGCACAGGCAAGTAAGTCCTGCCATTGCTTGAATGAGACGTGCAAGATACGTGCCCTGGTGTATTTGTCCTCTTGTAATCTTCTATAAACATTTAAATGATTCAGAGAATGAATCTAAGTCAATAAATAAGTAAGTTCAAAGTTTTTATCAGGCACCATGAATTAGGTGACACACTTGTTTGTCTTTTTGGTGGAGTGTAATCAGTGGCGTAACTAAAGAGGAAGCAGGGGGCCCGAGGAACAGGGGGGCCCATACTGTGGGATCTGGTTCCTCTATAGCTAATAAAAAAAACTCTCCTCCTCAGCCGCTCTCTTACCTGCAGCAAGAAGTTACACCATATGTGTTGCCAGGTGTTTTCAGTCCTGCAATGTTTAGAATTGACATCCTAAAGGCTTCCCCCTCTGCCCAGAATTATCTTGCACACCAGCTACAATCGACAGCTTATATATTGCACATAGTGAATAATAAACAGTATTTCTATAGAATTAGGTAGACAAGGTTTAGGTAATATATACATATTTGATGTCTTTCCAAGATGCTGCAACCGAATGTGAATACTAATTTTAGGGGAGGGAAATCGCTTGACTTTTTGTCACAAAACAAAAAAGTAAAGAATGTTTTCCCCTTCCCACCTCTAATTTGCATATGCGGATTCGGTTCAGTATTCAGCCGAATCTTTGGCAAAGGATTTGGGGGTTTGGCCGAATCCAAAATAGTGGATTCGGTGCATCCCTAATTTACATCATCGAATATGAAGCTGAGGCCTATAGAAACAGCAATGTTTTGATCTATATATCCAGCATAGGCAGTGAGGCAGCTGATCACTGTCCAGTTAGGGATGGACATTGCTGAGTTACTATTCAGAACAGGGACAATGTACGTTCTGATGAGTATTACACTCCAGATCCATTGCCCAATAACAGGAGCTAAAGCGAGTTCTTGGTATTTATATGTATTGTGCTGTAATTATGCAGGATTGGATGGAAGGAGGCACATAGACATCCATCATCTCACTCTCTAACTACTCCTTAGCTTGCTTGATAATCAAACATGCAAGTTATGGAGTGCCAGTGTGTGCAGGGTGCTAGTAAAGACAGGGCTGTTTTGCAGCCGCCAGCACCAGGGCCTTTGTAAATAAGACCCCCCCAGCAAGATCAAGCTTTTTGCCATATGGACCAGATACTTGCCAGTCTTCTGTGTAATCAATAGTCTGATGTTTGCAATGGCCAAGCACTGCACCCACCTGCCTCACACTGGAGATAAAGATGAATCTCATCCCTATCTCCCTTCTGCAGATGTGCCCCGCATTGCAGGGGGGCCCGACACACTTGAGTTACGCCACTGCTTCTATGCTAGTGTTTGTCCTCTCTTTGCTTTCACAGTTGAAGCTCAAGGGAAGTGCCTGAGATCCTCACTCAAGGAGATAGTAGTGCCGAAGTGGCAAATAGCTGTACCCCACTGGTCCCACCTCACTGGGTGCAGAAGAGCAGGTGGCGGGGCAGGTAGGCAGTGCTGTCTGTAGGGAGCTCTTATATATCAGGTCCTTTAGTCATATACTAAGAAATTCATTAGGAAGAAGTACTAATCCTGATACACAACACATACATAATATATGTAATGTATGGTTATGTTATGATAATAATCAAAGCATTAACTGCACTATAAAGTCAGTGTGCTGTTGGCCATCACTCTAGTGTCTTTCAGACTGATTCCAACATCTCTAGTCCCAATAAAACAGCTGATTGAGACTCGACTGGACCCCTCGCTCCCTGTAGCAAAATACAGCATACGTGGATATAGTTACTCATTTTTGCTTTGTCAGAATCTGCTCTTTCTAATAATGTGTAGTTTTCTAGGGCAAACCTACTGTTAGTGTAATGTTTGGCCTTGAAATAAGACATATGGAGTTTTGTGTAGCGGTGTTTTGGAATTTTAGTAGTGAACTGCTTGGAGTTTTGATCTATACAAGTGAGAAATATTCATTAAATTATATTATTTGGTATTGACGTGTTGAGGAGAAATGGAACTCTCCAAATATACTGTGTCTCGTACATAAAATAAACTATGTGTCTGATATGTGTGATTGTATTATGTGAAAAAATATTTTTTTATTTCAATTCGGCCATATCGGCCAGCAGTGAAAGGGTTAAAGCCATTGTACAGTAATTACCATTTTCTTCCCCTAGATGGCAGTGTAGAGATGGGTTAGATTAGACATTAGCTGTATATATAGTGTTTGGCCACTAGAGGGAGTAGTGAGACACATAGGAGGTTCTAAGAGGGCGGAGTTTAGAAGAATATGAAAGGAGACAAGTCACAGGGGCAGATGTGCATCAGAGGAGGAACATCTATTGAAGAAGCCACTTTGCAGGAGAACCACAGCCAGGACCCAAGTAAGTAGGAAGTGTGAGGCCTGGTTAGCATAGGATTAGTTTTCTTATAGTCACTGCTCAGCCCTTTAGAGGGGAATGTGGTGACAGGTCCCCTTAGCATTAGGGCTGCGTAAGCATGGTGGTTTTATTCAATGTTATTTATTTAGTGGGATTGCACATTAATTATGGTAGATTTGGAAATCTTAAGTATCTCCAAAAATATATTGTTTTTTTATTAATTTTCATTAGTTTGTCTTTATCAGGAAAAAGCCAGTAAGAAGCAGAAGAAAAGAGACGGATAAAGCAGAAGGGATGGAATTGAGATCATAATACAGAAGAAGACACAACATTTCCCGGGACACTCTCATGGTAAGTATTATGGCTTTTGTTGGTACAGAACATGCTCAGGCTTTGCCCAATAAGACAATTTCTGGTAGTGGGCTATAGAAGTAATTCATAGATAAGGGTTGAGAATGTTTTTTTTATTATACTATACAGCAGATAGACAGCAGCCAGATATGCATTTATTTGACAGGCAGTGTCAGTGTCAGAGGGAGTCAAGGGGGAGGTCCACAATGTTGACGGAGGGTTCCAGGGTAAATGCGCTTTTTGCGATAGTATTTAAGATTTTTTTTTATCTTGGTAACTAATAGTATTTGAGAGATAAGATACTTCAAGGTGAAAGCTTTGAGGTGAGTTTTGGAAATGTAACCAAATCCAAAAATGTATGAAAGGTTTGCAACTTTGGCGTAGAAAGGAATGCATACCCAATTGGGATTCAAGAGAATGTGTACTTTCCAAAAATATATGTTTTTGGGGGATAATGTAGCCTTTTCTACCTTTGCCCCTCATAAGAAATCTGTAGTTGATTTTGCAGTATCTGGAATGACAGAACTGTCTTCATTTTGGGGCCCTCATATGCCACAGAGTCAGTGGTACAAGGATATCTAATAGGAATAATGTTATAAAAATGTTATCTGTAGGAGTATAGAACTGACTCTTTGCTGTGACAGCGGTGCCACCAACCAGTGTGTCAATCAATAGGAGCTGCAGCCACAGAGTGCTGTCCATGGTACTGAATAGAAAAGGCAGTTTAAGCTTCCCTCAATGGCTGCATTAGTTATTGCAGTATATGTACCATAAGTCACATGTTAGATATTTACTTATTATAGCAAATGTGTTTTAGCCACACAGGGATCCCACCCGAACCTTCCCGCCCACCCCTTTACCCACACAGAAGTCGCATTCTGATTGGCCAACCAGGTTGTTCTCTCTCCTTTATAATAAGCACAAGGCAGTGATTGTTACGCAGCACATGAAGCCCATTGTTTGTATTTTTCTGCCCAACTCCCCGCACCTCTGGCACACAGAACTGGAGAATATTCCGGTTTGACCAATTGTGTTTGTGCAATGAATAAAAACACCCGCAGTGTTTCTAATAGAATATAATAGAATTCAGGGAACCTGCCTGCCCCTCTACCCACACAGTGAACCCACCAGCCCCTTTACCCACACAGGCAACCCACTTGCCCTTTTACCCACATAGGGAACCCGCCCGCCCCTTTACCTATGCATGGAACCCGCCCGCACCTTTATCCACGCAAGGGACCACCCACCCCTTTACCCATGCAGGGAACCCCCCTACCCCTTTACACGTGCTGGCAACATGCCTGTCCCTTTACCCACCCAGGGATCCCGCTTGCCTTTGACAAAGCTTGTGCACAAGCGAGTGAAAAGGCACATCAGGCGATACTAATTTTTAAACTATTAGGCAGGGAGACGGTCCATTTAGCTTGCGGGTCGGTGAATGGGCGAAAGGGTTGGTTTGGGTGGAAGCGAGTGGTTTACACTACGCTAAGAGTCTGAATTCACTTCTACTGAGACTTTTAAACTTTCCCCTACAGTATATGGTGATAAGTGCACACCAAGGAAACTGAGCGGCTATATTCCGGGGTGCCGAATGAGAAGCACATTAAGAGAACAGTGCTGGTACAACCAGGAAGTGTATCATTTTAAGTACATCTAGGGCACTGTGCGGGTGAAGTCCTCTGTGCTTTATCATTTAGTACTATAAACGAATGATGCGGTGGAATCAGCGGTGCTTAATTGCAAGCACACTAAGAGATGTGTGGGTGTTGGTTTCCATCCCTATAACACTGACCGCCTGAGGGCTCTCAGGCTAATTTGGATGCTGATTGCAGCCTGACAGTCGCATTTGCCCCACTGTCACTGGAGATCGCTCTGCAACAGGGATGAAGTCGTCACTCATTGCTCAGTGTTCTGCCGGGGCTGGTTCTGGACATTCTACTCGTCTCCAGGTTTATCCTGCCCAGAGCTGCAGAGAGCCAGCCAGAGGAGAGCGGGTGCGAAGGGGGGGTCTGTCAGGTGGGCAGTCTGTGAGCTGCGGGTGACAAGTTGTCATTACAACGGGGTAATAGGTTGGCCACAGCAGCAACTTCACAACGACATGTTGACACATCAGCATCACATCACTGACACATTTCCTGCCGCTGCCAAAGTCGCATCGCTTCTGGTTTTGGCAGAAGGCGGGTTATGGGCAATATGTGGAGCGCAGATCTACAGAGTGAGTTACCCTATCGCCGTTTTTGAGTATACAGGAAGCAGTGTTTTCAAACAGTATTTATTTATTTTTTTTTTTTTTAAAGAAACATTTTTATTCGAGCGGTTGGTCAATACAAATCTTTCATATCCACATACATATATGTGTACAGTATTTTTTTAATAAAATATTAATAAACTTTATTCAGGGTAGTTCTATTATTAGTGTGGGTAGAATTTATTTTTTAATAAAACATTTTTTAGTGTTACTGGTCCTTTAATCGCACATTGCTTAATGGGAATTGGAATTGTGTTAACTGAGATCAATAATCTAGTCACAATTTAACTCTTCGTATTGCGACTATAAGCTGACTATCTTTTCTCTCCTAATCTTTTAATTTATAATTTTTTTTGTCACATTATTTTAACGGTTATAAGTAAAGGTTAAGTTTTATCTTTAATTTCATGGTGGGAATTCAGATGGATATAGTGGGACGGTGCAAACCTATGGGCCATGCTCTCTACCTAATTGTACAAAAATGACAGGAGAGTTTAAAAACGAAATTTGTCCAAAAAAACACTATCATTTTTTTTTTAATTGATAATGTTCATACATTTGTCTGACTCTTTATCAGGAATATGCCAGTAAGAAGCAGAAGAAAAGAGAAGGATAAAGCAGAACGGATGGAATTGAGATCAGAAGACAAGCCATTTCCCTGGGACACTCTCATGGTAAGTATTATGGCTTTGGTCGTACAGAACATGTTAAGACTTAGTCCCAGTGGCGTAACTACCGGGGGTGCACAGGGTGCAAGTGAACCAGGGCCCTTGGTCCCTACACCCCCGGTTGGGCCCCGCCAGGAAAATACTTCTCCTGAATCCCCAGGCTATTCCACAGCTGCCTAAGGAGGTCCTTCAGCATGAATAGGCCAGTTAGGGAGCTTTAACAGCAGCACTTTCAATTTGCTGTAAAACCTGGAATGCCCCCTGATTGGCCAGTTTGTACATTGAAGTACTTTGTGCCAAAAAAGTTTTTTTTTTCTTCATCACTTCTGCTGGCTCCTGTCTATGTAAACTGATCCCCCCCCCCTGCACAGAACACGCAGCTAAGCAGAGAGGAAAGGAATGCAGCTGACAGCAGCAAGAAACACTATTTTCTTATTCACCTGCTGCTTCCAAAGTAAGATTCTGTTACTAATATTTTAGTGCATCACAATGGAAATCTGGGGCTGGGGTTATTTTACATGTTATTTCCACTTTGTTATTTTCCTATGACTTCTGGGGTATTTATATATGTAATTGCCACCGTACCATCTTGCTCTGAGTTCTGGGGGTATTTATACATGTAATTGCCACCGTACAATTCCTCTCTGTCTTCTGGGGGTATTTATACATGTAGTTGCCACCGTACCATCTTGCTCAGAGTTCTGGGGTATTTATACATGTAATTGCCACCCTACCATCTTTCTCTTAGTTCTGGGGGTATTTATACATGTAGTTGCCACCCTACCATCTTTCTCTGAGTTCTGGGTTTATTTACACAAGTAATTGCCACCGTCCCATCTTTCTCTGAGTTCTGTGGGTATTTATACATGTAGTTGCCACCGTACCATCTTTCTCTTAGTTCTGTGAGTATTTATACATGAAATTGCCACTGTACCATCTTTCTCTGAGTTCTGGGGGTATTTATACACGTAATTGCCACCGTCCCATCTTTCTCTGAGTTCTGGGGGTATTTATACATGTAGTTGCCACCGTACCATCTTGCTCAGAGTTCTGGGGTTTTTATACATGTAATTGCCATCCTACCATCTTGCTCTAAATTCTGGGGGTATTTATACATGTAATTGCCACCGTACCATTCCTCTCTGTCTTTTGGGGGTATTTATACATGTAATTGCCACCGTACCATCTTTCTCTAAGTTCTGGGGTATTTATACATGTAATTGCCACCGTACCATCTTTCTCTGAGTTTGGGGTATTTATACAAGTAATTGCCACCATCCCATCTTTCTCTGAGTTCTGGGGGTATTTATACATGTAGTTGCCACCGTCCCATCTTTCTCTGAGTTCTGGGGGTATTTATACATGTAGTTGCCACAGTACCATCTTGCTCAGAGTTCTGGGGTATTTATACATGTAATTGCCATCCTACCATCTTGCTCTAAATTCTGGGGGTATTTATACATGTAATTGCCACCGTACCATTCCTCTCTGTCTTTTGGGGGTATTTATACATGTAATTGCCACCGTACCATCCTTCTCTAAGTTCTGGGGTATTTATACACGTAATTGCTACCATCCCATTTTTCTCTGAGTTCTGGGGGTATTTATACATGTAGTTGCCACCGTTCCATATTGCTCAGAGTTCTGGGGTATTTATACATGTAGTTGCCACCTTACCATCTTGCTCAGAGTTCTGGGGGTATTTATACATGGTATTGCCACCGTACCAATGGGCTCTGAGTTCTGGGGGTATTTATACATGTAGTTGCCACCGTACCATCTTGCTCGGAGTTCTGGGGTATTTATACATGTCATTGCCACCGTACCAATGGGCTCTGAGTTCTTGTTGTATTTATACATGTAATTGCCACCGTACCATTCCTCTCTGTCTTTTGGGGGTATTTATACATGTAATTGCCACCGTACCATCTTTCTCTAAGTTCTGGGGTATTTATACATGTAATTGCCACCTTACCATCTTTCTCTGAGTTTGGGGTATTTATACACGTAATTGCCACCCTACCATCTTTCTCTTAGTTCTGGGGGTATTTATACATGTAGTTGCCACCATACCATCTTGCTCAGAGTTCTGGGGTTTTTATACATGTAGTTGCCACCGTACCATCTTGCTCAGAGTTCTGGGGATATTTATACATGTAATTGCCACCGTACCATCTTGCTCTGTCTTCTGGGGCTATTTATACATGTAGTTGCCACCGTACCATCTTTCTCTTAGTTCTGGTGGTATTTGTACATGTAATTGCCACCGTACCATCTTGCTCAGAGTTCTGGGGGTATTTATACATGTCATTGCCACCGTACCAATGGGCTCTGAGTTCTGGGGGTATTTATACATGTAGTTGCCACCGTACCATCTTGCTCGGAGTTCTGGGGTATTTATACATGTCATTGCCACCGTACCAATGGGCTCTGAGTTCTGGGGGTATTTATACATGTAATTGCCACCGTACCATCTTTCTCTAAGTTCTGGGGTATTTATACATGTTATTGCCACCTTACCATCTTTCTCTGAGTTTGGGGTATTTATACATTTTATTGCCACCCTACCATCTTTCTCTTAGTTCTGGGGGTATTTATACATGTCATTGCCACCGTACCTTCTTGCTCTGAGTTCTGGGGGTATTTATACATGTAGGTGCCACTGTACCATCTCGCTCAGAGTTCTGGGGTATTTATACATATAATTGCCACCCTACCATCTTTCTCTTAGTTCTGGGGGTATTTATACATGTCATTGCCACCGTACCTTCTTTCTCTTAGTTCTGGGGGTATTTATACATGTAATTGCCACCATACCACCTTGCTCTGAGTTCTGTGAGTATTTATACATGTAATTGCCACCGTACCATCTTTCTCTGAGTTCGGGGGGTATTTGTTCATGTAATTGCCACTGTGCCATCTTGCTCAGAGTTCTGGGGGTATTTATACATGTAGTTGTCACCGTACCATCTTTCTCTGAGTTCTGCGGTATTTATACATGTAATTGCCACCGTACCATTCGTCTCTGTTTTCTGGCGGTATTTATACATGAAATTGCCACCATATCATCTTTCTCTGAGTTTGGGGGTATTTATACATGTAATTGCCACCGTACCATCTTTCTCTGAGTTCTGGGGTATTTATACATGTAATTGCCACCTTACCATCTTTCTCTGTCTTCTGGGATTATTTATACATGTAATTGCCACCGTACCATTCATCTCTGTCTTCTGGGGGTATTTATACATGTAATTGCCACCGTACCATCTTTCTCTGAGTTCGGGGGGGTATTTATACATGTAATTGCCACCGTACCATCTTGCTCTGAGTTCTGGGGGTATTTATACATGTAATTGCCACTGTACCAACTTCCTCTGAGTTCTGTAGTATTTATACATGTAATTGCCACTGTACCATCTTTCTCTGAGTTCTGAGGGTATTTATACATGTCATTGCCACCGTATCATCTTGCTCGGAGTTATGGGGGTATTTATACATGTAATTGCCACCGTACCATCTTTCTCTGAGTTCTGCGGGTATTTATAAATGTAATTGCCACCGTACCATCTTTCTCTGAGTTCTGGGGTATTTATATATGCAATTGCCACTGTGCCATCTTTCTCTGAGTTTGGGGTATTTATACATGTAATTGCCACTGTACCATTCCTCTCTGTCTTCTGGCGGTATTTATACATGTAATTGCCGCCGTTCCATCTTTCTCTGAATTCTGGGGGTATTTATACATGTAATTGCCACCGTATCATCTTTCTCTAATTTCTGGGGGTATTTATAAATGTAATTGCCACCGTACCATCTTGCTCTGAGTTCTGGGGTATTTATACATGTAATTGCCACCGTATCATCTTTCTCTGAGTTCTGGTGGTATTTATACATGTAATTGCCACCGTACCATCTTTCTCTGAGTTCTGGGGGTATTTATACATGTAATTGTCACCGTACCATCTTGCTCTGAGTTCTGGGGGTATTTATACATGTAGTTGCCACCGTACCATCTTGCTCAGTCTTCTGGCGCTATTTATACATGTAGTTGCCACCGTACCATCTTGCTCAGGGGCGCTCCGCCAATGAGGCGAGCTGAGCCGCTCGCCTCAGGCGGCAGCGCCAGACAGGATTCCAGGGGCGGCAAAAAGCCGCTCCTGCACCTTTAAGAGCCGAATTTCCGGTTTTTAAACCGGAAATTCGGCTGCGCTATTGCGAGAGAGCGCAATTGCGCTCTCCGCAATCGTGTTCCTGCCTCCCCTCGCCGACAGGTAAGTCGGTGCGGGGGGCGGCATTGCAGGAGCCGCCTCAGGCAGCTCCTACCCCAGAAACGGCGCTGATCTTGCTCAGAGTTCTGGGGTATTTATACATGTAATTGCCACCGTACCATCTTTCTCTGTCTTCTGGGGGTATTTATACATGTAATTGCCACCGTACCATTCATCTCTGTCTTCTGGGGGTATTTATACATATTATTGCCACTTTACCATCTTGCTCAGAGTTCTGGGGTATTTATACATGTAATTGCCACCGTGCCATCTTGCTCAGAGTTCTGGGGGTATTTATACATGTAATTGCCACCGTATCATCTTTCTCTGAGTTCTGGGGGTATTTATACATGTAATTGCCACCGTACCATTTTTCCGTGAGTTCAGAGGATATTTATACATGTAATTGCCACCGTGCCATCTTGCTCAGAATTCTGGGGGTATTTATACATGTAGTTGCCACCGTACCATCTTACTCTGAGTTCTGGGGTATTTATACACGTAATTTCCACCGTACCATCTTGCTCAGAGTTCTGGGGTATTTATACATGTAATTGCCACCGTGCCATCTTGCTCAGAGTTCTGGGGGTATTTATACATGTAATTGCCACCGTACCATCTTTCTCTAAGTTCTGGGGTATTTATACATGTAATTGCCACCGTACCATTTTTCCGTGAGTTCAGAGGATATTTATACATGTAATTGCCACCGTGCCATCTTTCTCTGAGTTCTGGGGTATTTATATATGCAATTGCCACTGTGCCATCTTTCTCTGAGTTTGGGGTATTTATACATGTAATTGCCACTGTACCATTCCTCTCTGTCTTCTGGGGGTATTTATACATGTAATTGCCGCCGTTCCATCTTTCTCTGAGTTCTGGGGGTATTTATACATGTAGTTGCCACCGTACCATCTCGCTCAGAGTTCTGGGGTATTTATACATGTAATTGCCGCCGTTCCATCTTTCTCTTAGTTCTGGGGGTATTTATGCATGTCATTGCCACCGTACCATCTTTCTCTTAGTTCTGGGGGTATTTATACATGTAATTGCCACCATACCACCTTGCTCTGAGTTCTGTGAGTATTTATACATGTAATTGCCACCGTACCATCTTGCTCTGAGTTCTGGGGGTTTTTATACATGTAGTTGCCACCGTACCATCTCGCTCAAAGTTCTGGGGGTATTTATACATGTAGTTGCCACCATACCATCTTTCTCTGAGTTCTGGGGGTATTTATACACGTAATTGCCACCGTACCATCTTGCTCTGAGTTTTGGAGGTATTTATACATGTAGTTGCCACCGTACCATCTTGCTCAGAGTTCTGGGGGTATTTATACATGTAGTTGCCACCGTACCATCTTGATCAGAGTTCTGGGTTATTTATACATGTAATTGCCACCCTACCATCTTTCTCTTAGTTCTGGTGGTATTTATACATGGCATTGCCACCGTACCATCTTGCTCTGAGTTCTGGGGGTATTTATACATGTAATTGCCACCGTACCATTCCCCTCTGTCTTCTTGGGGTATTTATACATGTAATTGCCACCGTACCATCTTGCTCGGAGTTCTGGTGGAATTTATACATGTAATTGCCACCGTACCATCTTTCTGTATGTTCTGTGTTATTTATACATGTAATTGCCACCGTGCCATCTTGCTCAGAATTCTGGGGGTATTTATACATGTAGTTGCCACCCTACCATCTTGCTCTAAATTCTGGGGGTATTTATACATGTAATTGCCACCGTACCATTCCTCTCTGTCTTCTGGGGGTATTTATACATGTAATTGCCACCGTACCATTCCTCTCTGTCTTCTGGGGGAATTTATACATGTAATTGCCACCGTCCCATCTTTCTCTGAGTTCTGGGGGTATTTATACATGTAGTTGCCACCGTACCATCTTTCTCTTAGTTCTGGGGGTATTTATACATATAATTGACACCGTACCATCTTGCTCAGAGTTCTGGGGTATTTATTCATGTAATTGCCACCCTACCATCTTTCTCTTAGTTCTGGGGGTATTTATACATGTCATTGCCACCGTACCATCTTGCTCAGAGTTCTGGGGTATTTATACATGTAATTGCCACCCTACCATCTTTCTCTTAGTTCTGGAGTATTTATACACGTAATTGCCACCGTCCCATCTTTCTCTGAGTTCTGGAGTATTTATACACGTAATTGCCACCGTCCCATCTTTCTCTTAGTTTTGGGGGTATTTATACATGTAGTTGCCACCGTACCATCTTTCTCTTAGTTCTGTGAGTATTTATACACGTAATTGTCACCGTACCATCTTTCTCTGAGTTCTGGGGGTATTTATACACGTAATTGCCACCGTCCCATCTTTCTCTGAGTTCTGGGGTATTTATACATGTAATTGCCACCCTACCATCTTGCTCTAAATTCTGGGGGTATTTATACATGTAATTGCCACCGTACCATTCCTCTCTGTCTTCTGGAGGTATTTATACATGTAATTGCCACCGTACCATCTTTCTCTGAGTTCTTGGGGTATTTATACATGTAATTGCCACCCTACCATCTTTCTCTTAGTTCTGGGGGTATTTATGCATGTAATTGCCACCATACCATCTTGCTCTGAGTTCTGGGGGTATTTATACACGTAATTGCCACCTTACCATCTTGCTCTGAGTTCTGGGGGTATTTATACATGTAATTGCCACCCTACCATCTTTCTCTTAGTTCTGGGGGTATTTATGCATGTAATTGCCACCATACCATCTTGCTCTGAGTTCTGGGGGTATTTATAGATGTCATTGCCACCGTACCATCTTGCTCTGAGTTCTGGGGGTATTTATACATGTAGTTGCCACCGTACCATCTTGCTCAGAGTTCTGGGGTATTTATATATGTAATTGCCACCCTACTATCTTGTTCTAAATTCTGGTGGTATTTATACATGTAATTGCCACCGTACCATTCCTCTCTGTCTTCTGGGGGTATTTATACATGTAATTGCCACCGTACCATCTTGCTCTAAATTCTGGGGGTATTTATACATGTAGTTGCCACCGTACCATCTTTCTCTGAGTTCTGGGGGTATTTATACATGTAATTGCCACTGTACCATTTTTCCGTGAGTTCGGGGGATATTTATACATGTAATTGCCACCGTGCCATCTTGCTCAGAATTCTGGGGGAATTTATACATGTAGTTGCCACCGTACCATCTTTCTCTGAGTTCTGGGGGTATTTATACACGTATTTGCCACCGTACCATCTTGCTCTGAGTACTGGTGGTATTTATACATGTAGTTGCCACCGTACCATCTTGCTCAGAGTTCTGGGGTATTTATACATGTAATTGCCACCCTACCATCTTGCTCTAAATTCTGGGGGTATTTATACATGTAATTGCCACCGTACCATTCCTCTCTGTCTTCCGGGGGTATTTATACATGTAATTGCCACCGTACCATCTTGCTCTGTCTTCTGGGGCTATTTATACATGTAGTTGCCACCGTACCATCTTTCTCTTAGTTCTGGGGGTATTTATACATGTAGTTGCCACCCTACCATCTTGCTCTAAATTCTGGGGGTATTTATACATGTAATTGCCACCGTACCATTCCTCTCTGTCTTCTGGGGGTATTTATACATGTAATTGCCACCGTACCATTCCTCTCTGTCTTCTGGGGGAATTTATACATGTAATTGCCACCGTCCCATCTTTCTCTGAGTTCTGGGGGTATTTATACATGTAGTTGCCACCGTACCATCTTTCTCTTAGTTCTGGGGGTATTTATACATGTAGTTGCCATTCTACCATCTGTCTCTGAGTTCTGGGGGTATTTATACATATAATTGACACCGTACCATCTTGCTCAGAGTTCTGGGGTATTTATTCATGTAATTGCCACCCTACCATCTTTCTCTTAGTTCTGGGGGTATTTATACATGTCATTGCCACCGTACCATCTTGCTCAGAGTTCTGGGGTATTTATACATGTAATTGCCACCCTACCATCTTTCTCTTAGTTCTGGAGTATTTATACACGTAATTGCCACCGTCCCATCTTTCTCTGAGTTCTGGGGGTATTTATACACGTATTTGCCACCGTACCATCTTGCTCTGAGTACTGGTGGTATTTATACATGTAGTTGCCACCGTACCATCTTGCTCAGAGTTCTGGGGTATTTATACATGTAATTGCCACCCTACCATCTTGCTCTAAATTCTGGGGGTATTTATACATGTAATTGCCACCGTACCATTCCTCTCTGTCTTCCGGGGGTATTTATACATGTAATTGCCACCGTACCATCTTGCTCTGTCTTCTGGGGCTATTTATACATGTAGTTGCCACCGTACCATCTTTCTCTTAGTTCTGGGGGTATTTATACATGTAGTTGCCACCCTACCATCTTGCTCTAAATTCTGGGGGTATTTATACATGTAATTGCCACCGTACCATTCCTCTCTGTCTTCTGGGGGTATTTATACATGTAATTGCCACCGTACCATTCCTCTCTGTCTTCTGGGGGAATTTATACATGTAATTGCCACCGTCCCATCTTTCTCTGAGTTCTGGGGGTATTTATACATGTAGTTGCCACCGTACCATCTTTCTCTTAGTTCTGGGGGTATTTATACATGTAGTTGCCATTCTACCATCTGTCTCTGAGTTCTGGGGGTATTTATACATATAATTGACACCGTACCATCTTGCTCAGAGTTCTGGGGTATTTATTCATGTAATTGCCACCCTACCATCTTTCTCTTAGTTCTGGGGGTATTTATACATGTCATTGCCACCGTACCATCTTGCTCAGAGTTCTGGGGTATTTATACATGTAATTGCCACCCTACCATCTTTCTCTTAGTTCTGGAGTATTTATACACGTAATTGCCACCGTCCCATCTTTCTCTGAGTTCTGGAGTATTTATACACGTAATTGCCACCGTCCCATCTTTCTCTTAGTTTTGGGGGTATTTATACATGTAGTTGCCACCGTACCATCTTTCTCTTAGTTCTGTGAGTATTTATACACGTAATTGTCACCGTACCATCTTTCTCTGAGTTCTGGGGGTATTTATACACGTAATTGCCACCGTCCCATCTTTCTCTGAGTTCTGGGGTATTTATACATGTAATTGCCACCCTACCATCTTGCTCTAAATTCTGGGGGTATTTATACATGTAATTGCCACCGTACCATTCCTCTCTGTCTTCTGGAGGTATTTATACATGTAATTGCCACCGTACCATCTTTCTCTGAGTTCTTGGGGTATTTATACATGTAATTGCCACCCTACCATCTTTCTCTTAGTTCTGGGGGTATTTATGCATGTAATTGCCACCATACCATCTTGCTCTGAGTTCTGGGGGTATTTATACACGTAATTGCCACCGTACCATCTAGCTCTGAGTTCTGGGGGTATTTATACATGTAATTGCCACCCTACCATCTTTCTCTTAGTTCTGGGGGTATTTATGCATGTAATTGCCACCATACCATCTTGCTCTGAGTTCTGGGGGTATTTATAGATGTCATTGCCACCGTACCATCTTGCTCTGAGTTCTGGGGGTATTTATACATGTAGTTGCCACCGTACCATCTTGCTCAGAGTTCTGGGGTATTTATATATGTAATTGCCACCCTACTATCTTGTTCTAAATTCTGGTGGTATTTATACATGTAATTGCCACCGTACCATTCCTCTCTGTCTTCTGGGGGTATTTATACATGTAATTGCCACCGTACCATCTTGCTCTAAATTCTGGGGGTATTTATACATGTAGTTGCCACCGTACCATCTTTCTCTGAGTTCTGGGGGTATTTATACATGTAATTGCCACTGTACCATTTTTCCGTGAGTTCGGGGGATATTTATACATGTAATTGCCACCGTGCCATCTTGCTCAGAATTCTGGGGGAATTTATACATGTAGTTGCCACCGTACCATCTTTCTCTGAGTTCTGGGGGTATTTATACACGTATTTGCCACCGTACCATCTTGCTCTGAGTACTGGTGGTATTTATACATGTAGTTGCCACCGTACCATCTTGCTCAGAGTTCTGGGGTATTTATACATGTAATTGCCACCCTACCATCTTGCTCTAAATTCTGGGGGTATTTATACATGTAATTGCCACCGTACCATTCCTCTCTGTCTTCCGGGGGTATTTATACATGTAATTGCCACCGTACCATCTTGCTCTGTCTTCTGGGGCTATTTATACATGTAGTTGCCACCGTACCATCTTTCTCTTAGTTCTGGGGGTATTTATACATGTCATTGCCACCGTACCATCGTGCTCTGAGTTCTGGGGGTATTTATACATGTAATTGCCACCGTACCATTCCTCTCTGTCTTCTGGGGGTATTTATACATGTAATTGCCCCCGTACCATCTTTCTCTGAGTTATTGGGGTATTTATACATGTAATTGCCTCTGTACCATTTTGCTCAGAGTTCTGGGGGTATTTATACATGTAATTGCCACCGTCCAATCTTGCTCTGAGCTCTGGGGGTATTTATACATGTAATTGCCACTGTACCATCTTTCTCTGATTTCTGGGGGTATTTATGCATGTAATTGCCACCGTACCATCTTGCACAATCACAACAGAGGGTGAAGCATTATATACTGGTGAACCAAGGACCTTACATGGAGCAGCTTTAATTGCATTGTTTGCCCTGTTAAGCTTAAAGGGGACCCGTCACCCCAAAAAAAATATTCCAAATCCTATTTTATCTCAATAGTCTCATTAATTAAACTGTATGAATTATTTGAAACTTGTTTCCTTTGGTCTGGAATTCTTAATTATAACAAGCAGGCAGGAGGCATTTTGTTGACACTGTTATTAAGGCAAGCCTTGTATCATCTCAGAACCTTGTTTGTGCAGCAAAATGGGGGACCTGATGTCCATCCCAATGCTCTGATCACACAATTAAATGGTGAAGAGAGCAGGGGAATGTTAAAAAAGTTAAGCTACTGCCTGCCTAAGGCATAGAGATGGGGCAGGCAAAATTTGATTGACAGCTGAGCTTTATAAATAGGTTTGCAACAGGTATGAATGCTTTAAAAGAAAAAAAAAATTGGATTGCATGTTTAATTTGAAAAGGACTTTTATTGTACAGGTTTGGTGATAGCTTGGGTGATTAAAGCAATAGGCAAACAGTAGCACAAGTCCTTTTCAATGCATGTTGACTCCAGCAAATCTGCTTATAGATTCATGATATTTTCTCTTTAGTGGAAAAGGAAACCTCTGGCACCCTAAAAAAAGAGTTGGGGTTTTCCATATCACCCATTCTTTGTTTCCTGCTCAGCATCATTTGTCCATTGAGCTTAAAGCAAGACACACTTATCCAAGCTCCCAGTAGATTCTCCATCTCTGCCAGTTCTGTATCTCATAGAAACATAGTCTGATGGCTTGTGCATAAGAAGAGATGGTGTCTTTCAGCTTTTAGGACCCATACATCTTTCTAAAAATACATGTTGGACATGCAGAACGGAGTACAGGGTATGTAGCCAGGCCCAGATTTGTGGAAAGGCCACCTAGGCCCGGGCCTAGGGCGGCAGGATTTTAGGGTGGCGGCATGCTGCCCAACCACACCCACATTGGTTTAAAAACACTGGGGATGCGCTGGAGACAATAATTTTTTTTTAATTTCCTGTGCGCCTATCCCCATTGCTCCTGTCCAGATGATGAAAATTTGCACAAATAAAGGGGAGGGGACAGGGTCGATGAACGGCATGGGCCTAGGGGCACCAACTATGTAAATCCGGCCCTGTATGTAACACTTTGAGCCTGCATGTGGGGGGGCATTAGTTGGAAAGATTTTCATATTCTTTAAAAATTAACAAGCCATTATATAACTTACATTCCTGGTGCAATGTACCTTTAAAAACATACTTGGATACAGTTTATGGGCAAAGCAAAATAAATCCTGGTTGAAATTGGAGCACCAGTGAGTGTGTGTGTAATAAGCTCTAGCAGAAACACTGAGCATTATGTGACACTGTAGCTGGGTTTGAGGAGCAGAAACCTAATGTTGTTGGCACCAGTGTCATCTAGAGCTTATTTATGTATTTTATTTTGTCTGATACATTGTGCACTTCACTTCATATTTTGTTAACCCTCAAGATGATGTGCCTGGGAAGTGCAGGAAAATGTAATTTTCTCTCATAGTGATGCCTGCCAAAAAAAATAAAATGTTTATTTCTCCTGCAGAAAGTGTAACTTCCAGTATATTGTGTACATTTACCATGTCCAAGATTGCTAGAGCAGAAGGTTCCTATTACTGTAAAGAATATGGTACCATGTGAAAAATATGCTGTTAAAATAGAGCTTGCTGTTGCTTAAATAGAATATAGGACCCTGAGCTACCCATCTCCTCCATATATGTTCAACATATTTGGGGTTCCTTCAGTACTATTTCAAATTCTAGCCTTGCACTGCATAAAGTCCAGAAGATGGAGGAGCCTCCTGGAAGATAGGTTCAAAATGCCGTGGAGGGTAATGGGATTTTAACATGACAAGCTTGGGACTGCTGGGCTAAGAAACAGCAGAGCAATTATATTCTGTAATACTCAGGACAAAAATTCATAATGTAAAGCAGGGCTTGACTTGATGGTGGCCTCCAGCCCTACTGAACAACATTGCAGGTAAAGGAATGCGAGCAGGGCCCCTTGTGGTTTTTTAAATTATCAGCTAACCAGTTGGGTTGGAGGCCCTACATGTGGGTGTTAAGAATTAAAACTGTAGGGTGATGAGTTTAATTCTTCTTAGACAATAGAATATGTGTATATAATAGTATATTAGAGCTCACGTTGTTCAATTACCTGCAACTTGGTGCTTTTGTATGACCATGGAGCTTTTAGGTGACTAATAATATCCTTATTTAGGTATAGGACATTTTATCCAGAATGCTTGGGACCAGGGACTTTCTGCATAATTTGGCTCTTCCACCTTAAGTCTAGAAAATCATGTAAACATTAAAAATAAACCCAATAGGCTGGTTTTGCTTCCAATAAGGATTAATTATATCTTAGTTTGGCTCAAGTACAAGCTACTGTTTTATTATTTTAGAGAAAAGGGAAATCATTTTTAAAAAGTTTGGATTATTTGGATTAAAGGAAGTCTATAGGAGATGGCCTTCCCTTAACTTGGAGCTTTCTGGATATCAGATTTACGGATAACGGATCTCATACCTGTATACAAAAAAAAAAACTTTGCATTTGGGGGGGGGTTGTTTGAATGTTTTTGCTGTAAGCCATTGTAACGTCTTGTCACACCATTCAACCCAGTAGTTATTACCAGGTGACTCATTACAGCTGAGTGAGATGCTAAACCTTTATACTAGGCAGAGCCTATAATAACATAAACTGTATGGTAGCATGATCATTTAAAAGCCTTCAGCTGAGCCGTTAACAATAAGGAAAAAACCTGTTTCTAGTATTTCTTGGTACCTCTGTTCTTTTGTTTGTAATTATTACCTCCCTAAAGTGCAGCAATGTGGAATATTTTTATGCTTAATTCTTAATGTAGCCTTTAACATCCCACAATTATGCAGCTCTTTAGTAATAAAAGGAATGGCTGTAATAGATCTCCGCTAACACAGAATGGCCTCGGCATGGAAGAATGAATGGAAATGATGATGGATCAGTGAAATAATCAGTTTAATGGGGATTAGTTGTAGTTTAATAGCGCAGCGCAGAATGGAGTGGAAATGTGCCGGCTGCTATGTGCTCAGTACAATACGGTGAATTTGCAAGTAGAACAGAAAGATTTGCAGGGTATGCTGGGTTTCATTGGAACAAATACTGTCTGTTATGTACAAGTCAGAAGATATTAGATGTGGTTTCGAGAAAATGATAGCAATAGTACACAGTGTACTTGACAACTGTTAATGATGTTGCAGAATTTAATATATTGCAATATAGTAACGGCTCCATTTGGCACAGTGCTAAAAACTTGCAAAGGTCTTGCCCACTTTTAAAGGCCATGCCCAACAGAGTAGCCATAATTATTACATATGTTTTGTACATGTTAAGTACAATTCACCTTTTTTGATTCATAGAAAATTGGGCAAAGGTTGATATACACATAACCTTAATATACAACATAAAATAGTACATTGACCCCCAGTCACACCACCATTAAATGGCAAAGTGCCCTTAGCATTACATGGCACAGTGACCTTAACATGAAATGGTAAAAAAAAAACCCAGAACACAGTCCACGTAGTTCAGCACACAGATTCAAGAAAAGCTATGTTACTTTGCTACTAATGCTTCATATTAAAAATAAAAAAAGACCATATATATATATTTTGCAGAGAATTCTTTTAGGATTTGGGTGTATATAATACTAGTGTGGATATAAACAGAAACTTCGAATTGATCTTCATTTTTTTGTCTTGGCCCTAAAATTATGGGGCCAATAACCCAAAAGAAGTGTAGGCCTGGCCTAAACCCCACCATGAAAGGTAACATAGTTATATTAAGTATGTAAAACTGGTAGCAAATCAATTATAATTCATTCCTTTGTTGTACGACAAAGTTGTAGTGATTGTTCGACAGTCTATAAACAGTCGCTAAAGCTTTTCTGCAACATTTCTCGTTCGTGCTTTTTTTTTTTATTTTTTTTTTTTTGGATCTTTTGATAAATGACTTACATTCGTGGAAATGAGTTTATTTTGGTTTCAAAAAGCTCTAATACTGCTAAAATTCGACCTTCAAAAAAATGGGTCAAGTGTTTTGCCAGAGGCTGTGATATTTTAGGATAAATAAAAAATGAGGTGCTATGTTAACTGATTTTGTTGCCTTTGTTGCAAAATGTTAAATATATTTCCCAGTAAACAGTATTTATTCTTTATTAATACGGTATTCACACAGTGCCTTACAAAGCTCCATATACATGGGGTATGTGTATTTTCTTAAAGATTCAAGAGCTTCACTTTACATTTTCATTAATGCCATTAGCAATAGTTTACATCCCAGGGAAATGGCACATGGCGTCTTTTGATATTTGCTCATATACTATTTGTCATTATGCCCCTTGCCATTATCCAGACATCAGCAATTTTCCAATAAAGTTTATTTTACCTACTCTCTTCCTATTAGATTTGTTTAATTTGCCAGCGGATCCCCACCCTTTATTTCCCCCCCCATTATGTTGGCTGATGGTGAGAATATTCTCTGATTTAACGTTTAATTGCAAACATTCATTTTCGTAACGTGTGTTGCTGTTTCTCTGTTCCGACCTGTTGGATGTTTCCTATGGAATCAGCAGCAAAAGTGTTTTTATCATCATAACTATTTGTGTTATTGCCGGTTCCTAGCAATATACAATGAAGGAAGGCATGATTACAAATATAAATGATGTACAATTATACAGAGCATCCTAAACATGATGTACCTGGAGTATTGCTGATGAGAAAGTATAAATCAATAGGAATGCACAGGAGATTGAAGGCATGCAAGGGGCTGGGGACTGGAATTAGTTGAATCTTGTTGCCTTGATTGATATGTTGTTTTGATAGATTGTTCTGGGAAAAGTGCCAATCAACTGAAATACAAACATCTGTTCTCACATTCTGTGTATATCCAGACTAGTAAAGTGCCCGTCGTTGGCAAGACAAATTAGGGATAAATTACATTTTACAAAAATACCCTTGCTAAAACATTTTTCAGTTGATGATGCCTTGCAGAATGACTCAGAAACACAGAATTTGACATCTGATAAGAACCATTTGGCTAGTCGGGTCTGCCAGTTCAGCTGTTTATTCAGGACGGCACAAGCATCCTCCTAAACAGGATATGTCAAACTGGCATGTTGAGGCTGCATGTGACCCTCTTTGTTCTAATAACGGGCCCTTGGCAATATCTTGGAATTTGGATTAAATACAGTGCCCTTGATTTTAAATCTACCTATATTACCTCTTTAGGGCTCTTACAGACGAGCGTTTTTACCTGCGCTCTCCTGCGTTCCGTTTCTCTGCGTTTAGCCGCAGGGGAGCGCAGAGATAGACGCATTACATTTTTTCCAATGGGGCTGTACTCACACAGAAAGCTCCAAATTACAGTGAAGACCTTCTCCCATAGACCCCATTTTAATCAAATATTTTTTTATAAATCTTTATTAGAGGCAAAACAATTCTTTTTTTTGTTTATTTAATACAGGTATGCAATTTGACAAAGCTCGCTGAGCGTGCGAAACGCACGTCAGGCGCACCTTACTAATTTTAGCTCAATTAGGCAGGGAGCTCATTTGCTGTAGTTTAAGTTACTTCTGCTGTAACATACCTCACCGCTGACCACACAGCACCACTGGGGGTGTGTCAAGGGTGGGGGGTTGAATGGCAACATAGTGGCTAACATTGAAATAAAGTAACGCCGATAACAGAATCTCTATAGACAGGCTTTTGAACCTTACATTTCCTGTCACATGAGGGTGTTTTCGGAAATCGTTGTGGGCTGATACGTATGATGCCCACGGTTCATCTTGATTTGACTAAGAATCGTATCTTATATCATTATGTACTCACTAGTGGATTAACCCTTTGGGGAATTGAGTGCTACCACTATGGCCATTTTGCCATAACTTACAAAACTTAATTTAGGTAATCGCCATGATGATGCTTCTTATATGATCCTATCAGGTTTGAATACGATCAATTGCTAAGCATCTGGGGCAGACTACTTAATTCAGCAAAATATGGGCTCCTCCTTTTTGTAATTTTAATCACTTTTGATTTTTCACCCTTGGGTTATTTTAATACATACCAATAAAGGTTAAGTTTTACCTTCCTTGTTCAAGGGATTTATGGAATAATAAATGGGGTGGTGCAACTTTTGGGTCATTCTTTACTCTCTACTGAATAATATCTGAAGGCAATAATCTATGTATGTGGCTTTTATGAAGCTGCATTTAGGAAACCAATACCTCACTGTAAAATGTCCCTACAGAGATCATTTTGTATATCGTGGGTCCCAACTGCCCAGAAAAAAGACAAGAAGATGTGATTTTTTTTTAGTTTGAAATTTGGTGGAAAAAACTGTGTAGGTGGCCCTTTGGGACTTCCAGGAGGTTAGTTGAAAAATAATGTTGGAATGTTAAAACCATTTGTACACAAAAAGAAAATCCTCATTTGTATGTGTAGTCTAATGTAAATGAGGTTATGCAAAAAAGCACATTACTTATTCAAAATGAAGCTTATGTGATTTAAAAGTGACATTATGTATTTATATAAATTACATTCATTCCATTTATACCTCAGCATTAATGTTTTTTATTTAGTGTAATAAAAGGGTGTTCTTATTATACAGGTATGGGAACCGTTATCTAGAAACCCATTTTCCAGAAAGTTCCGAATTACGAATGGCAGTCTCCCATAGACTCCATTTTATCCAAACAATCCAAACTTTTAAAAATATTTTCTCTGTAATAATTAAAATGTACCTTGTACCTGATCCAAACTAAGGGCTCTTACTGAAGAGCGGTTGTAGCTGCGCTCCCCTGCGTTTCGTTTTTCTGCTTTCAGCCGCAGGGGAGCACAGGAATAGACGCATTACATTTTTTCCAATGGGGCTGTACTCACACAGGCGTGTGTATGCGCCGAACACAGGTTAAGAAGCAACATGCTGCATTTTTCCTGCGTTCGGCGCCTACACGCGCCTGTGTGAGTACAGCCCCATTGGAAAAAACGTAATGTGTCTATTCCTGCGCTCCCCTGCGACTGAACGCAGAAAAACGGAACGCTCGTCAGTAAGAGCCCTTAGATACAATTAATCCTTATTGGGAGCAAAACCAGCATATTAGGGTTATCTAATGTTTACAAGGTTTTCTAGTAGACTTAAGGTGTGAAGATCGAAATTATAGAAAGATCACTTATCCGGAAAGCGCCAGGTCCCGAGCATTCTGGATAACTGGTCCCATACCTGTATTAAAATGTATGCATAATTTTAAATAAAGTTACATAGTTACATAGTTAAATCAGGTTGAAAAAAGACATCAAGTTCAACCCCTACAAATGAAAACCCAGCATCCATACACGCACACCCCTTCGTTCTTTCACATAAATTCTATATACCCATACCTATACTAACTATAGAATTTAGTATCACAATAGCCTTTGATATTATGTCTGTCCAAGAAATCATCCAAGCCATTCTTAAAGGCATTAACAGAATCAGCCATCACAACATCACCCGGCAGTGCATTCCACAACCTCACTGTCCTGACTGTGAAGAACCCCCTACGTTGCTTCAAATGAAAGTTCCTTTCTTTTAGTCTAAAGGGGTGGCCTCTGGTGTGGCGATCCTCTTTATGGGTAAAAAAAAGTTATTATTGGATTAGTGATGATGCTGGAGGTTTTTTTTTCAAATGCCCTTGAAATTGACGGCGGGGGGGGGGGGGGGGCGCGCGCAACAGAAGAAGTCGGCGCTTGGACAATGCGGCCTTGGGGCGCCACAATTTGAAATCCGGCCCTGTCTAGTCCAGTTGTTAAGCTGAGCTTTTACGAATAGATCCAATTATTTAGCGACCTTTTCCCTATTTGCCAGATGCCAGGCCAAATAAGGCTCCTCTAGTTGTTTATCCCACGGTCACTGATTGGCTCTATGTAACCACTCAGTAGAGGCATCAGTGATCCAATGCTGCCCTCATCCAACCTACATGATACATAAATGACTTTGGGGTAAGGGCTTATGATGTCTTAAGGGTAAGGGCTTATGATATTAGTTGCTGGAGTAAATTTCCATCAGATTCTGCTCTAGCAGATTGACAGTAAAAGGTTGACTTTTCCCAGTAAATGATAATAAACCAGTTGGATAATGATCTAATGTACTTATTTTATTCTCTGCCTTGCATCCACTCCTGCCCATCTGGCTCCGTTTCCACAGCTGATGTTGCGGAGCCTTTGCTTCTGTCATGCACCAGGGAAGCATATGAGTGAGCGCTGTGCTAATTCCTATTAGACTCAGTAGGGGATATAATTAAGATGCTTCAGCCTGGCGATGCATGGCATTCTGTCACTCTGATTGGCCTTGATTGCTGAAGCTAATTGCTTCTATGCTTTGCTAGTTGGCTGCAGCCAGTAGCTTAAGGGCTCTTACTCACTGGCGTTCTGACCTGCGCTCCCCTGCGTTCCGTCTTTTGGCGTTCAGCCGCAGGGGAGCGCAGGAATAGACGCATGCCATTATTTCAAATGGGGCTGTACTCATTGAGACGCGTGTAGGCGCCGACCGCAGGAAAAATGTTGCATGTTGCGTCTCAACCTGCATTCGGTGCCTACACGCGCCAGAGTGAGTACGGCCCCATTTGAAATAATGACATGCGTCTATTCCTGCGCTCCCCTGCGGCTGAACGCCATAAGACGGAACGCAGGGGAGCGCAGGTCAGAACGCCAGTGAGTAAGAGCCCTAAAAAGGTGGTCCACCTTTAAGTTAAATTCTAAGCAACTTTTCATTTGGTTTTCATTATTTATTTTGTACAGTTTTTTTAATTATTCGCCTTCTTCTTCTGACTCTTTCCAGCTTTCAAGTGGGCGTCGCTGACCCATCTAAAAATCAAATGCTCTGTAAGGCTACAGATTGTATTGTTATTGCTAATTTTTATCACGCATATTTCTATTCTCTCCTATTCATTTTCCAGTCTCTTATTATCAATGCATGGTTGCTAGGGTAATTTGGACCTAGCTACCAAATTCCGTAAAATGCAATTGAAAAAGCTGATGAATAAAAATTAGGGATGCACCGAATCCAGGATTTGGTTCGGGATTCGGCCAGGATTCAGCCTTTTTCAGCAGGATTTGGATTCGGCCGAATCCTTCTACTCGGCCGAACCAAATCATAATTTGCATATGCAAATTAGGGGCGGGGAGGGAAAGTCCATGACTTTTTGTCAGAAAACAAGGAAGTAAAAAAATGGTTTCCCCTTCCTGGCCCTAATTTGCATATGCAAATTAGGATGCGGTTCGGTATTCGGCCGAATATTTCACCAAGGATTCGGGGGGTTCGGCCAAATCCATAAAAGTGGATTCGGTGCATCCATAAAATATAGTATGTTTGGCTAACTAACTATATTGAAAACGTTTTTTCATTTTGCACAGCCTATGTATTTACCCAGCTTTTATTTTTATAATGAACTGTTCCTTTAAAGAAGATCTCTGCACCAGCCATGAAAGCAATGAAAATGGAGTTTGTATAATAGTATTTACAGTAAAGGGCTGCATTGTCTGACTTGTATAAGTTTACCTACTTTAAAATTCACTTTAAAATTTTAATGTAATATTTAAAATACACATACATACTAAAATGATAAAGGTTGAAATTCCCAGACGTACACATTTACATTTTAGGCACCCAGGATAGATGCATGCAGTCTAGCAATTGCTGTGGATCCTTGTATAACCTGTTTCAGCTACTCATTTCAGTTGCAATAAGGCCAATTGCACAGTGGGTACCATGGTCCTCTTTAGTTATTGGCAAATTTGCGCCGTTTAGCTTAGCCGAAAAATTTAATTTCCCTTGAAATTCGCGAAACGGAAAAAAACTTAGCGAAAGGCCCAAAAACGGACGCCGGCGAAAATGTGCCGATGTCCATATTTTTTTGAAACTGGCGAATTTTCGTGGCCGTTTTGCAAATTTATTCGCTGGCGCTGAATCGCGCAAATTCACTGCGCAAAGAACAATACCTCCCTCCTTCTGTAAAAGTTTCCTTTTCATTCATTTTTGGCACATCCATTAATATCTATGTGCAGGGTAAAGGGCTATGTATATGTAGGGACCCATAAGTCTAATGGCCCTTATGGCTTCATTCCCTGCCAGTGCCTGCTTTTCCCTGTTGCTGGGTTAAAACCCATGTAACAACTTATACATTGTTTGCATACCCTTTCTATAAGTTCTAGGTTGAGATCACTTTCTGCAGTGTTGTAACAAAGTGCTTTGCAGGGAGGGGCACTTATTCTTTGGCCTGCAGCAGTCGAGCTGGGCAGTGGATCCATAGAGCCTGGAGTCAAAAAGGCCCCAGAAGTATCGGGGTACAGGGACTCCCTGAACGAGGTGAACTAGTGTGTAGTGTAGCTCCTGTTATAGCACTCTATAGAGAGTGAGATTAGTGAGAAAAAGCAGCTCAAGCTCCAACTAGGAGGTTAGAAGGGAGTAGCTCTCCCCCGGGCTTTGCTTTGTCTGTAGTGAAGGGACCGCAGTAGTGACGAGGGAATTAGGCTAAGTGTAACCCTGTTCCAAGTCTGCTGTGGGGGTCCAAGCCACACGAGGTACCGAAATCCTGGAAAGTGATCTCTCAACTCCTTTGGGCTATGCCTAGTGTGGTGTGTCTATATGTCGTCTCTGCTACACCTTGTGACTGTACTTGGAGATGTACTGTGGCTACGTCTTGTGTGAGTATTACAATCCCTGTGGCGCTTTGTTTTAAATAACACCTGTTCTACTGTTTTGCAAAGAAACCCTGGTGTCCAACTCTATTTTTGTGTATTTTTGGCAGTAGTGAGTTGTAGTTTAACAACATCAGCACGTGTGTTTCCATTTTTTGCGTAAGCCCATCCTGGTGAAAGAGGGTCGTGTGTAGCCCATGCTCTATCACACTAATTGGAAATTGTCTAAATCAGCCAATTAGGTGTTACATATAATTAATTAGCAACAGGGCCGGATTTACATAGAAGGCGCCCCTAGGCCCACTGCCGTTCGACGACCCTGTCCTCTTACTCATGAGCGTTTTTACCTGCACTCCCCTGCGTTCCGTTTTTCGGCGTTCAGCCGCAGGGGAGCGCAGGAATAGACGCATATCATTTTTTCAAATGGGGCTGTACTCACACAGGCGCATGTAGGCGCCGAACGCAGGTTGAGACGCAACATGCTGCATTTCTCCTGTATTTATACATGTAATTGCCACTGTACCATCTTTCTCTGAGTTCTGGGGGTATTTATACATGTCATTGCCACCATACCATCTTGCTCTAAGTTCTGGGGTATTTATACATGTAATTGCCCCCTTACCATCTTTCTCTGAGTTCTGGGGTATTTATACACTTAATTTCCACCGTCCCATCTTTCTCTTAGTTCTGGGGGTATTTATACATGTAGTTGCCACCCTACCATCTTTCTCTTAGTTCTGGGGGTATTTATACATGTAGTTCCCACCGTACCATCTTTCTCTTAGTTCTGGGGGTATTTATACATGTAGTTCACACCGTACCATCTTGCTCAGAGTTCTGGGGGTATTTAAACATGTAATTGCCACCCTACCATCTTTCTCTTAGTTCTGGGGGTATTTATACATTTAGTTGCCACCGTACCATCTTGCTCGGAGTTCTGGGGGAATTTATACATGTAATTGCCACCGTACCATCTTTCTCTTAGTTCTGGGGTATTTATACATGTAATTGCCCCCTTACCATCTTTCTCTGAGTTCTGGGGTATTTATACACGTAATTGCCACCTTACCATCTTTCTCTTAGTTCTGGGGGTATTTATACATGTAATTGCCACCGTACCATCTTTCTCTAAGTTCTGGGGTATTTTTACACGTAATTGCCACCCTACCATCTTTCTCTAAGTTCTGTGGTATTTATACATGTAATTGCCACCTTACCATCTTTCTCTGAGTTCTGGGGTATTTTTACACGTAATTGCCACCGTCCCATCTGCCTCTGAGTTGTTGGGGTATTTATACATGTAGTTGCCACCCTACCATCTTTCTCTTAGTTCTGGGGGTATTTATACATGTAATTGCCACCATACCATCTTGCTCTGAGTTCTGGGGGTATTTATACATGTCATTGCCACCGTACCATCTTGCTCTAAATTCTGGGGGTATTTATACATGTAATTGCCACCGTACCATTCCTCTCTGTCTTCTGGGGGTATTTATACATGTAGTTGCCACCGTACCATCTTGCTCAGAGTTCTGGGGTATTTATACATGTAATTGCCACCCTACCATCTTGCTCTAAATTCTGGGGGTATTTATACATGTAATTGCCACCGTACCATTCCTCTCTGTCTTCTGGGGGTATTTATACATGTAATTGCCACCGTACCATCTTGCTCGGAGTACTGGGGGAATGTATACATGTAATTGCCACCGTACCATCTTTCTCTAAATTCTGGGGTATTTATACATGCAATTGCCACCATACCATCTTTCTCTGAGTTCTGGGGGTATTTATACATTTAGTTGCCACCGTACCATCTTGCTCAGAGTTCTGGGGAATTTATTCATGTAATTGCCACCCTACCATCTTTCTCTTAGTTCTGTGAGTATTTATACATGTAATTGCCACTGTACCATCTTTCTCTGAGTTCTGGGGGTATTTATACACGTAATTGCCACCGTACCATCTTGCCCAGAGTTCTGGGGGTATTTATACATGTAGTTGCCACTGTACCATCTGTCTCTTAGTTCTGGTGGTATTTATACATGGCATTGCCACCGTACCATCTTGCTCTGAGTTCTGGGGGTATTTATACATGTAGTTGCCACCGTACCATCTCGCTCAGAGTTCTGGGGTATTTATACATATAATTGCCACCGTACCATCTTGCTCGGAGTTCTGGGGGAATTTATACATGTAATTGCCACCGTTCCATCTTTCTCTAAGTTCTGGGGGTATTTATACATGTAGTTGCCACCGTACCATCTTGCTCTGAGTTCTGGGGGTATTTATACATGTAGTTGCCACCGTACCATCTTGCTCAGAGTTCTGGGGTATTTATACATGTAGTTGCCACCGTACCATCTTGCTCTGTCTTCTGGGGCTATTTATACATGTAGTTGCCACCGTCCCATCTTGCTCTGTCTTCTGGGGCTATTTATACATGTAGTTGCCACCGTACCATCTTGCTCTGTCTTCTGGGGCTATTTATACATGTAGTTGCCACCGTACCATCTTGCTCTGAGTTCTGGGGGTATTTATACATGTAGTTGCCACCGTACCATCTTGCTCTGTCTTCTGGGGCTATTTATACATGTAGTTGCCACCGTACCATCTTGCTCTGAGTTCTGGGGGTATTTATACATGTAGTTGCCACCGTACCATCTTGCTCAGAGTTCTGGGGTATTTATACAGGTCATTGCCACCGTACCATCTTGCTCTGAGTTCTGGGGGTATTTATATATGTAATTGCCACCGTACCATCTTGCTCTGTCTTCTGGGGCTATTTATACATGTAGTTGCCACCATACCATCTTTCTCTTAGTTCTGGGGGTATTTATACATGTAATTGCCACCCTACCATCTTTCTCTTAGTTCTGGGGGTATTTATACATGTCATTGCCACCGTACCATCTTGCTCAGAGTTCTGGGGTATTTATACATGTAATTGCCACCCTACCATCTTGCTCTTAGTTCTGGGGGTATTTATACATGTCATTACCACCGTACCATCTTGCTCTGAGTTCTGGGGGTATTTCTTCATGTAGTTTCCACCGTACCATCTTGCTCAGAGTTCTGGGGTATTTCTACACGTAATTGCCACCGTACCATCTTGCTCTGAGTTCTGGGGGTATTTATACATGTAGTTGCCACCCTACCATCTTTCTCTTAGTTCTGGGGGTATTTATACATGTAATTGCCACCGTACCATCTTTCTCTAAGTTCTGGGGTATTTTTACACGTAATTGCCACCCTACCATCTTTCTCTAAGTTCTGTGGTATTTATACATGTAATTGCCACCCTACCATCTTTCTCTAAGTTCTGGGGTATTTTTACACGTAATTGCCACCCTACCATCTTGCTCTAAATTCTGGGGGTATTTATACATGTAATTGCCACCGTACCATTCCTCTCTGTCTTTTGGGGGTATTTGTACATGTAATTGCCACCGTACCATCTTGCTCGGAGTTCTGGGGGAATTTATACATGTAATTGCCACCGTACCATCTTTCTCTTAGTTCTGGGGGTATTTATACATGTCATTGCCACCATACCATCTTTCTCTGAGTTCTGGGGGTATTTATACATTTAGTTGCCACCGTACCATCTTGCTCAGAGTTCTGGGGAATTTATTCATGTAATTGCCACCCTACCATCTTTCTCTTAGTTCTGTGAGTATTTATACATGTAATTGCCACTGTACCATCTTTCTCTGAGTTCTGGGGGTATTTATACACGTAATTGCCACCGTACCATCTTGCCCAGAGTTCTGGGGTATTTATACATCTAATTGCCACCGTACCATCTGTCTCTTAGTTCTGGTGGTATTTATACATGGCATTGCCACCGTACCATCTTGCTCTGAGTTCTGGGGGTATTTATACATGTAGTTGCCACCGTACCATCTCGCTCAGAGTTCTGGGGTATTTATACATATAATTGCCACCGTACCATCTTGCTCGGAGTACTGGGGGAATTTATACATGTAATTGCCACCGTTCCATCTTTCTCTAAGTGCTGGGGGTATTTATACATGTAGTTGCCACCGTACCATCTTGCTCTGAGTTCTGGGGGTATTTATACATGTAGTTGCCACCGTACCATCTTGCTCAGAGTTCTGGGGTATTTATACATGTAGTTGCCACCGTACCATCTTGCTCTGTCTTCTGGGGCTATTTATACATGTAGTTGCCACCGTCCCATCTTGCTCTGAGTTCTGGGGGTATTTATACATGTAGTTGCCACCGTACCATCTTGCTCAGAGTTCTGGGGTATTTATACATGTAGTTGCCACCGTACCATCTTGCTCTGTCTTCTGGGGCTATTTATACATGTAGTTGCCACCGTACCATCTTGCTCTGAGTTCTGGGGGTATTTATACATGTAGTTGCCACCGTACCATCTTGCTCAGAGTTCTGGGGTATTTATACAGGTCATTGCCACCGTACCATCTTGCTCTGAGTTCTGGGGGTATTTATATATGTAATTGCCACCGTACCATCTTGCTCTGTCTTCTGGGGCTATTTATACATGTAGTTGCCACCATACCATCTTTCTCTTAGTTCTGGGGGTATTTATACATGTAATTGCCACCCTACCATCTTTCTCTTAGTTCTGGGGGTATTTATACATGTCATTGCCACCGTACCATCTTGCTCAGAGTTCTGGGGTATTTATACATGTAATTGCCACCCTACCATCTTGCTCTTAGTTCTGGGGGTATTTATACATGTCATTACCACCGTACCATCTTGCTCTGAGTTCTGGGGGTATTTCTTCATGTAGTTTCCACCGTACCATCTAGCTCAGAGTTCTGGGGTATTTCTACACGTAATTGCCACCGTACCATCTTGCTCTGAGTTCTGGGGGTATTTATACATGTAGTTGCCACCCTACCATCTTTCTCTTAGTTC
Organism: Xenopus petersii; assembly: GCA_038501925.1. NCBI lineage: Eukaryota > Metazoa > Chordata > Amphibia > Anura > Pipidae > Xenopus > Xenopus petersii. The sequence continues at coordinate 110,275,464 of CM076686.1, forward strand.
TGGGGGTATTTATACATGTAATTGCCACCGTACCATCTTTCTCTAAGTTCTGGGGTATTTTTACACGTAATTGCCACCCTACCATCTTTCTCTAAGTTCTGTGGTATTTATACATGTAATTGCCACCCTACCATCTTTCTCTAAGTTCTGGGGTATTTTTACACGTAATTGCCACCCTACCATCTTGCTCTAAATTCTGGGGGTATTTATACATGTAATTGCCACCGTACCATCTTGCTCGGAGTTCTGGGGGAATTTATACATGTAATTGCCACCGTACCATCTTTCTCTTAGTTCTGGGGGTATTTATACATGTCATTGCCACCGTACCATCTTTCTCTTAGTTCTGGGGGAATTTATACATGTAATTGCCCCCTTACCATCTTTCTCTGAGTTCTGGGGTATTTATACACTTAATTTCCACATTCCCATCTTTCTCTTAGTTCTGGGGGTATTTATACATGTAGTTGCCACCCTACCATCTTTCTCTTAGTTCTGGGGGTATTTATACATGTAGTTCCCACCGTACCATCTTGCTCAGAGTTCTGGGGGTATTTAAACATGTAATTGCCACCCTACCATCTTTCTCTTAGTTCTGGGGGTATTTATACATTTAGTTGCCACCGTACCATCTTGCTCGGAGTTCTGGGGGAATTTATACATGTAATTGCCACCGTACCATCTTTCTCTTAGTTCTGGGGTATTTATACATGTAATTGCCCCCTTACCATCTTTCTCTGAGTTCTGGGGTATTTATACACGTAATTTCCACCGTCCCATCTTTCTCTGAGTTCTGGGGGTATTTTTACATGTAGTTGCCACCGTACCATCTTGCTCAGAGTTCTGGGGGTATTTATACATGTAATTGCCACCTTACCATCTTGCTCAGAGTTCTTGGGGTGTTTATACATGTAGTTGCCACCCTACCATCTTTCTCTTAGTTCTGGGGGTATTTATACATGTAGTTGCCACCGTACCATCTTGCTCAGAGTTCTGGGGGTATTTATACATGTAATTGCCACCTTACCATCTTGCTCAGAGTTCTGGGGGTATTTATACATGTACAGTAGTTGCCACCCTACCATCTTTCTCTTAGTTCTGGGGGTATTTATACATGTAGTTGCCACCGTACCATCTTGCCCAGAGTTCTGGGGGTATTTATACATGTAGTTGCCACTGTACCATCTTTCTCTGAGTTCTGGGGGTATTTATACACGTAATTGCCACCGTACCATCTTGCCCAGAGTTCTGGGGTATTTATACATGTAATTGCCACTGTACCATCTTGATCAGAGTTCTGGGGTATTTATACATCTAATTGCCACCGTACCATCTGTCTCTTAGTTCTGGTGGTATTTATACATGGCATTGCCATCGTACCATCTTGCTCTGAGTTCTGGGGGTATTTATACATGTAATTGCCACCGTACCATCTTGCTCAGAGTTCTGGGGTATTTATACATGTAATTGCCACCCTACCATCTTGCTCTAAATTCTGGGGGTATTTATACATGTAATTGCCACCGTACCATTCCTCTCTGTCTTTTGGGGGTATTTATACATGTAATTGCCACCGTACCATTCCTGTCTGTCTTTTGGGGGTATTTATACATGTAATTGCCACCGTACCATCTTGCTCGGAGTTCTGGGGGAATTTATACATGTAATTTCCACCGTCCCATCTTTCTCTTAGTTCTGGGGGTATTTATACATGTAGTTGCCACCCTACCATCTTTCTCTTAGTTCTGGGGGTATTTATACATGTAGTTCCCACCGTACCATCTTGCTCAGAGTTCTGGGGGTATTTAAACATTTAAATGCCACCCTACCATCTTTCTCTTAGTTCTGGGGGTATTTATACATGTAGTTGCCACCCTACCATCTTTCTCTGAGTTCTGGGGGTACTTATACACGTAATTGCCACCGTACCATCTTGCTCTTAGTTCTGGGGTATTTATACATTTAGTTGCCACCGTACCCATCTTGCTCGGAGTTCTGGGGGAATTTATACATGTAATTGCCACCCTACCATCTTTCTCTTAGTTCTGGGGGTATTTATACATGTAGTTGCCACCCTACCATCTTTCTCTGAGTTCTGTGGGTATTTATACATGTAGTTGCCACCGTACCATCTTGCTCAGAGTTCTGGGGGTATTTATACATGTAATGGCCACCCTACCATCTTTCTCTTAGTTCTGGGGGTATTTATACATGTAGTTGTAGTTTATCCACTCAGGGATCCTTTCTGCCCCTTTACCCACGCAGGGAACCCGCCTGCCCCTTTACCCATGCAGCCAACCTGCTCCTTTACCCACACGGAACCCGCCCACCAGGGAACCCGCCCACCCCTTTACGCAAGGACCCCGTCTGCCCCTTTACCCATGTAGGGAACCTGCCTACTAGCCTACCCCATTACCCACGCATTGAACCCGCCCACCCCTTTACCCATGCACGAAATCCACCTGCCCCTTTACCAATGTAGGGAACCTGCCAGCCTCTTTACCCACGCAAGGAACCTGCCTGCCCCTTTACCCATGCAGGGAACCCGCCCCTTTATCCATGCAGAAAACCCACCCGCCCCATTACCCACGCAGGGAACCCGCCTACACGCCCCTTTATCCACTCAGGGATCCTGCCTGCCGCTTCGCCAGCTATCTTGAAAAGAGACAGACCTTTCAGTTTGTGCTGATTTCTGAAGAAAGGGCGACATGGTGCAGGTCCGGTCCTTCGGTTTTCTTTTCCCCATCTTTTCTCCAATTAGTCTAGCCTGATCTGGGTTCTGAATGCTCCTTATGGCTATTTTTTTGGGACTTGAAAGGCCTGTTAAAACAGAGGAAACATGTCTTTTCTAGACCATGGCTAGCCACGCCCCCCTATATTTAGGGCATTTTGTCTTGGTACCTAATGATATGTGGGAGCTAAGATGTTGCAAATGTGAATTTTTAAAGGGTTTGTGCACCTTTAAATTAACTTTTAGTATGATGTAGAGAGGGATATTCCGAGACAATTTGCAATTGGTTTTCATTTTTTATTATTTAACGTTTTTTGTTATTTAGCTTTTTATTCAGCAGCTCTCCAGTTTCAGTAATCTGGTTGCTAAGGTTTAAATTCCCCTAGCAACCATTCACTGATTTAAATAAGAAAAGGAGAGGCCTGAATAGAAAGATGAGTAATAAAAAGTAGCAATAACAATACATTTGTAGGCTTATAGAGTATTTGCTTTTAAGATGGGGTCAGCAACGCCCATTTAAAAGTTGGAAAGATTCAGAAGAAAAAGGCAAATAACTATAAAAAATAAACATTGAAGACCAATTGAAAAGTTGCTTAGAATTGGCCATTCTATATAGGCCCGGATTTGTGGAAAGGCCACTAAGGCCCGGGCCTAGGGTGGCAGGATTTTAGGGGGCTGCATGCTGCCCAACCACACCCACATTAGTTCAAAAAACACTGGAAATTCGCACAAGATACAATAATTTATTTTAATTCCCAATGCGCCAATCCCCATTTCTCCAGTCCATGATGAAAATTTGCACGAATAAAGGGGAGGGGACCTAGGGGCGCCCGCTATGTAAATCCTGCCCTGATTCTATATCCTACTAAAAGTTACCATTGCTCATGGAAGAGCAATTCCGTGTGCCGGTTCTGTGTTCTTCATGTTTGTTTTGTGCTGATATTGCTTCCAGAGACAGTTTAGAACTCATCAGTGAGTGTTACATCTAAAAACATGTCAGTTGAGATGACTTCGGGATCATAGAACCTCTGATTTCTTAAGAAATTGCAGGTGAAACAACACCGCTAATGGGGCAATTGCAGCTTTCCTGCAGCCCCACGTGCATTATTGTATTTATAATCAGTGTAACATAGTAAGTTAGGTTGAAAAAAGACACTTCCATCAAGTTCAAACTGTTAACTCTATTTTAACCTGCCCAACTGCTAGTTGATCTAAAGGAAGGCAAAATACCCCATTTGAAGCCTCTCCAATTAGCCTCAGAGGGGCAAACATTCCTTCCTGACTCCAAAATGGCAATGGGACCAGTCCCTGGATCAACATGTACTATGAGCTATCTTCCATAACCCTGTATTCCCTCACTTGCTAAATACCATCCAACCCCTTCTTAAAGGACCAGTAACATCAAAAAAATTTTTTCAAAAATTCGTTAGTATTCAACGAAAAATAAACACCAAGACAAATTAAACTTTTAAATTTCAAAGCCTTTATTAAGAAATAACTTACCGAAACTTCACTTCCTGTCATCTGCAAAAAGGCAATACGGCGACCATCCATCCTGCAGAGCTCCATTTCTCCTCCTGGCTATTCTAGTGACAGTCTGCAGCGCTTCCCCTATTCCCAGCAGCAGCAGCAGTAGCAGGTACTGGGAGAGCTGGATCATTGGGGTGTGCATGCCACCTGCTCCCCATCGATGTGCCCATCTGAGCATGCCCAGGGCTGGCAGTGCCCGCTGCTGAATCCTCCCAACAGAAAACGGCACCTCGTCTCCTCCTCAGTCCATGTCTCCTGCCCTCAGCGCCGTGCAGCAGCAGCAGTATGTCCAGCGGCAGCCCCCACAGCATCTTGTCCAACAGGTCCGTGAGTCTGGAGGCTGCCCGCTGCTGCAGGAGAAGGCAGAAGAGCCATGCAGGCGCCTACACGGTGTCCAGCCTGAACTCAATGGACTTGCCTTGCTGAGCCAGTGTGTTGGTCTGGTGGGGCGAGTTGAAATCGCTGACTCAGCCGATGTGATACACCGCCCTGCTGTCAGAGATGTGGATGCTGCATTACCGCTTATTATACCGATTATTGCGCAAGCTCGTGCTGCTGAAGCTGTCAGTCTTGGGCATGGCGCTGCAACTTGTGGCCGGGGAAGTCTAAACACTGAGTGCACAGGGCATGGAAGGGAAGCCGAACAGCTCGCTGCATCCTTTGCCTTCATATGCGATCATTAGCAGCAGCGGCTCCAGACAGCAGCCTTTCCCAGGAATTGATATGTGCCTACGATATTGCCATGCTGATGGTGCGCGATCCCAGATTATTTCTTGGGCATCGCTGGCTGCCCTACACTACTCGTCCCCATTAGGAGATTGACGGCTTCAGCAGCAGCAGCACGAGCTTGGGCAATAATCGGTATAATAAGCAGTATCGCAGCATCCACATCTCTGACAGCAGGGCGGTGTATCACATTGGCAGAGTCAGCGATTTGAACTCGCCCCACCAGACCAACACACTGGCTCAGCAACTCCATGGAGTTGAGGCTGGACACCGGGTAGGTGCCTGCATGGCTCTTCCGCCTTCTCCTGCAGCAGCGGGCAGCCTCCAGACTCACTGACCTGTTGGACAAGATGCTGTGGGGGCTGCCGCTGGACATACTGCTGCTGCTGCACGGCGCTGAGGGCAGGAGACATGGACTGAGGAGGAGACGAGGTGCCGTTTTCTGTTGGGAGGATTCAGCAGCGGGCACTGCCTGCCCTGGGCATGCTCAGATGGGCACATCGATGGGGAGCAGGTGGCATGCACACCCCAATGATCCAGCTCTCCCAGTACCTGCTACTGCTGCTGCTGCTGGGAATAGGGGAAGCGCTGCAGACTGTCACTAGAATAGCCAGGAGGAGAAATGGAGCTCTGCAGGATGGATGGTCGCCGTATCGCCTTTTTGCAGAGGACAGGAAGTGAAGTTTCGGTAAGTTATTTCTTAATAAAGGCTTTGAAATTTAAAAGTTTAATTTGTCTTGGTGTTTATTTTTCGTTGAATACTAACGAATTTTTGAAAAAATTTTTTTGATGTTACTGGTCCTTTAAAGCTATCTAATGTATCAGCCTGTACAACTGATTCAGGGAGACAATTCCACATCTTCACAGCTCTCACTGTATAACAAACCCCTTCCGAATATTTAGGCAGAACCTCCTTTCTTCTAATGGTAATGGGTGTATAAAGGATTCATGAGCGTTTTTACCTGCGCTCCCCTGCGTTCCGTTTTTCGGCGTTCAGCCACAGGGGAGCGCAGGAATAGACGCATTTCATTTTTTCAAATGGGGCTGTACTCACGCAGGCGCATGTAGATGCCGAACGCAGGTTCAGACGCAACATGCTGCATTTTTCCTGCGTTCGGCACCTACATGCGCCTGTGTGAGTACAGCCCCATTTGAAAAAATGAAATGCGTCTATTCCTGCGCTCCCCTGCGGCTGAACGCCGAAAAACGGAGCGCTGGTAAAAACGCTCGTGAGTAAGAGCCCTTATTCGTGCAAATTTTCCTCATCAATGGGGAAATTTTAAAAATGATTGTATCTCCAACGCATCCCTAGTGTTTTTGAACCAATGTGGGTGTGGTTGGGCAGCATGCCGCCCCCCTAAAATCCTGCCGCCCTAGGCCCGGGCCTAGGTGGCCTTTCCACAAATCCGGGCCTGATTAGCAATATTGCAATTACACTGAACGCCAATGCAGGAGAAAGTGCAGCACGTAAGTAACATATAGCCAATAATTCACATGCTTGTGCTTAATCTGGAAGTTTTGAGGATAATTTATTGAAAGGCTCAATCTGCCCAGACTAGTAACCCACAGCAACCAAACAGAATGTTTATTTGACTTGTAAATGCCACTTGAAGATTGTTAGCTATTGGCATACTAGACCGGTTGCAAACTTTCTTTTAAAGTTTATAGGCTGCTTTTGCCATGTCATAAGAAGAATATGGACCTATACTGGAGCTGTCGATGGCAGAAAATATATGAATAATAAACCCTTTTACTATTTTGGGCTCTGGTGTTACACAATGGCAAATGACATTTTTGGCATCAGATGCAGTCCTGCTTTATCTTATCATTGCAGCGTCTGTTGATACTGATTTTCTCACTCATGGAAGGCTATATAAATCCAGATGAATAATTTATTTATATAACAATTTCACTGCATTTTAATGAGGTGGTTGTTTCACTTTATTAATCTTACATTCAGTAAATGGGCTTAGGTTATTTTAGGCTATGTTCTATGTTTATCTGCATATGTATTAACAGGGAGAGCATCTGTCTTACTACTTGATCTGCTGAGCTAAAAGGAAAGGCTATCAGTAGCCAATAAGACAGCACCCTGAGGGGCCAGTAATAATGTATATAGGAAAAGTGTGCTAGGCTTCATTAAGCGATCATTTTTTTTTTTTTTTTTTTTGACAGAAGTAGTATTGTTTAGCCTACAAAAATATGTAGTACAGATATGGGACCTGTTATCCAGAATGCTTGGGACCTGGGGTTTTCCGGATAACGGATCTTTCTGTAATTTGGGTCTTCATGCCTAAAGTCTACTAGAAATTCATTTAAACATTAAATAAACACAATACGCTGGTTTTGCCTCCAATAAGAATTAATTATTAGGGATGCACCGAATCCACTTTTTTGGATTCGGCCGAACCCCCGAATCCTTCACGAAAGATTCGGCCGAATACCGAACCGAATCCGAACCCTAATTTGCATATGCAAAGTAGGGGTGGGAAGGGGAAAACATTTTTTACTTACTTGTTTTCTGACAAAAAGTCACGCAATTTCCCCCCCGCCCCTAATTTGCATATGCAAATTAGGATTCTGATTTGGTTCGGCCAGGCAGAAGGATTCGGCCGAATCCTGCTGAAAAAGGCCGAATCCCGAACCGAATCCTGGATTCGGTGCATCCCTATTAATTAGATCTTAGTTGGGATCATGTACAAGCTATTGTTTTATTATTACAGAGAAAAAGGAAATCATTTTTAAAAATTTGAATTATTTGGATAAAATGGCGTCTATGGGAGACAGCCATTCCGTAATTAGGATCTTTCTGGATATCGGGTTTCCGGATAAGGGATCCTATACCTGTATTCAAAATCCTTAATGGATCTTTTTAATGTTCTTTTGTTTCATTGATTCAATTTGTTTGCATAGATTGTTTATAAGTAATTTAAAATAAGTGCTGACACAATCAGTATCATTTGCTATAAGACCTCCCTAGTAGAGATCCATGGCAAAAACTGCTGATGCTGTGTTCAGCCTCATCTGTCTAAATTGAAAGGGGTTGTACACTATTGAGTTTAAGTATGATGTGTTAGTGTTATTCTGAGACCATTTGCATTTGGTTATCATTTTTTTATTTTTTTTGTTAATTCGGATAAGGAACCCGCGGGCCCAAGTGGGTAAGAATGCGGGTATCAGGGCCGGAACTAGGGGTAGGCAGAAGAGGCAGCTGCCTAGGGCGCAACAATTGAGGGTCGCTGGCCAGCTACCGCTTTTGCTTACTCCTAGACCGGCCATCCAGCTTGCGCGCTCCCCCTGCTACCTCTTTTGCATACTCCTACTGGCCATCCAACTTGCGCGCTCCCCTAACAAGCACGTATGTGCACGACGTCGATTTGCAACAGCATTCATGACGTCACTTTGTGTGTGTGTGCGCGCGACGTCATTGCGCGTGTGCACAAGCAAGTGGTAAAGGAGGGGTCGAGTTGGCCGACTGGGTTGCCTAGGGCGCCCAGCTGGATTGCTGGCGGGTACGGGTCGGGTATGGGTTCCAAAAAATTGGACCTGCTCAGGACTCTACCCTGTTGAGCAGAATCCCTGAGTCTCATTAAAGGTAGCTATTATAATTAATACAATAGCTGCTAATGTTCTACAGATACTGCTGAGAAATGTATCCACTAATGTAGCAAATTGTAACCGTTCAGATTCTGCCCCTGGATTACTGAGCTGCCAGACTCAAACATCAACTGCAGAACTATAGAAACATAATAAACCCTTTAATATATTCATCCTGTAACATTTTATATTGTGATTAGATTTCTGATGGATTTCCAGTATTAGACAGTCTATTGTTAAGGGGCAGTTAAATATGCAGGGGTTTGGCTCACCGCTGGAGAGGGATAATCTATTGTTTCTGCATATTCATAGCAAGGCCAGTGCTAATTCTTCAGGGCTACTGTCAGTGCAGATGCTTAAGTGGAAGGGAAGGTGCATTTAGCAATAAACACTGTGTTTCCCCCACAGGCGCAGTAAACTTCGGGCCTGCCAAGAAACAGCAGCTATGCCAAGGAAGAAAAGACTAATTGCACATTAAGGTACGGGACAATTAAATTACAGAAAGCCTCACCACTGACTTATAGGAAAAATGGGTTATGAGTAAAAATAAACTATTCTTTTCCCAGTGGGATACGCATTCAAAGTTCCCCACATTTAAAATAGTTGTCACGGTGGCATTATGGTGCTCAGTGCTGAATAATTTGCAATTGTACCTGTGTTAAACCGCAGTGACCTTAGTAATAACTGTAATGCAGCAACAACCAGACGCCTTATTGCTGAGTCCTGGCACATTCACTTGCCATACGGTCTCCCACCCACAATGCAGAGTCAGCCTGGGAAGTGCTGATAGAGACCAGTTGCAATAATAAGGTTTCTAAATCTCATCCCTGACTGTTTGCTCAACAGTGATCTGCTATTGGAGGAATGCTGGGAGTTGCAGTTCTTGTTGTAGATCCTAAGCCTACATAAGTGACTGGTTAATTTTTTTTTTATTTTTTAAAAAAGAACTTAGACCAGGGGAACAAGCATTAGGGGTTACGTAATAAAAGGCACAGGTCATTTATCAACATTGGGAACATTTCTGTACCTAACACTAAGCAACCAATCAAAGTTTTGCTTTTCACTGTTATAACTGTAGATGGCTGAAACCATCTCATCATTTGGTTGCTATGGGTTTCTTGGTTTCTTGGTTCACGTAACCCCTTATGTTTGTTCCCCAGTGTTGAGCCCCCATAGTACTAGTTTGCCCTGCTTACTGCAGCTCATCCTATAGGACACTGCCCCTGAGCTTTATTGGTGCTTTTTATTAAATAAAGGGGTTAGAGATTTAATTCCCCTAACATTCTGACACCACTGAACAAATGAAAGTTTCCTTGGTTACCCTATAACTGCTGAGGGGCCCATGAAATAAAAGGGGGCTTTTGGGTAACTGACTGAAAAAGGCTTATGCAAAATGTCTTCCCAAAGTTTAAGGGGATTTTGCTGCAGGCCCTGCAATTTCTAGTTTTTCAATTGGTGTTCCGCACACAGATCTTTTCCCATTGACATTAACTGGATGACTGCATGAATTATATGATCATCAGTGTAACTAATGTAGGCCAGGCCACCCGCCAGGCCAGGCAGCTGTGTACTTAGACTTCATTGGGCCCACAAAAAAATCTTTGGAGGGGGCTGGTATGCACTTCACCCATTACTCCCTTACACTCCACCACCCACCCTCCCTCCTTCTCGAGCCCCCAGCTTCTCACTGCTCCTGGTGCGGCTGCGGAGGGGAGATTTTGGCCCAAGAGGGTCCGTGCCCTGCAATTCCTGCAGGGTCTGCTTCCTATATAGTTATGCCACTGCTGGTGTGAATATTTCCAGTACATTAAGGTATAATTCTACAACTTATAATATTAAACCGACCATACAATGACGATCTGTACCAACAATTGGATCATATGGAGGGCCCTGCAGACTTATCGGATGAGGAGCACATCAATGTCCCAAACAGGAAAATCAAACCAGTGCATTGGATATCTGACCCCATACATGGGCCAATGAGCTGCTGACTTGTCTGGAAGGCAGCTGTAATAGGCCCATTCATGGACACCTTTAGTCCCTTCATCATGCAACCCATTCTTTCACCAAACCAATGCATTCTTAGAGGGTGGCAAAGTTGCCCCTTTAAAACTGGGGAATACATTCACATCCATTAAGGGCAATCAGCACTTTAGATGCCAATGGCATGACAGAGCAGTCTACAGCAGCCTATGTCTAAATGAAATGTTAATTAGGTATCTGGTCTGTGAGCAGCCTCAAAAGGTAGAATGTATTTATTTGTGTGTACTGGCAACCGTAACCACAGGTAATGTAAATACAATCCTTGCAGATGAAAGCTTGGGAAATGTCCGATGCTTTCCCTGCCCTGCACATTTCCAAATCACGTCATGTAGGTTCCAGAGGAGACATCATCTCGTTCTGTCGTTGGTGAGATAATGCTCCAGACTGCCGTTTGCCAAGCTCAAGTAATGACCAAGGGTAGGCTCTGCCAAGTCTGAGATAATGATCTTGTCCTACTTTGGCCAAGCTATTTACTGCTCTTTATCATTTGAAATAAAGTGGAATAAGACCTGAAAATGGCAGGGCCGGATCATTATGCTGCTGATGGCTTGGAATGAGGTGACATCCCTGAAACATGACATTAATGCAGAGGCTTCGGTATAGGACATACTGCAATATCATTTGCCTGAGCTTAGAGGGATAAATAGTTTAATGTAACACAGACCTAAACAATTTACATCCTTGTTTCTTAAAGGGCAACTAAAGTATTACATAGAATAAGGCTAGAAATGCTGTATTTTGTATACTAAACATAGACATGAGCTTACTGCACCACAAGCCTAATCAAACAAATGATTTATGCTTTCAAAATTGGCCACAGGGGGTCACCATCTTGTAACTTTGGTAAACCTCTTTGCAAGACCAAGACTGTGCACATGCTCAATGTGGTCTGGGTTGCTTAGGGATCGTCCTAAATTATCAAAACAGCACAAGTCAAATAATATTTGCCAGAAGCCGATACAGCAAGACTGATTAATAATCAGAATATGCAGACTGCACTGGGCCATGTGTTGTCATGTAATCTAATGTGGATTTTATAGTTTTTGTATTGTTTAATACAAACTGCTAGCATTCATCAGTATGCTGTATAATCAAGGGTTAAAGCATGAGGCCCCCAAGGTTATGAAATAGGGCTTTAAATGGTTTCATATGCATAAAATACTATAAGCTTCCATACACAGCCAATGATGATCAATACGTGGGAAATTTGCGCGAGAAAATGTTTGTATTCGTATCTGAGCAATGCATAATATCTACTTAATGTAACGCTGGAATACAATTGGTATAATTTGTTTAAAAAACCCAACAAGATAGCTTCTCTGGCCTTTCTCTCACAAAGTGGCGCTTCTGTTATGGCTGGAATGTTATTTAGCTGTGCATTTTATACAAACATCCTCTAATTCTAAGGGTTACATAGTTACATAGTTACATAGTTACATAGTTACATATTCAAAAAAGGATCCCGTTCTCAGCCTCAAAACTATAGGCCAGTTAGTCTGACGTCAGTGGTAGGAAAGCTTTTCGAAGGGTTAATAAAGGATAAGATACTGGACTTCATAGCAAATCATAATACTATGAGTTTGTGCCAGCATGGTTTTATGCGTAATAGATCTTGCCAGACTAACTTAATTTCTTTTTATGAGAATGTAAGTAGACACCTCGATTCTGGGATGGCAGTGGATGTGATTTACTTAGATTTTGCTAAAGCATTTGATACAGTGCCACACAAAAGGTTACTGGTTAAATTAAGGAATGTTGGCCTGGAACATAGTATTTGTACTTGGATAGAGAACTGGCTAAAAGATAGACTACAAAGAGTGGTGGTAAATGGAACATTTTCTAATTGGACCAATGTTGTTAGTGGAGTACCGCAGGGCTCTGTACTAGGTCCCTTGCTTTTCAACTTGTTTATTAATGACCTGGAGGTGGGCATTGAAAGTACTGTTTCTATTTTTGCAGATGATACTAAATTGTGCAGAACTATAGGTTCCATGCAGGATGCTGCCACTTTGCAGAGTGATTTGTCTAAACTGGAAAACTGGGCAGAAAACTGGAAAATGAGGTTCAATGTTGATAAATGCAAGGTTATGCACTTTGGCAAAAATAATATAAATGCAAGTTATACACTAAATGGCAGTGTATTGGGAGTTTCCTTAAATGAGAAGGATCTAGGGGTCTTTGTAGATAACACGTTGTCTAATTCTGGGCAGTGTCATTCTGTGGCTACTAAAGCAAATAAAGTTCTGTCTTGCATAAAAAAGGGCATTAACTCAAGGGATGAAAACATAATTATGCCTCTTTATAGGTCCCTGGTAAGGCCTCATCTGGAGTATGCAGTGCAGTTTTGGAATCCAGTCCTTAAGAGGGATATAAATGAGCTGGAGAGAGTGCAGAGACGTGCAACTAAATTGGTTAGAGGGACAGAAGACTTAAATTATGAGGGTAGACTGTCAAGGTTGGGGTTGTTTTCTCTGGAAAAAAGGCGCTTGCGAGGGGACATGATTACACTTTACAAGTACATTAGAGGACATTATAGACAAATGGCAGGGGACCTTTTTACCCATAAAGTGGATCACCGTACCAGAGGCCACCCGTTTAGACTAGAAGAAAAGAACTTTCATTTGAAGCAACGTAGGGGGTTCTTCACAGTCAGGACAGTGAGGTTGTGGAATGCACTGCCGGGTGATGTTGTGATGGCTGATTCAGTTAATGCCTTTAAGAATGGCTTGGATGATTTTTTGGACAGACATAATATCAAAGGCTATTGTGATACTAAGCTCTATAGTTAGTATGGGTATATAGAATTTAATTAAAAGTAGAGGGGTGTATGTATGGATGCTGGGTTTTCATTTGGAGGGGTTGAACTTGATGGACTTTGTCTTTTTTCAACCCAATTTAACTATGTAACTATGTAACTATGTAACTATCTGGATCCAGGATGCTATTTAACTTAAATATACCACTATCACACCTTTTCATTGAATTCAAGTAATTTTGGAACATGCACATGGCACTACTATACTACTTCTATCATGCTTTATTATGGCCTGACCCACACTCCTTCATCCACACCCTCCTGGGTATAAATAAAATTATTCGCCTTCTTCTTCTGACTCTTTCCAGCTTTCAAGTGGGCGTCGCTAACCCATCTAAAAAACAAATGTTCTGTAAGGCTACAGATTGTATTGTTATTGCTAATTTTTATCACGCATCTTTCTATTCGGGCCTCTCCTATTCATTTTCCAGTCTCTTATTATCAATGCATAGTTGCTAGGGTAATTTGGACCTAGCTACCAAATTCCGTAAAATGCAATTGAAAAAGCTGATGAATAAAAATTAGGGATGCACCGAATCCAGGGTTTGGTTCGGGATTCGGCCAGGATTCAGCCTTTTTCAGCAGGATTTGGATTCGGCCGAATCCTTCTACTCGGCCGAACCGAATCATAATTTGCATATGCAAATTAGGGGCGGGGAGGGAAAGTCCATGACTTTTTGTCAGGAAACAAGGAAGTAAAAAAAATGGTTTCCCCTTCCTGGCCCTAATTTGCTAATTAGATGCGGTTTGGTATTCGGCCGAATATTTCACGAAGGATTCGGGGGGTTCGGCCGAATCCAAAAAAGTGGATTCGGTGCATCCCTAAAATATAGTATGTTTGGTTAACTAACTATATTGAAAATGTTTTTCATTTTGCACAGCCTATGTATTTACCCAGCTTTTATTTTTATAATGAACTGTTCCTTTAAAGAAGATTGCTGCACCAGCCATGAAAGCAATGAAAATGGAGGTTGTATAATAGTATTTACAGAAAAGGGCTGCATTGTCTGACTTGTATAAGTTTACCCACTTTAAAATTTACTTAGACATTTTAATGTAATATTTAAAATACACATACATACTAAAATGATAAAGGTTGAAATTCCCAGACGTACACATTTACATTTTAGGCACCCAGGATAGATGCATGCAGTCTAGCAATTGCTAGACCCTTGTATAACCTGTTTCAGCTACTCATTTCAGTTGCAATAAGGCCAATTGCACAGTGGGTACCATGGTCCTCTTTAGTTATTGGCAAATTTGTGCCGTTTAGCTTTGCCGAAAAATGTAATTTCCCTTGAAATTCGCGAAACGGGAAAAAATTAGCGAAAGGCCCAAAAACGTACGCCGGCGAAAATGTGCCGATGTCCATATTTTTTTTGACACTGGCGAATTTTCGTGGCCGTTTAGCGAATTTATTCGCTGGCGCTGAATCGCGCAAATTCACTGCGAATTTGTACCTGGCAATTAAATTCACCCATCAGTAGTCCTCTTGCAAAGAACAATACCTCCCTCCTTCTGTAAAAGTTTCCATTTCATTCATTTTTGGCACATCCATTAATATCTATGTGCAGGGTAAAGGGCTTTGTATATGTAGGGACCCATAAGTCTAATGGCCCTTATGGCTTCATTCCCTGCCAGTGCCTGCTTTTCCCTGTTGCTGGGTTAAAACCCATGTAACAACTTATACATTGTTTGCATACACTTTCTATTGGTTCTAGGTTGAGATCACTTTCTGCAGTGTTGTAACAAAGTGCTTTGCAGGGAGGGGCACTTATTCTTTGGCCTGCAGCAGTCGAGCTGGGCAGTGGATCCATAGAGCCTGGAGTCAACAAGGCCCCAGAAGTGTCGGGGTACAGGGACCCCGTGAATGAGGTGAACTAGTGTGTAGTGTAGCTCCTGTTATAGCACTCTATAGAGAGTGAGATTAGTGAGAAAAAGCAGCTCAAGCTCCAACTAGGAGGATAGAAGGGAGTAGCTCTCCCCCAGGCTTTGCTTTGTCTGTAGTGAAGGAACCACAGTAGTGACGAGGGAATTAGGCTAAGTGTAACCCTGTTCCAAGTCTGCTGTGGGGGTCCAAGCCACACGAGGTACCGAAATCCTGGAAAGTGATCTCTCAACTCCTTTGGGCTATGCCTAGTGTGGTGTGTCTATATGTCGTCTCTGCTACACCTTGTGACTGTACTTGGAGATGTACTGTGGCTACGTCTTGTGTGAGTATTACAATCCCTGTGGCGCTTTGTTTTAAATAACACCTGTTCTACTGTTTTGCAAAGAAACCCTGGTGTCCAACTCTATTTTTGTGTATTTTTGGCAGTAGTGAGTTGTAGTTTAACAACATCAGCACGTGTGTTTCCATTTTTTGCGTAAGCCCATCCTGGTGAAAGAGGGTCGTGTGTAGCCCATGCTCTATCACACTAATTGGAAATTGTCTAAATCAGCCAATTAGGTGTTACATATAATTAATTAGCAACAGGGCCGGATTTACATAGAAGGCGCCCCAAGGCCCACTGCCGTTCGACGACCCTGTCCTCTCCCCTTTAGGGCTCTTACTCATGAGCGTTTTTACCTGCACTCCCCTGCGTTCCGTTTTTCGGCGTTCAGCCGCAGGGGAGCGCAGGAATAGACGCATTTCATTTTATCAAATGGGGCTGTACTCACACAGACGCATGTAGGCGCCGAACGCAGGTTGAGACGCAACATGCTGCATTTTTCCTGCGTTCGGCACCTACATGCGCCTGTGTGAGTACAGCCCCATTTGAAATAATGAAATGCGTCTATTCCTGCGCTCCCCCTCGGCTGAACGCCGAAAAACGGAGCGCAGGTAAAAATGCTCATGAGTAAGAGCCCTTATTCGTGCAAATTTTCCTCATCAATGGGGAAATTTATTTATACATGTAATTGCCACCGTACCATTCGTCTCTGTTTTCTGGCGGTATTTATACATGTAATTGCCATCGTACCATCTTTCTCTCAGTTCTGGGGTATTTATACATGTAGTTGCCACCGTACCATCTTGTTCGGCGTTCTGGGGGTATTTATACATGCATTTGCCACCGTACCATCTTGCTCTGTCTTCTGGGGGTATTTATACATGTAATTGCCACCGTACCATCTTGCTCAGAGTTCTGGGGTTATTTATACATGTAATTGCCACCGTACCATCTTGCTCAGAGTTCTGGGCTATTTATACATGTAATTGCCACCGTACGATTCATCTCTGTCTTCTGGGGGTATTTATACATGTAATTGCCACTTTACCATCTTGCTCAGAGTTCTAGGGGTATTTATACATGTAGTTGCCACCGTACCATTTATCTCTGTCTTCTGGGGGTATTTATACTGTACATGTAATTGCCACTTTACCATCTTGCTCAGCGTTCTAGGGGTATTTATACATGTAATTGCCACTTTACCATCTTGCTCAGAGTTCTGGGGGTATTTATACATGTAATTTCCACCGTACCATCTTTCCCTGAGTTCAGGGGTTTTTTTTCTACATGTAATTGCCACCGTATCATCTTTCTTTGAGTTCTGGGGGTATTTATACATGTAATTGCCACCGTGCCATCTTGCTCAGATTTCTGGGGGTATTTATACATGTAATTGTCACCGTACCATTCATCTCTGTCTTCTGGGGGTATTTATACATGTAATTGCCACTGTATCATCTTGCTCTGAGTTCTGGGAGTATTAATACATGTAATTGCCACCGTACCATCTTGCTCTGAGTTCTGGGGTTATTTATAATTGCCACCGTACCCATCTTGCTCTGGGTTCTGGGAGTTTTAATACATGTAATTGCCACCGTACCATCTTGCTCAGAGTTCTGGGGTATTTATACATGTAATTGCCACCGTACCATTCATCTCTGTCTTCTGGGGGTATTTATACATGTAGTTGCCACCGTACCATTCATCTCTGTCTTCTGGGGGTATTTATACATGTAATTGCCATTTTACCATCTTGCTCAGAGTTCTGGGGGTATTTATACATGTAATTGCCACTTTACCATCTTGCTCAGAGTTCTTGGGGTATTTATACATGTAGTTGCCACCATACCATCTTTCTCTTAGTTCTGTGAGTATTTATACATGTAATTGCCACTGTACCATCTTTCTCTGAGTTCTGGGGGTATTTATACACGTAATTGCCACCGTCCTGTCTTTCTCTGAGTTCTGGGGATATTTATACATGTCATTGTCACTGTACCATCTTTCTCTAAGTTCTGTGTTATTTATACATGTAATTGCCACATTACCATCTTTCTCTGAGTTCTGGGGGTATTTATACACGTAATTGCCACCGTCCCATCTTTCTCTGAGTTCTGGGGTATTTATACATGTAGTTGCCACCGTACCATCTTGCTCAGAGTTCTGGGGGTTTTTATACATGTAATTGCCACCCTACCATCTTTCTCTTAGTTCTGGGGTTATTTATACATGTAGTTGCCACCGTACCATCTTGCTCTGTCTTCTGGGGGTATTTATACATGTAATTGCCACCGTACCATCTTGCTCAGAGTTCTGGGGTATTTATAAATGTAATTGCCACCGTACCATTTATCTCTGTCTTCTGGGGGTATTTATACTGTACATGTAATTGCCACTTTACCGTCTTGCTCAGCGTTCTAGGGGTATTTATACATGTAATTGCCACTTTACCATCTTGCTCAGAGTTCTGGGGGTATTTATACATGTAATTTCCACCGTACCATCTTTCCCTGAGTTCAGGGTTTTTTTTTTTATACATGTAATTGCCACCGTATCATCTTTCTTTGAGTTCTGGGGGTATTTATACATGTAATTGCCACTGTACTATCTTTCTCTGAGTTCTGGGGGTATTTATACATGTAATTGCCACCGTACCATCTTTCCCTGAGTTCTTGGGGTATTTATACATATAATTGCCACCCTACCATCTTTCTTAGTTCTGGGGGTATTTATACATGTAGTTGCCACCGTACTATCTTTCTCTGAGTTCTGGGGGTATTTATACATGTAATTGCCACCGTACCATCTTTCCCTGAGTTTTGGGGATATTTATACATGTAATTGCCACCGTGCCATCTTGCTCAGATTTCTGCGGGTATTTATACATGTAATTGCCACCGTACCATTCATCTCTGTCTTCTGGGGGTATTTATACATGTAATTGCCACTGTACCATCTTGCTCTGAGTTCTGGGGTTATTTATAATTGCCACCGTACCATCTTGCTCAGAGTTCTGGGAGTATTAATGCATGTAATTGTACCGTACCATCTTGCTCAGAGTTCTGGGGTATTTATAAATGTAATTGCCACCGTACCATTTATCTCTGTCTTCTGGGGGTATTTATACTGTACATGTAATTGCCACTTTACCATCTTGCTCAGCGTTCTAGGGGTATTTATACATGTAATTGCCACCGTACCATCTTGCTCAGAGTTCTGGGGGTATTTATACATGTAATTGCCACTTTACCATCTTGCTCAGAGTTCTGGGGGTATTTATACATGTAATTTCCACCGTACCATCTTTCCCTGAGTTCAGGGTTTTTTTTATACATGTAATTGCCACCGTATCATCTTTCTTTGAGTTCTGGGGGTATTTATACATGTAATTGCCACCGTACCATCTTGCTCTGAGTTCTGGGGGTATTTATACATGTAATTGCCACCATACCATCTTTCCCTGAGTTTTGGGGATATTTATACATGTAATTGCCACCGTGCCATCTTGCTCAGATTTCTGGGGGTATTTATACATGTAATTGTCACCGTACCATTCATCTCTGTCTTCTGGGGGTATTTATACATGTAATTGCCACTGTATCATCTTGCTCTGAGTTCTGGGAGTATTAATACATGTAATTGCCACCGTACCATCTTGCTCTGAGTTCTGGGGTTATTTATAATTGCCACCATACCCATCTTGCTCTGGGTTCTGGGAGTTTTAATACATGTAATTGCCACCGTACCATCTTGCTCAGAGTTCTGGGGTATTTATACATGTAATTGCCACCGTACCATTCATCTCTGTCTTCTGGGGGTATTTATACATGTAATTGCCATTTTACCATCTTGCTCAGAGTTCTGGGGGTATTTATACATGTAGTTGCCACCATACCATCTTTCTCTTAGTTCTGGGGTATTTATACATGTAATTGCCACCGTGCCATCTTGCTCAGAATTCTGGGGGTATTTATACATGTAGTTGCCACCATACCATCTTTCTCTTAGTTCTGGGGGTATTTATACATGTAGTTGCCACCGTGCCATCTTGCTCAGAGTTCTGGGGGTATTTATACATGTAATTGTCACCGTACCATTGTGCTCTGAGTCCTGGGGGTATTTATACATGTAGTTGCCACCGTACCATCTTGCTCAGAGTTCTGGGGTATTTAGACATGTAATTTCCACCGTACTATCTTTCTCTGCGTTCTGGGGGTATTTATACTTGTAATTGCCATCGTACCATCTTTCTCTTAGTTCTGTGGGTATTTATACATGTAATTGCCACCGTTCCATCCCTCTTTGTCTTCCGGTGGTATTTATACATGTAATTGTCACCTTATCATCTTGCTCTAAATTTTGGGGGTATTTACACATGTAATTGCCACCGTACCATCTTGCTCTAAATTCTGGGGGTATTTATATGTTATTGCCACCTGTACCATTCCTCTCTGTCTTCTGGGGTTATTTATACATGTAATTGCCACTGTACCATCTTTCTCTTAGTTCTGGGGGTATTTATACATGTAATTGCCACCGTACCAAATTGCTCTGAGTTCTGCGGGTATTTATACATGTAGTTGCCACCGTACCATCTTGCTCTAAATTCTGGGGGTATTTATACATGTAATTGCCATCATACCATTCCTCTCTGTCTTCTGGGGGTATTTATACATGTAATTGCCACCGTACCATTCCTCTCTGTTTTCTG
This sequence comes from Xenopus petersii, assembly GCA_038501925.1. Taxonomy (NCBI): domain Eukaryota; kingdom Metazoa; phylum Chordata; class Amphibia; order Anura; family Pipidae; genus Xenopus; species Xenopus petersii. The sequence continues at coordinate 110,295,830 of CM076686.1, forward strand.
GGGGTATTTATACATGTAGTTGCCACCGTACCATCTTTCTCTTAGTTCTGGGGGTATTTATAAATGTCATTGCCACCGTACCATCTTGCTGTGAGTTCTACAGGTATTTATACATGTAATTGCCACCGTACCATCTTGCTCGGAGTTCTGGGGGTATTTATACATGTAATTGCCACTGTACCATCTTTCTCTTAGTTCTGGGGGTATTTATACATGTCATTGCCACCGTACCAAATTGCTCTAAATTCTGGGGGTATTTATACATGTAATTGCCACCGTACCATTCCTCTCTGTCTTCTGGGGGTATTTATACATGTAGTTGCCACCGTACCATCTTTCTCTTAGTTCTGGGGGTATTTATAAATGTCATTGCCACCGTACCATCTTGCTGTGAGTTCTACAGGTATTTATACATGTAATTGCCACTGTACCATCTTTCTCTTAGTTCTGGGGGTATTTATACATGTAATTGCCACCGTACCAAATTGCTCTGAGTTCTGGGGGTATTTATACATGTAGTTGCCACCGTACAATCTTGTTCTAAATTCTGGGGGTATTTATACATGTAGTTGCCACCGTACCATTGTGCTCTAAATTCTGGGGGTATTTATACATGTAATTGCCACCATACCATTCCTCTCTGTCTTCTGGGGGTATTTATACATGTAATTGACACCGTACCATCTTGCTCGGAGTTCTGGGGGTATTTATACATGTAATTGCCACCCTACCATCTTGCTCTAAATTCTGTGGGTATTTATACATGTATTTGCCACCGTACCATTCCTCTCTGTCTTCTGGGGGTATTTATACATGTAATTGCCACCGTACCATCTTTCTCTGAATTCTGGGGGTATATATACACGTAGTTGCCACCGTCCCATCTTTCTCTGAGTTCTGGGGGTATTTATACATGTAGTTGCCACCGTACCATCTTGCTCAGAGTTCTGTGGTATTTATACATGTAATTGCCAACCTACCATCTTTCTCTTAGTTCTGGGGGTATTTATACATGTAGTTGCCACCGTACCATCTTGCTCAGAGTTCTGCTGTATTCATACATGTAATTGCCACCCTAACATCTTTCTCTTAGTTCTGGGGGTATTTATACATCTAATTGCCACCGTACCATCTTGCTCTGAGTTCTGGGGGTATTTATACATGTAGTTGCCACCGTACCATCTTGCTCAGAGTTCTGTGGTATTTATACATGTAATTGCCAACCTACCATCTTTCTCTTAGTTCTGGGGGTATTTATACATGTAATTGCCACCGTACCATCTTTCTCTGATTTCTGGGGGTATTTATACATGTAATTGCCACCGTACTATCTTTCTCTGAGTTCTGGGGGTATTTATACATGTAATTGCCACCGTACCATCTTTCTCTGAGTTCTGGGGGTATTTATACATGTAATTGCCATCATACCATTCCTCTCTGTCTTCTGGGGGTATTGAACTGTCCAAATCTGTGTTTTCATGCAGAAACTAAATTATGTCTCTGATATATGTGTTTATTATATGGGAAACATTCCTAAAGTTAGACACTTAGAAGCTAGTATAGGTAAATCTAAAAACAACTGGACTTGCTGAGGAATCAATGAAGACATTTCACAACTCACTTGCGCAGCTTCTTCAGTTCAACTGACTGGTGTGGGAAGTTCTCGACGTATAAACTCTTCCACTAATCCAATCACAATAGACACAGGGGATCACCCCCTCATGGAAGAGCAATTCCGTGTGCCGGTTCTGTGTTCTTCATGTTTGTTATGTGCTGATATTGCTTCCAGAGACAGTTTAGAACTCAGCAGTGAGTGTTACATCTAAGAACATGTCAGTTGAGATGACTTCCGGATCATAGAACCGCTGATTTCTTAAGAAATTGCAGGTGAAACAACACAGATAATGGGGCAATTGCAGCTGTCCTGCAGCCCCACGTGCATTATTGTATTTATAATAAGTGTAACATAGTAAGTTAGGTTGAAAAAAGACACTTCCATCAAGTTCAAACTGTTAACTGCTAGTTGATCCAAAGGAAGGCAAAACACCCCATTTGAAGCCTCTCCAATTTGCCTCAGAGGGGCAAAAAATCCTTCCTGACTCCAAAATGGCAATGGGACCAGTCCCTGGATCAACTTGACTCGACTATGAGCTAAACCCTTACACATTGGGCATAAAACTGTTCAGTGGAATCCTGGCATTCATAGAGTGTTTTACCTTGGTAACCAATGATATGTGGCATATATGATGCTGTAGACTAGAATCTTTGAGCTAATTTTTCAAAAAATTCAGTAGTTTCTATAAAAAAATTAAATTTTAGAAAAGAATTGCAACTTGGTAGTTTGCAGTACATAGTAGATACCCGCCCTCCCTTAGCCCGTGGCCGCCGCATCCGACTTCCGGGTTGCTGCATTTGACAGTGGCGGGTGGGGAGATCAGAGGGTAAACGCGTGGGTATCGGGCCGGCCCGCACATCACTAGTACATAGATATATGTTCTTATTATTTGCCAGAATCTGCTCTTTCTAATAATGTGTAGTTTTCTTGGGTAAACCTACAGTTAGTTGAATGTTTGGCCTTGAAATCAAACTTATGGAGTTTTGGGCAGCAGTGCTTTGGAATATTAGTAGTGAACTGCTTGGAGTTTTGATCTATACAAATGAGAAATATTCATTAAATTATATTATTTGGTATTGACGGGTTGAGGAGAAATGGAAAATATACTGTGTCTCGTACATAAAATAAATTATGTGTCTGATATGTGTGATTGTATTATGTGAAAAAATATTTTTTTATTTCAAATCGGCCATATCGGCCAGCAGTGAAAGGGTGTTGTACAGTAATTACCATTTTCATCCCCTAGATGGCAGTGTAGAGATGGGTTAGATTAGACATTAGCTGTATATATAGTGTTTGGCCACTAGAGGGAGTAGTAAAACACATAGGAGGTTCTAAGAGGGTGGAGTTTAGAAGAATATGAAAGGAGACAAGTCACAGGGGCAGATGTGCATCAGAGGAGGAACATCTATTGAAGAAGCCACGTTGCAGGAGAACCACAGCCAGGACCCAAGTAAGTAGGAAGTGTGAGGCCTGGTTAGCATAGGATTAGTTTTCTTATAATCACTGCTCAGCTCTTTAGAGGGGAATGTGGTGGCAGGTCCCCTTAGCATTAGCGCTGCGTAAGCATGGTGGTTTTATTCAATGTTATTTATTTAGTGGGATTGCACATTAATTATGGTAGATTTGGAAATCTTAAGTAGCCCCCAAAAAAACCCCTGTTTTTTTATTCACTATTTTCATTCACTATTTTCATTCATTTGTCTTTATCAGGAAAATGCCAGTAAGAAGCAGAAGAAAAGAGATAAAGCAGAAGGGATGGAATTGAGATCATAATACAGAAGAACACAAGACATTTCCCAGGACACTCTCATGGTAAGTATTATGGCTTTTGTTGGTACAGAACATGCTCAGGCTTTGCCCAATAAGACAATTTCTGGTAGTGGGCTATAGAAGTAATTCATAGATAAGGGTTGAGAATGTTTTTTTATTATACTATACAGCAGATAGACAGCAGCCAGATATGTATTTATTTGACAGGCAGTGTCCGAACTGGGACCCACTGGCATGTCCTCGTTATTAGTTTCATTATATTTCCAACCCTTGGCTCTACATTGTCCCTTCAGACCCAACTTCTTTCTCTCCGCTGCCTGAGGAAGCTTGCTGCCCCCCCTCGTGTGCTCATCTTTTTGCAACAGAGGGAGTCAAGGGGGAGGTCCACAATGTTGGCGAAGGAGTCCAGGGCCAATGTGCTCTCTGCGCTTTTATTTAGATTTTTCTTTATCTTGGTAACTAATAGTATTTGAGAGATAAGATACTTCAAGGTGAAAACTTTGAGGGGATTTTTGGAAATGTAACCAAATATAAAAATTTAGGAAAGGTTTGCGGCTTGATGCTTTGGAGTAGAAAAACAAGCATATCTACAGTTATTGGGATTCAGTGGAATGTGTACTTTCCAAAAATATATGTTTTTGAGGGTTAATGTAGTCTTTTCTACCTTTGCCCCTTATAAGAAATCTATAAATGTGTTGATTTTGCAGTATCTGGAATGACAGGACTGATGGCTCAAATGGGGTGTCTTCATTTTGGGGCCCCCATATTCCACACACTTAAACCTATACGTATACATGTCCGACCACAGAGTCAGCCTTTATCAGTGGTACAAGGATATCTAATAGTAATAATGTTATAAAAATGTTATCTGTAGGTGTATAGAACTGACTCTTTGCTGTGAAAGAGGTGCCACCAACCAGTGTGTCAATCAATAGGAGCTGCAGCCACAGAGTGCTGTCCATGGTACTGAATGGAAAAGGCAGTTTAAGCTTCCCTCAATGGCTGCATTAGTTATTGCAGTATATGTACCATAAGTCACATGTTAGATATGTACTTATTATAGCAAATGTGTTTTAGCCACACAGGGATCCCTCCTGCCCATACCTTAACCACACAGAAGTCGCATTCTGATTGGCCGACCAGGTTGTTCACTCTCCTTTATAATAAACACAAGGCAGTGATTATTACGCAGCACATGAAGCCCATTGTTTGTTTTTTTTCTGCCCAACTCCCTGCACCTCTGGCACACAGAACTGGAGAATATTCCGGTTTGACCAATTGTGTTTGTGCAATGAATAGAAACACCTGCTTTGTTTCTAATAATAGAATGTAATAGAATGCAGGGAACCTGCCTGCCCCTCTACCCACACAGGGAACCCACCAGCCACTTTACTCACGCAGGCAACCCACCTGCCCTTTTACCCATGTAAGGAACACGCCCGCCCCTTTACCCATGCCGGGAACCCGCAGGGAACCCCCTACCCCTTTACACGCGCTGGTAACATGCCTGTCCCTTTACCCACCCAGGAATCCCTCCTGCCTTTGACAAAGTTTGTGCACAAGCGAGTGAAAAGGCACATCAGGCGATACTAATTTTTAAACTATTAGGCAGGGAGACGGTCCATTTAGCTTGCGGGTCGGGGAATGGGCGGAAGGGTTGGTTTGGGTGGAAGCGAATGGTTTACACTACGCTAAGAGTCTGAATTCACTTCTGCTGAGACTTTTAAACTTTCCCCTACAGTACTTTGTGGTACACGCACACCAAGGAAACTGAGCGGCTATATTCCGGGGTGCCGAATGAGAAGCACATTAAGAGAACAGTGCGGGTAGAATCTGGAAGTGTGTCATTTTAAGTACATCTAGGGCACTGTGCAGGTGAAGTCCTCTGTGCTTTATCATTTAGTACTACGAATGATGCGGGAGGAATCAGCGGTGCTTAATTGGAAGCACACTAAGAGATGTGTGGGTGTTGGTTTCCATCCCTATAACACTGACCACCTGAGGGCTCTAAGGCTAATTTGGATGCTGATTGCAGCCTGACAGTCGCATTGGCCCCACTGTCACTGGAGATCGCTCTGCAACAGGAGGGATGGCTGCCAGAAGTCGCCACTCATTGCTCAGTGTTCTGCCGGGGCTGGTTCTGGACATTCTACTCGCCTCCAGGTTTATCCTGCCCAGAGTGGCCGACCTGCAGAGAGCCAACCGGAGGAGAGCCGGTGCGAAGGGGGAGGTCTGTCAGATGGGCAGGCTGTGAGCTGCGGGTGACAAGTTGCATTAAGGAGTGATCACAACAGGGTAATAGGTTGGCCACAGCAGCAGCTTCACAACGACATGTTGAGACATCAGAATCACATCACTGACACATTTCCTGCCGCTGCCAAAGTCGCGTCGCTTCCAGTTTTGGCAGAAGGCGGGTTAGGGGCAATATGTAGAGCGCAGATCTACAGAGTGAGTTGCCCTATCGCCGTTTTTGAGTATACAGGAAGCAGTGTTTTCAAACAGTATTTTTTTAATGAAACATTAATATTTATAAACTTGATTCAGGGTAGTTCTATTATTAGTGTGGGTAGAATTGATTTTTTGATAAAACATTTTTTAGTGTTACTGGTTCTTTAATCGCACATTGCTTTATGGGAATTGGAATTGTGTTAACTGAGATCAATAATCTAGTCACAATTTAACTCTTCGTATTGAATCTATAAACTGATGACTAGCTTTTCTCTCCTAATCTTATCATTTATAATTATTTTTGGCACATTATTTTAACGGTTATAAGTAAAGGTTAAGTTTTATCTTTAATTTCATGGTGGGAATTCAGATGGAGATAGTGGGAGGGGGCAAACCTATGGGCCATGCTCTCTCTCTTCTGACCTAATTGTACAAAAATGACAGGAGAGTTTAAAAACGTAATTTGTCCAAAAAACCCTGATTTTTTTATTGATAATGCTCATACATTTTTCTGACTCTTTATCAGGAATATGCCAGTAAGAAGCAGAAGAAAAGAGAAGGATAAAGCAGAACGGATGGAATTAAGATCAGAAGACAGTAGAAGACAAGACATTTCCCTGGGACACTCTCATGGTAAGTATTATGGCTTTGGTCGTACAGAACATGTTCAGACTTAGTCCCAGTGGCGTAACTACCGGGGGTGCACAGGGTGCAAGTGATCCAGGGCCCTTGGTCCCGGTGGGGCCCCGCCAGGAAAATACTTCTCCTGAATAACCAGGCTATTCCACAGCCACCTAAGGAGGTACACAGCAGGAATAGGCCAATTAGGGAACAGCAGCACTTTCAATTTGCTGTAAAACCTGGAGTGCCCCCTGATTGGCCAGTTTGTACATTGAAATACTTTGTGCCAAAAAAGTCTTTTTTTTTCTTCATCACTTCTGCTGGCTCCTGTCTGTGTAACCTGACCCCCCCCTGCACAGAACACTCAGCTAAGCAGAGAGGAAAGGAATGCAGCTGACAGCAGCAAGAAACACTATTTCCTTATTCACCTGCTGCTTCCAAAGTAAGATTCTGTTACTAATAATATTGTACTAAGTCAATTGGGCATCGTAATGGAAATCTGGGGCTGGGGTTATTGTACATGTTATTTCCACGTTGTCATTTTCCTATGACTTCTGGGGGTATTTATACATGTAATTGACACCGTACCATCTTTCTCTAAATTCTGGGGGTATTTATACATGTAATTGCCACCGTACCATCTTGCTCAGAGTTCTGGGGGTATTTATACATGTAATTGCCACCGTACCATCTTGCTCAGAGTTCTGGGGTTTTTTATACATGTAATTGCCACTGTACCATCTTTCTCTGAGTTCTGTGGGTATTTATACATGTAATTGCCACCGTACCATTCCTCTCTGTCTTCTGGGGGTATTTATACATATATTTGCCACCCTACCATCTTTCTCTGAGTTTTGGGTGTATTTATACATGTAATTGCCACTGTACCATCTTGCTCTTAGTTCTGGGGGTGTTTATACATGTAATTGCCACTGTACCATTCCGCTCTGTCTTCTGGGGGTATTAATACATGTCATTGCCACCATACCATCTTGAGTGCTGGGGTATTTATACATGTAATTACCACTGTACCATTCCTCTCTGTCTTCTGGGGTTTTTTATACATGTAATTGCCACCCGACCATCTTTCTCTAAATTCTTGGGGTATTTATACGTATAATTCTGGGGTATTTATTCATGTCATTACCGCCGTACCATCTTGCTCAGAGTTTTGGGGGTATGTATACATTTGCCACCGTACCATCTTGCTCTGTGTTCTGGGGTATTTATACATGTAATTGCCACCGTACAATTCCTCTCTTTCTTCTGGGGGTATTTATACATGTAAATGCCACCGTATCAGCTTTCTCCTAGTGCAGGGGGTCTTTATACATGTAATTGCCACCGTACCATCTTGCTCAGAGTTCTGGGGTATTTATACATGAAATTGCCACCGTACCATTCCTCTCTGTCTTCTGGGGGTATTTATACATGCAATTGCCACCGTACCATCTTGCTCGGAGTTCTGGGGATATTTATACATGTAATTGCCACCGTACCATTATTCTCTGTCTTCTGGGGGTATTTATACATGTAATTGCCACCGTACCATTTTTCTCTGTCTTCTGGGGGTATTTATACATGTAATTGGCACTGTACCATCTTGCTTGGAGTTCTGGGGGTATTTATACATGTAATTGCCACTGTACCATCTTGATCAGAGTTCTGTGGGTATTTATACATGTAATTGCCAACTGTACCATCTTTCTTTTAATTCTGGGGGTATTTATACACGTAATTGCCACAGTCCCATCTTTCTCTGAGTTCTGGGGGTATTTTTACATGTAGTTGCCACCATACCATCTTGCTCTAAATTCTGGAGGTATTTATACATGTAATTGCCACCGTACCATCTTGCTCTAAATTCTGGAGGTATTTATACATGTAATTGCCACCGTACCATCTTGCTCAGAGTTCTGGGGTATTAATACATGTAATTACCACCGTACCATCTTACTGTAAATTCTGGGTTTATTTATACATGTAATTGCCACCGTACCATCTTTACATCTACATGTAATTGCCACCGTACCATTCATCTCTGTCTTCTGGGGGTATTTATACATGTAATTGCCATCGTACCATCTTTCTCTTAGTTCTGGTGGTATTTATACATGTAGTTGCCACTGTACCATCTTGCTCAGGGTTCTGGGTATTTATACATGTAATTGCCACCGTACCATATTACTGTAAATTCTGGGGGTATTTATACATGTAATTGCCACCGTACCATCTTTCTCTGAGTTCGGGGGGTATTTATACATGTAATTGTCACAGTGCCATCTTGCTCAGAGTTCGGGGGTTTTTATACATGTAATTACCACCGTACCATCTTTCTCTGACTTCTGGGGGTATTTATACATGTAATTGCCACTGTACCATCTTGCTTGGAATTCTGGGGGTATTTATACATGTAGTTGTCACCGTACCATTCATCTCTGTCTTCTGGGGGTATTTATACATGTAATTGCCACCGTACCATCTTGCTCTGAGTTCTGGGGGTATTTATACATGTAATTGCCACCCTACCATCTTTCTCTTAGTTCTGGGGGTATTTATACATGTAATTGCCACTGTACCATCTTGCTCAGAGTTCTGGGGTATTTATACATGTAATTGCCACCCTACCATCTTTCTCTTAGTTCTGGGGTTTTTATACATGTAGTTGCCACCGTACCATCTTGCTCAGAGTTCTGGGGGTATTTATACATGTAATTGCCACCGTACCATCTTGCTCTGTCTTCTGGGGCTATTTATACATGTAGTTGCCACCGTACCATCTTTCTCTTAGTTTTGGGGGTATTTATACATGTCATTGCCACCGTACCATCTTTCTCTGAGTTCTGGGGGTATTTATACACGTAATTGCCACCGTCCCATCTTTCTCTGAGTTCTGGGGGTATTTATACATGTAATTGCCACTGTACTATCTTTCTCTGAGTTCTGGGGGTATTTATACATGTAATTGCCACCGTATCATCTTTCCCTGAGTTTTTGGGATATTTATACATGTAATTGCCACCGTGCCATCTTGTTCAGAATTCTGGGGGTATTTATACATGTAGTTGTCACCGTACCATTCATCTCTGTCTTCTGGGGGTATTTATACATGTAATTGCCACCGTACCATCTTGCTCTGAGTTCTGGGGGTATTTATACATGTAATTGCCACCCTACCATCTTTCTCTTAGTTCTGGGGGTATTTATACATGTCATTGCCACCGTACCATCTTGCTCAGAGTTCTGGGGTTTTTATACATGTAGTTGCCACCGTACCATCTTGCTCAGAGTTCTGGGGGTATTTATACATGTAATTGCCACCGTACCATCTTGCTCTGTCTTCTGGGGCTATTTATACATGTAGTTGCCACCGTACCATCTTTCTCTTAGTTCTGTGAGTATTTATACATGTAATTGCCACCGTACCATCTTTCTCTGAGTTCTCGGGGTATTTATACACGTAATTGCCACCGTACCATCTTTCTCTGAGTTCTGGGGGTATTTATACATGTAGTTGCCACCGTACCATCTTTCTCTTAGTTCTGGGGTTATTTATACATGTAATTGCAACTGTACCATCTTTCTCTGAGTTCTGGGGGTATTTATACACCTAATTGCCACCGTCCCATCTTTGTCTGAGTTCTGGGGGTATTTGTACATGTAGTTGCCACCGTACAATCTTGCTCAGAGTTCTGGGGTATTGATACATGCAATTGCCACCCTACCATCTTTCTCTGAGTTCTGGGGATATTTATACATGTAGTTGCCACCGTACCATCTTGCTCAGAGTTCTGGGGTATTTATACACGTAATTGCCACCGAACCATCTTGCTCTGAGTTCTGGGGGTATTTATACATGTAGTTGCCACCGTACCATCTTTCTCTGAGTTCTGGGGGTTTTTATACATGTAATTGCCACTGTACCATCTTGTTCAGAATTCTGGGGGTATTTATACATGTAGTGGTCACCGTACCATTCATCTCTGTCTTCTGGGGGTATTTATACATGTAATTGCCACCGTATCATCTTGCTCTGAGTTCTGTGGTTATTTATAATTGCCACTGTACCATCTTGCTTTGAGTTCTGGGGGTATTTATACATGTAATTGCCACGCTACCATCTTTCTCTTAGTTCTGGGGGTATTTATACATGTAGTTGCCACCGTACCATCTTGCTCAGAGTTATGGGGGTATTTATACATGTAATTGCCACGCTACCATCTTTCTCTTAGTTCTGGGGGTATTTATACATGTAGTTGCCACCCTACCATCTTTCTCTGAGTTCTGGGGGTATTTATACATGTAGTTGCCACCGTACCATCTTGCTCAGAGTTCTGGGGTATTTATACATGTAATTGCCACCGTACCATCTTGCTCTGAGTTCTGGGGGTATTTATACATGTAATTGCCACCCTACCATGTTTCTCTGAGTTCTGGGGGTATTTATACATGTAGTTGCCACCGTCCCATCTTTCTCTGAGTTCTGGGGGTATTTATACATGTAATTGCCACCCTACCATCTTTCTCTGAGTTCTGGGGGTATTTATACACGTAATTGCCACCGTACCATCTTTCTCTGAGTTCTGGGGGTATTTATACATGTAGTTGCCACCGTACCATCTTGCTCAGAGTTCTGGGGTATTTATACATGTAATTGCCACCCTACCATCTTGCTCTAAATTCTGGGGGTATTTATACATGTAATTGCCACCGTACCATTCCTCTCTGTCTTTTGGGGGTATTTATACATGTAATTGCCACCGTACCATCTTGCTCGGAGTTCTGGGGGTATTTATACATGTAATTGCCACCGTACCATCTTTCTCTTAGTTCTGGGGGTATTTATACATGTCATTGCCACCATACCATCTTGCTCTAAGTTCTGGGGTATTTATACATGTAATTGCCCCCTTACCATCTTTCTCTGAGTTCTGGGGTATTTATACACGTAATTTCTCAAACGTCCCTTGGCAGCACAGGTACCAAAGGGTTAATGTCTTCTTCCCTCTAGGAGGCAGGATGACAGGAAAAAAACTGCAGGGCTGCTCCTCCTCTCCCCGACATTAGCCCATCCCACTTTTGTTTTTGTCATCCTGCTCCCAAGGAGGTAGGTAATATATTTTTCTCCCTTTATCTTTCCAGAAATATCATTCGTAAGGGGTATTCTTTTGCGATGCCCTCATTATTGCTACACGAGTGCAGCAGGCTTTTACGCTGCGGTTCACTTGGGTGTCATGCCTCACTAAGCTCAGGAGAGAGAGGCGAGCGCTATCTTAGACACACATCAGGGCAAGGTATGCGGGGGCGCTACCATATTCCCTATAGAGTGACTCGGTCCTCTTGACAACGGCATGCTTCTGCGCTGCTAGATGTAAAATTCATGGTTTCGCGCTGTTATATGCACAGACAGTAACGGCATGCTATTGCGCTGCCACAGTCAAGTAAACGGCCGCATTGGGAGACCGGCGGTAACATGGGAAGGTCAGGGGGACGTGCGCACGCATTGCGTGATGACGTCATTGACGCGACAAACTGTTTCGCGCCGTTCTGTTGTGGCATATCGCAATACTGCGCATCAGACAAAGAGGGCTTCCGTGCAGCTCTACTCTCTGCGACATTACCCTGACCCTCCTCACTAACAAGGTAACCTTTCGCTTTACCTCTGGGGCTTTTGGGTATACTTCTTACCTGGTGCCTTTACTAAAATAGTGCCTTACCATTATGGAAGGGGAGACTACTTCTTCACTGGGGGCCAGCCAAATGGGGGAAACAATTCAGCCTTCCAAAAAGCCCTCCAGTGAGCGGACTAAGTCCTCCGCCAGTGGCTCTACAAAAAGACCCAGAATAGACACCTCTCCTCCAGAAAGTAGTCCACCACCACCAGATATGCCGGACTGGCTTAAAGATTTTCAAAAATCTTTTTTGGGGTTTGGGGATGACTTCATCCATTGAAAAGCTGGCGACAGCTGCCATGCAAAAGCAAAAACCTACTAATACTGCTGTACATACTGCTCACCCGAGCACTTCAGAAACATGGCCTGAGTCTTCGGAAGAGGACCCATCCTTAGATCCTAATGACTCTGATTCGGACCAATTAGACACAGCCTCACAACCTTCAAAAAGATCACAAACTGAGGCGGTAGACGCACTGTTGGCTGATATGTTTATCACCTTAGACTTACAAGAAGAAACAAAGGAGATTAAAACCCTGGACAAACTTTTTGGCTCAGTTTCTAAGCCACAGAGACATTTTCCAGTCCACGAAACAGTGGAGGAAGTGATAAAGAAAGAATGGAAATTTCCTGATCGAAAATTATCCAGAGATAAACGGTTGGATAATTTATATCCTTTTCAACAACAATATAAAGACAAATGGGATCAAGTTCCCAAGGTAGATGCTCCGGTGGCGCGACTCGCGAAACGAACAACTATTCCACTGGAAGATGGCACGTCTTTCAAAGACCCTATGGATCGAAAGACCGAAAGTCTGTTAAAGAATATTTTTACTTCCACCACGTCAGCCTTCAAACCTACCATAGCCATGGCTTGTGTTGCACGAACGCTTACACTGTGGACCCAGGAAGCCATACAGGAAGCTGCTGAGGAGGAATTCGACATGTCATCCCACCTTTCTAAGATGCTGAACGCTATTCATTACTTATGTGATGCGTCAATGGATTTGCTTCATCTACTCGCTAAATCATCAGCAGTAGCAATCGCTGCTAGACGGGCATTGTGGCTAAAGCCATGGAGTGCAGATCCGGCCTCCAAAAAGAATCTTGTGTCGCTTCCATTTACAGGAACCACGCTCTTCGGCAGTGAGCTGGACGCGATAATTTCGAAGATTTCAGGGGGTAAGAGCAATTTCTTACCCCAGGACAAGAGATCCAGGCCTCCGCAGAATTCACAACGCTCGTTTCGATATTCCTACAACAAGCGGTTTCAACAGAATTTTTCTAGGAATTCGAGATCTAATACCGGTGCCAATTCTAAGGGTTTCCGGGGTTCTGGCAAGTCAACATGGAACCCACAACGTCGTCAAACCAAGACGACCACAGATAAACAAGATTCCTGATGTTTTAGCCGCTTCTATTCCTCAGGAGACGGTAGGGGGACGACTCCGTTTTTTCAAAGAGGCGTGGCTATCGAACACTTCGGACACATGGGTTCACAAAGTAATTACATACGGTTACGAACCTTTTTTCCAGCATCCTCCACCATCCAGATTTTTGAGATCCAGAATACCAACCAACCCGAACAAAAAGGCCGATTTCTTTCGCGCCATCCAGGAGATGCGAAAAAAGGAGGTCATCGTTCCAGTACCTACATCCCAACGCAATCAAGGTTTTTACTCAAACCTGTTCATTGTTCCCAAAAAAGACGGTTCTCTGCGACCAGTCTTGGATCTAAAGAAACTGAATCGCTTTCTTCAGGTCCCTACTTTCAAGATGGAATCTCTGAGAGCAGTCATCGCCAATGTAGAACAAGGCGATTATTTCACCTCGATAGATTTAAAGGATGCCTATCTACACATCCCCATCCACCCAAACTATCAAAGATTTCTACTATTTGCACTGCCCAACGAACATTTTCAGTTTCAAGCTCTTCCTTTCGGTCTAGCAACAGCACCGAGAATTTTCACCAAGGTCATGGCCAGTCTTGTGGCCTACATGAGGGAACAGCATCTGATCGTTATTCCATATCTGGACGATCTCCTTCTCCGGGCTCCATCCAAAGAGATCGCACGACGACACACAGATACTTGCCAATTCATACTACAGCAACATGGGTGGATAATTCACCCAGCAAAGAGCTCTTTGTCTCCAGCCCAGTCCATAGTTTTTTTGGGAGCACTCTTCGATTCTCAAAGACACCGGGTGTTCCTCACTCAAGAAAAAATTCTAAAGCTGGTCAAAGCGACTTTGTCGACCATTCACAAGTCAGATATTTCCATAAGAAATGGAATGCATCTCTTGGGATTAATGACGGCATCGATAGATCTGGTACCTTACGCTCAATTCCACATGAGACTGCTTCAGCTGGAACTGCTACGGAAATGGAACAGAAAGCCAACAACACTCGACGTCAAAATTTGTCTGTCCCGAAACACCAAACAGTCCTTGATTTGGTGGACACGGAAACAAAATCTGGCAGTGGGACGTGCATGTTCAGTAACAAACTCCCTCCTGGTTACCACAGATGCAAGTCTAGCGGGTTGGGGAGGAGTATTCCAGGACAAGACGGTACAAGGAAAATGGTCGCCAACAGAGGCTCAGCTACCGATCAACGTCCTCGAACTTCGAGCTATCCGACACGCTCTAGTACACTGGACCTCGGTTCTCCACGGTTTCCCCGTAAAGATACAAACAGACAATGCTACCGCTGTAGCCTATCTAAATCATCAAGGCGGCACACACAGTCAGGCAGCCTGGGAAGAGGCAGCCAAGATACTTACCTGGGCAGAACAAACAGTCCCCCAACTTTCTGCCATCTACATTCCAGGCCAGGACAACTGGGAAGCGGACTTTCTCAGTCGGCAGACTCTAGACCCAGGGGAATGGAAGCTGAACCATCAGATATTCGTGCAAATTGCCAACAAATGGGGATGGCCTCAAATCGATCTCATGGCATCGACTTTCAATCACCAACTACCGATGTACTGCACCCGAGATTGCAGAGCCACAGCAATAGATGCACTGACTATCAACTGGAACTTCGATCTGGTTTATGTGTTCCCGCCACTACCAATGATTCACAAGGTTCTACGAAAACTGAAATTACACCATACCACAGCCATTGTAATAGCACCATATTGGCCCAGGAGGGCATGGTTTTCGGATTTGAAGAACATGTCCATAGCCGATCCCTGGAGACTACCACTGCGGCCGGACCTGTTGACCCAGGGTCCGTACCAACATCACAATCTCGGCATGCTTGCCCTGAAGGCTTGGCTATTGAAACCGCAATATGGTCACAAAAAGGTTTCTCTCAATCAGTAGTGCAGACTCTACTACAAGCCAGAAAGAAATCCACCAAGCGGTCATTTCACAGGATCTAGAAAATATTCCTAGAGTGGTGCAACCGAAATCAGTTAAATCATACATCTCTACCTATCCCGGATTTATTGGATTTTCTACAACAGGGCCTGGACAAGGGTCTGGCCACAAGTTCTCTTAAGGTCCAGGTATCGGCTCTCTCAATTTTGCTTCAACAATCTTTAGCTGAACAAAAAGACGTAAAGACTTTTCTACAGGCCGCACAACATATACGTCCACGTTGGCGTGCACCTACACCTCCATGGGACCTCACTCTGGTCTTAAACGCGCTTCAAAAGCCTCCATTTGAACCCATGCATTCCATCAGTATAAAAATGTTGTCTCTAAAAGTGGTATTCCTAGTAGCCATAGCATCCGCAAGGCGAGTCTCAGAACTGGCAGCGCTGTCTTGTCGACCGCCCTTATGTGTGATACATGAGGATAAAGTTGTACTTCGCACTCAACCAGATTTCATACCAAAAGTAGTATCTGACTACCTACCACATAAATCAGGACATTGTATTACCGTCGTTGTGCCCGAAGCCCAAAAATTCTAAAGACAAGGCACTCCACACATTAGATGTTGTAAGGGCAATCAAGTACTATCTACATAGAACTCAGGATTTCAGAAAATCCGAGACTCTTTTTGTTCTCTTTGGAGCACCTCAGCAAGGTAACCAAGCTAGTTCTGCTTCTCTCAGCAGATGGATTCGAGAGACAATCCTATTGGCTTACGCAGCAAAAGGAAAACCAGCTCCTTTTAGAGTGACTGCTCACTCTACAAGAGCACTGAGTACATCCTGGGCTCAAGCAAATCAGGCATCCGCAGATCAGATTTGTCGGGCGGCCACATGGTCCTCAGTACACACATTTACTAAATTTTATAAGTTTAATGTTTATGCCTCATCACAGGCGAGTTTTGGCTGCAAAGTTCTACATGCGGCAGTGTTGTAAGAGTCTTTCCCTACTATAATGGCTTTATATTCTGTTTTTCAAATTAATCAGTTGCTTCTCTTTTCTTCAGTCTTTTCTTATTTTCACTGCCCACCCTTTTGCTTTGGGACATAACCCTTTGGTACCTGTGCTGCCAAGGGACGTTTGAGAAAACAAGATTTGTGTACTCACCGATAAATCTGTTTCTCTAAGTCCCGAACAGGCAGCACAGGATGTTCCCACCCTTTGCTGTATTAATTCCTTCTTATTTATGCTTGATAACAATAACTAAAGTGGGATGGGCTAATGTCGGGGGGAGGAGGAGCAGCCCTGCAGTTTTTTTCCTGTCATCCTGCCTCCTAGAGGGAAGAAGACATTAACCCTTTGGTACCTGTGCTGCCTGTTCGGGACTTAGAGAAACAGATTTATCGGTGAGTACACAAATCTTGTTTTCCACCGTACCATCTTTCTCTTAGTTCTGGGGGTATTTATACATGTAGTTGCCACCGTACCATCTTGCTCAGAGTTCTGGGGGTATTTATACATGTAATTGCCACCCTACCATCTTTCTCTTAGTTCTGGGGGTATTTATACATGTAGTTGCCACCCTACCATCTTTCTCTGAGTTCTGGGGGTATTTATACATGTAGTTGCCACCGTACCATCTTGCTCAGAGTTCTGGGGGTACTTATACGCGTAATTGCCACCGTACCATCTTTCTCTGAGTTCTGGGGGTATTTATACATGTAGTTGCCACCGTACCATCTTTCTCTGAGTTCTGGGGGTACTTATACGCGTAATTGCCACCGTACCATCTTGCTCTGAGTTCTGGGGTATTTATACATTTAGTTGCCACCGTACCATCTTGCTCAGAGTTCTTGGGTTTTTATACATGTAGTTGCCACCGTACCATCTTGCTCAGAGTTCTGGGGGTATTTATACATGTAGTTGCCACCGTACCATCTTTCTCTGAGTTCTGGGGGTATTTATACATGTAGTTGCCACCGTACCATTTTGCTCAGAGTTCTGGGGTATTTATACATGTAGTTGCCACCGTACCATCTTGCTCAGAGTTCTGGGGTTTTTATACATGTAGTTGCCACCGTACCATCTTGCTCAGAGTTCTGGGGGTATTTATACATGTAATTGCCACCGTACCATCTTTCTCTGAGTTCTGGGGGTATTTATACATGTAATTGCCACTGTACCATCTTTCTCTGAGTTCTGGGGCTATTTATACACGTAATTGCCACCGTCCCATCTTTCTCTGAGTTCTGGGGGTATTTGTACATGTAGTTGCCACCGTACCATCTTGCTCAGAGTTCTGGGGTATTGATACATGCAATTGCCACCCTACCATCTTTCTCTGAGTTCTGGGGGTATTTATACATGTAGTTGCCACCGTACCATCTTGCTCAGAGTTCTGGGGTATTTATACATTCAATTGCCACCCTACCATCTTTCTCTTAGTTCTGGGGGTATTTATACATGTAGTTGCCACCCTACCATCTTTCTCTGAGTTCTGGGGGTATTTATACATGTAGTTGCCACCGTACCATCTTGCTCAGAGTTATGGGGTATTTATACACGTAATTGCCACCGTACCATCTTGCTCTGAGTTCTGGGGGTATTTATACATGTAATTGCCACCCTACCATCTTTCTCTTAGTTCTGTGAGTATTGCCACTGTACCATCTTTCTCTGAGTTCTGGGGGTATTTATACACGTAATTGCCACCGTCCCATCTTTGTCTGAGTTCTGGGGGTATTTGTACATGTAGTTTCCACCGTACCATCTTGCTCAGAGTTCTGGGGTATTGATACATGCAATTGCCACCCTACCATCTTTCTCTGAGTTCTGGGGGTATTTATACACGTAGTTGCCACCGTACCATCTTGCTCAGAGTTCTGGGGGTATTTATACATGTAATTGCCACCCTACCATCTTTATCTTAGTTCTGGGGGTATTTATACATGTCATTGCCACCGTACCATCTTTCTCTTAGTTCTGGTTGTATTTATACATGTAATTGCCACCGTACCATCTTTCTCTGAGTTCTGGGGGTATTTATACACGTAATTGCCACCGTCCCATCTTTCTCTGAGTTCTGGGGGTATTTATACATGTAATTGCCACTGTACCATCTTTCTCTGAGTTCTGGGGGTATTTATACATGTAATTGCCACTGTACTATCTTTCTCTGAGTTCTGGGGGTATTTATACATGTAATTGCCACCGTACCATCTTTCCCTGAGTTTTGGGGATATTTAAACATGTAATTGCCACCGTGCCATCTTGTTCAGAATTCTGGGGGTATTTATACATGTATTGGTCACCGTACCATTCATCTCTGTCTTCTGGGGGTATTTATACATGTAATTGCCACCGTACCATCTTGCTCTGAGTTCTGGGGGTATTTATACACGTAATTGCCACCGTCCCATCTTTCTCTGAGTTCTGGGGGTATTTGTACATGTAGTTGCCACCGTACCATCTTGCTCAGAGTTCTGGGGTATTGATACATGCAATTGCCACCCTACCATCTTTCTCTGAGTTCTGGGAGTATTTATACATGTAGTTGCCACCGTACCATCTTGCTCAGAGTTCTGGGGTATTTATACATGCAATTGCCACCCTACCATCTTTCTCTTAGTTCTGGGGGTATTTATACATGTGGTTGCCACCCTACCATCTGTCTCTGAGTTCTGGGGGTATTTATACATGTAGTTGCCACCGTACCATCTTGCTCAGAGTTCTGGGGTATTTATACATGTAATTGCCACCCTACCATCTTTCTCTTAGTTCTGGGGGTATTTATACATGTAGTTGCCACCGTACCATCTTGCTCAGAGTTATGGGGTATTTATACACGTAATTGCCACCGTACCATCTTGCTCTGAGTTCTGGGGGTATTTATACATGTAATTGCCACCCTACCATCTTGCTCAGAGTTCTGGGGTATTGATACATGCAATTGCCACCCTACCATCTTTCTCTGAGTTCTGGGGGTATTTATACACGTAGTTGCCACTGTACCATCTTGCTCAGAGTTCTGGGGGTATTTATACATGTAGTTGCCACCGTACCATCTCGCTCAAAGTTCTGGGGTATTTATACATGTAATTGCCACCCTACCATCTTTATCTTAGTTCTGGGGGTATTTATACATGTCATTGCCACCGTACCATCTTTCTCTTAGTTCTGGTTGTATTTATACATGTAATTGCCACCGTACCATCTTTCTCTGAGTTCTGGGGGTATTTATACACGTAATTGCCACCGTCCCATCTTTCTCTGAGTTCTGGGGGTATTTATACATGTAATTGCCACTGTACCATCTTTCTCTGAGTTCTGGGGGTATTTATACATGTAATTGCCACTGTACTATCTTTCTCTGAGTTCTGGGGGTATTTATACATGTAATTGCCACCGTACCATCTTTCCCTGAGTTTTGGGGATATTTATACATGTAATTGCCACCGTGCCATCTTGTTCAGAATTCTGGGGGTATTTATACATGTATTGGTCACCGTACCATTCATCTCTGTCTTCTGGGGGTATTTATACATGTAATTGCTACCGTATCATCTTGCTCTGAGTTCTGGGGTTATTTATAATTGCCACCGTACCATCTTGCTCTGAGTTTTGGGGGTATTTATACATGTACAGTAATTGCCACCCTACCATCTTTCTCTTAGTTCTGGGGGTATTTATACATGTAGTTGCCACCCTACCATCTTTCTCTGAGTTCTGGGGATATTTATACATGTAGTTGCCACCGTACCATCTTGCTCAGAGTTCTGGGGTATTTATACATGTAATTGCCACCCTACCATCTTTCTCTTAGTTCTGAGGGTATTTATACATGTCATTGCCACCGTACCATCGTGCTCTGAGTTCTGGGGGTATTTATACATGCAATTGCCACCGTACCATTCATCTCTGTCTTCTTGGGGTATGTATGAATGTAATTGCCACCGTATCATCTTGCTGGGAGTTCTGGGGGTATTTATACATGTAATTGCCACCGTACCATTCATCTCTGTCTTCTGGGTGTATTTATACATGTAATTGCCACCGTATCATCTTTCTCTGAATTCAGGGGGTATTTATACATGTAATTGCCACCGACCATCTTTCTCTGAGTTCTGTGGGTATTTATACATGTAATTACCACCGTGCCATCTTGCTCAGAGTTCTGGGGGTATTTATACATGTAATTGCCACTTTACCATCTTGCTCAGAGTTCTGGGGGTATTTATACATGTAATTGCCACCGTACCATCTTACTGTAAATTCTGGGGGTGTTTATACATGTAATTGCCACCGTACCATCTTGCTCAGAGTTCTGGGGGTATTTATATATATAATTGCCACCGTACCATCTTGCTCTGAGTTCTGGGGGTATTTATACATGTAATTGCCACCATACCATCTTTCTCTTAGTTCTGGGGGTATTTATACATGTAGTTGCCACCGTACCATCTTTCTCTTAGTTCTGGGGGTATGTATACATGTAGCTGCCACCGTACCATCTTGCTCTGAGTTCTGGGGGTATTTATACATGTAATTGCCACCGTACCATCTTGCTCTGAGTTCTGGGGGTATTTATACATGTAATTGCCACCGTATCATCTTTCTCTAAATTCTGGGGGTATTTATACATGTAATTGCCACTGTACCATCTTGCTCGGAGTTCTGGGGTATTTATACATGTAATTGCCACAGTACCATCTTTCTCTTAGTTCTGGGGGTATTTATACATGTAGTTGCCACCGTACCATCTTGCTCAGAGTTATGGGGTATTTATACACGTAATTGCCACCGTACCATCTTGCTCTTAGTTCTCTGAGTATTTATACATGTAATTGCCACTGTACCATCTTTCTCTGAGTTCTGGGGGTATTTATACACGTAATTGCCACCGTCCCATCTTTGTCTGAGTTCTGGGGGTATTTGTACATGTAGTTGCCACTGTACCATCTTGCTCAGAGTTCTGGGGTATTGATACATGCAATTGCCACCCTTCCATCTTTCTCTTAGTTCTGGGGGTATTTATACACGTAGTTGCCACCGTACCATCTTGCTCAGAGTTCTGGGGTATTTATACATATAATTGCCACCATAACATCTTTCTCTTAGTTCTGGGGTATTTATACATGTAATTGCCACCGTACCATCTTTATCTTAGTTCTGGGGGTATTTATACATGTAATTGCCACCGTACCATCTTGCTCGGAGTTCTGGGGGTATTTATACATGTAATTGCCACCGTACCATTTTGATCTGAGTTCTGGGGGTATTTATACATGTAATTGCCACCGTACCATCTTTCTCTTAGTTCTGGGGGTATTTATACATGTAATTGCCACTGTACCATCTTTCTCTGAGTTCTGGGGGTATTTATACATGTAATTGCCACCGTACCATCTTGCTCAGAGTTCTGGGGTATTTATACATGTAATTGCCACCGTACCATTCATCTCTGTCTTCTGGGGGTGTTTATACATGTAATTGCCACCGTACCATTCCTCTCTGTTTTCTGGGGGTATTCATACATGTAATTGCCACCGTACTATCTTGCTCGGAGTTCTGGGGGTATTTATACATGTAATTGCCACCGTACCATTCCTCTCTGTCTTCTGGTGGTATTTATACATGTAATTGCCACTGTACCATCTTTCTCTGAATTCTGGGGGTATTTATACATGTAATTGCCACCGTACCATATTGCTCGAAGTTCTGGGGGTATTTATACATGTAATTGCCACCGTACCATTTTGATCTGAGTTCTGGGGGTATTTATACATGTAATTGCCACCGTACCATTCCTCTCTGTTTTCTGGGGGTATTTATACATGTAATTGCCATCGTACCATCTTTCTCTTAGTTCTGGAGGTATATATACATGTAATTGCCACCGTAACATCTTGCACAATGCCTTGTAAGGCTATACGTTTATTGCTACTTTTTTTTTTATTCAGGCTCCCTGCAAATCAATTTATAGTTGCTACGGTAATGTGGACACTAGCAAACAGACTGCTCAATCTGCAAAATGCAATGTTTTTTATTATTTAGCTTTTTATGAAGCAGCTCTCCAAAGTTTCTCAAAATATCCCTCTCTGCACCATATTAAAGTTAATGTAAAGGTGAATGACCCCTTTAATGCTGCACTGATTAACCCTTGCCATTAGCACAGTAAAAATGTATTTCAGACTCTCATGCTTAGATCGTTTGAGAACAGGTATGGGACCTGTTATCCAGAATGCTCAGGACCTTGGGGTTGTCGGATAACAGATCTTTCAGTATTTTGGCTCTTCATACCCTGTCTATTAGAAAATCATGTAAACATTAAATAAACCCAATGATCTGGTTTTGCTTCCAATAAGTATTATTGTCATCTTAGTTGGGATCAAGTACAAGGTACTGTTTTATTATTGCAGAGACAAAGGAAAATAATTTTTAAAAAGTTGGATTATTTGATTATAATGGATCCTATAGGAGACAACCTTTCTGTAATTCAGAGCTTTTGAAGGGAAGTGCCTGAGATCCTTACTCAAGGTGATAGTAGTGCCGAAGTGGCAAATAGCTGTACCCCACTGGTCCCACCTCACTGGGTGCAGAAGAGCAGGTGGCGGGGCAGGTAGGCAGTGCTGTCTGTAGGGAGCTCTTATATATCAGGTCCTTTAGTCATATACTAAGAAATTCATTAGGAAGAAGTACTAATCCTGATACATAATACATACATAATGTATTCACTAAAATATTTGTCAATACTACAACTCTGACACCTACTATGGTTTTGATAATATAATCAAAACATTACAATATGAGAGCCACAATAAAGGCAGTGTGCTGTTTGGCATCACTCTAGTGTCTCTCAGACTGATGCCAACCTCTCGAGTCCCAATGAAACAGCTGATTGAGACTCGACTGGACCCCTCGCTCCCTGTACATGGTATTAGCAAAATACAGCATTGCATTCCCCTTGTTCTGATAATAGGGCAAGATGGTCTCTGGGATTGTTGCTATAACTGTGGGATAGTGTTTAGTAAGACAGGACGGTCTCTGGGATTGTTGCTTTTTCTTCGGGATAGTGTTTAGTAGGGCAAGATGGTCTCCGGGATTGTTGCTGTATCTGTGGGATAGTGTGTTTAGTAAGGGAAGATCGTCTCAGGGATTGATACTGTTACTGTAGGATAGTATTTAGTTACGCAAGATGATCTCCAGGATTATTGCTGTGACTGTAGGGTAGTGTATAATAAGACAAGATGGTCTCCAGGATTGTTACTGTTGGGTAGTGTTTAGTAAAGCAAGATGGTCTTAGGGACAGTTGCTTTAACCGTGGGATAGTGTTTAGTTAGGCAAGATTATCTCCGGGATTGTTGCTGTTACTGTGGGATAGTTTTTAGTAAGGCAAGACGGTGTCTGAGATTGTTGCTGTTTTTGTGGAACAAACTAGCAACCGGTTAGTGTACTTGCCGTCCAAATAATGTCCCAGAGTCTATTCACATGCTCAGCGACGCTGTCTGTAGGGAGACACACGTAGATACACGCACACGTCAAGATACGCATGCAACCACTGATGACCAAGACCCGACTGTTCCCCTGCAGGAATGCGTTGAAATATACCCCAAATCACCAGGGCGGTAAGTAGACTTACAGGTTGCTCGTATGGGGTGTCTACATTTTGAGGCCCCTATATGCAGTATACTTACATAAACCCATACACATTGGACATAAAACTGTTCAGTGGAATCCTGGCATTCATAGAGTGTTTTACCTTGGTAACCAATGATATGTGGCATATATGATGCTGTAGACTAGAATCTTTGAGGTCATTTTTCAAAAAATTCACTAGTTTCTATAAAAAACTATAATTTTAGAAAAGAATTGCAACTTGGTAGTTTGCAGTACATAGTAGACACCTGCCCTCCTTTAGCCCGTGCCCGCCGCATCCGACTTCCGGGTTGCTTTTATAGACCCGCACCGAGCTGAGCATGTGCAGCGTCTATAAAAGACGAAGTCGGAAACCGGCATTTGACAGTGGCGGGTGGGGAGATCAGAGGGTAAACCCGTGGGTATCGGGCCGGCCCGCGCATCACTAGTACATAAATATATGTTCTTATTATTTGCCAGAATCTGCTCTTTCTAATAATGTGTAGTTTTCTAGGGTAAACCTACTGTTAGTTGAATGTTTGGCCTTGAAATCAAACTTATGGAGATATGTGTGATTGTATTATGTGAAACATGATGTTTTTTTATTTCAAATCGGCCATATCGGTCTGCAGTGAAAGGGTTTAAGGTTTAAGCTGTAATTGCAGCTTTAATTAATATTTTCTTC
Source organism: Xenopus petersii (assembly GCA_038501925.1). Lineage (NCBI taxonomy): Eukaryota > Metazoa > Chordata > Amphibia > Anura > Pipidae > Xenopus > Xenopus petersii. Next base: position 110,320,599 of record CM076686.1, read on the forward strand.
CCCTAGGTGGCAGTGTAGAGATGAGTTAGATTAGACATTAGCTGTATATATATAGTGTTTGGCCACTAGAGGGAGTAGTAAAACACATAGAAGGTTCTAAGAGGGTGGAGTTTAGAAGAATATGAAAGGAGACAAGTCACAGGGGCAGATGTGCATCAGAGGAGGAACATCTATTGAAGAAGCCACTTTGCAGGAGAACCACAGCCTGGACCCAAGTAAGTAGGAAGTGTGAGGCCTGGTTAGCATAGGATTAGTTTTCTTATAGTCACTGCTCAGCCCTTTAGAGGGAAATGTGGTGACAGGTCCCCTTAGCATTAGGGCTGCGTAATCATGGTGGTTTTATTCAATGTTATTTATTTAGTGTGTTGCACATTAATTATGGTAGATCTGGAAACCTTAAGTAGCCCCAAAAAAACCCTGGCTTTTTTATTAACAATTTTCATTCATTTGTCTTTATCAGGATTATGCCAGTAAGAAGCAGAAGAAAAGAGATAAAGCAGAAGGGATGGAATTAAGATCATAATACAGTAAGTATTATGGCTTTTGTTGGTACAAGTTCTGTGTGTAGATGAACTGCACCTCTCACCCTTTCCACAATGCTTCCTGCCCTGGTGGTGCAGATCTCTCTAGACAGTCAACACTTGTCAGCACAATGTAAAAGATTTAAGAGAATAGCACAACACCATGTATGTTGCAGGTGGGGAACTTACCCCTTTTATTTAAAGTGACCACATTGATGCACAGGTGGTCACTTTAAATAAAAGGGGTAAGCTCCCCACCTGCAACATACATGGTGTTGTGCTGTTCTCTTAAATCTTCTATTTTGTTGGTAGAGAACATGCTCAGGCTTTGCCCAATAAGACAATTTCTGGTAGTGGGCTATAGAAGTAATTCATAGATAAGGGGTTGAGAATGTTTTTTTATTATACTATACAGCAGATAGACAGCAGCCAGATATGCATTTATTTGACAGGCAGTGTCAGAACTGTTGGAACTGGGACCCACTGGCATGTCCTCTGTCCTCGTTATTAGTTTCATTATATTTCCAACCGTTGGCTCTTCTTTCTGACCCAACTTATTTCTCTCCGCTGCCTGAGGAAGCTTGCTGACCACCCCCCCATGTGCTCGTCTTTTTGCAACAGAGGGAGTCAAGGGGGAGGTCCACAATGTCGACGACGGGTCCAGGGCCAATGTGGTCTCTGCGCTTGTATTTAGATTTTTTTTTATCTTGGTAACTAATAGTATTTGAGAGATAAGATACTTCAAGGTGAAAACTTTGAGGGGATTTTTAGAAATGTAACCAAATATAAAAACTTAGGAAAGGTTTGTGGCTTGATGCTTTAGAGTAGAAAGACAAGCATATCTACAGTTATTGGGATTCAGTGGAATGTGTACTTTCCAAAAATATGTTTTTTGGTGTTAATGTAGTCTTTTCTACCTTTGTCCCTCAAAAGAAATCTGTAAATGTGTTGATTTTGCAGTATCTGGAATGACAGAACTGATGGCTCAAATGGGGTGTCTTCATTTTGGGGCCCCCATATGCCACATACTTAGATAAACCTATACGTATAGATGTCTGACCACAGAGTCAGCCTATATCAGTGGTACAAGGATATCTAATAGGAATAATGTTATAACAATGTTATCTGTAGGTGTATAGAACTGACTCTTTGCTGTGACAGCGGTGCCACCAACCAGTGTGTCAATCAATAGGAGCTGCAGCCACAGAGTGCTGTCCATGGTACTGAATGGAAAAGGCAGTTTAAGCTTTCCTCAATGGCTGCATTAGTTATTGCAGTATATGTACCATAAGTCACATGTTAGATATGTACTTACTATAGCAAATGTGTTTTATCCACACAGGGAACCCGCCCACCCACCCCTTTACCCACATAGAAGTTGCATTCTGATTGGCCGACAGGGTTGTTCTCTCTCCTTTATAATAAACACAAGGCAGCAGTTGTTAAGCAGCACATGATGCCCATTGTGTGTGTTTTCTGCCCAACTCCCCGCACCTCTGGCACACAGAACTTGAGAAGATTCCGGTTTGACTAATTGTATTTGTGCATTGAATAGAAACACCCGTGGGCACCCACTGTCCAATAACTGGTGCTTTTTTTCTTGACCCTGGGAAACCTGAGCAATAGAATGTAATGGGCATGGTGGGCAGAGTGGGGGCAGGAATGAGATGCAACCAGGTACAGGAGAAGAGGAAAGCGCCAACAGTTCTGGTAATAGAGGTGCTGGGCATGTGGCCTTTCAGTGTCGGGAGGATAAGGGAGTTGTAGTTTAACAACTTGAGGATATGGGAGTTGTAGCAAGAGGGCCACACACCTGGCAGTCAGGATGTAGAAACATCTATTTCAATTATCTACACACCCTGAAGAGTCACTATGGGGGGTTATATTAGGCCAACAGCTTGAAGGTTCTGTCGAAGGAACAGGTGGTGATTATTTCTCCGTGCCATGAAATGTTCAATCCTGTGACTTTCCCTTTGTGGCCAGTGAGAGTCGTTATTGGCCCCCACAGAGGGTGTGTCCACACTTTGGCTGTGTTGTCATAGGCGCCAGTCAGCAGATAATTCCCACTGGCGGCTGTTATGCAATGTGAGAGGGTATAACGGATTTTTTACCTGCTTGTGGGCTGCACCCCACCCTGCATCTGCCCTCCCTCCTTGATGCCTGCTTGTAAGCTGTGCTCCTTCCCACCAGGGAAATCTCCCCAACATAAGGGCATGTAACATCAGGCATCTTTTTTCCCATAATTATATTAATAATGATTATGAAGATATAATTATAATGACCCAGAACACCGGGTGCCAATAATACACAGCAGCACCCGTGTGACACTTGTAGTAAACATCTTGCCCCTCAGGGGAGACAATCCGAGAGGAGTAAAACACAGCGAGCACCTATTCTCTCTCTAATAAAGAGGCTGTTCTGCCCCTTTACCCACGCAGGGAACCCGTTCGCCCCTTTACCCACGCAGGGAGCCCATCCGCCTTTTTACTCAAAAAGGCAACCCACTCGCCTGCCCCATTACCTACACAGGGAACCTGCCCACCTGCCCCTTTACCTATGCAGGGAATCCACAAGCCCCTTTGCCCACGCAGGCGACCTGCCCCTTTACCATGCACGCAACCCGCCCACGCAGGCAACGCGTGCACCCCTTTACCCACGCTGGTAACCAGTGCACCCCTTTACCCAAGCATGGAGCCCGCCCTTTTACCCATGCAGGCAGTCCACCCACCCCTTTACCCATGCAGTGAACCTGCCCACCCCTTTACCCATGCAGGCAACCCACCCGCCCCTTTACCCACATGGAACCCGCCCCTTTACCCACGCAGGGATCTTGCCCGCTCCTTTACTCATGTGTGGAACTTGCCTCTTTACCCACGGAGGGAACCCGCCTCTTTACATACGCTGGCAACATGCACGTCCCTTTACCCATGCATGGAACCTGCCCACCCCTTTACTCACATAGGAAACCCACCTGCCCCTTTACCCACACAGGGAACCCGTCCCTTTACCCATGCATGGAACCCGCCTACCCCTTTACATAGGAAACCCACCTCCCCCTTTACCCACACAGGGATCCCGCCCGCCCCTTTACCCACACAGGGAACCTGACTCTTTACCCATGCTGGTAACATGCGCTTCCCTTTACCCAAGCATGGAACCCTTTTACTCATGTAGGAAACTCACCCGCCCCTTTACCCACACAGGGAACCCACCCACCACTTTACCCACGCATGGAACCTGCCTCTTTACCCACGCTGGCAACATGCCTGTCCCTTTACCCATGCATGGAACCCGCCCACCCCTTTACCCACGCAGGGAACCCACCTGCCTCTTTACCCATGCAGGCAACCTGCTCCTTTACCCACACAGGGAACCCGCCAACCCCTTTACGCAAGGACCCGTCTGCCCTTTTACCCATGTAGGGAACCCGTCTACTTTCCTACCCCTTTACCCACGCAGGGAACCCGCCCACACCTTTACCCTTGCACAAAATCCACCCGCCCCTTTACCAACGTAGGGAACCTGCCAGCCTCTTTACCCACACAAGGAACCCACCTGCCCCTTTACCCATGCGGCGAACCCACCAAGCCCTTTACCCACGCAGGGAACCCGTAAACCCGCCCACCCCTTTACCCACGCAGAGAACCCACAAGCCCCTTTACCCACGCAGGGAACCCGGCCACCCCTTTACCCACGCAGGGAACCCGCCCAACCTTTTACCCATGCATGGAACCGCCCACCCCTTTACCTATGCATGGAACCCGCCCACCCCTTTAACAATGCAGGATACATGCCCTTTTACCCACGCAGGGAACCCGCCTGCCCCTTTACCCATGCAGAAAACCCACCCGCCCCATTACCCACAAAGGGAACCCGCCTGCCTGCGCCTTTATCCACTCAGGGATCCTTTCTGCCCCTTTACCCACGCAGGGAACCCGCCTGCCCCTTTACCCATGCAGGCAACCTGCTCCTTTACCCACACAGGGAACCCGCCCACCCCTTTACCCACGCAGGGAACCCGCCCACCCCATTACCTATGCATGGAACCCGCCCACCCATTTAACAATGCAGGATACCTGCCCCTTTACCCACGCAGGGAACCCGCCTGCCCCTTTACCCATGCAGAAAACCCACCCGCCCCATTACCCACAAAGGGAACCCGTCTGCCCCTTTACCCATGCAGCCAACCTGCTCCTTTACCCACACAGGGAACCCGCCCACCCCTTTACGCAAGGACCCCGTCTGCCCCTTTACCCATGTAGGGAACCCGCCTACTAGCCTACCCCGTTACCCACGCAGGGAACCCGACCACACCTTTACCCATGCACGAAATCCACCTGCCCCTCTACCAATGTAGGGAACCTGCCAGCCTCTTTACCCACGCAAGGAACCTGCCTGCCCCTTTACCCATGCAGGGAACCCGCCCACCCCTTTACCTATGCATGGAGCCCGCCCACCCCCTTACCCATGCAGGATACCTGCCCCTTTAACCACGCAGGGAACCCGCCCCTTTACCCTCACATGGAACCCGTCTGCCCCTTTACCCACGCATGGAACCCGCCTCTTTACCCACACAGGGAACCCGGCTCTTTATCCACGCTGGCAACATGCCCGTCCCTTTACCCATGCAGGGAACCCGCCCACCCCTTTACACATGTAGGGAACGGGCCTGCCCATTTATCCATGCAGAAAACCCACCCGCCCCATTACCCACGCAGGGAACCCGCCTACACGCCCCTTTATCCACTCAGGGATCCTGCCTGCCGCTTCGCCAGCTATCTTGAAAAGAGGCAGACCTTTCAGTTTGTGCTGATTTCTGAAGAAAGGGCGACATGGTGCAGGTCCGGTCCTTCGGTTTTCTTTTCCCCATCTTGTCTCCAATTAGTCTAGCCTGATCTGGGTTCTGAATGCTCCTTATGGCTATTTTTTCGGGACTTGAAAGGTCTGTTAAAACAGAGGAAACATGTCTTTTCTAGACCATGGCTAGCCACGCCCCCTACATTTAGGGCATTTTGTCTTGGTACCTAATGATATGTAGGAGCTAAGATGTTGCAAATGTGAAGCTTTAAAGGGTCTGTGCACCTTTAAATTAACTTTTAGTATGATGTAGAGAGGGATATTCCGAGACAATTTGCAATTGGTTTTCATTTTTTATTATTTAACATTTTTTGTTATTTAGCTTTTTATTCAGCAGCTCTCCAGTTTCAGTAATCTGGTTGCTAAGGTTTAAATTCCCCTAGCAACCATTCACTGATTTAAATAAGAATAGGAGAGGCCTGAATAGAAAGATGAGTAATAAAAAGTAGCAATAACAATACATTTGTAGGCTTATAGAGTATTTGCTTTTAAGATGGGGTCAGCAACGCCCATTTAAAAGTTGAAAATATTCAGAAGAAAAAGGCAAATATCTATAAAAAATAAACATTGAAGACCAATTGAAAAGTTGCTTACAATTGGCCATTCTATACAGGCCCGGATTTGTGGAAAGGCCAGTAAGGCCCGGGCCTAGGGTGGCAGGATTTTAGGGGGCGGCATGCTGCCCAACCACACCCACATTAGTTCAGAAAACACTGGAAATTCGCACAAGATACATCATTTTTTTTTAATGCCCAATGCGCCAATCCCCATTTCTCCAGTCCATGATGAAAATTTGCACGAATAAAGGGGAGGGGACCTAGGGGCGCGCACTATTTAAATCCGGCCCTGATTCTATATCCTACTAAAAGTTACCATTGCTCATGGAAGAGCAATTCCGTGTGCCGGTTCTGTGTTCTTCATGTTTGTTTTGTGCTGATATTGCTTCCAGAGACAGTTTAGAACTCCCGGTGGGCCCTCATGCTGCTACACGTTTGGCCTATGTCATGGCCATTCCCTATTTCTGAACAAAGAGGCTAAATAGACAAAATAGACTAGGAGACTAGAGGTTGAGTGAGGAGAGGAAGAAAATAGTACTGAGAGTGGGCCCCTGGTCTAAGGTTTATTGGTGGGCCCCTGGTTTAAGGTATTTGGGTGGACCCCTGGAGTTCCAGTCTGACACTTCTCCTATTCCCTCATCTTCCTTTCTGCACATGAGCACATTTTTAGCATTGGGTTCCAGAGTTCTGGGAATTGGTGGACAGGGAATTTTAAAAACTGGGGATTGGGGCACAGGAAATTTTAAAAACTGTTGTATCTGCTGCGAATCCTCAGTGCTTAGGGACCAATGTGGTTGCGGTTGGGCAGCATGCCACCCCCCTAAAATTCTGCCACCCTAGGTCTTTGTGGCCTTTCCACAAACAGTGAGATAGTGTGTAAAGTGAGGCAAGATCGGGTCAGTGGAATGATTAATTGTGGGATAATGAGTATAGTAAGGCAAGATGGTCTCAGGAATAAGGACTGTAACCATAAGATGGTCTCAGAGGTAGTGGCTGTAATTGTGGCATAATGTGCATCATACAGCAAGATGGTCTTATGAACAGAGACTGTAACTGTGGGATAGGGTGTATAGTAAGTCAAGATGTCCTTATTGGTAGTGAGTATAACAATGGGATAGTGTGTGTAGTAAGGCAAGATGTTCTCAGGAATAGGGGCATGTTCTTCTCCATATCCACTTTTTTACTGTACTTTTCTGTCCCTTTCTCTGGGATTTTGCTAAAGTTCCACATACCTCCCAAAATTTTGGAAATAAAAAGAGGGACAAAAAATGTGGCGCGCCAAGTGCGGCGAATTTTTTTGACCAAAGCCATTTTTTGGCCACCCCCTAATTACCATGTTCAATTTATCAAAATTTGGCAAGTTCCGAAAAATATTTCTGTGTTTTTTTTTGCTAATGAAGGTGAACTGCCTTTAAGCTGTGAGTGTAACATTTCCTAAGGAACCTCCTTATTTAAATTGTTACAATTACTTAATTGCTTTTCTCAAAATTGTTACAAAGTATCATATCTGCACCTCAAGGCTTTTCTGGGCCCTCTGCCAAAAGCCAATTAAGTTAGAAACTTGCATATTTTTTAGCTGTTCAGTGCAGAGAAAATCGGGACTTTCCAGTACAAATCCGTGCCTGCGGGTTGAGCTTTTAAAAGAGGGACTGTCCTGCTGAAAATGGGACATTTGGGAGGTATGGTTCCACTCTTGCTGCTTCCCTTGTGTTAACAGGGTATTCAAGTTGCAAATTTTTACTAGTGACTTGATATACAGTGTTGTAACTGAAATGGGTCAAGTCGAGAGCAATAATTAAGTGACGTATAGGACGTATTATGGGACAGATCTTGTGTAATGTGCCTCTTCTAAAGTAGTGAGATTATGTAAGGCAGGGGTTTAATGCTGATCACTGGATTTAACTCACCTCCCTTACCCCTAAACTGACACAAGGGGATGGAGTTTACTTTTACTGGGATCCTGTTCACCAGTGTTTTTCTTACTTATATGGGGGACACTGGCTAGCAATGGCTTTTTTTTTCTATTGGAGGAGGGGAGCCCTGACCACCAATGGGTTTTTACCTTGTTTTCATATCAACTGAAGACCTCTTGTGGCTGCAGGTAAAACACACCACATTACTGTTTTAGCACTTATGTCTGTGGCCTTTTTAGTGTGGTGTGGGGGTAGGTGGGCCCAGTCAATTTTGTATAGGGCCCTGTGATTTCTGATGGTGGCCCTGACCATTACATTTATCTCCCTCTGTCTGAGGATGAATATAACAGAATTTATTTTTCTTTACATTTTAAATAGTTCCTGAATCAGCCAAGCAAATTGTCTATATGATTGGTTGGACATATATAGGAAAGCAGGTTGTGCCCATTGTTCCATTCATACTGGTTTTTTTACCAGTGTATAGATTTCCTCCAACTTTATTGATTTACTATGTATGTTTCATACATGATCATCAAGGCTTGAAAAACACATTGGTCCATGAAATTAAAATTTAATAAGCTCCTAAATGAGAGTAAAGTTAGGGCCCCATACTACTAAGTTAGCAGGTCCCTCTTCCCCTAAGGGGCCCAATTATAAGCTCACTGGTCATTGTGGCTTCCTGGTCAAGTAAAATGAAGCCCCGGTGAATAAAAGCCATACTTACAAATAGTTATGCCCCATAATGTCAAAACTAGGGATGGGTGAATTTGACTTGTTTTGTTTCGCCAGAAATTCGCCGTTGGCGAATTGTCGCAGATGGCCATTAAAGTCACGCGGCAAAATTTTTTTGACGCACGCCACCATACAAGTCTATGGGCGTTATTTTTTCGGCGAAACAAGGCGAAAAAATTCGCCCATCCCTAGTCAAAACCCTTTCCATGTTCAACCTGACCCTCCCCCAACTATTAAAAAGTAATAGTATAGGTAAAGGAGCCATATATTTCTATATATTTCAAAGATGTTCCAGTTAAATAAAATATGATCATTGCCATTTCCAGACATGCTTCATTCTGAAAGTATTTAGACATCAGTGGATTTGTCTGCAAAACATGTATGAGACGTGAGATGTGGCGCAGTACAGTCACAGCCTATGGAATGGATTTGCCTCCTTTAAAAAATGGAAGGATACTAGACTACAAGAAATAACCGCTCTGTAATGATGGTGATATATGGATAATAATAATAGCAAATGACAAAACTTAAATTAACGCACTCCACCTTTATCCGCCCTCCGCTGATTGGGAGGAGCGCGCTAGTCAATTTAAAGGGGTTGTTCACTTTTAGTATGATGTAAAGAGTGATAGTATGAGACAATTTGCAATTGGTTTTCATTTTTTATTATGAATAATATGTATAGGAGAGGCCTGAATAGAAAGATGAGTAATAAAAAGTAGCAATAACAATACATTTGTAGCTTTCTAGAGCATTTGTTTTTAAGATGGGGGTCAGTGACCCACCATTTGAAAGCTGGAAAGAGTCAGAAGAAGAAGAAGGCAAATAATTCAAAAACTATAAAAAATAAATATTGAAGGACAATTGAATAGTTGTTAAAAGCTGGCCATTCTATAACATGCTAAAAGTTAACTTAAAGGTGAACAACCCCTTAAAGAAAATAAAAGCAGCAGGATGTGGATTTCAACGTTATAGAGGAAACAGATCTGCTTCCTCTTGAGTTACTTTAGTGTTCCCATGTTTTCCAATAGGCCTTCCTTTTAATGTGTATGTAATATTTTTTTGTATTTGCTCTCCCAGGGCAATCTATTGGGAGTGTGTCGGGGGCTGAGACAACGTCTAGGGATCAATGTTTTCACTGCATGTAGGAGGCGCAAGGTAAGTAAATCACAAAATGTGCTTTTTTTTCTCGCAGACTCTTTTAATCTCACCCTTCCACCCCTCATGTACCTACCCTCTCACTGACACAACCACACACACTCCTGCCCACCAGTGTGTATATGGCACAATGTTCTACAGGGTAGAGGCTGTATATAGGGGGATGTGTGTATAGAGAGGCAAGATGTTTTTCAGGGTAGTGACTGTAACTGTGGGATAGTGTGTATACAAGTGACAATGAGCAGGACACAGGACTGGAATATAGTCACTAACATACTTTTTTTTCTTACAGGTATATGCACTGATGATTACTACCCACATACACAGAATGATAGAGAATAATACAATAGAAATGAGGCTGCAGAGATGCCCTTCCCCACACATACCTATTGGGGGTGTAGATTTGCTTCAAGAATTTGGCTAGTCATCCATATAATAAGCATCACCAAGAATTAGGAAATGTGTCCACCAAAGAACCCTACAAAAAGAAGGAGGAGTAGAGTCTGGTGTGCTCACGTTGGTAAAGTATGATGTTCTTCAGGCTGCAGCTCATTTCTAAACACTGGGAAAAACAGGATCTGGGCAGTTTAACACAAGTTACTGTGAAACTGCTATTTAAAGGCATCTTTCAAGCAGGAGGTGGATAAAGGAACCACTGTTGTTTGTAAACTGCTTGTGACCACTTTACAAAGTGCTATTTACCATAAGGTTGGCCTTGGGCAGGTAGGAGAAGAGGGAATGAGTGGGGAGAAGGGGAGGGTGTGGAAATAATAAAGGAGCAGGAGCCAGAGGGAAGATGATGCTCTCCATATCCCAGTGCTTTGTCATGATAGCTGTATTGAGCTGGCAGTTGAAGGGTACATTTTGTGAAGTCTTCTGGTTGGCAGGACCAAGTCCAGAGTGAGATTTGCAATAGGCCAGAGGCCCAAACAGTCCCCCACCAGCCCAATAAATAGAGAATGACTAATGCATCTTACAGTAGCCCCACATGTGTTTACAAATTACCAGGGAAGGAGCTTAAATAACAAAGGTCACTCTTTTACCTGTGTGAAGGCCTCCTCTAACTGTCCTACCCTCTTTCACACCTGTCATGTCAAGATGGTCACCTGCAGAGATGTCAACCTGGACCCATTCATGTCCGACCCCTGGATCTGTCTCCTGCCATGATCCCTGATCCACTGATTCGGTTTTGGGGGGTCAATTACTGAGAGCCAGAGATGGTAATCAAATTAAATGTTGTTTGTGTATTTATATGGTACAACTTGTGTACGCAGCATGTTTCTTATAATACTTGTAGCTGAAAATGCAGGTTATGGTTACAGCAGAAAGAATAAATGCTCTTGCTCTCTCATTAACTCCCACACCTTCCTTCCTTTCTTTCTACTTCCTTTACTCTCTGTGTCACTGCTGCTGGCGCTACTGCAATATTTGGATCAAGAACAACTCTATTTAATGACCCTACAATACATTTAATGCTCTCATTTTGCTAGCACTTCTGATGAATAATGATTAGTGAACCTATTGCATCAGAGGAATCCGCAGCAGCATACTTCCCCCAGAAATAACAACATCCCAACATTTCAGAATATTGGCATCCAATTCGTGTGAAAAAATGCGTTTTAGAGCAGTGTTGTCCAACTGCTGTGTTACCAATGGCCGGAATTTTTCTGACCTTCATGGTGGAAGGCCGATAGAATAGAAACCAGTGTTGACCACTCCCTGTTTTTAAACCACACCCACTTTAAACTACGTCAGAAAGGTCAGAAAAACTATGTTACCACTAGACCATGTCCACATTAATGATGGCAGCACATCAAAAAGAGTTTATAGGCAATTAGTCATGCAGCTCTCTGTCTCACGCCTCAACCTTTAATCTCACTCGGCCAAATTTTATTTGAGCCAAACCTCTAATCTCACTCATCACTTCTGTTTTTGTTGTTGGTTCTTCAGGGACTTCCCCTGCTAGACTTTGATTGTGAAGTTCCAAGGAGAAGATTTCAATGAGCCCCTGCACAGAACACTCTAAAGGGAGAATGACAAAAGGGGTGACATCTTCGTACTTCACGTGTTCGTACTTCATGTGATTAGAAAGATGGTGACAAGGTAAGTGTTTCTTTTGGGGGTTGTAGTTCAGAGTCGCTGTGGGGACAGTGTGGGTTGTGTTGTTTGTGTCTCCCCAAAATGATCTTAAAAGAGTTCACTCTGCTTTGCTTGCAGACTTTGCCTGCTGGTAGCTGCTGCCTGCTTTGCTGCAGAACTGGTACAAGGGGTGAGTTTGTTATCGCTTTTTAATTTTTATTTCTCCATCCAACTGAATGGGAACATTCTTCCTTGGTAGCTGCACATTCAGGTTGCATTTCTGTAGACAGAGGAACCAAAGTATGCCCTTGGCAGAAAAGTGGGTAATAGCCTTGATAAGCCTATGTACATTCTACATAAAACAGAAACTTTATATTATTTACAAAGTCTCAGTTGGGTCCCAAGAGAACTACAACTCCCAATATGCCATAGCAGATGAAGGTTTTAGGATTTTCTGGAAGGTGTAGTCCAACAGCGGCTGTAGGGACTGCAGGTTGGATATTGTTTCTATGCTACAGCGATGCGTGACAGTACTCAGTCTTACAGTTGGACTTCAGACATGGCATTGTGTATTATTGTATACCTTTGTCTTCAAATGAACACAGCAGTGAGCACTATTAAACTGTTAACCTTAAGTACTCACCCCGCCGGCTGCCTCTAGTTTTTAATATTGGGATTTGCAAACTTTATCTTCAGGCTTTGTCCAAATGCCATGCTGAGAGTTGTAGTTCAGGAACAGCAGGAGATACAGAGTCCAGATCTCTGCTTTAGATTCAATTGGGAAAGCTAATGGTGCACCCGTTCATTTAATTGCATGGCGGTGTTAAATAAAATATCCTAACATTCTTATATACTAATGATTATTAATCTATTTATATGTATATATAATACATTTATATATTCTTTTTATAATAAAATATTCACAGACAGACTTGTGTAGAATAATTGCCATCCTACCCACAAAGAAGGGTCTGTTCCGGTCATTCTTTATATTCTTTTATTATGTAGTGGGGGTGGTATTTTGGGAGGGATTTGGGACAATATTAACTTTAGCACACTTTGCTTATTATCTAATTTCTAGAATTACTTAATACATCCTAACTAAATTATGGTTACTGTTAAAGGGTTTGTTCACTTTCCAACACTTTATTCATTTCAGTTGGTTTCACCAGAAATAAAGACTTTTCCTAATTACTTTCTATTTTCTCTGGGAGGGGAAGGCGCAGACCCTGTAACTGTTCTAAATTGATACATTTGTTATCGTTGTCCCTGCTGAGCAGAACCCCTGAGTTTCATTAATGGCAGCTGTTAGAATTGATACAATAGTTGCTAATGTTCCACAGATGCTGCTGAGAAATGGATCAACTATTGTAGCAAATTGTAACAGTTCAGAATCTGCACCTGAATTACTGAGCTACCAGTAATAAGCTTCAATTTTGGAGAAAAAAAATATATAAATGTGACTTTATTTGTGGCGGACAATATGGAAACAAGTGAACTGAAAAAATGTTTGGAAGCTGAACAACCCATTTAATGAGTGCAGTATTAAAATTTGCACAGAGAAAGTTGCAATTTCTAATGTATTCTGTATCACAAAGATAAAAAGTCAGAAAAATCAGTTTAGTGGTTGAGGTGCTGGTTAAATTCCTCCAAGAATCACAATTTTGGACAAAACTATGATTTTTTTTGGTCAAAGTGTGTCCCCTAATCATTTAAGGCCAACCAAACGGTTTCTATTGTTCCTGTACTGATTGGTCAAAAAGGAGAAACGAATGCAAGCGATAACCACTTTATTGTAAAGTAGGGGGCTAATATTTGGATCCACACAGTTTGGCTAAAAAATGGTGCATTTTTGAATTATCCGACTGCAGGCCATTTGGCTGAATATACTGATTGGGAGGAGTGTGACTTTAAATACAGACAGATCTCCTCCCCCCCCGGGCAATTTTTTTTAGTTGACCACAGATGAATTTACAGATCAGCCTTCTGGTTTAAAAGAAAGCCTTAATTAGGAAAATTTACTGGGGAGGTGTCAGGCTCAAATTAGCAGCAATCAGGGGGCAGAATTTAAGAAGGTGTTAAACACCTCGCTCATTCCCATGCACTATGCAGTAGAGTACTTGTGGCCTTTTGCCAATTAGGCGATGCCACAGGTTTAATTTTGTGCAATAGTGCTTGAGTATAGTAGACCCCATGTAGCAAATATATTGTATGTCTGCAATTGACAGAGACCTGGGTAGGAGTACAGTATGTAAGAGTTCCTTCAATTGTGTATTGAATAAGGGATCCCATTTGTCCTCCCAAGGTGCCCTGCATTTTATAGGGGAGCTATTGCAAATATACCCCCGAAAACATTTACACCATTGTGATATCTTACAATTCATATGCCCTGTCCTTTCCAGGGTGAGTAAGGCGTCTGATGAGGTGTCCCGAAGAGTGTTTAAGGCCCTAATGGAGATCGCCACTATGCAAAGATTTTGAGTGATACAAAGTATCATCTGAAGACACTTTCCTCATAGTATGGGGGCGATAAATACATATTAGGTAATACTAACTCCAACAATTGCATATAGCCATAAATAAAAATATATCTACCCCCAGTGTTAGATTTGAGTAACCAACCTGAATGGTGTTGATTTGATGATCAGTATGGACACTCCCGATGAGAAGGGAGAACATGTGGTGTTGTAACACAAGCCCACCCAAGGGCACTTGAGCACCAACACCTAACTTCCCTGTAGGTGGGTCTTGTGCAATATATATAATTTTGGTACTGGATTTGTTATCATATCCAGAACTTTTGACATTGTCATTTAATACAGCACGTTCCATGTAACGGTTTTGTACACATCGCTTACCTCGGGTATAATAGTGCATCAGGTTCTCTCTTAAACCTCTTACAAGGAGACAGCTCATACCTAAAAATGTTGCTACTTGGGTATGAAAGCCAAACCACCATTTTTTCCTTAGTACCAAAGCCTTTTTTTACTAGAGTACATGGTTAAAGGTATGAGCTGGTCTAAGAGTGAGTTTTACCTTTTTTGGGGGGGACTATAGCAATCAAACTGCTTATAGGCATAACCCTAAAAATTTATTGTTTTTTGGGGGTTTTTTTGCAGGAGGGCATGCCTGAGAACACTTAACTGACTCTTACAAGGAGTATGCTCCTTTTGGCTCTATTTGGGACCCTCTTGGACGCTGAATCACACCTTTTGGATTAGCCATGTATGGTCAGGCCCTGTTTTCTATATAAACACCGGTGGGCTGCAACTCTACTACATGTGCAACACAGTTTCTGTCATCATGTGCCAGTCCAGCAACAAGGAAGATGGGGGTGTCACTTTTTTATGATTAGGGCGCAGCCCTCAAAATGCAGATCTGAGTAACAGATCAATTAAAACATTAGGGACACTTCTAAATATATGTAAGTTTATGGACTGTATTGATTGCAAACATTTTCCATTTAAATATAATCATTGCAGCCTGTATAGCTATACAATTCCCTTATATTTCACATGTTATAAAAACAGAGTTTCAATTCTACAGTAAATTACTCCTTTGGTTTTTCCAGCTCAGCTGATAAAAGTAAATGCTTGTGGTGATGACTGGCCCCAAAGCTGCCCTGAGGTGGCTTTCACTATGCTGCCCCCCTCACCCCTTTGTGTTGCCTTTACAGAACTTATCTGCATATTTTCTGTTTCCCAAAGAGAAACCGCTGCATAGTAACCCTACATGGACAGGTGCAAACTTTGTACACACAGGCATCTTCCAATGAATATTGTGTTGTGCGTTTTATTCTTCACTGATTTAGTCTCAGGATTTGAGAGTAAGGGAAGGTAAGAGCCAGTTTGCTCATGTGCATTTTATTTCCTAAGGGCACCTGATAAGCCAGACTATGAAGGGAAAATTAGTTCTGTTCCTCAAATATGGCTACTGGATTTTGGAATATGATTTTTTTTTTGTTCCATTTTAATAGGATTTGCTCTTACTTGCGATCATTGATGTCTCGGGTTTGGGGATTATATTATTAATGATTTTTTTCTTTCCCTCCAGTTTTGTGATGTATCTTCCAGCGGGTGCACGTAGTATACATGACATGATGGGGAATGGTGCCAAGAATAACCATTATACACAGAGTCTCCAGTTTGTTTCCAGGGTGAGTATGTTTGTTGGAGAAATCATTCCTGCAGAAGGACTGTGTCTCTTAGCCACAGGTACTGAACTTTTCAGTGTTTCTTTATTGCAGATTTTATCCATTCTCTCACTCCCTTTATATGTTACCCTTGCCAAATGAGGCAATTACCCAGAATAAAAACAGACACAGTGGCTTTGTTGTTAATCTGTGAAGTCACAGTTTTATTAGTAATATTAATTTGGCTTTTTGATCCTGAGGAAGGCGAAAAACCTCTTGAGAATGTAGATGATCTGCTTCACTAGAGGGAAAAATTCCTTCCTGACTCCTTAACGGCAATCGGATTTGCTCCCAGGATGTACCATATTGAATGAAGGGAAGCAGGGTGAGGGAAACAGAAAGGAATATGGCAGCATAAACAGGAGCGCCATTAAGCTGCTAGGTGAATACTGCATTCCTCTTCATTCTATTGGTCCCCAAACAGCCTGCAGACCCGGCTTCTACAGTCTGAGGGATGGAGTGAAAAGGAATGCAGGATCTACAGAGTAGCTTAAAGGTGCACCAGTGTATAGAACCATATTTTGGGAGAAAGAGAAGACACCGCTTGGGGAAATGCAGTAAAATCAAGGGAAATAGAAAGCAACATGGGGGCATACAGAGGAGCGCCTTAAGCTGCTAGGTGAATACTGC
Organism: Xenopus petersii; assembly: GCA_038501925.1. NCBI lineage: Eukaryota > Metazoa > Chordata > Amphibia > Anura > Pipidae > Xenopus > Xenopus petersii. Next base: position 110,337,238 of record CM076686.1, read on the forward strand.
ATTCCTCTTCATTCCTCGAGACCCCACACAGGCTGCAGACACCCGGCTTCTACAGTCTGAGGGGTGGAGTGAAAAGGAATGCAGGATCTACCGAGTGGCTTAAAGGTGCACCAATGTATAAAAACACATTTATGGAGAAAGAGAAGGCACCACTGGGGGAAATGAGGTCAAGGGAAATAGAAAACAATATGGCTGCATACACAGGAGCTCCACTAAGCTACTAGGTGAATACTGCATTCCTCTTCATTCTATTGGTCCCCAAACAGCCTGCAGACCCGGCTTCTACAGTCTGAGGGATGGAGTGAAAAGGAATGCAGGATCTACAAGAGTAGCTTAAAGGTGCACCAGTGTATATAGAACCATATTTTGGGAGAAAGAGAAGACACCGCTTGGGGAAATGCAGTAAAATCAAGGGAAATAGAAAGCAACATGGGGGCATACAGAGGAGCACCTTAAGCTGCTAGGTGAATACTGCATTCCGCTTCATTCCTCGAGACCCCACACAGGCTGCAGACCCAGCTTCTACAGGCTGAGGGATGGAGTGAAAAGGAATGCAGGATCTACCGAGTGGCTTAAAGGTGCACCGGTGTATAAAAACACATTTATGGAGAAAGAGAAGGCACCGCTGGGGGAAATGAGGTCAAGGGAAATAGAAAACAATATGGCTGCATACACAGGAGCCCCACTAAGCTACTAGGTGAATACTGCATTCCTCTTCATTCTATTGGTCCCCAAACAGCCTGCAGACCCGGCTTCTACAGTCTGAGGGATGGAGTGAAAAGGAATGCAGGATCTACAGAGTGGCTTAAAGGCGCACAAGTGTATAAAAACACATTTATAGAGAAAGAGAAGACACCGCTTGGGGAAATGCAGTAAAATCAAGGGAAATAGAAAGCAACATGGGGGCATACAGAGGAGCACCTTAAGCTGCTAGGTGAATACTGCATTCCGCTTCATTCCTCGAGACCCCACACAGGCTGCAGACACCCGGCTTCTACAGTCTGAGGGGTGGAGTGAAAAGGAATGCAGGATCTACCGAGTGGCTTAAAGGTGCACCGGTGTATAAAAACACATTTATGGAGAAAGAGAAGGCACCACTGGGGGAAATGAGGTCAAGGAAAATAGAAAACAATATGGCTGCATACACAGGAGCCCCACTAAGCTACTACGTGAATACTGCATTCCTCTTCATTCTATTGGTCCCCAAACAGCCTGCAGACCCGGCTTCTACAGTCTGAGGGATGGAGTGAAAAGGAATGCAGGATCTACCGAGTGGCTTAAAGGTGCACTGGTGTATAAAAACATATTTACGGAGAAAGAGAAGGCACCTCTGGGGGAAATGCAGTCAAGGGAAATAGAAAACAATATGGCTGCATACACAGGAGCCCCGTTAAGCTACTAGGTGAATACTGCATTCCTCTTCATTCTATTGGTCCCCAAACAGCCTGCAGACCCGGCTTCTACAGTCTGAGGGATGGAGTGAAAAGGAATGCAGGATCTACCGAGTGGCTTAAAGGTGCACTGGTGTATAAAAACATATTTACGGAGAAAGAGAAGGCACCGCTGGGGGAAATGCAGTCAAGGGAAATAGAAAACAATATGGCTGCATACACAGGAGCCCCGTTAAGCTACTAGGTGAATACTGCATTCCTCTTCATTCTATTGGTCCCCAAACAGCCTGCAGACCCGGCTCCTACAGTCTGAGGGATGGAGTGAAAAGGAATGCAGCATGTACCGAGTGACTTAAGGGTTTTCCTGGTTATGATGCCATATTTTGGTATTAGGTGGAGGTACCTCTGATGGAACTGCAATTAGTAAAAGTGGGGCACTGCTAATGATATTGCAGTGAAGTAAAAGAGAGGCACTGCTTGTTAGGGAAAAAGAAAAGATATGGCGGCATACACATAAGCACTGTGAGACTACTTGGTAATAGCTGCATTCTATTCCATTCCATTAGTGCCCAGGCAGCTTACAGATCCCAGATTCTGCAGGCCGATGGATGGAATGAAAAGGAATGCAGTATCTACTGAGTGGCTTAAGGTTGCTTCTGTTTATGATGCCATATTTTGGTTAGTGGAGGAAGTACCACAGGAGGATCTGCAGTGGCAGGGGAGGCAGTGTAGGCGGAACTGTGATGGGTGGCAGGAGACACACTGCTGGTAGTATTGCAGTGTAATAAGGCCCTGCTGGTATAATTGGAGTAGAAGGAAGGGCTTACATTGCTGATGGAATTGCAGTAGATGGAAGTTGAGGCATCACTGTTGTAATTATAGCGGATAGAAGGAGATGCATTGTTACTGAAACTACAGTAGCATAAATGGAAGGCAATAGTGATACATAACATAAGGTAGAGGAGAAGGCATTGGTGGAATTGGAGCATTCTTACTTGAAATCACAATCGAAGGAGATGTCAGTTGGGGCCTTTTCTGAACGCAGCCTGTAAAAGCCAAATAAAATAACATAAAAACTCAATGCACGTTTTTCTCATGTTAACTAGTGGTAATACTGTGTTAACCCTATAACACTTATTGGCACATTAATCATAATTGTAGCACTGTTCTACTCCGTGCCCCTGCACCCCATACCACAAGGAATCCTAATACAGAATTAGTCATCTCAGGGATCAATATTCCTGTAGAATCCACTTCTCCCTGCATATACCCAGTGTACCTTTTTCTCATAACCAGCTCTGCTCTTATCAGTGCCCCTGCAACCATAATGCAAGGAATCCTAATGCTAGACATTTCTTCTTCTGATTTGTGCTACTTGTCTTTCTACTCAGGTCTTTTCTTACCCATCATCCCAGTAGGACTTAAAAAGCTGAATAGTCAAAGTCCTTAAAGGCTTCATCTATCTCGCTCGCCATTTCATGAGGGGGTCCTTTGGGCTGCGTCAGATTTGCCGGCAGGTCTGTATACTCCTTATCAAAATATCTCACATCCTCCGGTCCGTCCAGGCTTGGAATAAACGGAGCCATCACCTTCCTCTCGATTATGTCATCCCAGTCAATGTCCTGCAAAGTAGACACCATAACAAATGCTCATTATTAGAGAAAAAGGGGCTAAGCGGCCATTTTTAGAAATTGTGGATAATATCCAAAGGTAGCCCATCAGATCCTGGAATTATTTGGACAATAGAGACAGGGGACTTACATGAAAGAAAGGATGTTCTGCTACATCTGCAGCATCTCCCGGGGTAGAACCCAGTCTCTCCTCGGCATTCTTCTTCAACAGCTAGAAGAACAGAAAATAGCATTTTCATGTACAGAAGCTTTGGGGAAACTCGCCAGAATTAGAAAGTGGTCATTGTAATAAACATAAAGTGTAACACTACTTACCTCTGATATAAAGCTTAATGCTCCAGAGTCCATGGTTTCAGGGTAGCATGGTTCATCCTCCACGATGCAATCATAGAGGAAGTCCCTGTCATATCCAGTGAAGGGTCTCTGAAATGGTTTATGGGAATTAATTAGGAGGCCAGGTTGATTTATGAGGTTAGATAAATAACTGCACCATTGACACATTTTGCTTACCTTTCCGAGGAGCATTTCATATACGATGACTCCAAGAGCCCACCAGTCGACGGCTCTTGTATACTCCTCCTCCATCACTACTTCTGGCGCCATATAAGCGGGACTCCCGACCATGGTGTTGGTGCGGTCTCCGTATCCAATGCCTTGTTTAAAAAGACAAATTGTAAGTGGTTTTATGAAGGTGTTTAGGCCAGATTATGCCCTAAATAAGTCTTTGCTCTGGACAAATATAAAAGGCTTTTCTTACCAATTTTGCCCAATCCAAAATCTGCAATCTTTATATATCCATCTTCATCCATTAGGAGATTTCCCGGTTTTAAATCTCTGTGTTGAAACAAAAGTAAGATATGATGAAACTGCTGTGATAAGCCAAGCACAACAAATCCTTCCTTCCCTCAGATGTCCCAAGTAGTGAATTTCAACCTGTAGCTGTCCTGCTACTAAATTGCAGAAGCTACAAACCCCAGGTTGTATTCACTACTAAAGGTACGTACCCCTTTATTAACTTACCTGTGGATAACATCCTTGGTGTGTATGCCTTCAAGACCGAGCGTTATACATGCAGCATAGAACCTACAAAGATAAGGAAAATACATTTGGCTATTATATGCTGCAGCATTCATATAGGAATCTTAATATTTAGTGTAGCATAACAATCTCCCAGTTCCATCATCCTCCCCTAGTCTTCAGTCTCCTATAACTCTGGGATGTGATGTATAAAAGCCCAAGTCATTTATTCATACTTAGTTGTCGCTAGGTCGAAGCTCCCACTCTTCTGCAGGTGAGTTCTTAGGCTGCCTCCTGGCACAAACTCCATGAGAAAGAACAGCAGGTAGTTGGTGTTGAATGTTGCATATAAATCCACTATAAAGTTGTGTGGATTGACCAACTGCCCGATTTCCTTCTCTGCTAAAATGCTGAAAGATGAAAGGGAAAATGAGTTCAGCATAGTGTAAAATACTATGTTAACAATGGTGAAAGGAAGTAAAAAAAAAAAAAGTATAGAAAAGATTGGAATCATCCCCATGAGCTCACTTTTCTATTTCTTTGTTGGAGTCTATGTTCTCCTTCTTCTGCACTTTCAAGGCACAGTAGATTTTTGCCGGTAGATACTCTACAAGAAGAACCTGGAATAAGAGAATGGGTTTAGTGTCATTGTTACCCTGTATGTGCAGCTAAATATCCAAGTCCTAATTAAAGACATAATTAATTACCTTTCCAAAACTTCCTCTGCCTAAAACATTAATCCGCCGAAAGTCTCTTGGGGCGAAACTGCTGAACTGTAGCACCCTGAAAGGAAATAAAGAGGAATATATTTATGTGTGTGTGTGTGTGTGTATATATATATATATGTATATATATATATATATATATATATATAGATATATATACATACACATATATATATATATATACACACACACACACACACACATATATACATGTAATGTATGTATCAATTGCTAGTGTCTTACTGTGTACTTTCAGCCTCCTCTAATGGTGTCTCTTCTTCCTTGCAGCTCTCTGGTTTTGGAATATTATCCTCAAGGTGAGGGCCCTGAGATATTTCCTCCTCATTCTCTGCAACATCGCTAGTGGGATTAGTAAATTGAGGTAAAATATCATTATAATGCAATTTTACAGTAAATAGTAGAAAGGCATGCTAAACTATAGCCTCACATATTAAATACTATCTTACTTTTCCTCCTCTCTCTCAGGCTGTTGTATCTCCAGGATGACAGATTCTGCCTCCTCAGCTTCTTCAGCTTCTTCAGCTGCAGGTAAGTCACTATAATAATATAATACAGGTTAATATTCATTCTAATGCATTAGTAGAAAGCAGGCTAAACTGCAGCCTCGCATATTAAATGCTATCTTACTTTTCCTCCTCTCTCTCAGGCTGTTGTATCTCCAGGATGACAGATTCTGCCTCCTCAGCTTCTTCAGCTTCTTCAGCTACAGGTAAGTCACTATAATAATATAATACAGGTTAATATTCATTCTAATGCATTAGTAGAAAGCAGGCTAAACTGCAGCCTCACATATTAAATGCTATCTTACTTTTCCTTTTCTCTCTCAGGCTGTTGTAGCTCCAGGTTGACAGATTCTGCCTCTTCAGCTTCTTCAGCTGCAGGTAATTCACTACAATAATATTCTGATGGCACCTGTGGCTGTTCTACCTCTGGGACAGGTTCTTCAGCAGAATCATCCTGTTGATGCTGCATCAAATAAGGGACAAGTGTGCAATTAATGAATGTGACAATGAAAAGGGCAATGCTTGTGTTAAACCCAAGAAATGAATGGAATCAGTGTAATGTACTCACTTTGGAGGAATCACTGGCGGGTTCTGAAATAACTTGAACCTCAGGCTCAGTGACCTCTGTTGGGAATGCTACACCAACGTCTCCGGCATTCTCAGTTGTCTCCTTTACTGCTTCTGAAAATAGAGCAAATTTGAGAGATATAAGGATTTCATGTTATGATGGCACACGGGTTCCCTACATAATAGCAATAGGAAAGAGGTCAGAGACTGTTATATCTCACCTGGAGCATCCTCTTCTTCACTCCACTGCACGATCTCCTCATTCAGCTTGTCGAGAGAGGTGTAAAGATCTTTCACCTTTTTCTCGCTACTGTTCCACAGCTCCTTCACCAGGGCTTTTGTCTTCCTGTCCTTGGTAACATGGAACAGCTTTTCTGCCCCTGCTGCTATCCGCATTTCTTTCTGGATGTTTATTAGCAGCTCCTGCTTCGTATCTAAAAGATACTTACCCATACTTACAGAGGGTCCCAAAAATTCAAAAGACTGACTGATTTCAACAGTCTATAGAGAATGGAAAAAATGTTGAAAAAATTATTAAGCTCTTGATATTCTCCCAAACTGTAATGAATATTGTACAATGAGACATGATATTTGTAAAGAACATCAGAAAAATGTAAAAAAATATTTATTGTAAGCTAAGGCATTTCTCTTTGCATTGACAGTTCCCCTTTATTTCGTCAGGTATAAAAGAACCGCTTTATGTTTCCATCTGCCTTACCTCAGTATGCCGGTGCCGACATGAGATGCCACACACTTTGGCGCCCATCTTGAAACTCCTGTACAAGAAAAGAAAGGTTGGTATAAGTCACTGCTTTAGTGGAGATAAAGAATACAAGTGCTGGTAAATCACAAACAGAAGACAAGCACCTCTCTGTAACTTCACAGCTACACACCTGAGCAGGTAGGGAAATGGAAGCAGATATGGGCAAAATGCTAATATTATGATCATATCAAACTTCTTATCCCTATTGATTTAAACTGGACTAGTCAGAGCAACCAATCATTTCACAGCTGCCATTGTTGATGTTAGAAGTGTAAGTTTAAATGTTATACATTACTGCAATTGGCAATGTGTGCCAGTGTGAGTTGGCCGGAACTAGGGGTGGGCAGAGTAGGTGGCTTCCTAGGGTGCCATCAGTGAGGGGCGCACTTCAAAAAGCATTTTTGTTTTTCTTTTTTTTTTTTTAAGTGATTATTTAATTATGTACTTTAATTATTTTTATAGTTTTCATGGCACTCTTGCCTGGGGGGAAACCTCCCGCCTCCTTCCGGCACTTCCGCCCACCCTCTCCCTCTTGCCGGCAACTTAGTACTGCAGCTTACTAACTGCCTAGTGGCACATTGCGTCTTGCGTCACACACGTACGCCCGTCAGTGACATCACTGGCGCCTACATTACAGAGAGTTGGTGGACAGGCACGTTGGTGTGGCTCAGTCAGGCTCATTGCTCGCAGCCTTGCACACTGTTTGCAGGCACTGAAGATTGGATTCTGTACTGTGAAGGTTCCTGCTGCTGGCACAGCCAGGTACAGATTTGGGGCTATTTTTTTTAATGTTGCTGCTGGGCTGGCACAGGTACATCGATACTTGAGGGGTGGGGGGGCCGCATGATCTAATTTATTTTTGGCTGCTGCTAGCACAGGTAAAGATTGGTTCCAGGGGCAGTATGATGGTTGCTGGTACAGGGGGCGAGGGGCAGTATGATGGCTGCTGGTACGGGGGCAATATGATGGTTAGCTACTGGCACAGGTACAGGGGGGCAGTTTGGTTGGCTACTGGCACATTTACAGTGGGGCGTTATGATGGATGGCTACTGGCACAGGTACAGGGGGGCAGTATGATGGCATATGATTAGCTACTGTCACAGGTACAGGGGGGCAGTATGATGGCATATGATTGGCTACTGGCACAGGTACAGGGGGGCAGTATGGATGGCTGCTGGCACAGGGGGGCAGTATGATGGCATATGATGGATGGCTGCTGACACAGGGGGGCAGTATGATGGTTGGCTGCTGGCACAGGTACAGAGAGCAGTATGGATGGCTGCTGGCACAGGTACAGGGGGGCAGTATGATGGCATATGATGGATGGCTGCTGACACAGGGGGGCAGTATGATGGTTGGCTGCTGGCACAGGTACAGAGAGCAGTATGGATGGCTGCTGGCACAGGTACAGGGGGGCAGTATGGATGACTACTGGCACAGGTACACGGGGCAGTATGATGGCATATGAAGGATGGCTGCTGGCACAGGTACAGAGGGGCAGTATGGATGGCTGCTGGCACAGGTACAGGGGGCAGTATGATGGCATATGATGGATGGCTGCTGGCACAGGTACAGAGGGGCAGTATGGATGGCTGCTGGCACAGGTACAGGGGGCAGTATGATGGCATATGAAGGATGGCTGCTGGCACAGGTACAGGGGGGCAGTATGGATGGCTGCTGGTACAGGGGGCAGTATGATGGCATATGAAGGATGGCTGCTGGCACAGGTACAGGGGGCAGTATGATGGTTGGCTACTGGCACAAGTACAGGGGGCAGTATGGATGGCTACTGGCACAGGTACAAGGGGCAGTATGGATGGCTACAGGCACAGATACAGGGGGGCAATATGATGGATGGCTACTGGCATAGGGGTCAGTATGGATGGCTGCTGGCACAGGTACATGGGGGCAGTATGATGGCATATGATTGGCTACTGGCACAGGTACAGGGGGCAGTATTGATGGCTGCTGGCACAGGGGGGAAGTATGATGGTTGGCTACTGGTAAAGGTACAGAGAGCAGTATGGATGGCTGCTGGCACAGGTGCAGGGGGGCAGTATGGATGGCTACTGGCACAGGTACAGGGGGTAGTATGATGGCATATGAAGGATGGCTGCTGGCACAGGTGCAGGGGGCAGTATGGATGGCTGCTGGCACAGGTACAGGGGGCTGTATGATGGCATATGAAGGATGGCTGCTGGCACAGGTACATGGGAGCAGTATGGATGGCTGCTGGCACAGGGGGCTGTATGATGGCATATGATGGATGGCTGCTGGCACATGTACAGGGGGGCAGTATGATGGTTGGCTATTGGTAAAGGGGGCAATATGGATGGCTACTGGCACAGATACAGGGGGGCAATATGATGGATGGCTACTGGCATAGGGGGGCAGTATGGATGGCTGCTGGCACAGGTACAGGGGGGCAGTATGAAAGTTGGCTACTGCCACAGGTACAGGGGGCAGTATGATGGCATATAATGGATGGATACTTGCACAGGTACAGGGGGGCAGTATGATGGTTGGCTATTGGTACAGGTACAGAGAGCAGTATGGATGGCTGCTGGCACAGGTGCAGGGGGGCAGTATGGATGGCTACTGGCACAGGTACAGGGGGCAGTATGATGGCATATGAAGGATGGCTGCTGGCACAGGTGCAAGGGGCAGTATGGATGGCTGCTGGCACAGGTACAGGGGGCTGTATGATGGCATATGAAGGATGGCTTCTGGCAGAGGTACAGGGGGGCAGTATGGATGGCTGCTGTCACAGGTACAGGGGGCAGTATGATGGCATATGAAGGATGGCTGCTGGCACAGGTACATGGGAGCAGTATGGATGGCTGCTGGCACAAGGGGCTGTATGATGGCATATGATGGATGGCTGCTGGCACAGGTACAGGGGGCAGTATGGATGGCTACTGGCACAGATACAGGGGGGCAATATGATGGATGGCTACTGGCATAGGGGGCAGTATGATGGCTGCTGGCACAGGTACATGGGGGCAGTATGATGGCATATGATTGGCTACTGGCACAGGTACAGGGGGCAGTATTGATGGCTGCTGGCACAGGGGGGAAGTATGATGGTTGGCTACTGGTACAGGTACAGAGAGCAGTATGGATGGCTGCTGGCACAGGTTCAGGGGGGCAGTATGGATGGCTACTGGCACAGCTACAGGGGGCAGTATGATGACATATGAAGGATGGCTGCTGGCATAGGTGCAGGGGGGCAGTATGGATGGCTGCTGTCACAGGTACAGGGGGGCAGTATGATGTTTGTCTACTGGCACAAGTACAGGGGGCAGTATGGATGGCTACTGGCACGGGGGGCAGTTTGGTTGGCTACTGGCACAGGTACAGTGGGGCGTTATGATGGATGGCTACTGGCACAGGTACAGGGGGGCAGTATGATGGCATATGATTGGCTACTGGCAGAGGTACAGGGGGCAGTATGGATGGCTGCTGGCACAGGGGGCAGTATGATGGCATACGATGGATGGCTGCCGACACAGGGGGCAGTATGATGGTTGGCTACTGGCACAGGTACAGAGAGCAGTATGGATGGCTACTTGCACAGGTACAGGGGGCAGTATGATGGCATATGAAGGATGGTTGCTGGCACAGGTACAGGGGGCAGTATGGATGGCTGCTGGCACAGGGGGCTGTATGATGGCATATGATGGATGGCTGCTGGCACAGGTACAGGGGGGCAGTATGATGGTTGGCTATTGGTAAAGGGGGCAGTATGGATGGCCACTGGCACAGATACAGGGGGGCAATATGATGGATGGCTACTGGCATAGGGGGGCAGTATGGATGGCTGCTGGCACAGGTACAGTTGGGTAGTATGAAGCTTGGCTACTGGTATAGGGGGCAGTATGATAGCATATGAAGGATGGCTGCTGGCACAGGTACAGGGGGGCAGTATGGATGGCTGCTGGCACCAGTACATGGGGGCTGTATGATGGTTGGCTATTGGCACAGGTACAGGGGGCAGTATGGATGGCTACTGGCACAGATACAGGGGGGCAATATGATGGATGGCTACTGGCATAGGGGGGCAGTATGGATGGCTGCTGGCACAGGTACAGGGGGGCAGTATGAAGGTTGGCCACTGGCACAGGTACAGAGAGCAGTATGGATGGCTGCTGGCACAGGTACAGGGGGGCAGTATGGATTGCTACTGGCACAGGTACAGGGGGCAGTATGATGGCATATGATGGATGGCTGCTGGCACAGGTACAGAGAGCAGTATGGATGGCTGCTGGCACAGGTACAGGGGGGCAGTATGGATTGCTACTGGCACAGGTACAGGGGGCAGTATTATGGCATATGATGGATGGCTGCTGGCACAGGTACAGGGGGGCAGTATGATGGTTGTCTACTGGCACAAGTACAGGGGGCAGTATGGATGGCTACTGGCACAGGGGGGGCAGTTTGGTTGGTTACTGGCACAGGTACAGTGGGGCGTTATGATGGATGGCTACTGGCACAGGTACAGGGGGGCTGTATGATGGCATATGATTGGCTACTGCCACAGGTACAGGGGGCAGTATGGATGGCTGCTGACACAGGGGGGCAGTATGATGGCATATGATGGATGGCTGCTGACACAGGGGGGCAGTATGATGGTTGGCTACTGGCACAGGTACAGAGAGCAGTATGGATGGCTGCTGGCACAGGTACAGGGGGCAGTACGATGACATATGAAGGATGGCTGCTGGCACAGGTACAGGGGGGCAGTATGGATGGCTGCTGGCACAGGTACAGGGGGGCTGTATGATGGCATATGATGGATGGCTGCAGGTACAGGTGGGCAGTATGATGGTTGGCTATTGGCACAGGTACAGGGGGCAGTATGTATGGCTATTGGCACAGATACAGGAGGGCAATATGATGGATGGCTACTGGCATAGGGGGGCTGTATGGATGGCTGCTGGCACAGGTACAGTGGGGCGTTATGATGGATGGCTACTGGCACAGGTACAGGGGGGCAGTATGATGGCATATGATTGGCTACTGGCACAGGTACAGGGGACAGTATGGATGGCTGCTGGCACAGGGGGGCAGTATGATGGCATATGATGGATGGCTGCTGACACAGGGGGGCAGTATGATGGTTGGCTACTGGCACAGGTACAGAGAGCAGTATGGCTGGCTACTGGCACAGGTACAGGGGGCTGTATGATGGCATATGAAGGATGGCTGCTGGCACAGGTACAGGGGGCAGTAGGGATGGCTGCTGGCACAGGTACAGGGGGCTGTATGATGGCATATGATGGATGGCTGCAGGTACAGGGGGGCAGTATGATGGTTGGCTATTGGCACAGGTACAGGGGGCAGTATGTATGGGTATTGGCACAGATACAGGAGGGCAATATGATGGATGGCTACTGGCATAGGGGGGCTGTATGGATGGCTGCTGGCACAGGTACAGGGGGGCAGTATGAAGGTTGGCTACTGCCACAGGTACAGGGGGCAATACGATGGCATATAATGGATGGCTACTTGCACAGGTACAGGGGGGCAGTATGATGGTTGGCTACTGGCACAGGTACAGAGAGCAGTATGATGGCATATGAAGGATGGCTGCAGGCACAGGTACAGGGGGCAGTATGGATTGCTACTGGCACAGGTATAGGGGGCTGTATGATGGCATTTGATGGATGGCTACTGGCACAAGTACAGGGGGCAGTATGGATGGCTACTGGCACAGGTACAGGGGGGCAATATGATGGATGGCTACTGGCATAGTGGGTTAGTATGGATGGCTGCTGGCACAGGTACAGGGGGGGCAGTATGATGGCATATGATTGGCTACTGGCACAGGTACAGGGGGGCAGTATGGATGGCTGCTGGCACAGGGGGGCAGTATGATGGAATATGATGGGTGGCTGCTGACACAGGGGGGCAGTATGATGGTTGGCTACTGGCACAGGTACAGAGAGCAGTATGGATGGCTGCTGGCACAGGTACAGGGGGCTGTATGATGGCATATGAAGGAGGATGGCTGCTGGCACAGGTACAGGGGGCAGTATGGATGGCTACTGGCACAGATACAGGGGGGCAATATGATGGATGGCTACTGGCATAGGGGGGCTGTATGGATGGCTGCTGGCACAGCTACAGGGGGGCAGTATGATGGCATATGATTGGCTACTGGCACAGGTACAGGGGGCAGTATGGATGGCTGCTGGCACAAGTACAGGGGGCTGTATGATGGCATATGATGGATGGCTGCAGGTACAGGGGGGCAGTAGGATGGTTGGCTATTGGCACAGGTACAGGGGGCAGTATGTATGGCTATTGGCACAGATACAGGAGGGCAATATGATGGATGGCTACTGGCATAGGGGGGCTGTATGGATGGCTACTGGCACAGGTACAGGGGGGCAGTATGGATGGCTACTGGCACAGATACAGGGGGCAATATGATTGATGGCTACTGGCATAGGGGGGCAGTATGGAGGTTTTAGCTTATTGCACTATTCTCATAGGAGTTGTGTTAAAAGCAAAATGTTGTGGCCATTCCAGTATTGGTATTAAGTGAACCCTTGATATGCACTTTGTTTTATAGGATCAAATTATCCTATTGTTTTGTTTTTCTGACATTTACCGTATCCCTGGTCTGTGACGTAGTCCAAAGGACAAATTATATATCAACCAAAAAAGTCCAGACAACTTGCTTGTTCATCAAGAAAAAACTTTTATCAAGCAAGTAATAAGTACAAGCTTGATAAAGAAGCGGCAGTTTCGAAACGTTGTACTTATTACTTGCTTGATAAAAGTTTTTTCTTGATGAACAAGCAAGTTGTCTGGACTTTTTTGGTTGATGATATATATATATATATATATATATATATATATATATATATATATATATATATTATTATTATTATTAATCGTGTTAGTATTTCTTTCAGCCCATCTACTTTTCATGTGTGGTTGTTAGGGTAATTAAGCCATAGTATCCAGACCACAGCTGCAATTGCAAGTCTGTGAATATATATATCCCTAGCATATCATTCCAGCAAGCCCCCTGCAGGTGCAAGGACACATCACTCTGGCACCTCACTCATCAGAACTTTCTTACAATATATGTGATTAAATATTTTGCTCACATAGTGTGAGTTGTGTCCCTTCCCATGGGATGCTGGGATTAGTCAATATGTAATCAAGATGAGATGAGTCCATTTTATAAACTTTCTGATTCCCATTTACCTCTCCATATTGTAAATCTCCACCTAGATAGCCATATATTGTTAGCCAGGGTATGTGCTTATTTGCCACTCTGTTTTACCCCTGGAACTATAGCAGCTTGACTGTTGCATTGTGGAAAGCCCAAGTCTCTAAGCCCCTGAAGAATAGCTGGAGCTAAAAGTATAATGAGCAATATTGAACTTCTATCGTCAAGAGTGATGCCTTATACATATTATAGAGGGGGAAATGATGTCAATAAGATGTAGTTTTATATTGCTTATAATGTCATGATCAGGGCATCCCATCATCTTAATGTTCCCATAGAATCCTCTTCTCCCTGCATGTACCCAATGTGCCTGCTTCCCATAACCAGCTCTGTTCTGATTAACGTCCCTGCACCATAACATAAGACATAGCAAATGGAGTTAATAAAACAGACAGAAAGTAGTTTTTCTACTTGCATAATATTGGATTAGTGGGTTAAATTTTGGAAAAGTGGCTGTTACATCTGTTAAAGGTATGTTTACATATCAAGAAAGTATGAGTGATAATAGGAATCCTTTAATTAAAATTAAATTAAAATTAAAACTATTGTTTTACATCACATTAGGACTGTGGAACACGGGGGCATTTGTGCCCTAACAAAACCGTGGATTTGTGGGCAATCCGGCCTAAACACTAGAAGTACAGAAGCAGAAGGCAGTTTCCAGAGATAATGGCGGATCCCCTCATGTGTTTTACATACAACATTCTACAGGTTAGTATTAGGTTAGTTAGACATTTTTGGGAAATATTAGAAAATATTTGAATCAGTTATTGCACACTAATTGCGAGTGGCGGTGAGTCAAATGCAGAGACATAAAATGTCTAATAATAAAGGTCGCCTTAAGGACCAAGGATTATGTTAAATAATGTGCATGAAGTGCAAATGAGATAAAATGCTTCTGTGCAATAAATATTTCAGAAATGTTACCATAATAATTAAGTAAAACGACATCATTAAACAATGACAGATTTTCAGTAAGTAAAAAAGAACCCTTTTTAAATATTCTGTTTTTAATGGAGCTATACAACCCAAAAATTGGGGATTAAGGCACTCGTTTGTTTCTAACAATAGTATTTGTCCCCCCCCAATGGACACTTACTTAAGGCAAGATTTGGGTACAAAGTGGTGCTATCATTTTCACGTTGTGTTCTTGTTACTGGTGTCATTATTTATTTTCAGCCCATCTACTATTCATCTCCCAATGTTATTTCCAAACTGCTGTGTGGTTGTTAGGGTAATTTAGCCCTAGCAACCAAACAATAGCTATCACTCCAAGTCTGGGAGTGACCATTGAAAATATCAAGAAGTTAGTCAAATTTTAAACTCTTTTGAATTTCCATGTCCCTTTCTGTTTTAATCAGTGATGGATCAAATTTATTCGCAAGGCGCAAATTCCCGCGATTCGCGAAACGGCAGCAAAAATTTGCTGGCGTAAAAAAAATGGCGCAGTTTAGCCCCAAATTCGCTCATCACTAGTTTTAATCCTTCCCCCTAGATGGCCAGTTAGATTACCAGTCTGACCTGCAGAAAACTACCCTGGGTGGGTGCGCTTCAGTTTTTGAAGAAGACGAGCACAGGCCTGGGAAAGAGATGTGGGACCTTACAAATTGCCCCCCTCCCCCATAATTTAGGGCAGGTTTGCTGTAAAAGAAATCATAAACTTTATCAATTGGATTTGCAAGAATACCTCTTAAAACAAGCTCTTCAGATGTCCGATGATGTTTAAAAAAAAAAAAAAAAAAAGCCTGAGATGTTCTGGCTTTTGGTAGAGGGGCCGGCACAAGGCCGGGGTACCCCAGAGGGTCTCCCTCTTTAATTACTGGCTCTCCTTATATGTGTTCAGAAAAGAATCTTAAAATCTGAACTAAGGAGAAGCCAGGAAAAAAACAACGCAGTATCGCTGGTAATTTGCTAAAAAAGCAATCCGTCCACTGTAGCAATCTGTATAGGGAAGAGAATAAATTGACAAATTAGTTTCAAGGATAATGCATTTAACACTTAATATTTCCCATAAAGTACAGAGAAAAGCAGAGATCTGCCCATTTTACCCTACACAGACACTTTATACAATACAGTACCTCACAGCAGCCAATCAGAAATGAGCATTGGTATAGTGAGAATTAATGTATTGTACATAAGATCACTGGCCAGGTGCAGATTGTCCAGTTTTCATCTTTGCCTACCCCCTTTGCCTATTATTGTAATCAATGCTTTCCCTACCATGTACCCTGTTGCCCCCCCCCCCCCCCTCCACAGCCAGGACATTTGAAGGGAAAGGACATGAAAGCAATAAACATTGCTATGTATTCCATTAAATTCATGTTAAGGTTGTTATATCAGAACAGGTCAGAAACCTGGGGCAGAGGGGCAAAACTCTAAGCACAAATATAGTATTTATAGTGAGGCACAGGGGTCCCCATATGTTATCTGGACTCCAAGTGGGAAAAAGTTAATATTTCCTGTCAGTCCTGTATAACTGCCAAATCCTGGGTCTGTGTCTCCCAACCAGCACTAAGATTAAAGGCGTCTCCAAAGCCCTTTTTAGGGGATAATTCTCTAAAATCAGTAAGATGAACAACATCAGCTTGTCTGGGTGGGCATCAACCAACTATTTCCCCCCCTTTTTTTTAATGAAATGAGTGTTACTTGTCAAAAAATCTCTTACATTTACTAGTCCAACCAACCAACGGACCAAACCAACAGTCAAATCCCTGGGGTAAAGTCACCTCTCATCTTTGCACTAAGATTAAAGGCATTTTCAAATCCCATTTTAGGGGGAAATTCTCTAAAATCTCTAAAATCAGTAAGAGGATCAAAATCCGCTTGTCTGTCCCCCACCTACCCCCCCCCCTTTTTTACTAAAATAAGGGTTATTGGTCAAAAAAATCTCTCATATTTACCACTCCAACCAACCAACGGACCAAACCAACTGTCAAATCATTCGGGGTAATGTCACTTATCATCTCTGCTCTTAAACCATGAGACTTATAAATAAATGTTATTGTGTAAAAGGAAGAAGCATTGCTATTTATTCCATTAAATTCAGTTACATGTTAAGGCTGGTACATAAGAGCAGGGCAGATACCCAAGGGGCTGCGTTGCAAAACCCTAAGGAGCTTGTCAATACTGGGCATAAAAATAAGTATTTTATCATGAAGCACAGGGGTCCCCAAATGCTACCTTCTTATGGAGTTACTGTAGAAAACATGTATATTTGCTTTCAGTCCTGTATAACTGCCAAATCCTGAGTCTGTGTCTCCCAACCAGCACTAAGATTAAAGGCGTCTCCAAAGCCCATTTTAGGGGATAATTCTCTAAAATCAGTAAGAGGAACAACATCAGCTTGTCTGGGTGGGCATCAACCAACTATTTCCCCCCTTTTTTTAATAAAATGAGTGTTACTTGTCAAAAAATCTCTTACATTTACTAGTCCAACCAACCAACGGACCAAACCAACAGTCAAATCCCTGGGGTAAAGTCACCTCTCATCTCTGTACTAAGATCAAAGGCATCTCCAAATCCCATTTTAGGGGAAAATTCTCTAAAATCAGTAAGAGGATCAACATCAGCTTGTCTGTGCCCCAACTATCTCCCCCCCCCCATTATTTTACTAAAATAAGGGTTATTGGTCAGAAAATCTCTCACATTTACCACTCCAACTAACGGACCAAACCAACTGTCAAATCCCTATGGGTAATGTTACTTATCATCTCTGCTCTTAAACCATGAGACTTATAAATAAATGTTTTTGTGTAAAAGGAAGAAGCATTGCTATTTATTCCATTAAATTCAGTTACATGTTAAGGCTGGTACATAAGAGCAGGGCAGATACCCAAGGGGCTGAGTTGCAAAACCCTAAGGAGCTTGTCAATACTGGGCATAAAAATAAGTTTTTTATCATGAGGCACAGGGGTCCCCAAATGCTACCTTCTTATGGAGTTACTGTAGAAAACATGTACATTTGCTGTCAGTCCTGTATAGCGGCCAAATCCTGAGTCTGTGTCTCCCAACCAGCACTAAGATTAAAGGCGTCTCCAAAGCCCATTTTAGGGGAAAATGTTCTAAACTCACTAAAATCAGTAAGAGGATCAATATCTGTTAGTCTGGGGATGTCACCCAACAATTTCCCCTATTTTTTCATTAAAATAAGCATTATTTGACAAAGAATCTCTCCCAGAGAGAATATACACTTACCACTCACCACGATGGCAACCAACGGACTGAACCAACTGCCACAGCAATAAGAGGGAAGTCAACGCTGTTCCCTGCTCTTAAAGGGGAAGTGTACCCAGTAAGTAGGGTTCATAAGATTAATGTTCATATGGCATTTATTTCTGCTTAGATGTGCAGTACATACATAGTTTATTAAGTACACAAAGCATTGCTTTGTATGTGTGGCCTATTGAGTCAGTACAGTTCCTGTGCTGCCATAACTTTTTGATCCATGAATTCTTCAGCCATGGATTAAATCACTGCTGCTGCTTCAGTTGCTGCTACATTATCATTTCAGTACTTTGCCGGTTTACGAACGGGCGCTGGTGTAACTTCGCCTGCAAAGGAGATAGACTCAAGCGCTACTTCGCAGTCTTACACCAGACTCTGGCGAAAGAGTTACCTGTTCTGCCAGACTTGCCTTCGCCAGCTCAGACCAGGCGAAGTGCAATGGAATGTATAGGGCTTCTTTAATTTTTCTGTATGGGTGATAGGCTGCAAAAAATTAGACCAAACACACTTTGTTCTATTATCGGCCACACTGACTTCTTTCTGCTTCTGATACCTTTGTATTTGTTCAGGGCCTGGCGAAATAATCTGTAATAATTAAGACAGGACTGCACTGGGCCCTGGCGCAGGTAAATGGAAGCAAAATGAAGTAGATAGTGACAGGCAGAAGCTTTGGGTCTCAGACTCCATCACTGTAAATGGTAGCCCTGTCACTGTATCACTGCACCACTACTCATGGCTGGGGATCCGTGAGGAGCTCTGGAAGCAGAAACAGCCGAGTTGCAATATAATCGGCAGGGAACGTGTTCTTTGTTTATATCTGTGTGTCAGTTTTTATTAATCACCAGCTTCACAGACTTCTGAAATGATAGCTGTACTGTAAGAGGGAGGAAGGCAGTGGCGCGTGCAAACCTTTTGCTATTGGGGTCTAGGGCAGAATCACAGATGAGAGCGTGAATCTAATGGAAGGGAAAGTCATACAGCTGGATGGTGCTGATCTCTCTCCAAATGCCATGGCTGAAAGTCATTATAGTATAGGTATGGGATCTGTTATCCAGAAACCAGAACTCCGAATTACGGAAAGGCCATAATTCAATAATCCAAATGTTGGAAAAATTATTTCCTTTTTCTCTGTAATAATAAAACAGTACATTGTACTTGATCTCAACTCAAATATAATTACTCCAGCCTATTGGGTTTATTTAATGTTAACATGATTTTCTAGTAGACTTAAGGAATAAAGATCCAAATTACGGAAAGATCCACTATCCAGAAAACACCAGGTCCCATACCGCTCTAGATTCCAATGCTAAATGGTTTATATTTCTATAAACCCAATGTCATTGTTTTGCTTCCAATAAGAATTAATTATATCTTAGTTGGGATCAAGTGCAATGTACTATTTTATTATTACAGAGGAAAAGGGAAATATTTGAATTGATTAAAATAGTCTATGGGAGGTGGCCTTCCTGTAATTCTGAGCTTTCTGATCTCATACCTGTACTTAATACTGATTTTTTTTTCCCGGTTTGATAAAAATTGACTTACTGCTTTCCTTGCAGATCAATCAACATTAGATCACTTGAAGGAACAGTTACACCAAAAAAATTGTGTTTTAAAGTAATGAAAATATCATGTAATGTTGCTCTGCACAGGTAAAACTGATCAATTTGCTTTCGAAACACTACTATAGTTCATATAAACAAGCTGCTGTGGAGCAAGGCGGAAATTGAAAAATGGCTATATGGCACAGGTTAACGAATGGATAACAGATAACACCATTAGACAGACCGAGCTTATTTGCTATCTGCTGTGTAACCTGAGCCTTTTCTCCTGTGAATGGCTGCCCCCATTGCTACACAGCACCTTATTTATATAAACAATAGTAGTGTTTCTTAAGCAAACACACCATGTTTACCAGTGCAGGGCAACACTGCATTATATTTTCATTACTTTAACACTTTAATTTGTTGATGTTACTGTTTCTGTAAGAGCAGTGATCTTCAACCTTTTTTTTTTACCTGTGAGCCACATTGGAATGTAGGAAGAGTTGGGGAGCAACACACGCATGCAAAAAATATCTGGGGATACAGAATTAGGGCTGTGATTGGCTATCTGATAGCTCTGTATGGACTGACAGCCTACAGCAGGCTCTGTTTGCCCATAAACTTGTTTATTATGCAACCAAAACTTGCCACCAAGCCAGGAATTCAAAATATGCTTCTAGGACACTGGGTGCAACATTCAAGTCAGGGGTGCTGTGCCAATGAGGTGAGTTAAAAACATGCCTCAGGTGGCAGCACCGACTAGGTTACCAGGGGTGGCAAAACAAGCAGCTCCTGGTACCTTTTAAGAGACAATTTATTGTTTTTTAAAGTGGAAATTGGCTTTTCTAGTGAGAGCACAATTGCCCCCACACCCCACGCTGGAAGGGTAAGTGGGCGGCATTGCAGGAGCCACATTAGAAACACCCCTAATCCAAGGGGTTGGTGGGCAACGTTGCTCGTGAGCCACTGGTTAGGACCACTGCTTTGGAGCAATACCCTCTCTCTTATGCCACCTGATTAATTGCTATGTAACCAAACCCAAAATTATCATAGATTTGATCGATCTATAAGGACTTGTAATAAATAAGCCCATAAGTGATGCAGGAGGGCTTATTTATGAAGCAAGGGCAAAGTGAAAAGTTGCTATCGCAATTTGCTGGTGTCAGTAATAGGTTGAACTGTAACATTTTTGGCACACCAATAAGTGGTGCAGCAGAAGTGGCACTACTAAGAGATTCGGTTGCATGTGTAGGCACAAAATGGCATGGGTGCTTTCCTCGATGCAGATGATCATTCAGGCTGCTGTGTATCTGTGCACCTGTAAGTGACAAGGTACATTGGCAAATTTAAATTCTCAGTTTGGGCAGAGGAATATGATATAGGATATGTCACATGATGCCCTGTTGATATTGTGCCTCTGCAGTGATGTACATTCTAGACAATTGATCAAAACAGGTGAAAGTGCCCAATGAAATTTTAGAAGGTACTGTATGGCCAGTACTTGTCAGCAGTCTGGGGCTCACCACGTAAGTAAATTGTTTGCAGCAGTAAAACGCGTTGGGTTGAAGGATCACGCTAGTAAAACAGAATGAATATCTCAAAAGTTTTGGATGCCATTCTACAAGAGGAATCGGTCTGACTGATGTGTCCTTGTCCATAGACTGCATGTTACCATTCCTGGATGTCTATATTAAGCTTTTCATGCTTTTACCACTTGTTTGATTCAGTTTTTTTGGACTGGAGTATCCGGGAGCCTGCATGCCAACAAGGAGAGGCGTCCTCTCACCAGATTTATGGAGACACCTACTTATTTTTCACTAGTGTGTAGACTCTCTCAGTTACAGCTATCAGGGTTGCTGGAAGTTGTAGGTCAACAACAGCTGAAGTATCTATATGTTTGGCTGTTGCGCTCAGTTGAAATAATAAAACAAAATAATATGGTCCCATAAAGTCTGTTGGCTCTTGTGTTTGAAATAAGTCAAGGGAAGCCTTTCTCAAAGTTCTCTTCATTAATGGTGGAGGATGTGCCATAAATTTGGGTGGCCCTATATAAACAATATAAAGAAATCTGATAGACCTGCCTAATCGCTTCGGGACAGACTGCAAACAAAGCAAAAAATTTCATTGGGGGTAACGACTTTCTCCAGTACAACAGGAATCTCCGTTTTAAAGCTTCCCTCCTTATTTTTCTGATATATTTTAGCCTGTGTATCAGATAATTGGATCAGCACAATACTGTTCTCTTTATGTGCCATTAAATCTTCCCGGATCAAATGGGTTGCACCATGGACCAAATATAGGACAGTGATACATATGCTCCTTAAAAAAGTAAAGTAAAGCTAATGTCCGTTTTGGCTGAAGACCACCTCTTTACGAACTGCCCTGCAGTTTCCATAAAATGGGACAAAGTAGTACTGGTGGCCAAGGTACACAATTTTGCCATCTCCAACCTTCAACCACCCTCGGTCCATGCAGGCAGGCTCAGATTGTCAATATATGAAAAATGACAGAGGGGCTGCTGTAAGATACCATAGATACAGTATTTACCATTTAGTGGGCTGGTGGCTGCTCATTGTACTTGAAATGCCAGTGTGGGCCTACCCACAGGAGCTGTCCAAAGAGGTACAAACCCCTGCCACCTATATTTGCCCCCCATTTGGTCCAAATGCTATTCCCTCTCTTTAACTTTATCACCACTGCTCCATTCACATGATTCGGTCCCCTACAGATAATGTCCCTTTACCAACTGTTGCCCCAGAGACATATGCCTCTTCTGCCTAACCCTAGTTCTGGCCCTGTATTATAGGGAGGGATTATTATTATTATTGAGGGACAAAATGGGCAGTTTCAGACTTTTTTCACTCACAGAAATCACACCCTTTTTATTATTGAATCTTGGCCCACGGACATGCTTGTTCTTTGGCTCTATTTGCTGTCCAAGCCTTAAATGCTATTAATAATTACAGCTTCTGTTAGACACAAATACAGGTGATGTCTATATTGTCATCATAATTCCCTGAGACTTTTTTGCTTGAATTTAAAAGGAAATGATTGCAAAAGGACCTGGAGCGGCCCCATCTGCCCCATTATTAATCCAGATCTGCCTGACAGGAGATCACACGGCCTTCCATTTGCCACGGTGAGATGGGCACCTTTTGTCAGATAACTGCAATCAGCATCTGCCCTGCAAATCTGAAATGTAAAGAGGCTGTTAAACCCAATGAAAGTCTAGCGAGTGCAAAGATTTGTAATTCTGTGTGGATACAGGCTCAGCGGCCTAGGGCACAGCATGTGCTGTCAGAACATAGCACTTTGCACTTTCTCTCTTTGCAAAAGAAGCATTTTGGCCCTTCCTCAAGTAGGCATGTGAAGTATAGCAGAGCAGGGGCAGCGTGTGCTGGAGGGCCTTCCCTATAATTGCCTCTCTTTATTTCTGACTTTCTCATATTTGCTCATCTCCTGTTCCAGTGTTCGCTGCAAAGATTGCACTTATGGCTGGAAAAATGACAGAGCATTGATTTGTTCCAGAACACTTTCAACCGGAGAGAAAGAGAGAGGCTGGAAGGATAACAGAGAGGATAACACATTTGTCTGAGTAATTATTCTAACTACCTTGGTGGCCCAGAGTTCTATGGAACAAGCAGATTAAACAGAGAGAGAGAGGAAACACAGTGAAACCACAAATATACTGTCATTTCGCTTCCCACAAACTGGTGCCACCGGGACTGTATATTGCCGGATAAGAAATGTCAGAGCTATTATATTGCTGGGGAATGGAAGGTACAGGGCTCACATAGTAAAAGGAATTATATGCCCATCACTTTATCAGATTTGTGCTTGAATGCCTGTTGTGTTCAGTGATTTGCGGGGGTGGAGGGGGAATGATTTGCTTACATTTGGAGAAAAGTTACAGTCCTACTTATAATGGGAAGAGCAGTAAACTGGTTCTGTCCTTTCACAAGCCTAGCCATGATTTATGGCTGGAAACATAACCACCCAACCTCCCTATGCCCACATCTCCGCTTGGTGGTTGGAATGTTTACCAGAGTTTTTAGAGGTATATACCCTAGGCTTCACAGCATAAGGGTGCAGATGGTCCAGTGGTCTCCACATGTAGTCCCACGAGATGGGCGCTCTTTCTGATTATCTTGCTTTTAATTGCCAACCTAATGTGGCTGCAGACGGTGGTCAACATGAAGTGTAGCTCATCTCTGTTGTCTGGCAAGCATTTCAGAAAGATAATATTCTGTACTCCTTTATAACATAACATAAACAACAATCAATTTCTTGTTGGTAGCAGTTTCCAATAAAGCTGTGGCCATCTTTTTTCTTGGTTATTGGGGGGGGGGGTGGGAAGAGTGGTCACATTGATACTGCCTTAGTTATGTTTTACAATGCACAAGCGAATGCACCCATTTAAATCCATAGGGATTTTGGTGATGGTGATTTTTGTGTGCCATCAGAAATCGGCGACAAAATATTTACGTTACTGTGGGTTTCTGAGCCCTTCTAGTGATTAATAAACTGATTCAGAGAGAAGGATGCTAAGCTAGGGAAAGAAAACAACTTATAAAATATCTCATCCTACCAAAAGGGGTTATACTTTGTGATCCAAACCAGCTCAGCACTAATTCCCAGTGAAGAAATAACGAAGAAATGGTTTATTACTCATTAACTTAGTGAGTGTAATCTGTTTTAAACATATGGTTAACAGAGTTTGACATCATTACTTTATGGCTCGTTATAAAAATATACATACACTATTTATAAGAATAGGATTTATCTTCTAATTACCGTATTTTCCCTCCTGAACAGACACTGCAGTGTATTGAACTGTGTAATGAGATTGTATAAACTGCTAACTATTCAAGGACATATGTCCTGTATTTACCTTTTGCTGTAAAAGCTTCTCGCACTCCGAGCATTGCTTCTCTGCGCATTTGTTTGTATACACATGAGTAGGAGCTTCCATACTGACTGCCTCATGTTCAAATATTTTATATTTATAGTTACTGCAGTGCGGCCAAAGAAAACAATCTGGCATCTCCAGTTTGGTATAAATAAAGAGGATCATCATAATGATGGAAAGCAATGTAAAAACCCTGTAAAGTTGAAGCAGTTTTGGGAAGGCGGGGGGGGGGGGGTTTGTTTCACTAACTCTGCAACTGTTCTAAATTGATACCTAAGTTGATACATTTCTTATCTTTGTCCCTTCTGAGCAGAATCCCTGCGTTTCATTAAAGGGGTCAACTTCCAACACTTTTTTTCAGTCCAGTTGGTTTCAGATTGTTCACCAGGGTCTTCAAGATTTTAAGGATTTTGGTTCTTGAGGGCACTTTTAAAATGGATAATGATTGAAAAGTGTGGGAATACAGATTAATGGAAACTTTCAATTTTCTGAAGAAGGGACTAAACATGGGCTTGTTATGTGAACTAAGAAAGGACTGCACCAGGTCAGAAATACCAACATGTCTGGATATGGACTAAGAGATCATATGGAATTCCTTTTATTCTACACTCTTAATAATTCAGCCCTAATTTATATTCAGCCTATTTGACTCACATTATCTTGTATCTTATCTGCTTGTCTCTTGCAGATTGATATTCCTTTTTGTTGGTCATTTGACCTATGAGCTGAATGTTGTGTGTGTGTGTGTGTGTGTGTGTATATATACCAGAGAACACCACAGCTTCATTGTAATCAGTGTCAGACTGGGACACCAGGGTCCCACCCAAAAACCTTAGACCAGGAGCCCACCATAAAACTTTAGACCAGGGACCCACCATAAAACTTTAGACCAGGGGCCAACTCTCATTACTAATATTCTTCATCTCCTCACTCAACCTCCATTCTCCTAGTTTTACATCTATTATTCCATCTATTTAGCCTCTTTGTTATCATAGAAATATGGAATGACCATGAAATAGGTCAAAAGTTTAGAAGCATGAGGGCCCACTGACACCTGGGCCCACCGAGAGTTTTCCTGGTTTCTCGGTGGGCCAGTCCGACACTGATTGTAATCCGCTGACCCTCTAAACTGTTCTAAATTGATACATTTAGTTAATACACGTCTTATCTTTGTCCCTGTTGTAGAGTTCTGCAGCGGGTCGGTTACCCGCAAAAACTTGCGTTACCCTGTGGGTTGTGGGAGGACGTTTTGGGTGAGGGTATAGACGCGGTTCTGCAGGTTTGCGGGTTCCAGGTCGGGCCGTGGGTCTTCTCAATAGCAATTTTTTTTCTGATGACGTCTACTTCTGACTCTCAGCACTTCCTGATTCTTGATGGTCAGTGAGTGGTGGGTCCGGTTTGCGGATAAGGAACCCGCGGGTACCAGGGCCGGAACTAGGGGGCAGAAGCGGCAGCTGCCTAGGGCGCAACAATTGAGGGGCGCTTGGCAGCTATCGCTTTTGCTTACTCCTAGACCGGCCATCCAGCTTGCGCGCTCCCCAGCTACCTCTTTTGCTTACTCCTACTGGCCATCCAGCTTGCACGCTCCCCTAACAAGTACGTATGCGCACGACGTTGATTCGCAAGAGCGTGCATGATGTCACTTTGTGTGTGCGATGCCATCGCACATGCACACAAGTAACCGGTAAAGGAGGGGGCAAGTTGGCCGGCTGGGTTGCCTAGTGCGCCCAGCCGGATTGGCCCGCCTCTGTCGGGTACGGGTGGGATATGGGTTCCAAAAAATGGACCCATTCAGGACTCTACCCTGTTGAGCAGAATCCCTGAGTTTCATTAAAGGTAGCTATTATAATTAATACACTAGTTGTAATGTTCTACAGATACTGCTGAGAAATGTATCCACTAATGTAGCAAATTGTAACCGTTCAGATTCTGCACCTGAATTACTGAGCTGCCAGACTGAAACATCAACTGCAGAACTATAGAAACATAAGAAACCCTTTAATATATTCATCCTGTAACATTTTTTGTTGTGATTAGATTTCTGATGGATTTCCAGTATTACACAGTCTATTGTTAAGGGGCAGTTAGATATGCAGGTGTTTGGCTCACCGCTGGAGAGGGATAATCTATTGTTTCTGCATATTCATAGCAAGGCCAGTGCTAATTCTTCAGGGCTACTGTCAGTGCAGATGCTTAAGTGGAAGGGAAGGTGCATTTAGCAATAAACACTGTGTTTCCCCCACAGGCGCAGTAAACTTCGGGCCTGCCAAGAAACAGCAGCTATGCCAAGGAAGAAAAGACTAATTGCACATTGAGGTACGGGACAATTAAATTACAGAAAGCCTCACCACTGACTTATAGGAAAAATGGGTTATGAGTAAAAATAAACTATTCTTTTCCCAGTGGGATACGCATTCAAAGTTCCCCACATTTAAAATAGTTGTCACGGTGGCATTATGGTGCTCAGTGCTAAATAATTTGTATTGTACCCGTGTTAAACCGCAGTGACCTTTGTAATAACTGTAATGCAGCAACAACCAGACACCTTATTGCCGAGTCCGGGCACATTCACTTGCCATACGGTCTCCCACCCACAATGCAGAGTCAGCCTGGGAAGTGCTGATAGAGACCAGTTGCAATAATAAATCTCATCCCTGACCGTTTGCTCATCTTGTGATCTGCTATTGGAGGAATGCTGGGAGTTGCAGTTCTTGTTGTAGATCCTTGCAGTAAACCCTGTCAAAACCTAGAGCAAGTCTAAGCCTACATAAGTGACTGGTTAATTTTTATTTTTTTTTATTTTTAAAAAAGAACTTAGACCAGGGGAACAAGCATTAGGGGTTACGTGATAAAAGGCACAGGTAATTTATCAACATTGGGAACATTTTTGTACCTAACACTAAGCAACCAATCAAAGTTTTGCTTTCACTGTTCTACCTGTAGATGGCTGAAACCATCTCATCATTTGGTTGCTATGGGTTTCTTGTTTCACGTAACCCCTTATGTTTGTTCCCCAGTGTTGAGCCCCCATAGTACTAGTTTGCCCTGCTTACTGCAGCTCGTCCTATAGGACACTGCCCCTGAGCTTTATTGGTGCTTTTTATTAAATAAAGGGGTTAGAGATTTAATTCCCCTAACATTCTGACTCCACTGAACAAATGAAAGTTTCCTTGGTTACCCTATAACTGCTGAGGGGCCCATGAAATAAAAGGGGGCTTTTGGGTAACTGACTGAAAAAGGCTTATGCAAAATGTCTTCCCAAAGTTTAGGGGGATTTTGCTGCAGGCCCTGCAATTTCTAGTTTTTCAATTGGTCTTCCGCACACAGATCTTTTCCCATTGACATTAACTGGATGACTGCATGAATTATATGATCACCAGTGTAACTAATGTAGGCCAGGCCACCCCCACCCCAAAAAAAACTGGAGGGGCCCAGTACACAGAGATCCCTACCTTCTACCAGCCCACTCCCTAACCTGCTCCAGCATCTTCACTCGCTGTGACCTTCCTCCCAGCTCGTGGGTAGGAGAGAGGCTGGTATAAAGCAAAACTGCCCCCCTATTTCCACCTACAACTCAGGGTCTGCTTCCTCTATAGTTACAGTATGCTGCTAATGATCATCAAAAAAGAGGAGAGTATATTTGGGAAATAAACCCTAACCGGGGATACTGGGATTTCTAGCTTATAAACAGCAGGAATAAGATACATAGTGAAAATGTCTGCTATGCAGCTGTGTACTTAGACTTCACTGGGCTCACAAAAAAATCTTTGGAGGGGCCTGGTATGCACTTCACCCATTACTCCCTTACACCCCACCACCCACCCTCCCTCCTTCTCGAGCCCCCAGCTTCTCACTGCTCCTGGTGCGGCTGCGGAGGGGAGATTTTGGCCCAATTCCTGCAGGGTCTGCTTCCTATATAGTTATGCCACTGCTGGTGTGAATATTTCCAGTACATTAAGGTATAATTCTACAACTTATAATATTAAACTGACCATACAATGAGGATCTGTACCAACAATTGGATCATATGGAGGGCCCTACAGACTTATCAGATGAGGAGCACATCAATGTCCCAAACAGGAAAATCAAACCAGTGCATTGGATATCTGACCCCATACATGGGCCAATGAGCTGCTGACTTGTCTGGAAGGCAGCTGTAATTGGCTCATTCATGGACAACTTTAGTCCCTTCATCATGCAACCCATTCTTTCACCAAACCAATGCGTTCTTAGAGGGTGGCAAAGTTGCCCCTTTAAAACTGGGGAATACATTCACATCCATTAAGGGCAATCAGCACTTTAGATGCCAATGGCATGACAGAGCAGTCTACAGCAGCCTATGTCTAAATGAAATGTTAATTAGGTATCCGGTCTGTGAGCAGCTTCAAAAGGTAGAATGTATTTATTTGTGTGTACTGGCAAACGTAACCACAGGTAATGTAAATACAATCCATGCAGATGAAAGCTTGGGAAATGTCCGATGCTTTCCCTGCCCTGCACATTTCCAAATCACGTCATGTAGGTTCCAGAGGAGACATCATCTCGTTCTGTTGTCGGTGAGATAATGCTCCAGACTGCCGTTTGCCAAGCTCAAGTAATGACCAAGGGTAGGCTCTGCCAAGTCTGAGATAATGATCTTGTCCTACTTTGGCCAAGCTATTTACTGCTCTTTATCATTTGGAATAAAGTGGAATAAGACCTGAAAATGGCAGGGCCGGATCATTATGCTGCTGATGGCTTGGAATGAGGTGACATCCCTGAAACATGACATTACTGCAGAGGCTTCGGTATAGGACATACTGCAATATCATTTGCCTGAGTTTAGAGGGATAAATAGTTTAATTTACATCCTTGTTTCTTAAAGGGCAACTAAAGTCTTACATAGAATAAGGCTAGAAATGCTGTATTTTGTATACTAAACATAGACATGAACTTACTGCACCACAAGCCTAATCAAACAAATGATTTATGCTTTCAAAATTGGCCACAGGGGGTCACCATCTTGTAACTTTGGTAAACCTCTTTGCAAGACCAAGACTGTGCACATGCTCAATGTGGTCTGGGCTGCTTAGGGATCGTCCTAAATCAGTGATCCCCAACCAGTAGCTCGTGAGCAACATGTTGCTCTCCAACCCCTTGGATGTTGCTCTCAGTGGCCTCAAAGCAGGTGCTTAGTTTTTAATTTCAGGCTTGGAGGCAAGTTCTGGTTGTATAAAAATCAGGTGCACTGCCAATAAGAGCCTCAATGTAAATTGACAATCCACATAGGGGCTTCCAAATGTCCAATCACAGCACTTATATTTCAGCCCAAGAACATTTTTTAAGCTTGTGTTGCTCCCCAACTCCTTTTACTTCTGAATGTTGCTCACGGCTTCACAAGGTTGGGGATCCCTGTCCTAAATGATCAAAACAGCACAAGTCAAATAATATTTGCCAGAAGCCGATACAGCAAGACTGATTAATAATCAGAATATGCAGACTGCACTGGCCATGTGTTGTCATGTAATCTAATGTAGATTTTATAGTTTTTGTATTGTTTAATACAAACTTTCTCCAACTCTGCAGAACCAGGGGCTGCAGCAATATAATTCTCCAAATAGAATCCCAGTTTATCTGCTTAAATTTGGATCCATGATCTTTGTCTCTGCAGCTGAAGTTGGAAACAGCTGCTACAAATTCCCCGACTGCTCTTCAGGGAAACAAACAAAGCTGCTTGACTTCTGCATGGCTGGTAAGTAAGGGGGGGGGCTCCCCCTGCTGTTCATAAGTATGATTGTTTCCCTGCAGAGCAGTTAGGGACCATCTGACAATTCCTATCCATAGCAGTAAATCAAGGGAGAATTTTACTGGGTTCTTATAAAAACGTCACACATTTTTTTTTTATTAAAGTATATTGAGATAGGTTTGTTTTTCATTAAAGAAAGTAAAAATGGGATTTAGTTTTTTTACATGCCCTTTAAGCTGGGATCCCCAGATGTCACTGGACTACAACTGCTAGCATTCATCAGTATGCTGTATAATCAAGGGTTAAAGCATGAGGCCCCCAAGGTTATGAAATAGGGCTTTAAATGGTTTCATATGCATAAAATACTATAAGCTTCCATACACAGCCAATGATGATCAATACGTGGGAAATTTGCGCGAGAAAATATTTGTATTCGTATCTGAGCAATACATAATATCTACTTAAAATGTAACGCTGGAATACAATTGGTATAATTTGTTTAAAAAACCCAACAGGATCGCTTCTCTGGCCTTTCTCTCACAAAGCGGCGTTTCTGTTATGGCTGCAATGTTATTTAGCTGTGCATTTTATACAAACATCTGGATCCAGGATGCTATTTAACTTAAATATACCACTATCACACCTTTTCATTGAATTCAAGTAATTTTGGAACATGCACATGGCACTACTATACTACTTCTATCATGCTTTATTATGGCCTGACCCACACTCCTTCATCCACACCCTCCTGGGTATAAATAAAATTAAAGGGGTGGATCCCCGTTAAGTTGACTTTTAGTATGTGATAGAATGGACAATTCTAAGTAACTTTTCAATTAGTCAGCATTGTTTTGTTTTTTTTCTCCATTTTTTATAGGTTTTTCATTATTTTAATTTGTTTTCCAACTCTTTTCATGCTGTGTAAGGCTGCAAATTTATTTTTATTGTTACATTTTATTACTCATATTTGTATTTAGGCTCTCACCTATTCATATTCCAGTCTTTAATTGAAATCAATGTATGGTTGCTAGGGTAATGTGGACCCTAGCAACCAGATTGCTGAAATTGCAAACTGGAGAGCTGCTGAATAAAAAGCTAAATTAATCAAAAACGATAATAAGAGAATGAAAAACAATTACGAATTGTCTCAGAATATAACTCTACATCATACTAAAAGCTAACTTAAAGAGGAACAACCCCTTAAACCACCTGCTAGTCATTTCTGTAGACTGGTCAGTCTGTAGAAAATGAAGTTAAAGGGATACTGTCATGGAAAAACATGTTTTTTTCCAAAACACATCAGTTAATGGTGTTGCTCCAGCAGAATTCTGCACTGAAATCCATTTCTCAAAAGATCAAACAGATTTTTTTATATTTAATTTTGAAATCTGACATGGGGCTAGACATTATGTCAGTTTCCCAGCTGCCCCAGTCATGTGACTTGTGCCTGCACTTTAGGATGGAACTACTTTCTGGCAGGCTGTTATTTCTCCTACTTAATGTAACTGAATCAGTCTCAGTGGGACTTGGCTTTTACTATTAAGTGCTGTTCTTAGATCTTCCAGGGAGTTGTTATATTGTGTTAAGCTCCCCATAGACGCAAAGATTTTTCTTGCTGAACGACCGATTTTAGCGAAGTCCAACCAATCCTTCGCAATTATCGGCAGTTAGTGGGATTCGATTTCGAACGATCGTACACGATTTTTCGGCCGTCATCTGTCAGAAAATTGATTGGCCAGGTTAAAAAATCTTTCCCAGTGCAATCTATCTATGTCTGAAGGGCCAAGCAGGCAGCTACCCTTCAGTTTTGCTGGCAATATCGCCTGAGATGGTCTTTTTAGTTGATGGACACATCGTACATTTAAACTATCATTTCGAGATAATCGTGTCTCACATACATACATGGTTACATAGTTAAATTGGGTTGAAAAAAGACAAAGTCCATCAAGTTGAACCCCTCCAAATGAAAACCCAGCATCCATACATACACCCCTCTCTACTTTTAATTAAATTCTATATACCCATACCTATACTAACTATAGAGCTTAGTACCACAATAGCCTTTGATATTATCTGTCCAAAAAATGATCCAAGCCACTCTTAAAGGCATTAACTGAATCAGCATCACAACATCACGCAGCAGTGCATTCCACAACCTCACTGTCCTCACTGTGAAGAACCCCCTACGTTGCTTCAAATTAAAGTTCTTTACTTCTAGTCCCCATGAGGCCAAGAGAGAGAGCAAGAGTTATAGATGCCGCTTTTGTTAAAAGAAGACATAACTCGACTGACTGATCGCAAGGAGCTCTGGGCAGTTCTGGGAAAGTGTGGAGCTGATTTGCAGCAGCAGGTGAGGGTTGACTATGGCCTTAAAGGAGATTTCAAGCAATAAGTGTTTTGAGGGATTCCAAAAGGTGTTTGAACATGACAGCACTGAACTGAAATGCAAGATGATGTTTGGAATTTATTTGCCTCAGAAAGCTGAAAGCACAAAATGTGCAGTTATTTACTGGCTTTCAGGATTAACATGTACAGAGCAGAACTTAATCACAAAAGCAGCTTTTCATCAAGCTGCCTCCGAGCATGGACTTATCATAGTAGCACCAGATACCAGCCCACGTGGCTGCAACATAGATGGAGAAGAGGAGAGCTGGGATTTTGGGACAGGAGCTGGATTCTATGTCAATGCCACTGAAGATCATTGGAAAACAAACTACAGAATGTATTCATACATAGTAGATGAGCTTCCTCGTCTTATAAATGGTAATTTCCCAACGGATCCAGATCAGGTTTCCATTTTTGGCCATTCCATGAGAGGGCATGGTGCATTAATCTGTGCGCTGAAAAACCCAGGGAAATATAAGACTGTGTCAGCATTCGCACCCATCTGTAATCCTACTCAGTGTCCATGGGGCCAAAAAGCATTCAGTGGCTACCTGGGACCAGACACCAGCAAATGGGAGGCATATGATGCAACCCAACTGGTGAAGAATTACTCTGGCTCAAAACTAGATATATTAATAGATCAAGGAAAAGATGACCAGTTCCTCGCTGCCGGCCAGTTACAATTTTATTGCCGCTTGCACCGAGCGCAACATCCCTGTTGTTTTTAGGCTGCAAGAGGGATACGATCACTGCTACTTTTTTATCACCACTTTCATAAATAATCACATCAAGCACCATGTGAAAAACCTTCATGTCTGAGATGGGGGAATGATAAAACACCAGGTCAAGGTTTGCATTGAAAACAGAACAGCCGGGCTGCAGTTAAAATCTGCCATGCAATTAAATTGCCATTTAGTACAACGAAAAAATAATAAAAAAAAAGAAAGAAAGAAGACGTAAGCTAGGTTTGCGTGGCTTTCGTTTGACTACTTAAAAAATCTGTTGTGTGAATATAGTTGGGAATTAGAGCTGTGTAGGATAAATAAGTAACTGTATCAGCGCAATATAAATAAGGGTGATCATGCTAATGATGATAAACCCACCCAAAAAAGTGTCCCTTGTACTTTTTTGAGAAATGATTACATTTAAAACAAACCATAAGGGAGTAAAGGGAGTATGGGATCCATTATCCTGAAACCCATTATCCAGAATATTCTGAATTATGGAAACCAGCCTATTGGGTTTATTTAATATTTATATGATTTCTAGTAGAGTATGGAGATCCAAATTACAGAAAGATCTGTTATCCAGAAAACCCAAGGTCCCGAGCATTCTGGATAACAGGTCCCATACCTGTGTGTGTGTATATATATCTGTAGAATATAGACACATCACAGATTGTAATTAGGCCAGCGTTATTCATAGAACGCCTTCAATGTACTGCAGGTCAGCTTTTACTGCAGGTGTAGAAAGCAGGATGAGCACCATATAGTGTAAAACCTCAGTTTAATACAGTATAAAACCAAGTATTGCACTGTACCATCTTTCTCTGAGTTCTGGGGGTATTTATACATGTAGTTGCCACTGTACCATCTTGCTCAGAGTTCTGCGGTATTTATACATGCAATTGCCACCCTACCATCTTTCTCTTAGTTCTGGGGGTATTTATACATGTAATTGCCACCGTACCATCTTTCTCTGAGTTCTGGGGGTATTTATACATGTAGTTGCCACCGTACCATCTTGCTCAGAGTTCTGGGGTATTTATACATGTAATTGCCACCCTACCATCTTTCTCTGAGTTCTGGGGGTATTTATACACGTAATTGCCACCATACCATCTTGCTCTGAGTTCTGTGAGTATTTATACATGTAGTTGCCACCCTACCATCTTTCTCTTAGTTCTGGGGGTGTTTATACATGTAGTTGCCACCGTACCATCTTGCTCAGAGTTCTGGGGGTATTTATACATGTAGTTGCCACCGTACCATCTTGCTCAGAGTTCTGGGGTATTTATACATGTAATTGCCACTGTACCATCTTTCTCTGAGTTCTGGGGGTATTTATACACGTAGTTGCCACCGTCCCATCTTTCTCTGAGTTCTGGGGGTATTTATACATGTAGTTGCCACCGTACCATCTTGCTCAGAGTTCTGTTGTATTTATACATGCAATTGCCACCCTACCATCTTTCTCTTAGTTCTGGGGGTGTTTATACATGTAGTTGCCACCGTACCATCTTGCTCAGAGTTCTGGGGTATTTATACATGTAATTGCCACCGTACCATCTTTCTCTGAGTTCTGGGGGTATTTATGCACGTAGTTGCCACCTTCCCATCCTTCTCTGATTTCTGGGGGTATTTATACACGTAGTTGCCACCGTCCCATCTTTCTCTGAGTTCTGGGGGTATTTATACATGTAGTTGCCACCGTACCATCTTGCTCAGAGTTCTGTTGTATTTATACATACAATTGCCACCCTACCATCTTTCTCTGAGTTCTGGGGGTATTTATACATGTAGTTGCCACCCTACCATCTTTCTCTTAGTTCTGGGGGTGTTTATACATGTAGTTGCCACCGTACCATCTTGCTCAGAGTTCTGGGGTATTTATACATGTAGTTGCCACAGTACCATCGTGCTCTGAGTTCTGGGGGTATTTATACATGTAGTTGCCACCGTACCATCTTGCTCAGAGTTCTGGGGGTATTTATACATGTAGTTGCCACCGTACCATCTTGCTCAGAGTTCTGGGGGTATTTATACATGTAGTTGCCACCGTACCATCTTGCTCTGAGTTCTGGGGGTATTTATACACGTAATTGCCACTGTACCATCTTGCTCTGAGTTCTGGGGGTATTTATACATGTAGTTGCCACCCTACCATCTTTCTCTTAGTTCTGGGGGTATTTATACATGTAGTTGCCTCCATACCATCTTGCTCAGAGTTCTGGGGTATTTATACATGTAATTGCCACCCTACCATCTTGCTCTAAATTCTGGGGGTATTTATACATGTAATTGCCACTGTACCATCTTGCTCGGAGTTCTGGGGGAATTTATACATGTAATTGCCACTGTACCATCTTTCTCTGAGTTCTGGGGGTATTTATACATGTACTTGCCACCGCACCATCTTGCTCAGAGTTCTGGGGTATTTATACATGCAATTGCCACCCTACCATCTTTCTCTGAGTTCTGGGGGTATTTATACATGTAGTTGCCACCGTACCATCTTGCTCAGAGTTCTGCGGTATTTATACATGCAATTGCCACCCTACCATCTTTCTCTTAGTTCTGGCGGTATTTATACATGTAATTGCCACTGTACCATCTTTCTCTGAGTTCTGGGGGTATTTATACACGTAGTTGCCACCGTACCATCTTGCTTAGAGTTCTGGGGTATTTATACATGTAATTGCCAGCCTACCATCTTTCTCTGAGTTCTGGGGGTATTTATATATGTAGTTGCCACCGTACCATCTTGCTCAGAGTTCTGGGGTATTTATACATGTAATTGCCACCCTACCATCTTTCTCTTAGTTCTGGGGGTATTTATACATGTCATTGCCACCGTACCAATGTGCTCTGAGTTCTAGGGGTATTTATACATGTAGTTGCCACCGTACCATCTTGCTCAGAGTTCTGGGGTATTTATACATGCAATTGCCACCCTACCATCTTTCTCTGAGTTCTGGGGGTATTTATACATGTCATTGCCACCGTACCATCTTGCTCTGAGTTCTGGGGGTATTTATACATGTAGTTGCCACCGTACCATCTTTCTCTGAGTTCTGGGGGTATTTATACATGTAATTGCCACCGTCCCATCTTTCTCTGAGTTCTGTGGGTCTTTATACATGTAATTGCCACTGTACCATCTTTCTCTGAGTTCTGGGGGTATTTATACATGTACTTGCCACCGCACCATCTTGCTCAGAGTTCTGCGGTATTTATACATGCAATTGCCACCCTACCATCTTTCTCTGAGTTCTGGGGGTATTTATACATGTAGTTGCCACCGTACCATCTTGCTCAGAGTTCTGCGGTATTTATACATGCAATTGCCACCCTACCATCTTTCTCTTAGTTCTGGCGGTATTTATACATGTAATTGCCACTGTACCATCTTTCTCTGAGTTCTGGGGGTATTTATACACGTAGTTGCCACCGTACCATCTTGCTTAGAGTTCTGGGGTATTTATACATGTAATTGCCACCCTACCATCTTTCTCTTAGTTCTGGGGGTATTTATATATGTAGTTGCCACCGTACCATCTTGCTCAGAGTTCTGGGGTATTTATACATGCAATTGCCACCCTACCATCTTTCTCTGAGTTCTGGGGGTATTTATACATGTCATTGCCACCGTACCAATGTGCTCTGAGTTCTAGGGGTATTTATACATGTAATTGCCACCATACCACCTTGCTCTGAGTTCTGTGAGTATTTATACATGTAATTGCCACTGTACCACCTTGCTCTGAGTTCTGGGGGTATTTATACATGTAGTTTCCACCGTACCATCTTTCTCTGAGTTCTGGGGGTATTTATACATGTAGTTGCCACTGTACCATCTTGCTCAGAGTTCTGCGGTATTTATACATGCAATTGCCACCCTACCATCTTTCTCTTAGTTCTGGGGGTATTTATACATGTAGTTGCAACGGTACCATCTTGCTCTGAGTTCTGGGGATATTTATACATGTAGTTGCCACCGTACCATCTTGCTCAGAGTTCTGGGGTATTTATACGTGTAATTGCCACCCTACCATCTTTCTCTGAGTTCTGGGAGTATTTATACATGTAATTTCCACCGTACCATCTTTCTCTTAGTTCTGTGAGTATTTATACATGTAATTGCCACTGTACCATCTTTCTCTGAGTTCTGGGGGTATTTATACATTTAATTGCCACTTTACCATCTTGCTCAGAGCTCTAGGGGTATTTATACATGTAATTGCCACTGTACCATCTCTCTCTGAGTTCGGGGTTTTTTTTTTATATATGTAATTGCCACCGTGCCATCTTGTCAGAGTTGTGGGGGTATTTATACATGTAGTTGCCACCGTACCATCTTTCTCTTAGTTCTGTGAGTATTTATACATGTAATTGCCACCTTACCATCTTGCTCTGAGTTCTGGTGGTATCTATACATGTAGTTGCCATCGTACCATCTTGCTCAGAGTTCTGGGGTATTTATACATGTAATTGCCACCGTACCATCTTGCTCTGAGTTCTGGGGTATTTATACATGTAGTTGCCACTGTACCATCTTTCTCTGAGTTCTGGGGTATTTATCCATGTAATTGCCACTCTACCATCTTTCTCTTAGTTCTGGGGGTATTTATACATGTCATTGCCATCGTACCATCTTGCTCTGAGTTCTGAGGGTATTTATACATGTAGTTGCCACCGTACCATCTCGCTCATAGTTGTGGGGTATTTATACATGTAATTGCCACCATACCACCTTGCTCTGAGTTCTGTGAGTATTTATAAATGTAATTGCCACTGTACCATCTTTCTCTGAGTTCTGGGGGTATTTATACACGTAATTGCCACCGTCCCATCTGTCTCTGAGTTCTGGGGGTATTTATACATGTATTGCCACCCTACCATCTTTCTCTGAGTTCTGGGGGTATTTATATATGTAGTTGCCACCGTACCATCTTGCTCAGAGTTCTGGGGTATTTATACATGTAATTGCCACCCTACCATCTTTCTCTTTGTTCTGGGGGTATTTATACATGTCATTGCCACCGTACCAATGTGCTCTGAGTTCTAGGGTATTTATACATGTAGTTGCCACCCTACCATCTTGCTCAGAGTTCTGGGGTAATTATACATACAATTGCCACCCTACCATCTTTCTCTTAGTTCTGGGGGTATTTATACATGTAGTTTCCACCGTACCATCTTTCTCTGAGTTCTGGGGGTATTTATACATGTAATTGCCACCATACCACCTTGCTCTGAGTTCTGTGAGTATTTATACATGTAATTGCCACTGTACCATCTTTCTCTGAGTTCTGGGGATATTTATACATGTAGTTGCCACCGTACCATCTTTCTCTGAGTTCTGGGGGTATTTATACATGTAGTTGCCACTGTACCATCTTGCTCAGAGTTCTGCGGTATTTATACATGCAATTGCCACCCTACCATCTTTCTCTTAGTTCTGGGGGTATTTATACATGTAGTTGCCACCGTACCATCTTTCTCTGAGTTCTGGATGTATTTATACATGTCATTGCCACCGTACCATCTTGCTCAGAGTTCTGCGGTATTTATACATGCAATTGCCACCCTACCATCTTTCTCTTAGTTCTGGGGGTATTTATACATGTAATTGCCACTGTACCATCTTTCTCTGAGTTCTGGGGGTATTTATACATGTAATTGCCACTTTACCATCTTGCTCAGAGCTCTAGGGGTATTTATACATGTAATTGCCACTGTACCATCTCTCTCTGAGTTCGGGGTTTTTTTTTTATATATGTATTTGCCACCGTGCCATCTTGCTCAGAGTTGTCGGGGTATTTATACATGTAGTTGCCACCGTACCATCTTTCTCTTAGTTCTGTGAGTATTTATACATGTAATTGCCACCTTACCATCTTGCTCTGAGTTCTGGTGGTATCTATACATGTAGTTGCCATCGTACCATCTTGCTCAGAGTTCTGGGGTATTTATACATGTAATTGCCACCGTACCATCTTGCTCTGAGTTCTGGGGGATCTATACATGTAGTTGCCATCGTACCATCTTGCTCAGAGTTCTGGGGTATTTATACATGTAGTTGCCACCGTACCATCTTTCTCTGAGTTCTGGGAGTATTTATACATGTAATTTCCACCGTACCATCTTTCTCTTAGTTCTGTGAGTATTTATACATGTAATTGCCACTGTACCATCTTTCTCTGAGTTCTGGGGGTATTTATACATTTAATTGCCACTTTACCATCTTGCTCAGAGCTCTAGGGGTATTTATACATGTAATTGCCACTGTACCATCTCTCTCTGAGTTCGGGGTTTTTTTTTTATATATGTAATTGCCACCGTGCCATCTTGTCAGAGTTGTGGGGGTATTTATACATGTAGTTGCCACCGTACCATCTTTCTCTTAGTTCTGTGAGTATTTATACATGTAATTGCCACCTTACCATCTTGCTCTGAGTTCTGGTGGTATCTATACATGTAGTTGCCATCGTACCATCTTGCTCAGAGTTCTGGGGTATTTATACATGTAATTGCCACCGTACCATCTTGCTCTGAGTTCTGGGGGATCTATACATGTAGTTGCCATCGTACCATCTTGCTCAGAGTTCTGGGGTATTTATACATGTAGTTGCCACCGTACCATCTTTCTCTGAGTTCTGGGGGTATTTATACATGTCATTGCCACCGTACCATCTTGCTCTGAGTTCTGGGGGTATTTATGCATGTAATTGCCACCATACCATCTTTCTCTGAGTTCGGGGGTTATATATACATGTAATTGCCACCGTACCATCTTGCTTGGAGTTCTGGGGGTATTTATACATGTAATTGCCACCGTACCATCTTGCTCTGAGTTCTAGGGTATTTATACTTGTAATTGCCACCGTATCATTCCTCTCTGTCTTCTTTGGGTATCTATACATTTAATTGCCACCGTACCATCTATGCTCAGAGTTTTGGGGGTATTTATACATGTAATTGCCTCCGTACCATCTTGCTCAGAGTTCTGGAGGTATTTATACATGTAATTGCCACTGTACCATCTTTCTCTGAGTTCAGGGGGTATTTATACATGTAATTGCCACCGTGCCATCGTGCTCAGAGTTCTAGGGGTATTTATACATGTAATTGCCACCGTACCATTCATCTCTGTCTTCTGGGGGTATTTATACATGTAATTGCCACCGTACTATCTTGCTCGGAGTTCTGGGGGTATTTATGCATGTAATTGCCACCCTACCATCTTTCTCTGAGTTCGGGGGGTATATATACATGTAATTGCCACCCTACCATCTTTCTCTTAGTTCTGGGGGTATTTATACATGTAATTGCCACCGTGCCATCTTGCTCTTGAGTTCTGGGGGTATTTATGCATGTAATTGCCACCCTACCATCTTTCTCTGAGTTCGGGGGGTATATATACATGTAATTGCCACCATACCATCTTTCTCTGAATTCGGGGGGTATGTATACATGTAATTGCCACCGTACCATCTTGCTCGGAGTTCTGGGGGTATTTATGCATGTAATTGCCACCGTACCATCTTGCTCTGAGTTCTGGGGGTATTTATACATGTAATTGCCACCGTACCATCTTGCTCGGAGTTCTGAGGGGAATTTATACATGTAATTGCCACCATACCATCTTGCTCAGAGTTCTGGGGGTATTTATACATGTAATTGCCACCGTACCATCTTGATCAGAGTTCTGTGGGTATTTATACATGTAATTGTCACCGTACCATCTTGCTTGGAGTTCTGGGGGTATTTATACATGTAATTGCCACCGTACCATTCTTCTCTGTCTTCTGGGGGTATTTATACATGTAATTGCCACCGTACCATCTTGCTTGGAGTTCTGTGGGTATTTATACATGTAATTGCCACCGTACCATTCTTCTCTGTCTTCTGGGGGTATTTATACATGTAATTGCCACCGTACCATCTTGCTCTGAGTTCTGGGGGTATTTATACATGTAATTGCCACCGTACCATCTTGATCAGAGTTCTGTGTGTATTTATACATGTAATTGCCACCGTACCATTTTTCTCTGTCTTCTGGGGGTATTTATAGATGTAGTTGCCACCGTACCATCTTGCTTGGAGTTCTGGGGGTATTTATACATGTAATTGCCACCGTACCATCTTGCTCAGAGTTCTGGTGGTATTTATACATGTAATTGCCACCGTACCATCTTGCTTGGAGTTCTGGGGGTATTTATACATGTAATTGCCACCGTACCATTCTTCTCTGTCTTCTGGGGGTATTTATACATGTAATTGCCACCGTACCATCTTGCTCTGAATTCTGGGGTATTTATACATGTAATTGCCACCGTACCATCTTGATCAGAGTTCTGTGGGTATTTATACATGTAATTGTCACCGTACCATCTTGCTTGGAGTTCTGGGGGTATTTATACATGTAATTGCCACCGTACCATTCTTCTCTGTCTTCTGGGGGTATTTATACATGTAATTGCCACCGTACCATCTTGCTTGGAGTTCTGGGGGTATTTATACATGTAATTGCCACCGTTCCATTTTTCTCTGTCTTCTGGGGGTATTTATACATGTAATTGCCACCGTACCATCTTGCTTGGAGTTCTGTGGGTATTTATACATGTAATTGCCACCGTACCATTCTTCTCTGTCTTCTGGGGGTATTTATACATGTAATTGCCACCGTACCATCTTTTTCTGAGTTCTGGGGGTATTTATACACGTAAATGCCACCGTGCCTTCTTGCTCTGTGTTCTAGGGTATTTATACATGTAATTGCCATCGTATCATTCCTCTATGTCTTCTGGGGGAATTTATAAATGTCATTTCCACCATACCATCTTTCTCTGAGTTCTGGGGTATTTATACATGTAATTGCCACCGTATTATTCCTCTCTGTCTTCCGGAGGTATTTATACATGTAATTGCCACCATATCATCTTGTCGGCGTTCTGGGGGTATTTATACATGTAATTGCCACCGTATCATCTTTCTATGAGTTCTGGGGGTATTTATACATGTAATTGCCACCGTACCATGTTGCTCTGAGTTCTGGGGTATTTATGCATGTAAATGCCACCGTATTATCTTTCTCTGTGTTCTGGGGGTATTTATACATGTAATTGCCACCGTACCATCTTGCTCTGAGTTCTGGGGGTATTAATACATGTAATTGCCACCGTATCATCTTTCTCGGAGTTCTGGGGGTATTTATACATGTAATTGCCACTGTACTATCTTGCTCAGAGCTCTGGGTGTATTCATACATGTAATTACCACCGTTCCATCTTGCTCTGAGTTCTGAGGTATTTACACATGTAATTGCCACCGT
Organism: Xenopus petersii; assembly: GCA_038501925.1. Taxonomy (NCBI): domain Eukaryota; kingdom Metazoa; phylum Chordata; class Amphibia; order Anura; family Pipidae; genus Xenopus; species Xenopus petersii. The sequence goes on from CM076686.1 coordinate 110,379,945, forward strand.
ACCATCTTGCTTGGAGTTCTGGGGGTATTAATACATGTAATTGCCACCGTACCATCTTGCTCTGAGTTCTGTACAATTTATACATGTAATTGCCACCGTACCATCTTTCTCTGAGTTCTGGGGTATTTATACATGTAATTGCCACCGTATCATCTTTCTATGAGTTCTGGGGGTATTTATACATGTAATTGCCACCGTACCATGTTGCTCTGAGTTCTGGGGTATTTATGCATGTAAATGCCACCGTATTATCTTTCTCTGTGTTCTGGGGGTATTTATACATGTAATTGCCACCGTACCATCTTGCTCTGAGTTCTGGGGGTATTAATACATGTAATTGCCACCGTATCATCTTTCTCGGAGTTCTGGGGGTATTTATACATGTAATTGCCACTGTACTATCTTGCTCAGAGCTCTGGGTGTATTCATACATGTAATTACCACCGTTCCATCTTGCTCTGAGTTCTGAGGTATTTACACATGTAATTGCCACCGTACCATCTTGCTTGGAGTTCTGGGGGTATTAATACATGTAATTGCCACCGTACCATCTTGCTCTGAGTTCTGTGCAATTTATACATGTAATTGCCACCGTACCATCTTTCTCTGAGTTCTGGGGGTATTTATACATGTAATTGCCAGTGTAACAATCCTCTCTGTCTTCTGGAGGTATTTATACATGTAATTGCCACCATATCATCTTGTCGGCATTCTGGGGGGTATTTATACATGTAATTGCCACCGTACCATCTTTCTCTGAGTTCTGGGGTATTTATACATGTAATTGCCACCGTACCATTCTTCTCTGTCTTCTGGGGGTATTTATACATGTAATTGACACCGTACCATCTTGCTTGGAGTTCTGGGGGTATTTATACATGTAATTGCCACCGTTCCATTTTTCTCTGTCTTCTGGGGGTATTTATACATGTAATTGCCACCGTACCATCTTGCTTGGAGTTTTGGGGGTATTTATACATTTAATTGCCACCGTACCATTCCTCTCTATCTTCTGGGGGTATTTATACATGTAATTGCCACCGTAGCATGTTGCTCTGAGTTCTGGGGGTATTTATACATGTAATTGCCACCGTACCATCTTGCTCTGAGTTCTGGGGTATTTATGCATGTAAATGCCACCGTATTATCTTTCTCTGTGTTCTGGGGGTATTTATACATGTAATTGCCACTGTAACATCTTTCTCTGAGTTTTGGGATATTTATACATGAAATTGCCACCGTACCATCTTGCTCAGAGTTCTGGGGTATTTATACATGTAGTTGCCACCGTACCATCTTTCTCTGAGTTCTGGGAGTATTTATACATGTAATTTCCACCGTACCATCTTTCTCTTAGTTCTGTGAGTATTTATACATGTAATTGCCACTGTACCATCTTTCTCTGAGTTCTGGGGGTATTTATACATTTAATTGCCACTTTACCATCTTGCTCAGAGCTCTAGGGGTATTTATACATGTAATTGCCACTGTACCATCTCTCTCTGAGTTCGGGGTTTTTTTTTTATATATGTAATTGCCACCGTGCCATCTTGTCAGAGTTGTGGGGGTATTTATACATGTAGTTGCCACCGTACCATCTTTCTCTTAGTTCTGTGAGTATTTATACATGTAATTGCCACCTTACCATCTTGCTCTGAGTTCTGGTGGTATCTATACATGTAGTTGCCATCGTACCATCTTGCTCAGAGTTCTGGGGTATTTATACATGTAATTGCCACCGTACCATCTTGCTCTGAGTTCTGGGGGATCTATACATGTAGTTGCCATCGTACCATCTTGCTCAGAGTTCTGGGGTATTTATACATGTAGTTGCCACCGTACCATCTTTCTCTGAGTTCTGGGGGTATTTATACATGTCATTGCCACCGTACCATCTTGCTCTGAGTTCTGGGGGTATTTATGCATGTAATTGCCACCATACCATCTTTCTCTGAGTTCGGGGGTTATATATACATGTAATTGCCACCGTACCATCTTGCTTGGAGTTCTGGGGGTATTTATACATGTAATTGCCACCGTACCATCTTGCTCTGAGTTCTAGGGTATTTATACTTGTAATTGCCACCGTATCATTCCTCTCTGTCTTCTTTGGGTATCTATACATTTAATTGCCACCGTACCATCTATGCTCAGAGTTTTGGGGGTATTTATACATGTAATTGCCTCCGTACCATCTTGCTCAGAGTTCTGGAGGTATTTATACATGTAATTGCCACTGTACCATCTTTCTCTGAGTTCAGGGGGTATTTATACATGTAATTGCCACCGTGCCATCGTGCTCAGAGTTCTAGGGGTATTTATACATGTAATTGCCACCGTACCATTCATCTCTGTCTTCTGGGGGTATTTATACATGTAATTGCCACCGTACTATCTTGCTCGGAGTTCTGGGGGTATTTATGCATGTAATTGCCACCCTACCATCTTTCTCTGAGTTCGGGGGGTATATATACATGTAATTGCCACCCTACCATCTTTCTCTTAGTTCTGGGGGTATTTATACATGTAATTGCCACCGTGCCATCTTGCTCTTGAGTTCTGGGGGTATTTATGCATGTAATTGCCACCCTACCATCTTTCTCTGAGTTCGGGGGGTATATATACATGTAATTGCCACCATACCATCTTTCTCTGAATTCGGGGGGTATGTATACATGTAATTGCCACCGTACCATCTTGCTCGGAGTTCTGGGGGTATTTATGCATGTAATTGCCACCGTACCATCTTGCTCTGAGTTCTGGGGGTATTTATACATGTAATTGCCACCGTACCATCTTGCTCGGAGTTCTGAGGGGAATTTATACATGTAATTGCCACCATACCATCTTGCTCAGAGTTCTGGGGGTATTTATACATGTAATTGCCACCGTACCATCTTGATCAGAGTTCTGTGGGTATTTATACATGTAATTGTCACCGTACCATCTTGCTTGGAGTTCTGGGGGTATTTATACATGTAATTGCCACCGTACCATTCTTCTCTGTCTTCTGGGGGTATTTATACATGTAATTGCCACCGTACCATCTTGCTTGGAGTTCTGTGGGTATTTATACATGTAATTGCCACCGTACCATTCTTCTCTGTCTTCTGGGGGTATTTATACATGTAATTGCCACCGTACCATCTTGCTCTGAGTTCTGGGGGTATTTATACATGTAATTGCCACCGTACCATCTTGATCAGAGTTCTGTGTGTATTTATACATGTAATTGCCACCGTACCATTTTTCTCTGTCTTCTGGGGGTATTTATAGATGTAGTTGCCACCGTACCATCTTGCTTGGAGTTCTGGGGGTATTTATACATGTAATTGCCACCGTACCATCTTGCTCAGAGTTCTGGTGGTATTTATACATGTAATTGCCACCGTACCATCTTGCTTGGAGTTCTGGGGGTATTTATACATGTAATTGCCACCGTACCATTCTTCTCTGTCTTCTGGGGGTATTTATACATGTAATTGCCACCGTACCATCTTGCTCTGAATTCTGGGGTATTTATACATGTAATTGCCACCGTACCATCTTGATCAGAGTTCTGTGGGTATTTATACATGTAATTGTCACCGTACCATCTTGCTTGGAGTTCTGGGGGTATTTATACATGTAATTGCCACCGTACCATTCTTCTCTGTCTTCTGGGGGTATTTATACATGTAATTGCCACCGTACCATCTTGCTTGGAGTTCTGGGGGTATTTATACATGTAATTGCCACCGTTCCATTTTTCTCTGTCTTCTGGGGGTATTTATACATGTAATTGCCACCGTACCATCTTGCTTGGAGTTCTGTGGGTATTTATACATGTAATTGCCACCGTACCATTCTTCTCTGTCTTCTGGGGGTATTTATACATGTAATTGCCACCGTACCATCTTTTTCTGAGTTCTGGGGGTATTTATACACGTAAATGCCACCGTGCCTTCTTGCTCTGTGTTCTAGGGTATTTATACATGTAATTGCCATCGTATCATTCCTCTATGTCTTCTGGGGGAATTTATAAATGTCATTTCCACCATACCATCTTTCTCTGAGTTCTGGGGTATTTATACATGTAATTGCCACCGTATTATTCCTCTCTGTCTTCCGGAGGTATTTATACATGTAATTGCCACCATATCATCTTGTCGGCGTTCTGGGGGTATTTATACATGTAATTGCCACCGTATCATCTTTCTATGAGTTCTGGGGGTATTTATACATGTAATTGCCACCGTACCATGTTGCTCTGAGTTCTGGGGTATTTATGCATGTAAATGCCACCGTATTATCTTTCTCTGTGTTCTGGGGGTATTTATACATGTAATTGCCACCGTACCATCTTGCTCTGAGTTCTGGGGGTATTAATACATGTAATTGCCACCGTATCATCTTTCTCGGAGTTCTGGGGGTATTTATACATGTAATTGCCACTGTACTATCTTGCTCAGAGCTCTGGGTGTATTCATACATGTAATTACCACCGTTCCATCTTGCTCTGAGTTCTGAGGTATTTACACATGTAATTGCCACCGTACCATCTTGCTTGGAGTTCTGGGGGTATTAATACATGTAATTGCCACCGTACCATCTTGCTCTGAGTTCTGTACAATTTATACATGTAATTGCCACCGTACCATCTTTCTCTGAGTTCTGGGGTATTTATACATGTAATTGCCACCGTATCATCTTTCTATGAGTTCTGGGGGTATTTATACATGTAATTGCCACCGTACCATGTTGCTCTGAGTTCTGGGGTATTTATGCATGTAAATGCCACCGTATTATCTTTCTCTGTGTTCTGGGGGTATTTATACATGTAATTGCCACCGTACCATCTTGCTCTGAGTTCTGGGGGTATTAATACATGTAATTGCCACCGTATCATCTTTCTCGGAGTTCTGGGGGTATTTATACATGTAATTGCCACTGTACTATCTTGCTCAGAGCTCTGGGTGTATTCATACATGTAATTACCACCGTTCCATCTTGCTCTGAGTTCTGAGGTATTTACACATGTAATTGCCACCGTACCATCTTGCTTGGAGTTCTGGGGGTATTAATACATGTAATTGCCACCGTACCATCTTGCTCTGAGTTCTGTGCAATTTATACATGTAATTGCCACCGTACCATCTTTCTCTGAGTTCTGGGGGTATTTATACATGTAATTGCCAGTGTAACAATCCTCTCTGTCTTCTGGAGGTATTTATACATGTAATTGCCACCATATCATCTTGTCGGCATTCTGGGGGGTATTTATACATGTAATTGCCACCGTACCATCTTTCTCTGAGTTCTGGGGTATTTATACATGTAATTGCCACCGTACCATTCTTCTCTGTCTTCTGGGGGTATTTATACATGTAATTGACACCGTACCATCTTGCTTGGAGTTCTGGGGGTATTTATACATGTAATTGCCACCGTTCCATTTTTCTCTGTCTTCTGGGGGTATTTATACATGTAATTGCCACCGTACCATCTTGCTTGGAGTTTTGGGGGTATTTATACATTTAATTGCCACCGTACCATTCCTCTCTATCTTCTGGGGGTATTTATACATGTAATTGCCACCGTAGCATGTTGCTCTGAGTTCTGGGGGTATTTATACATGTAATTGCCACCGTACCATCTTGCTCTGAGTTCTGGGGTATTTATGCATGTAAATGCCACCGTATTATCTTTCTCTGTGTTCTGGGGGTATTTATACATGTAATTGCCACTGTAACATCTTTCTCTGAGTTTTGGGATATTTATACATGAAATTGCCACCGTACCATCTTGCTCAGCGTTCTGAGGGTATTTATACATGTAATTTCCACCGTACCATCTTGCTCAGGGTTCTGGGGGTATTTATACATGTAATTGCCACCGTACCATCTTGCTCTGAGTTCTGGGGGTATTAGTACATGTAATTGCCACCGTATCATCTTTCTTGGAGTTCTGGGAGTATTAATACATATAATTACCACCGTTCCATCTTGCTCATGGTTCTGGGAGTATTTATACATGTAATTGCCACTGTACCATTTTGCTCAGAGTTCTGAGAATATTTATACATGTAATTGCCACCGTACCATCTTGCTTGGAGTTCTGGGGGTATTAATACATGTAATTGCCACCGTACCATCTTGCTCTGAGTTCTTGGCAATTTATACATGTAATTGCCACCGTACCATCTTGCTCGGAGTTCTGGGGGTATTTATACATGTAATTGCCACCATACCATCTTTCTCTGAGTTCTGGGGTATTTATACATGTAATTGCCACCGTACTATTCCTCTCTGTCTTCCGGAGGTATTTATACATGTAATTGCCACCATATCATCTTGTCGGCGTTCTGGGGGTATTTATACATGTAATTGCCACCGTACCATGTTGCTCTGAGTTCTGCATGTATTTATACATGTAATTGCCACCGCACCATCTTGCTCTGAGTTCTGGGGTATTTATGCATGTAAATGCCACAGTATTATCTTTCTCTGTGTTCTGGGGGTATTTATACATGTGATTGCCACTGTAACATCTTTCTCTGAGTTCTGGGGTATTTATACATGTAATTGCCACCGTACCATCTTGCTCTGAGTTCTGGGGGTATTTATACATGTAATTACCACCGTACCATCTTGCTCAGGGTTCTGGGGGTATTTATACATGTACTTGCCACCGTATCATCTTGCTCTGAGTTCTGGGGGTATTTATACATGTAATTGCCACCATACCATCTTTCTCTGAGTTCTGGGGGTATTTATACATGTAATTGCCACCCTACCATTCCTCTCTGTCTTCTGGAGGTATTTATACATGTAATTGCCACCATATCATCTTGTAGGCATTCTGGGGGGTATTTATACATGTAATTGCCACCGTACCATCTTGCTTGGAGTTCTGGGGGTATTTATGCATTTAATTGCCACCGTACCATTCCTCTCTGTCGTCTGGGGGTATTTATTCATGTAATTGCCACCGTACCATCTTTCTCTGAGTTCTGGGGTATTTATACATGTAATTGCCACCGTATTATTCCTCTCTGTCTTCCGGAGGTATTTATACATGTAATTGCCACCATATCATCTTGTCGGCGTTCTGGGGGTATTTATACATGTAATTGCCACCGTATCATCTTTCTATGAGTTCTGGGGGTATTTATACATGTAATTGCCACCGTACCATCTTGCTCTGAGTTCTGGGGGTATTAATACATGTAATTGCCACCGTATCATCTTTCTCGGAGTTCTGGGGGTATTAATACATGTAATTACCACCGTTCCATCTTGCTCATGGTTCTGGGAGTATTTATACATGTAATTGCCACTGTACCATCTTGCTCAGAGTTCTGAGGGTATTTATACATGAATTGCCACCGTACCATCTTGCTCTGAGTTCTGAGGTATTTACACATGTAATTGCCACCGTACCATCTTGCTTGGAGTTCTGGGGGTATTAATACATGTAATTACCACCTACCATCTTTCTCTTAGTTCTGGGGGTATTTATACATGTAGTTGCCACCGTACCATCTTGCTCAGAGTTCTGGGGTATTTATACATGTAATTGCCACCCTACCATCTTTTTCTGAGTTCTGGGGTATTTATACACGTAATTGCCACCGTCCCATCTTTCTCTGAGTTCTGGGGGTATTTATACATGTAGTTGCCACCGTACCATCTTGCTCAGAGTTCTGGGGTATTTATACATGTAATTGCCACCCTACCATCTTTCTCTGAGTTCTGGGGGTATTTATACATGTAGTTGCCACCGTACCATCTTGCTCTAAATTCTGGGGGTATTTATACATGTAGTTGCCACCGTACCATCTTGCTCAGAGTTCTGGGGTATTTATACATGTAATTGCCACCCTACCATCTTGCTCTGTGTTCTGGGGTATTTATACACGTAATTGCCACCGTCCCATCTTTCTCTGAGTTCTGGGGGTATTTATACATGTAGTTGCCACCGTACCATCTTGCTCTAAATTCTGGGGGTATTTATACATGTAGTTGCCACCGTACCATCTTGCTCAGAGTTCTGGGGTATTTATACATGTAATTGCCACCCTACCATCTTGCTCTGTGTTCTGGGGTATTTATACACGTAATTGCCACCGTCCCATCTTTCTCTGAGTTCTGGGGGTATTTATACATGTAGTTGCCACCGTACCATCTTGCTCTAAATTCTGGGGGTATTTATACATGTAATTGCCACCGTACCATTCCTCTCTGTCTTCTGGGGGTATTTATACATGTAATTGCCACCGTACCATCTTGCTCGGAGTTCTGGGGGAATTTATACATGTAGTTGCCACCGTACCATCTTTCTCTAAGTTCTGGGGTATTTATACATGTAGTTGCCACCGTACCATCTTGCTCAGAGTTCTGGGGTATTTATACATGTAATTGCCACCGTACCATCTTGCTCAGAGTTCTGGGGTATTTATGCATGTAGTTGCCACCGTACCATCTTGCTCAGAGTTCTGGGGTATTTATACATGTAGTTGCCACCGTACCATCTTGCTCAGAGCTCTGGGGGTATTTATACATGTAATTGCCACCGTACCATCTTGCTCGGAGTTCTGGGGTTATTCATCCATGTAATGTGTAGTTTTCTAGGGTAAACCTACTGTTAGTTGAATGTTTGGCTTTGAAATCAAACTTATGGAGATATGTGTGATTGTATTATGTGAAACATGCTTTTTTTTATTTCAAATCGGCCATATCGGCCTGCAGTAAAAGGGTTTAAGCTGTAATTGCAGCTTTAATTAACATTTTCTTCCCCTAGGTGGCAGTGTAGAGATGAGTTAGATTAGACATTAGCTGTATATATATAGTGTTTGGCCACTAGAGGGAGTAGTAAAACACATAGGGGAGGTTTTAAGAGGGTGGAGTTTAGAAGAATATGAAAGGAGACAAGTCACAGGGGCAGATGTGCATCAGAGGAGGAACATCTATTGAAGAAGCCACTTTGCAGGAGAACCACAGCCTGGACCCAAGTAAGTAGGAAGTGTGAGGCCTGGTTAGCATAGGATTAGTTTTCTTGTAGTCACTGCTCACTGACAGGTCCCCTTAGCATTAGGGCTGCGTAAGCATGGTGGTTTTATTCAATGTTACTTATTTAGTGTGTTGCACATTAATTATGATAGATCTGGAAACCTTAAGTAGCCCCAAAAAAACCCTGGGTTTTTTTATTAACAATTTTCATTCATTTGTCTTTATCAGGATTATGCCAGTAAGAAGCAGAAGAAAAGAGATAAAGCAGAAGGAATGGAATTAAGATCATAATACAGAAGAAGACATTTCCCGGGTAAGTATTATGGCTTTTGTTGGTACAGGTTCTGTGTGTAGATGAACCGCACCTCTCACCCTTTACACAATGCTTCCTGCCCTGGTGGTGCAGATCTCTCTAGACAGTCAGCACTTGTCAGTACAATGTAAAAGATTTAAGTGAATAGCACAACACCATGTATGTTGCAGGTGGGGAGCTTACCCCTTTTATTTAAAGTGACCACATTGATGCACAGGTGGTCACTTTAAATAAAAGGGGTAAGCTCCCCACCTGCAACATACATGGTGTTGTGCTGTTCTCTTAAATCTTCTATTTTGTTGGTACAGAACATGCTCAGGCTTTGCCCATTAAGACAATTTCTGGTAGTGGGCTATAGAAGTAATTCATAGATAAGGGTTGAGAATGTTTTTTTTATTATACTATACAGCAGATAGACAGCAGCCAGATATGCATTTATTTGACAGGCAGTGTCAGAGTCAAGGGGAAGGTCCACAATGTTGACGGAGGGGTCCAGGGTAAATGCGCTTTCTGCACTAGTATTTAGGATTTTTTTTTTTATCTTGGTATCTAATAGTATTTGAGAGATAAGATACTTCAAGGTGAAAGCTTTTTAGGTGAGTTTTGGAAATGTAACCAAATCCAAAAATGTATGAAAGGTTTGCAACTTTGGAGTAGAAAGGCATGCATACCCAATTGGGATTCAAGGGAATGTGTACTTTTCAAAAATATATGTTTTTGGGGGTTAATGTACCCTTTTCTACCTTTGTCCCTGAAAAGAAATCTGTAGTTGATTTTGCAGTATCTGGAATGACAGAGCTGTCTTCATTTTGGGGCCCTCATATGCCACAGAGTCAATGGTACAAGGATATCTAATAGTAATAATGTTATAAAACTGTTATCTGTAGGTGTATAGAACTGGCTCTTTGCTGTGACAGCGGTGCCACCAACCAGTGTGTCAATCAATAGGAGCTGCAGCCACAGAGTGCTGTCCATGGTACTGAATGGAAAAGGCAGTTTAAGCTTCCCTCAATGGCTGCATTAGTTATTGCAGTATATGTACCATAAGTCACATGTTAGATATGTACTTACTATAGCAAATGTGTTTTATCCACACAGGGATCCCTCCCGCCCATACCTTAACCACACAGAAGTCGCGTTCTGATTGGCCGACCAGGTTGTTCTCTCTCCTTTATAATAAACACAAGGCAGTGATTATTACGCAGCACATGAAGCCCATTGTTTGTTTTTTTTTCTGCCCAACTCCCTGCACCTCTGGCACACAGAACTGGAGAATATTCCGGTTTGACCAATTGTTTTTGCAATGAATAGAAACACCTGCTTTGTTTCTAATAATAGAATGTAATAGAATGCAGGGAACCTGCCTGCCCCTCTACCCACACAGGTAACCCACCAGCCACTTTACCCACACAGGAAACCAACCTGCCCTTTTACCCATGTAAGGAACCCGCCCGCCCCTTTACCCATGCCGGGAACCCGCAGGGAACCCCCTACCCCTTTACACGCGCTGGCAACATGCCTGTCCCTTTACCCACCCAGGGATCCCGCCTGCCTTTGACAAAGCTTGTGCACAAGCGAGTGAAAAGGCACATCAGGCGATACTAATTTTTAAACTATTAGGCAGGGAGGGTCCATTTAGCTTGCGGGTTGGTGAATAGGTGGAAGGGTTGGTTTGGGTGGAAGCGAGTGGTTTCTACTACGCTAAGAGTCTGAATTCACTTCTGCTGAGACTTTTAAACTTTTCCCTACAGTACTTTGTGGTACGCACACACCAAGGAAACTGAGCCGCTATATTCCGGGGTGCCGAATGAGAAGCACATTAAGAGAACAGTGCTGGTAGAACCAGGAAGTGTGTCATTTTAAGTACATCTAGGGCACTGTGCAGGTGAAGTCCTCTGTGCTTTGTCATTTATTACTATAAACGAATGATGCGGGTGGAATCAGCGGTGCTTAATTGCAAGCACATTAAGAGATGTTTGGGTGTTGGTTTCCATCCCTATAACACTGACCGCCTGAGGGCTCTCAGGCTAATTTGGATGCTGATTGCAGCCTGACAGAGTCGCATTGGCCCCACTGTCACTGGAGATCGCTCTGCAACAGGAGGGATGGCTGCCAGAGGTCGCCACTCATTGCTCAGTGTTCTGCCGGGGCTGGTTCTGGACATTCTACTCGCATCCAGGTTTATTCTGCTCAGAGTGGCCGAGCTGCAGAGAGCCAAGTGGAGGAGAGCGGGTGCGAAGGGGGAGGTCTGTCAGGTGGACAGGCTGTGAGCTGCGGGTGACAAGTTGCATTAAGGAGTGATTACAACAGGGTAATAGGTTGGCCACAGCAGCAGCTTCACAACGACATGTTGACACATCAGCATCACATCACTGACACATTTCCTGCCGCTGCCAAAGTCGCGTCGCTTCCAGTTTTGGCAGAAGGCGGGTTAGGGGCAAGATGTGGAGCGCAGATCTACAGAGTGAGTTGCCCTATCGCCGTTTTTGAGTATACAGGAAGCAGTGTTTTCAAACAGTATTTTTTTAATGAAACATTAATATTAATAAACTTTATTCAGGGTAGTTATTTATACATGTATTTATACATGTAATTGCCACTGTACCATTCCTCTCTGTCTTCTGGGGGTATTAATACATATATTTGCCACCCTACCATCTTTCTCTGAGTTTTTGGTGTATTTATACATGTAATTGACACCGTACCATCTTGCTCTTAGTTCTGGGGGTGTTTATACATGTAATAGCCACTGTACCATCTTGCTCTGAGTTCTGCGAGTATTTATACATGTAATTGCCACCGTACAATTCCTCTCTTTCTTCTGGGGGTATTTATACATGTAAATGCCACCGTATCAGCTTTCACCTAGTGCAGGGGGTGTTTATACATGTAATTGCCACCATACCATCTTGCTTAGAGTTCTGGGGTATTTATACATGTAATTGCCACCGTACCATCTTTCTCTAAATTCTGGGGGTATTTATACATGTAATTGCCATTGTACCATTCCTCTCTGTCTTCTGGGGGTATTTATACATGTAATTGCCACAGTACCATCTTGCTCGGAGTTCTGGGGGTATTTATACATGTAATTGCCACCGTACCATCTTTCTCTAAATTCTGGGGTGTATATATACATTTAATTGCCACTGTACCCTTCTGCTCTGAGTTCTGGGGTATATATACATGTAATTGCCATCGTACCATTCCTCTCTGTCTTCTGGGGGTATTTATACATGTTATTGCCACCATACCATCTTGCTCCGAGTTCTGGGGGTATTACTACATGTAATTGCCACCGTACCATTCCTCTCTGTCTTCTGGGGGTATTAATACATGTAATTGCCACCATACCATCTTGCTCTGAGTTCTGGGGTATTTATAAATGTAATTGCCACCGTACCATCTTGCTCTGAGTTCTGGGGGTATTTATACATGTAATTGCCACCGTACCATTCCTCTCTGTCTTCTGGGGGTATTTATACATGTAATTGCCACCGTACCATCTTGCTCGGATTTCTGGGCTATTTATACATGTAAATGCCACCGTACCATCTTGCTCTGTGTTCTGAGGTATTTATACATGCAATTGCCACCATACCATCTTTCTTAGAGTTCTGGGCAATTTATACATTTAATTGCCACCGTACCATCTTGCTCTGAGTTCTGGGGGTATTTATACATGTAATTGCCACCGTACCATCTTGCTCAGAGTTCTGGGGGTATTTATACATGTAATTGCCACCGTACCATTCATCGCTGTCTTCTGGGGGTATTTATACATGTAATTGCCACCGTACCATCTTGCTCAGAGTTCTGGGGGTATTTATACATGTAATTGCCACAGTACCATTCGTTTCTGTCTTCTGGGGGTATTAATACATGTAATTGCCACCATACCATCTTGCTCTGAGTTCTGGGGTATTTATACATGTAATTGCCACCCTACCGTCTTGCTCAGAGTTCTGGGGGTATTTATACATGTAATTGCCACCGTACCGTTCCTCTCTGTCTTCTGGGGGTATTTATACATGTAATTGCCACCGTACCATCTTGCTCGGAATTCTGGGGTATTTATACATGTAAATGCTACCGTACCGTCTTGCTCTGTGCTCTAGGGTATTTATACATGTAATTGCCATTGTACCATTCCTCTATGTCTTCTGGGGGAATTTATACATGTCATTTCCACCATATCATCTTGTCGGCGTTCTGGGGGTATTTATACATGTAATTGCCACCGTATCATCTTGCTCAGATTTCTGGGGGTATTTATACATGTAATTGCCACCGTATCATCTTGCTCAGATTTCTGGGGGTATTTATACATGTAATTGCCACCGTACCATCTTTCTCTGAGTTCTGCGGTATTTATACATGTAATTGCCACCGTACCATGTTGCTTTGTGTTCTGGGGGTATTTATACATGTAATTGCCCCCGTGCCATCTTTCTCTGAGTTTTGCGTGTATTTATACATGTAATTGCCACCGTACCATCTTGCTCTGAGTTCTGGGGTATTTATACATGTAAATGCCACGTATTATCTTTCTCTGTGTTCTGGGGGTATTTATACATGTAATTGCCACCGCACCATCTTTTTCTGAGTTCTGGGGGTATTTATACACGTAAATGCCACCGTACCTTCTTGCTCTGTGTTCTAGGGTATTTATACATGTAATTGCCATTGTTCCATTCCTCTATGTCTTCTGGGGGAATTTATACATGTCATTTCCACTGTATCATCTTGCTCGATGTTCTGAGGGTATTTATACATGTAATTTCCACTGTACCATTCACCTCTGTCTTCTGGGGGTATTTATACATGTAATTGCCACTTTACCATCTTGCTCAGAGTTCTGGGGGTATTTATACATGTAATTGCCACCGTACCATCTTACTGTAAATTCTGGGGGTATTTATACATGTAATTGGCACCGTACCATCTTTCTCTGTGTTCTGGTGGTATTTATACATGTAATTGCCACAGTACCATCTTGCTCAGAGTTCTGGGGGTATTTATACATGTAATTGCCACCGTACCATCTTACTGTAAATTCTGGGGGTATTTATATACATGTAATTGCCACCGTACCATTCATCTCTGTCTTCTGGGGGTATTTATACATGTCATTGCCACCATACCATTCATCTCTGTCTTCTGGGGGTATTTATACATGTAATTGCCACTTTACCATCTTGCTTAGAGTTCTGGGGGTATTTATACATGTAATTCCCACCGTACCATTAATCTCTGTCCTCCGGAGGTATTTATACATGTAATTGCCACCGTACCTTCTTGCTCACAGTTCTGGGTATTTATACATGTAATTGCCACCGTATCATCTTGCTTTGCGTTCTGGGGGTATTTATACACGTAATTGCCACCGTATCATCTCTCTCTGAGTTCTGGTGGTATTTATACATGTAATTGCCACCGTACCATTCATCTCTGTCTTCTAGGGGTATTTATACATGTAATTGCCACCGTACCATTCATCTCTGTCTTCTGGGGGTATTTATACATGTAATTGCCACCGTACCATCTTTCTCTGAGTTCGGGGGTATTTATACATGTAATTGCCACTGTATCATCTTGCTTGGCGTTCTGGGGGTATTTATACATGTAATTGCCACCGTATCATCTCTCTCTGAGTTCTGGTGGAATTTATACATGTAATTGCCACCGTACCATTCATCTCTGTCTTCTGGGGGTATTTATACATGTAATTACCACCATACCATCTTGCTCAGAGTTCTAGGGGTATTTATACATGTGGTTGCCACCGCACCATTCATCTCTGTCTTCTAGGGGTATTTATACATGTTGTTGCCACCGTACCATCTTGCTCAGAGTTCTGGGGTATTTCTACATGTAATTGCCACCATACCATTCCTCTCTGTCTTCTGGGGGTATTTATACATGTAACTGCCAACGTACCATTCATCTCTGTCTTTTGGGGGTATTTATACATGTAATTGCCACCGTACCATCTTTCTCTGAGTTCGGGGGTATTTATACATGTAATTGCCACCGTATCATCTTGCTTTGCGTTCTGGGGGTATTTATACATGTAATTGCCACCGTACCATCTTGCTCAGAGTTCTGGGGTATTTATACATGTAATTGCCACCGTACCATCTTTCTCTGAGTTTGGGGGGTATTTATACATGTAATTGCCACCGTAACATCTTTCTCTGAGTTCTGAGGTATTTATACATGTAATCGCCACCGTACCATCTTTCTCTGAGTTCAGGGGGCGTTTATACATGTAATTGCCACCGTATCATCTTTCTCTGAGTTCAGGGGTATTTATACATGTAATTGCCACCGTACCATCTTGCTCAGAGTTCTGAGGTATTTATACATGTAATTGCCACCCTACCATCTTTCTCTTACTTCTTGGGGTATTTATACATGTCTTTGCCACCGTACCATCTTTCTCTGAGTTCGGGGCTATTTATACATGTAGTTGCTACCGTTCCATCTTTCTCGTAGTTCTGGGGGTATTTATACATGTCATTGCCACGGTACCATCGTGCTCTGAGTTCTGGGGGTATTTATACATGTAGTTGCCACCGTACCATCTTGCTCAGAGTTCTGAGGTATTTATACATGTAATTGCCACCCTACCATCTTTCTCTTAGTTCTGGGGGTATTTATACATGTCATTGCCACCGTACCATCTTGCTCTGAGTTCTGGGGGTATTTATACATGTCATTGCCACCGTACCATCTTGCTCTGAGTTCTGGGGGTATTTATACATGTAATTGCCACCGTACCATCTTTCTCTGAGTTCTGGGGTTATTTATACATGTAGTTGCCACCGTCCCATCTTGCTCAGAGTTCTGGGGTATTTATACATGTAATTGCCACCCTACCATCTTTCTCTTAGTTCTGGGGGTATTTAGACATGTAGTTGCCACTGTCCCATCTTGCTCAGAGTTCTTGGGTATTTATACATGTAATTGCTCCCTACCATCTTTCTCTTAGTTCTGGGGGTATTTAGACATGTAGTTGCCACCGTACCATCTTGCTCAGAGTTCTGGGGTATTTATACATGTAGTTGCCACTGTACCATCTTGCTCAGAGTTCTGGGGTTTTTATACATGTAGTTGCCACCGTACCATCTTGTTTAGAGTTCTGGGGTATTTATACATGCAATTGCCACCCTACCATCTTTCTCTTAGTTCTGGGGGTATTTATACATGTAGTTGCCACGGTACCATCTTGCTCTGAGTTCTGGGGATATTTACACATGTAGTTGCCACCGTACCATCTTGCTCAGAGTTCTGGGATATTTATACATGTAATTGCCACTGTACCATCTTTCTCTGAGTTCTGGGGATTTTTATACATGTCATTGCCACCGTACCATCTTGCTCTGAGTTCTGGGGGTATTTATACATGTAGTTGCCACCGTTCCATCTTGCTCAGAGTTCTGGGGTATTTATACATGTAATTGCAACCCTACCATCTTTCTCTTAGTTCTGGGGGTATTTATACATGTAGTTGCCACCGTACCATCTTTCTCTTAGTTCTGGGGGTATTTATACATGTCATTGCCACCGTATAATCTCTCTCTGAGTTCTGGGGGTATTTATACATGTAATTGCCACCGTACCATTCATCTCTGTCTTCTGGGGGTATTTATACATGTAATTGCCACCGTACCATCTTTCTCTGAGTTCGGGCGTATTTATACATGTAATTGCCACTGTATCATCTTGCTTTGCATTCTGGGGGTATTTATACATGTAATTGCCACCGTATCATCTCTCTCTGAGGTCTGGTGGTATTTATACATGTAATTGCCACCGTACCATTCATCTTTGTCTTCTGGGGGTATTTATACATGTAATTACCACCATACCATCTTGCTCAGAGTTCTAGGGGTATTTATACATGTAGTTGCCACCGTACCATTCATCTCTGTCTTCTAGGGGTATTTATACATGTTGTTGCCACCGTACCATCTTGCTCAGAGTTCTGGGGTATTTCTACATGTAATTGCCACCATACCATTCCTCTCTGTCTTCTGGGGGTATTTTTACATGTAACTGCCAACGTACCATTCATCTCTGTCTTTTGGGGGTATTTATACATGTAATTACCACCGTACCATCTTGCTCAGGGTTCTGGGGGTATTTATACATGTAATTGCCACCGTACCATCTTTCTCTGAGTTCGGGGGTATTTATACATGTAATTGCCACCGTATCATCTTGCTTTGCGTTCTAGGGGTATTTATACAAGTAATTGCCACCGTATCATCTCTCTCTGAGTTCTGGTGGTATTTATACATGTAATTGCCACCGTTCCATCTTGCTCAGAGTTCTGGGGTATTTATACATGTAATTGCCACCGTACCATCTTTCTCTGAGTTTGGGGGGTATTTATACATGTAATTGCCACCGTAACATCTTTCTCTGAGTTCTGAGGTATTTATACATGTAATCGCCACCGTACCATCTTTCTCTTAGTTCTGGGGGTATTTATACATGTCATTGCCACCGTACCATCGTGCTCTGAGTTCTGGGGGTATTTATACATGTAATTGCCACCGTATCATCTTTCTCTGAGTTCAGGGGTATTTATACATGTAATTGCCACCGTACCATCTTGCTCAGAGTTCTGAGGTATTTATACATGTAATTGCCACCGTACCATCTTTCTCTTAGTTCTGGGGGTATTTATACATGTAATTGCCACCGTACCATCTTTCTCTGAGTTCGGGGCTATTTATACATGTAGTTGCTACCGTACCATCTTTCTCGTAGTTCTGGGGGTATTTATACATGTCATTGCCACCGTACCATCGTGCTCTGAGTTCTGGGGGTATTTATACATGTTATTGCCACCGTACCATCTTGCTCAGAGTTCTGAGGTATTTATACATGTAATTGCCACCGTACCATCTTTCTCGTAGTTCTGGGGGTATTTATACATGTCATTGCCACCGTACCATCTTGCTCTGAGTTCTGGGGGTATTTATACATGTAATTGCCACCGTACCATCTTTCTCTTAGTTCTGTGAATATTTATATTTATATAGTTCTGTGTAAGCAGGCGTCTTGCTTGAAACAGGGCTTTGATAATAAAAAGTTTGGTATGTAAATCTAATGACTCATTGATGTCGAGTGCAAGCAGGCAATTTCTGGCGGTGCCTTCACCCCAGTCCGGGATAATATCATCTAAGCATAAAGCAACCTCTTCCCAATACTTCAATACAACAGGGCAGCCCCATAATGTATGTACTAAAGTGGCTATTTCCCCCTTACATCTGGGGCAAAGGGGGGATGGCACTGCTTGCATAGCATATAGTCTCTGAACCGTGTAGTATGCTCTGTGCACTAGGTATAATTGGATCAAGCCATGTCTATCAGAGTGGGATACTATTTTAGGGGTACGGAGCACCCCCTCCCATTGGTCGTCAGATATAGGACCCAAATCTGTCTCCCAAGCCCCCCGAGCTCGTATCTCGCTATCCACATACAAAGGTTTTCTTAATAGTTTGTAAAGAGTAGAAATTTTCTTCCTGTGAGTCAACTCAACCAGAGCGTCGATAACTGGGGAGTTACCTACAACTCGATTAGGTTGTCTAAAGAACTCTGACAGAGATGAGCCGATCCTGCGATGCACCAACCATTGAGTGTTTGGAAGGTCCCTATCTTCTTGTAGTTTTTGCAACTGAATAATATGATCCTCCTCCCACACATCCGCTACCGTCACTAGGCTAAGTCTGAGCCAGGTCCCCGGAGGGGGGCAAGACGCCAGCCTAGGGAACTCCAAATTGTCCAAATCGGGGTCTGCGGGGCCAGCATTTTATATTTTACCAGTGTATGTGCTATTCTCAAAATTTTGGATTGTAATGTAAGCATAGGTGACTTAACTTTTCGGGATTCGTTCCCCAGTAGAGTGACCCAGGGCGTACAAGGGTTTTTGGCCGTAACTGCCCACAGGTTATATAGTGGTGGCGAGATGTCCTGATGCACCATTGGCATGATATGCGCCAATTGCGCTGCAATAAAATAGATATATAGGTCAGGAAGGGCCATACCCCCTTCGTCCTTTGGTCGCATCAGGGTGGCCATTCTCAACCTTGGTCGGGAGGAACCCCAAATAAATGTACTCATCATACCGTTCACTCCGTTGAATATTTTTTTAGGTAGGTACATGGGTGAGTGCCATAGTATATATAGCCATTTGGGTAAAATGAACATTTTAACTAGTTGTATTCTGCCAGCAGGACCAATCGGGAGTGACTCCCATGCTCTAAATTTTCCCTGTGTCCACCTGATAAGTGTATCAATGTTCAAGGCTTGAAACTGAGGGATTGGTAATGCAATTTGGAGTCCTAGATAAGTAAAGTTGTCCACCACCTGTAAAGGATGCTCTGTTAGTACCTCACCCTGTGCTGGGTCATCCACTAGAAATAGTACTGATTTGGAAGCATTCGTTTGTAGGCCCGACACCCGACCAAACAAATTAGTAAGTTGTATTAGAGAACACAATGACTGGTTTCTATCCCCCAAGTAAACTAGGGTGTCATCCGCATAGAGTTGAATTTTCTCTGCTTTGTTGTCTCTCTGAAACCCCCTTATTTGGTTGTGGGCTCTGACTGCTTGGGCAAAGGGCTCAATGGCTAGCGCAAAGAGCAGGGGCGAGAGAGAGCACCCCTGTCTCGTTCCCCTGGATAACATAAAACTAGGGGTGTTAAGTGTACTGAGGCGTAGCGAGGCAGTAGGGTTTTTATACAACAATTGGACCCTTTGCACAAATGTATCACCAAACCCCATCACTTTCATAACCTGCCAAAGGTAGGGCCATTCCACCGTATCAAAAGCTTTGGCTATGTCCAATGCAGCGATGGCCCTACTACCCGTGTTGTCACAATTGTTTGTGAGGTTTAGGTACAACCGTCTTGTGTTCAGACTGGCGGTTTTACCTGGGATGAACCCAACCTGGTCAGGGTCAACTACTTGTGTTATTACCTTGCCTAGTCTTCTAGCTAGTACCTTGGCGTATATTTTCACATCAGCAGTTAATAGTGAAATGGGGCGGAATGACTCGCACAGGTGTGGATCTTTCCCATGTTTGGGGAGAAGCACTATAGCAGCCTCATACAGGGAATGCGGGAGGTGCCCCTCTTTTATGGCATCATTATAAAGTTGGAGCAGGTGTGGAACCAGCTTACTAGAGTGTCTTTTATAAAACTCCATTGGCAAGCCGTCTGAGCCAGCAGCTTTGCCCTGAGGGAAGGAGTCCACAGCTTCTTGAATTTCTATGGCTGTGAGGTCAGCGTCTAAGTACTCTCTAAAGTCATGGTTTAGTGCTGGGAGATTAACCATGTTTAAGAACTCCACAATTTCAGGCTCGGAACCTTCAAGTTTACTAGTATACAAGTTTGTGTAAAAATCTGTGAGCAGGGTTCTGACTTTAAGGGGATCCGTGTGCAGGACTCCCTGCTTGTCTTTTATTGCTGGGATGGGGGGGGGGAGTATGCTGTGCTTTTGCTAAGTGAGCCAACATTCTCCCTGCCTTCTCACCCTGTTCGTAAATCCTAACTTTACTGAAATAATGACGGTTCAGAGCTTTGGTTTTGAGACTCTGTGCATACATCTCTTGCGCCTCCTTGAGCAATTTAAGGTTATCGGGGTGGGGGCTACAGCCGCCTGATGGTCCGCTTCCACTACCTGCTCCTCTAGATATTGTATTGCTAACCTTGCTTGCTTCTTGTATGCCGCTATGTCGGCTGCTATGGAATTGCGTACATAGACTTTAAAAGAGTCCCATATAGGGACCAACGTTGGGATGTCTCTATTCAGAGCGAGAAAGTCATCTATCATTCCTTCTACTGAGGTAAAGTTATCCAGTATATTCAACCAGATTGAGTTGATAGAGGGACGGGGCCGTTCGGATTTGTGTGGAGGTTGAAGTACTAGTTGCACTGGGGCATGATCCGAAATGCCTCTAGGCAAGTAGCAAATACCAGACACAAATGGAACAGCAGCGGTGTTAATGAGAGCCATATCAATTCTGGACAGCGCCTGGTGGGCCACTGTATGACAAGAGTACAGCTTCCTGTCTGGATTAGTAGCTCTCCATATGTCTACTAGCGCCAATGATTGGGTCAACTGACTCAGTATAGTGGCTTGCTGGGGGGGCTTGTTAGGTGGCTTCCATAGTCTGTCTAACTCAGGGGACATTACTTCGTTAATATCCCCAGCCGCTATAACCAGTGCGTGGGGGTACTGAATAATCTGATCTGCTAATACATGCAGTACTTGTGGTCCGAATGGGGGGGGAATATATATGTTGGCTAAAAGTATTTCGCATGTGTTGATATAACCATGCAGAAATATATATTGCCCTTTTGGATCTGTTTTAATACTGCCAAATCGGAAAGGGACATTTTTACCAATTAGTATGGATACCCCGGAAGAGTGTGTCGAATAGCCTGCATGGTAAGCCCACCCAACCCAAGGTCTCCGCAGGGCCTGCGTCCTAGAGCCTGTCAAGTGGGTCTCTTGGAGTAAAGCTATGGAGGTGTGGTGTCTTTTAAGAAAGTCCATAACTAACCTGCGTTTTATTGGGTCGTTAAGGCCCCTAACATTCCAGCTGGTGATGTTAACCGCCATTGAGCCGACAGACCAGGAACATCAGAATATATAACAATTGCCGTAATGTACACAACAAAAATTTCCCTTGAGCAACCATTAAGGTCAAAGCATAGAATTTGTCACATATTTGAACCTTGTGCATGAACATTGCACCAATAAACATCCCTTGAAGTATCATACCCCCCTCCCCTTCCACCCTATTCCAAACTAAGGGTAGAATTTGTCCCGAAACACTCCTTTCTTCCCTCACTGTAGGTTGGGGACAGTCCTGCCACTCCGCACAAACAGGCGGTAGAAATAGTAAAGTCGCCTAGCGGCAGATCGAACCCGGGTAAACTGCGGGCTCTTCCTAGATGTGAGAACGAACCTCCGCACCGTCATTTGGGTGGTTATCCCAGTGTACATGAACAAATGCTGATACAAAAAATAAAAATAAAAATATTCCCACTAAACTGTGCTCAGGAGCTGGAACACGCATCCTGTTTAACCAACTGGTGAAGCCGCACTTCCCATACGTTGCTTGGTACAGGCTGCCGGGTGGGACCCCTTATGGGGCAGAAGGGATAGACAGAGTACTGTCTCGCAATGGGTAATATATCCTGCCTTCCCCCGTAGTAATGGTGCAACTGAAGTAGGGGTTGTGCGCTAGGTGAAGGCTAGTAAGATTCCCTTCCGATCCAAAAAAAAAAAAAATACCCCCCCCCCATGGGCCTGCTGTTGCATAATGTCAGGAACTACACTTACGTAGTAGAGAAGAGGTTAAGATCCTTTCAGAGCCGAGCTCCTCGTGCATCCAACCATTGAGTAAGCTCTTGCGGCGCAGTGAAAAAGTAAGTGCGCCCATCTGCTTGGACCCGTAGTCGCGCAGGGTATAACATGGCGTAGGTGAGGCCCTCTGCCCGTAGCCGATTTTTCCCACCTTGGAAGCCTGCACGCTGTTTCTGCACTTCCATGGAGTAATCCGCATATATTGAAATTGTCGAAGCTTGGAAGCGTAACGGGCCACGACCTCTGGCTAGTGATAGAATTTTATCTCTGTCCCGCGCGTTTAGCAGCTTCGCTATCAGGGGCCTTGGAGGGGCGCCTGGAGGGGACTGTCTAGTTGGGACTCTGTGAGCCCGCTCAATTGTAAAGTTGGTAGAGAGTTGTGGTGCCCCAAAGGTGTCCTTAAGCCATGTCTCTAGAAAGGCTTCGGGCGTGTTCCCCTCCGCCATCTCCGCAAACCCCACAAACCTGAGGTTGCTGCGTCGCAGCCGGTTCTCGAGGTCATCAGACTTACGTTGGCACTCTTCCAGTAGTCTCTTCACTGCGCGATACTGGTCAGGGATCTCCCTGCACGAGTCTTCCAGGTCGCTGACTCTAGTTTCAACTGCTGTTGTTCTCTCTCGCAACTTCTGCATGTCCTGCTTTATGATGGACAGGTCAATCTTTATTTCTTCCGTCCTGGCGTTAATGAGGGTTGTGCAGGCTGTGTTGGCTGCCTTGATTTCCGACATCACGTCTCTTAAGGTCGGTTCCCCCTCTGCCTGGGACTGATCTAGCGCTTGGTTCCCGTCCTCCACTGATTCAGAGGCATCGCTATCCGCATCTTGTCTCGGGTCCGTGCGCTTCCCGTGTTTGGCCTTGTCTCCGCCATTTTGAGGTGGGTCTCTGGCGTACCTCTCAAGACGGGCCGCTGCCTCAGAGGACTGCTTATTAGCTCGATTTTGGCCCATGAGTAGTCTCTCCGGTAGGGCTTGTTGGTTTCCGTGCTCCAGCTCCGTTTCTCACCAGAAATATCAGGGATTCCCGGGTTTAAAACAGGGTTTGGTGCGGAGCTCCGATTTCTGCGTGCACTCACATCAGTGGTCAGGCCACGCCCCCCTGGCATTCATATTTAGGATGTTTTATGCTGATACGTTACGAAATGTGGGGCATATAATGGGGTAGAATTCAAGCTTTGTGACGATTTTCAGAAATTTGATAAAAACCGTTATGTTCAGCATTGCTTTGCAGTTTGGCAGTTTGCAGTAGAAACACTTATTTACCCATATTGGATTCGTCAGAATGTGTACTTTCTGAAAATATATGGTTTTCTGGGGTCTCTGTACTGTTAGGGGGGTCTAATGTCGCATAATACACACACCAAGTGCTCATATTGCAGCAGCCAGCGCGTCAGCCGTGAAAATGTATATACACTATTGTCATTTGGGGGTCTCTGTACGCCACATAGTTTGGTATATCTATGCATATTGGGCATCAAAGTGTTCAGTAGACCCCTGGCGTTCATATTTAGGATGTTTTATGCTGATACGTTACGAAATGTGGGGCATATAATGGGGTAAAATTCAAGCTTTGTGACGATTTTCAGAAATTTGATAAAAACCGTTATGTTCAGCATTGCTTTGCAGTTTGGCAGTTTGCAGTAGAAACACTTATTTACCCATATTGGATTCGTCAGAATGTGTACTTTCTGAAAATATATGGTTTTCTGGGGTCTCTGTACTGTTAGGGGGGTCTAATGTCGCATAATACACACACCAGGTGCTCATATTGCAGCAGCCAGCGCGTCAGCCGTGAAAATGTATATACACTATTGTCATTTGGGGGTCTCTGTGCGCCACATAGTTTGGTATATCTATGCATATTGGGCATCAAAGTGTTCAGTAGACCCCTGGCGTTCATATTTAGGATGTTTTATGCTGATACGTTACGAAATGTGGGGCATATAATGGGGTAAAATTCAAGCTTTGTGACGATTTTCAGAAATTTGATAAAAACCATTATGTTCAGCATTGCTTTGCAGTTTGGCAGTTTGCAGTAGAAACACTTATTTACCCATATTGGATTCATCAGAATGTGTACTTTCTGAAAATATATGGTTTTCTGGGGTCTCTGTACTGTTAGGGGGGTCTAATGTCGCATAATACACACACCAGGTGCTCATATTGCAGCAGCCAGCGCGTCAGCCGTGAAAATGTATATACACTATTGTCATTTGGGGGTCTCTGTGCGCCACATAGTTTGGTATATCTATGCATATTGGGCATCAAAGTGTTCAGTAGACCCCTGGCGTTCATATTTAGGATGTTTTATGCTACGTTATGAAATGTGGGGCATATAATGGGGTAAAATTCAAGCTTTGTGACGATTTTCAGAAATTTGATAAAAACCGTTATGTTCAGCATTGCTTTGCAGTTTGGCAGTTTGCAGTAGAAACACTTATTTACCCATATTGGATTCGTCAGAATGTGTACTTTCTGAAAATATATGGTTTTCTGGGGTCTCTGTACTGTTAGGGGGGTCTAATGTCGCATAATACACGCACCGGGTGCTTATATTGCAGCAGCCAGCGCGTCAGCTGTGAAATTGTATATACACTATTGTCATTTGGGGGTCTCTGTGCGCCACATAGTTTGGTATATCTATGCATATTGGGCATCAAAGTGTTCAGTAGACCCCTGGCGTTCATATTTAGGATGTTTCATGCTGATAAGTTACGAAATGTGGGGCATATAATGGGGTAAAATTCAAGCTTTGTGACGATTTTCAGAAATTTGATAAAAAACGTTATGTTCAGCATTGCTTTGCAGTTTGGCAGTTTGCAGTAGAAACACTTACTTACCCATATTGGATTCGTCAGAATGTTTACTTTCTGAAAATATATGGTTTTCTGGGGTCTCTGTACTGTTAGGTGGTCTAATGTCGCATAATACACACACCAAGTGCTCATATTGCAGCAGCCAGCGCGTCAGCCGTGAAAATGTCTATACATATTGTCATTTGGGGGTCTCTGTGCGCCACATAGTTTGGTCTATCTATGCACATTGGGCATCAAACTGTTTAGTAGACCCATATGTTTATATTTAGGATGCTTTATGCTGGTAATGATACATGGACAATACGATGCTGGAAAGTTGAAGCTTTGAGGCGATTTCCAGATATTTCACCAAAACCGCCAAATTTGGCAAAGCCTTGCGACTCAGTAGTTTGGAGCAGAAAGGCATGGGTACCCATTTTAGATTCTGTAGAATGTGTACTTTCCAAAAATATATGGGGTTGGGGGGTAAACACATATTTCTGTTTTTACCCCACAAAAATGCAGTCAATGTGTTGATTTTTCATTAGCTGAAGTTACCCACGGGACTGTTTGTATGCGCTAACTTCATTTTGGGGCCTCTAAATGCCAGATACTTTGGTAAACCTATGAACAATGGCCACCAAACTGTTCGGAGGAACCCTGGCAATCATATTTAGGGTGCTTTTTCTTAGTACGTAATGACACATGGGTGATATGGTGCTGGGAAGTTGAAGCTTTGAGGCAATTTTCAGATATTTCACCAAAACCGACAATTTTGGGAAAGCCTTGCGACGCAGTAGTTTGGAGCAATAAGGCATGGGTACCCATTTTAGATTCGGTAGAATGTGTACTTTCCAAAAATGTATGGGTTTGGGGGGTAAACATATATTTCTGTGTTTTTACCCCACAAAAATGCAGTCAATGTGTTGATTTTTCATTAGCTGAAGTTACCCACGGGACTGTTTGTATGCGCTAACTTCATTTTGGGGACTCTAAATGCCAGATACTTTGGTAAACTTATGAACAATGGCCACCAAAATGTTCAGAGGAACCCTGGCAATCATATTTAGGGTGCTTTTTCTTAGTACGTAATGACACATGGGTGATATGGTGCTGGGAAGTTGAAGCTTTGAGGCAATTTTCAGATATTTCACCAAAATCGACAACTTTGGGAAAGCCTTGCGACTCAGTAGTTTGGAGCAGAAAGGCATGGGTACCCATTTTAGATTCAGTAGAATGTGTACTTTCCAAAAATATATGGGTTTGGGGGGTAAACATATATTTCTGTGTTTTTACCCCACAAAAAATGCAGTCAATGTGTTCTCAGTAGCTGAAGTAAAGTCCTGAACAATTTGGATGTGCTAACTACATATTGGTGTCTCTAAATGCCAGATACTTTGGTAAACCTATGCATAATGGGTATCAAATTGTTCAGTGGACCCCTGGCAATCATATTTCAGGTGCTTTTTCTTGGTACCTAATATAGTTTGGGATATGCGGAGCAGCAAAATAAAACCTTTGAAATGATTTTTCAGAATTTTGAATTTTTTGTTGAAAAACCGCTATGTTCAGACAAGCTTTTATGTTTGGTAGTTGGGAGTAGAGAGACATAGTTACCCATTTTGTAATCGGCAGAATGTGTACTTTTCAAAAATGTATGGTTTTCTGGGGTAAACCTACGGTTTCAGGATTTTTTGCCTTGGAATCTAAAGCATGCCGTTTTCTGCCTTAGTGCTTTCAAAATTTGGTAATATACTGCCGGGAGTTTTTGCTGTACAGAAATCCTAAATCTCCCTAAAACTATACATATCTGGTATTGGCACGTTCGAGAGACATAAGGCTTTCCAAATCAGTTGGATTTTCATCCGTAAAATGAAATATTTTTCTGGTATAAATTGATATACGATGAAAAATGGTAATTTTTCATTTTTTTTTTGGTATTTAGCACTATAAATTTTTTTGCACAGGTGTAAATACATGAAAACTCAGGCAGATTTAGAAAGCTCAGTTTCTACCGAAAAAAACAATGTATAGTTTTCCTAGGTAAACTATAGGTTTCCCCTCAGAAAATGCCCCTAAATTGAGAGAGCACAAAATGTTTCAAAAACGGCTGGCATTTCGCGTAACCAAAATGTGAAATTCTGCTGGCACTTAAAGGGTTAAATAGTTCCTGAATCAGCCAAGCAAATTGTCTATATGATTGGTTGGACATATATAGGAAAGCAGGTTGTGCCCATTGTTCCCTTATTCATACTGGTTTTTACCAGTGTATAGATTTCCTCCAATTTTATTGATTTACTATGTATGTTTCATACATGATCATCAAGGCTTGAAAAACACATTGGTTCATGAAATTAAAAATAAACTCCTAAATGAGAGTAAAGTTAGGGCTCCATACTACTAAGTTAGCAGGTCCCTCTTCCCCTAAGGTGCCCAATTATAAGCTCACTGGTCATTGTGGCTTCCTGGTCAAGTAAAATGAAGCCCCGGTGAATAAAAGCCATGCGTACACATAGTTATGCCCCATAATGTCAAAACCCTGTCCATGTTCAACCTGACCCTCCCCCAACTATTAAAAAGTAATAGTATAGATAAAGGAGCCATATATTTCTATATATTTCAAAGATGTTCCAGTTAAATAAAATAAGATCATTGCCATTTCCAGACATGCTTCATTCTGAAAGTATTTAGACATCAGTGGATTTGCCTGCAAAACATGTATGAAACGTGAGATGTGGCGCAGTTATTTAGCTTTTTAATCGGCAGCTCTCCAGTTTGAAATTTCCGCAATCTGGTTGCTAGGGACTAAATTATCCTAACAACCATGCATTGATATGAATAAGAGACTGGAATATAAATAGGAGAGTCCTGAATAGAAAGATGAGTAATAAAAAGTAGCAATAACAATACATTTGTAGCCTTCTAGAGCATTTGTTTTTAAGATGGGGTCAGTGACCCCCCATTAGAAAGCTTGAAAGAGTCAGAAGAAGGCAAATGCTTCAAAAACTACAAAAAATAAATATTGAAGGAAAATTGAATAGTTGCTTAAAACTGGCCATTCTATAACATACTAAAAGTTAACTTAAAGGTGAACAACCCCTTTAAAGAAAATAAAAGCAGCAGGATGTGGATTTTAACGTTATAGAGAAAACAGATATGTTTTTTCTTCTCAGATCTGTCTTTTCTTCTCATTTTCTTATTTGGTCTCCCAGGGCAATCTATTGCGAGTGTGTCGGGGGCTGAGACAACGTCTAGGGATCAATGTTTTCTCTGCATGTAGGAGACGCAAGGTAAGTAAATCACAAAATGTGCTTTTTTCTCTCGCAGACTCATGTAATCTCACCCTTCCACCCCCTCATGTACCTACCCTCTCACTGACACAACCACACACACTCCTGCCCACCAGTGTATATGGCACAATGTTCTACAGGGTAGAGGCTGTAACTGTGGTATAGAGTTGATATTGAGGTAAGATGTTTTTCAGGGTAGTGACTATAACTGTGGGATAGTGTGTGTAGTAAGACAAGAGAGCCTCAGGGATAGTGGCTGCAACTGTAAAATAATATTCATCATTGGGGAACATGGTTTTATGAGAAGACACTGTGGGATAGTGTGTATAGTAAGGCAAGATGGTCTCTGTGTTCTATATACACATAAAAATGTTCAATTTGCATTTATAATTCATCACTAACAAACAATTTAGTTTTCTTTTTATACAAGTGACAATGAGCAGGACACAGGACTGGAATATAGTCACTAACACACTTTTTTTTCTTAAAGGTATATGCACTGATGATTACTGCCCATATACACAGAATGATAACAGGAAGGGCATTTTGTATGATAGAGAATAATACAATAGAAATGAAGCTGCAGAGATGCCCTTCCCCACACATACCTATTGGGGGCGTAGATTTGCTTCAAGAATTTGGCTAGTCGTCCATATAATAAGCATCATCAAGAATTAGGAAATGTGCCCACCAAAGAACCGTACATGATGGTGAACTGTAAAACAGAAAGCAGACATAAGAGGAAGCATTGGGTTACTCCTGCCAAAGTCAATAAGGGAAAGCTTTTTAATGTGCCACTATGCTTGGAAAATAGATGTTTTCACAGAAAAAGGAGGAATAGAGTCTGGTGTGCTCACGTTGATAAAGTATGACGTTCTTCACGCTGCAGCTCATTTCTAAACACTGGGAAAAACAGTATCTGGGCAGTTTAACACAAATTACTGTGAAACTGCTATTTCTCTGTACGGCCCTACCTGTCGGTGCAGGACGACTGAAGTTAACTTGCTCCTTTCCGGAAGCAGGATAAACTTATGATTCTTCTGAGGCTCCTCCCCCTGCTATCTCCACCTCCTCCTCAGTTTTTTAGTTTGTCCTGCCTAGGAGGCAGCTTTTTTTCTCCTCTCCTATAGAAGATTTTATTAACGTCAATTTTACTTAACAACCATCCTATTTACAAGTGAGCTCTCTGGTCCCTAAATGGTACCAGATTGAGACCGGTAAATACAACCACAAGGAACTTTATAGGTTAGAGCCCAGGCCCGGACTGGTAATGTCCCTGTTCGGGCATTTGCCCGAGGGGCCGATCCTCCCTTTGTATAAGTGGGCCGCCCGCTGTCTGATTAGATGCGGCACTTCACTTTTCGGCTTTTAATTTTTCTGTGCTATTAACAGTGTCAGCCTGCAGCGTCTCTTCACTGGCGTGTAATACCTGCCCTGAGCAGGGACGGCGCGGCCACTTAATTAGTTTATCTTTAAACTAATCCAGGACCCGCCGTCTGCTTCTTGTTATCAGTCCTCCCTCTGCTCTGTGTGGCTGTGCTCCGGTTCCTCCCCCACTCTCCTGTATGGCACAACGCTCACGTCTGCAGCCCCCTCCCACCTGCACAGAGCACTGTAATGTAACAGAGCAGAGGGGGGGGGGCAGGACTGCAGAAATTTCTAACTAGTGGGTGAGGACACCAGCGTGACGTCACCACATGCTGGTTTATTTACAAATATAGTGGACTGGAGAGCTGTATTATTACTGAGGGAAGCTGGAGAGAGGTATTTTTTTCAGGGCAGAGCTGGTGCTGAAAGTGGACTGGAGAGTGGGTCATCAGTGTCTCATCAGTCTGAAGAAGGAAGAAACCGCAGCAAAGGCTCTGAGGTGACCAGCATTTCAAATTCTGTGGTGGGGGTGCATCTGTACTATACATTGTGAGCTGTCTGGCACCTTGAATGTTTTTCGCCTGCTTCAGACATCCCATATGTAACATTATGGCTTTACTATAATTTAAAAGACGTGGTAGGGAACAGTGTTTTTTTTGCTATTCATAATTGGTAAAAATAAATTTAGGGGTTTAGCAGGCCTGCATGGGACAAATGTATAACTACAATCAGGACCGCCATCAGAAATCACAGGGCACCCATACGACAAAATTTCCTGGGCCCCCGGACTGTGCCCACCAATATTGGTGGCTAGGGTTCCTACATGTTAATAAAAAATAAAAAGAGATTGGTGGTCAGGGCCCCCCATAAAAACTTTGTCCTATATATATATATATATATATATATATATATATATATATATATATATATATATATATATATATATATATATATATATATATATATAGGACAAAGGTTTGGATATCGGCGCATCCCTTGGAATTTATATATATATATATATATATATATAGATATAGATATAGATATAGATATAGATATTGATATATATAGATATATATATATATATATATATATATATATATATATATATATATATATATATATATATAAATATGCTTGTGTGTAAATAAAATACCAGTACGCATTTCTGTGTGGGCTGCTTTGATTTTTTTTGCCAGGGCTGATTTTTACTCCCAGTCCGGCCCTGTTAGAGCCCCACGTGCGTGGTCTCTGGATAACGGCACATAGCAGTCCGGTAAGTGCTCCCGCTATGTAGTAGGTTGAGCCTACCTCTCAGGGCAGGAGAGGTAAAGGAGACAAAAAATAGTTTTTTGTTAAGCGCCAGAGAACGCAATTATACCTGCGCCAGAGAACACACTCTTAGCGCACCTGTAAATGAGCTCATACAGTGACCAAGCCCATACGCACACCATAGACCCACTTCCGGGTTGTGGCGGTACCGCGTCATACAGGCACGGAACATCCAGCTCCGTTAATCACGCGAGATTTTGCGGCGGCCATTTAAGCCAATAAGCAGCAGTGAATAGTTCATGAGCAGTTGTTCCTGGTTATCCAGACAACTTGGAGAGAAAAGCAGACACAACCTTAAGGCAAGTGCAATGGCATCAGCAGACAAGGATCTCGTATCCTTAATAGAAAATTTTAAAAGATTCATCGGGTACTAATGTTATAACGACAGCTAGGGTGCATGCTACCCAGGAATCTAAGGCGCAAGATACAGTTGGGCATCAGTCAGCTCAGTCGCAACCAGTTGTACCTTTAGACATACCTACACAAGTACAACCTACACCTATGCAGCAACCAGGCACATCCTCAGATTTATGACCTGTTTCCAATTGACCATTCAGAACACACTGGGCCAGACAACAATGTCGCAGCCTGTTACTCACACTAAAAGTGCAGGCAAAAGAAAGGGCAAGAGGTCTCCCTCACCTTCTTCAGAAGGAGAGCTACCAGACTCTGACCCTAATTCTCCAGCATTCTCAAAATCATATTCTTCATCGGAAGATTTATCGCTATCCGATTCTCAGTCATCTTCATCTGAGGACACCTCTAGACAGCCAGAAGAAACTAAGTCTATTCTCAAGGCAATTCTTTCAACATTAGAAATAAAAGAAGAGCAGGTACCTCTTTGAAGGGAGGACAATGTGTTAGGCAATTCAGCTGGACGTGCCAGATCATTTCCCATCTGTAAATCCACTAGCAAGGCAATAGAGACAGAGTGGTCGCAACCTGATAAGAAAAGTAATATGTCACAAAAATTCTTCAATACCTATCCAGTCCAAGAAGAATGTAAAATATGGGATAAAATTCCAAAGGTGGACCCTCCAATAGTGAGATAGTCCCTCAATACTATGCTACCGGCAGAAGATGCAGGATCATTGAAAGAACCGATGGATAGAAAAATGGAATCTGCTCTCAAAAAAGATTTTCAGAGCACAGCAGTCATTTTAAGGCCAGCAGCAGCTGCAGCTACTGTTGCAAAGGCAGCACAGTACTGGTATCAAAAACGGCCCCAGTCAGCATCGACTGACCCATATACATTTATAGAAGTGTAGCGCTATAGTAAACTGACTTGTGCTAGGATAGTTTAGCTACTTTCCTTGGTGGGCTGAGACCACCGATGAGCTCTCTTTCTCAGGGGTAAGCCCTCGCAGCGGGGTGGAGGCAAGGGTGTAGTGTAACTGTAACCTGATGCGATAGCACAATGATGGGCACCAGTAGTTCTTTAACAGTTGAACAAAGAACAGTATTTATTGAACAATAGCACAGAGATCATTTAGCACATTGCAAGGTAGAAGGTCAAGGCATGAGTATCACCGTAGAAATTACCACCGCAAACTATGGCAATCTGATAATAGACAGCCAAGATCTTCAAGGGCAAACCAACAAGCATTACAGGCCTTCATGGCAGCCTCAATCTAAGTTTTCCAGGAAACCTGGACAGGCAAAGAGCAAAAAACATTCACAAATTGAATTTGACGGAGGGGCTGTTGAATCCCAACTGTGGAGAGAGAGAGACGATTCTCATCAGTAGTCACTGCAACATTAATGTCGGCCCGTAAGCCTACCACAGCCAAAACCTACTATAGAACCTGGAGTAGATTTATGACTTGGGCTGAATCTGGCCAACTTCAGTGGAGCCATTGCCAGTCCCCGCAAGTTTTAGACCTCGTACAGCAAGGGCTAGATAAAGGCCTTAGTGTTGCGGCATTGAAAGTTCAAGTAACAACTCTTTCAGCACTGTTCCAGAATCAATGGGCTTCTTTGCCAGAATTCAGTATTTACAAGCCTTATACAACATTCGCCCACCTCACAGAAACCCGGTCCCACCTTGGGATCTTAATTTGGTGGTCACAGTTCTTCAGTCAGTTCCCTTTGAACCCATGGACACCATTAACATCAAGTTTGTCTCATGGAAGGTTGCGTTTTTAATGGCTGTTTGTCCAGGCCAGAGGGTGGCAGATCTGACAGCTCTGTCCTACAAACAACCGTGGTTCGTTTTTCACCAAGATAAGGCGGTACTGCGGACAGTACCTTCTTACCTTCCAAAGGTAACTTCCGCTTTTCATATAAATCAAGACATAGTCATCCCACTTTTTGCCCAAATTCTTCAAATGAAAAAGTAAGTCAATTGCACACTCTAGACCCAGTAAGGGCTTTGAAGTTTTATCTCAAGAGGCCATCTTCATTCAGAATATCTGACAGACTTTTAGTTTTGTTTGGTCCAAACAAGTGCGGACAACCAGCATCTAAGACTACTCTGGCTAGATGGATAGTGTCTGCAATCTCTCAATCATGTGATAAAGCAGGGAAGAAGCTACCTGACAAGCTTCATGCTCATTCCACCAAGAAGATTAGCACTTCATGGGCACTGCAAAATTCCGCTTCCGCTGAAATGATAGCAGCGACTTGGAGCTCTATGCATACATTATCCAAGTTTTACAAATTAGATGTCCTTGCCTCTGCAGAAGGGGCTTTCGGCAGGAAAGTGCTACAGGCAGCAGTGGCACCTAGATAGTCCTGCATACAGTTCTCACCTTAGTTTACAAAGAAATCTCAGATGTTCAAGTCATGGTTATAGTTCAATAGTTTTTTTTTATAGCCCAACCCTTTTTTTTAGGGTGGCTCTGGGACATCCCCAGTGGTCCTGCACTGACAGGTAGGGCATACAGAAAAAAGTAGATTTTTTTTACCTGAAAAATCTCTTTCTTGTGGGCCCGTACGTCAGTGCAGCATCCCGCCCAATGGTAGGGTGCCGCGTAAATTTTTTGCTGCTCGCCCTTGTTACAGTTAGGGTAGTTAGGCTAACCTCTCCACCAGCAGACTTGATAACGAAACTGAGGAGGAGGTGGAGATAGCAGGGGGAGGAGCCTCAGAAGAATCATAAGTTTGTCCTGCCTCGGAAAGGAGCAAGTTAACCCCAGTCATCCTGCACTGACAGGGCCTACGAGAAAGAGATTTTTCAGGTAAGAAAATCTATTTTTAAAGGCATCTTTCAAGCAGGAGGTGGATAAAGGAACCACTGTTGTTTGTACACTGCTTGTGACCACTTTACAAAGTACTATTTACCATAAGGTCGGCCTTGGGCAGGAAGGAAAAGAGGGAATGAGTGGGGAGAAGGGGTGGGTTTGGAAATAATAAAGGAGCAGGAGCCAGAGAGAAGATGATGCTCTCCATATCCCGGTGCTGTGTCATGATAGCTGTATTGAGCTGGCAGTTGAAGGGTACATTTTGTGAAGTCTTCTGGAGGACCAAGTCCAGAGTGAGATTTTAAGTAGGCCCCAGTATTTGTTACCCAGAGGCCCAAACAGTCCCCCACCAGCCCAATAAATAGAGAATGACTAATGCATCTTACCGTAGCCCCACAGGTGTTTACAAATTGCCAGGGAAGGAGCTTAAATTACAAAGGTCACTCTTTTACCTGTGTGAAGGCCTCCTCTAACTGTCCTACCCTCTTTCACACCTGTCATGTCAAGATGGTCACCTGCAGAAATGTCAACCTGGACCCATTCATGTCCGACCCCTGGATCTGTCTCCTGCCATATTCCCTGATCAACTGTTTCAGGTGATATTGGAGATCTTTGGGTGACAATTGAATGCCTAGCAATGGAGTGAGGAATTTTGGTTTGGGGGGGGGAGGTAAATTACAGAGAGCGAGTGATGGACCCATTAATGCAGGAGAATGGGGAAAAGGGACTTAAATTGGGAGACTCCTGACAAATAGAGGGGCGTTGACAGGTCTGTACAGGACCTGTTATATGTTAATCATGCTCAGCACACCCCGGCCAGGGTGACGCGGCAGAACTAAATCTAGCAGGTTTATCCCAAGATACAACTCCCCCACAGGCCCACTTAATAGCCAGTGTCTTACAGCGGCCTCTTCTGCTGGCATTTTCCAGAACCTACAGATTGCCAGTCCAGGCCGAGTACTTTGGAATTATGGGAAGACTTTTGGCTTAATAGTCCTATCCTAACTGATCCCCAGTCGCAAAACCATTCTTGGCAGCTAAACATAGTGCAAGCACCATATAAACATCACTCCATAGTGACGTGCAATAAGGTAACCAAACCTATTAAATGAGTGTCTGTGTATTTGTATTTATATGGTACAACTTGTGTACGCAGCATGTTTCTTACAATACTTGTAGCTGAAAATCCAGGTTATGGATACAGCAGGAAGAATAAATGCTCTTGCTCTCTCAATAACTCCCACACAGGGCCGGC
The DNA here is from genome assembly GCA_038501925.1 of Xenopus petersii. Lineage (NCBI taxonomy): Eukaryota > Metazoa > Chordata > Amphibia > Anura > Pipidae > Xenopus > Xenopus petersii. The sequence continues at coordinate 110,415,858 of CM076686.1, forward strand.
CTTAGGCCAATTGGACCAATTGGGCCCCGCACCACAGGGCAGCACAGATAATATTTCCCTCAGCACATGATGCTGCTTGGCCTGCCCCCAACTTTGAGAGTCCAGCCCATCCCCAAATCCATAGGTCCAGCCCACCCTCAACTCTGATAAGCCAGCCTATCCCCCAACTCCATAGGTCTAGCCTGCCCCCAACTCTAATAGGCCCAGCTTTCCTCCAACCTTGATAGGCCCTGCCTGCCCCCAATCCAACCAAGCCTGCTCCCAAGCTGAATCGGCCCAGCCTGCGCCAAACTAATTGGCCCAGTCCACTCTCCTATTTCCTCCCTCTCTCTCTTACCCTGTTTGCCCCTATTATGTGCCCCTATTTCATCCCTCTCACTCTCTTACCTTGTCTGCCCCTTTCCTTTCTATTTTGTGCCTGTATGCCCTTATTTTCCTAAATACTTGCTGTGTCAGTAGCCAGCAACACTTTGTCTAGGGGCCCCGCCAACATGGTCCCAATTGGGCCCCACATTTGATAGGATCAGCCCTGCTCCCACACCTTCATTCCTTTCTCTCTACTTTGCTCTCTGTGTCACTGCTGCTGGCGCTACTGCAAACTCTATTTAATGACCCTAGAATACATTTAATACTCTCATTTTGCTAGCACTAATGATGAATAATGTGTAGTGAACCTATTGTGGCAGAGGAATCCGCAGCAGCATACTTCCCCCAGAAATAACAACATCCCAACATTTCAGCATATTAGCATCCAATTTGTGTGAAAAAATGCATTTTAGAGCAGTGTTGTCCAACTGCTGTGTTACCAATGGCTGGAATTCTTCTGACCTGGTGGAAGGCCGATAATAGAAACCAGTGTTGACCACTCCCTGTTTTTAAACCACACCCACTTTAAACCAAAGCCACGTTACCACTAGACCATGTCCACATTAATGATGGCAGCACACCAAAAAGAGTTTATAGGCAATTATTCATGCAGCTCTCGGTCTCACGCCTCAACCTTTAATCTCACTCAGCCAAATTTTATTTGAGCCAAACCTCTAATCCAGGGATCCCCAACCTTTGTTCCCCGTGAGCCACATTCAAAAATAAAAAGAGTCGGGGAGCAACACAAGCATGCAAAAACCTCCTGGCGAGCCAAATAAGTGTTGTAATTGGTTATTTGGTAGCCCCTACATGGGCTGGAAGCCTATAGGAGGTTCTATTTTGCTGGAGTCTTGGTTTTTATACAACCAAAACTTGCCTCGAAGCCAGGAATTCAAAAATAAGCTCCTTTCTTGAGGCCACTGGGAGCAACATCCAAGGGGTTGGTGAGCAACATGTTGCTCGCGAGCTACTGGTTGGGGATCACTGCTCTAATCGCACTCATCACTTCTGTTTTTGTTGTAGGTTCTTCAGGGACTCCCCCTGCTAGACTTTGGTTTGCGATGTTCCGAGGAGAAGATTTCAATGAGCCCCCTGCACAGAACACTCTAAAGGGAGAATGACAAAAGGGGTGACATCTTCGTACTTCGCATCTCTGTGATTAGAAAGATGGTGACAAGGTAAGTGTTTCTTTTGGGGGTTGTAGTTCAGAGTCATTGTGGGGACAGTGTAGGTTGTGTTGTTTGTGTCTCCCCAAAATGATCTTAAAAGAGTTTGCTTGCAGACTTTGCCTGCTGGTAGTTGCTGCCTGCTTTGCTGCAGAACTAGTACAAGGGGTGAGTTTGTTATCACTTTACTTTTTTATTACTCCATCCAACTGAATTGCGTTTCTGTAGACAGAGGGACCAAAGTATGCCCTTGGCAGAAAAGTGGGTAATAGCCTTGATAAGCCTATGTACACTCTACATAAAACAGATACTTTATATTATTTACAAAGTCTCAGTTGGGTCCCAAGAGAACTACAACTCCCAATATGCCACAACAGATGAAGGTTTTAGGATTTTATGGAAGGTGTAGTCCAACAGCGGCTGTAGGGACTGCAGGTTGGATATTGTTTCTATGCTACAGCGATGCGTGACAGTACTCCGTCTTACAGTTGGACTTCAGACATGGCATTGTGTATTATTGTATACCTTTGTCTTCAAATGAACAGCAGTGAGCACTATTAAACTGTTAACCTTAAGTACTCACCCCGCTCACTTGGCTGTGTTGAATTTTTTCCCCAGAAAATCTTTTACCATTGTTATTGGGTTAACAGACCTTTCAATAAAATATACTGGCAATATTTATGTGCTGATTAGCACGTTACATTATATTTATGTACTTATGAGGTTGCAAGAAATGCTATGACTTTCTGCCTCTAGTTTTTAACATTGGAATTTGCAACCTTTATCTTCAGGCTTTTCCTGAAGATAAAGGTTAAAAGATAAAGGTGATACACTGATGATTATATTAATCTATGTACATGTATATATAATACATTTATATATTCTTTTTATAATAAAATATTCACAGACAGACTTGTGTAGAATAATTGCCATCCTACCCACAAAGAAGGGCCTATTCCTGTCATTCTTTATCTTCTTTTATTATGCAGTGGGGGCGGTATTTTGGGAGTGAGTTGGGGCAATATTAACTTTAGCACACTTTGCTTATTATCTAATTTCTAGAATTACTTAATACATCCTAACTAAATTATGGTTACTGTTAAAGGGTTTGTTCACTTTCCAACACTTTATTCATTTCAGTTCACCAGAAATAAAGACTTTTCCCAATGACTTTCTATTTTCTTTGGGAGGGGGAGTCGCAGACTCTGTAACTGTTCTAAATTGATACATTTAGTTGATACATTAGTTATCTTTGTCCCTGCTGAGCAGAATCTCTGAGTTTCATTAATGGCAGCTGTTAAAGCTGTTGTAAATGTTCCACAGATGCTGCTGAGAAATGGATCGACTAATGTAGCAAATTTTAACAGTTCAGAATCTGCACCTGAATTACTGAGCTGCCAGACTGAAACATCAGAGACAGGGACCAATGCCCTGTCACTGAAGACCTCTCATATAAAGGCATTGGAAACATAATGCAAGTTTTTATTTAGATTATGAAGGTTGGAAAGCTCCGAAATACCGAAGGGCTGTCTCACATAGACACCATTTTATCCAAATAATCAGAATTTTAAAAAATTTATTTTTTCTTTGTAATAAAACGGTACCTTGTACTCGATCCAAACTAAGATATTATTAATCCTTATTGGAAGCAAAATCAGCCTATTGGATTTATTTAATGTTGACATGATTTTTTAGTAGGATTAAGTTATGAAGATCCAAATTAAGCATAGACCCGTTATCTGGAAAAAAAAAAACATTTCGGATAATAGGTATGGGACATGTAAATGTATGTATTGTTTTCAGGGCATTGACTTCACTGATTCACTACTTTTAAGACATGTTATAGCAGTTAACTTAAGCTTTTGTTCTAGGGTTTCCTTTCAAATCACTCGGGTTTCCTTTCAAATCACTCATCCTTTCTCCATCAGTAGATGTTAATGTTACTTCAGTGTTCGTTATAATTAGGTGAATGGTATATAGATTGACAGCAGTTAAAACGTGTGTCCATATACACATTATTAACTTCCCAGAGCAAATCTTTGTGCCACTAAAATTGAGTGCACTGGATTGTGAAAGATATGTATGTGCAGGGTGGGACAAAATGGGGGGCAGTTACTGTACTTATTGCCTCAAAGGCTATGAGATAAGAGGATGGCTTTTTCCAATAGACACTTATATCACCATTAACAGTGAAGGATAAGCGCCAGTTGACTTAATTTTTCTGGATAAACCAGCTGCTTTTATATACCGTGCAATGAATGATGCGCTTGTACCTACTTGCAGACTTGTGTACTTACACAGGGCACAATTCACCAGTTGTGCCTACTTTGGTTCATGAGACACATGACATGGCACACTTTCATGCAAGGGAGTCCTGTATTTAATATCTGCTTTGACCTAGTGGTAGGTTCTTGACAGTCCAGTACTATTGGCACAAGGCAGCCCTCTCCTTTCTCCCAAACCACAGAGCTATCAACTCCCCCATGTTTCCCAGGAGTTACCTGGTTTTAGACCCTCTCACTCCATCCTCCCATCCCTGTATGCAATTCCACAAGTTTTTCATTTTTGCTGTCTTAAGTAGAAATGCACATGCGTTGTAGGCACTGGGTGCTATTGAAGTGGTCATTGAACATGTACATAACATTGTTTGGCACTGCTTCTTGTGTCTGAGACACAGGTTTTTGTGCTCCTGGAATGAATTGGGCAGAAGGTGGTTGGTGCTTGGGTGTCCCTTGCAATGCACAGTAGTTCTCCTAAAGTTGTACAATTTTGTGCTTGTTAGTGCTCAAGCTTGGTGAGATTCAGGTGTCCTTTACCTATTGACTTGGACTCTGCAGACAGTTCTATACTTTCAGGAATATATCACCTGGTAAATGACCCCTAGATATAAGGGACCCCTTATATAAACCAGGCATGGGGCACTAAAACTTGATCAGAACAAAATAAACTGGGTAATGAAGGTCCTTGAATAAATGGTATATGGAAAGGAAGATAACTAGAAATATGCAGGGTTTAGGAATTTATGAATATAACACCAAAGCATAGTTACACTATGCAATCACCATGTTCTTTACCCAGAATTCAGTATTTTCCCTATTATTAAAGCATCATTGTGCTCACCAGATGAAGCTGTGGCCTATGCAATCACCATGTTCTTTACCCAGAATTCAGTATTTTCCCCATTATTCTAGCATAATTGTGCTCACCAGATAAAGCTGTGGCCTATGCCTAAAAATTGACACAAATGCTAATGCGGGTTTCTTTAATGATTGAGATGTGTTAAGCAGCTGACTGCAGACATTCCAACTGCACTTGCACTCATAAATTATCCCTTAAGTTATTCTTTTAGTCTTTTAGGAACCACCCATATTTTTAACATTTTTGACAAAAGAAACAACTCACTTAGGACCAGGTCAAAAATACTAATTACAAGCCTGTAACTGTACTTCTACCCAGGTATGTATTTAAGGGTTATCCACGGGTGCCAGGCACCAGCTCCATACTTTTCATTTTTTATCTTTTCTGAGCCCCACCCTTAGTACATGATGCTGTGTGTGTGAGAGATACTAATAGTAACTGTGTGAGAGAGACTAAGTATGAGTATCTGTGTATGAGTGATTATTCAGTATGTGGGGGGATGGCTACCTGTTGCTGCTGCACAGAGTGAACCCACCAAATAACAGTTCCCTTTTGGGATAACTAGAGAACCCTTGGGCAGCAGCTAGGGTTGCCACCTTTTGCCAGTAAATACTGGCCCACAATGAATAGAGGAGGGGTGATGATGCAAAGGAGGGGGGGGCGCAAGGCACTAGCACTCATAAGCCAGGGACTAACCCCCTGTGTTTATTTCGTAAAATATGGAAGATTACAAATTCATATATGCACATTGGGCATCAAACTGTTCAGCAGAACCCTGGCTTCATCATATCTAGGATCTTTTATGTTGGTACATTACAATAGGTGGGTCATGTAATGGGCAATATTGCTTACAAAAATGTTGAAAATCCCGATGTTTGTGCCATTTAGTACTGGTATGGGATCCATTGTCCAAAAGCTCAGAACTGTGGTGAGACCATCTCCAATAGACTTGAGTTTAATTAAAAATTCACATTTTAATAAAATATTTCCTTTTTCAATTATATAGTAACACACTACCTTGTAGCTAATCACAACTAAGATATAATTAATCATTATTGGAGGCAGAACAATCCTATAATGATTAAAGGTAGCCATCTTTTCGCTACAGTTCATGTTTTTGCGCTACTGCGCATACACAGCCACAAGAAAAAAGAAGCCAGAAGACGATCGCTCTGTGATGCTTGCTGGAAGATTCCTGGGACAGTTCTGATATCTTCTGATATGAGCCCTGGGCTTCAGTTAAGTACATGTCATCACTTGGGGGTGCCTAACTTTTTGCACCCCCAAATTAAAAGACCTTTCCTGCTCCTTTAAGGTTTAAATGATTTTTAAGACTTAAAGACCCATTTATCCACAAAACCCCAAGTTCCGACTATTCTAGATAATGGGTCCTATACCTGTATAATATATTAGTGGTAAGAAAGGTAGTTCTGGTGGGAATAAATCTTATTTGATATAGTCCCACAAGCTGTTAATAGTATGTCTTATACTGCTACAGAGGCAAATGGAGTTTTAATTACGGTGGAAAAGCTATGCGTTTTTTCTACCTTGCCCTTTATTCCTATACCTTGGTTTTTTTATGATATTTAGCTCATTTATTAGTTTTATCCACTGCTGGACTAAGGGTGCCTCCCTGGTTCTCCAGTTAAGCATGATCAGCCTTCTGGCTTAAAAGAAAGCCTTAATTAGGAATATTTACTGGGGAGGTGTCAGGCTCAAATTAGCATCAATCAGGGGTCACAATTTAAGAAGGTCGGAAACACCTCGCTCATTCCCATGCACTATGCAGTAGTGTACTTGTGGCCTTTTGCCACTTAGGCAATGCCACAGGTTTAATTTTGTGCAATAGTGCTTGAGTATAGTAGACCCCACGCAACAAATACATTGTATGTCTGCAATTGACAGAGACCTGGATAGGAGTATGTAAGATTTCCTTCAATTGTGTATTGGATAAGGGATCCCATTTGTCCTCCCAAGTTGCCCTGCATTTTATATGGAATCTATTGCAAATATACCCCGAAAACATTTACACCATTGCGATATCTTATAGTTAGTATACCCTGTTCTTTCCAGGGTGAGTAAAGCGTCTAATGAGGTGTCCCGAAGATTGTTTAAGTCCCTAATGGAGATCACCACTATGCAAAGGTTTTGAGTGATACAAAGTATCATCTGAAGACACTTTCCTCATAGTAAGAGGGTGATAAATACATATTAGGTAATACTAACTCCAACAATTGGATATAGCCATAAATACAAATATATCTACCCCTAGTGTTAGATTTGAGTAACCAACCTGAATGGTGTTGATTTGATGATCAGTATGGACACTCCCGATGAGAAGGGAGAACATGTGGTGTTGTAACACAAGCCCACCCAAGGGCACTTGAGCACCAACACCTAACTTCCCTGTAGGTGGGTCTTGTGCAATATATATAATTTTGGTACTGGATTTTTTTTTATCATATCCAGGACTTTTGACATTGTCATTTAATATGGCACATTCCATGTAACCGTTTTGTACACATCGCTTACCTAGGGTATAATAGTGCATCAGGTTCTCTCTTAAACCTCTTACAAGGAGACAGCTCATACTTAAAAATGTTGCCACTTGGGTAAGAGTACATGGGTAAAGGTATGAGCTGGGCTAAGAGTGAGTTTTACCTTTTTTTTTGGTGGGCTATAGCAATCAAACTGCTTATAGGCATAACCATAAAAATTCGTTTTTTGGGTTTTTTTTTTTCAGGAGGGCATGTCTGAGAACACTTACCTGACTCTTACAAGGAGATGGCTCATTTTGGCTATATTTGGGACCCTCTTGGATGCTAAATCACACCTCTTGGGTTAGCGATGTAAGGTCAGGCCCTGTTTTCTATATAGACACCGGTGGGCTGCAGCTCTACTGCATGTACAACACAGTTTCTGTCATCATGTGCTAGTCCAGCAACAAGGAAGATGGGGGTGTCACTTTTTTATGATTAGGGCGCAGCCCTCAAAATGCAGATCTGAGTAACAGATCAATTAAAAAATCAGAGATACTTATAAATATATGTAAGTTTATGGACTGCATTGATTGCAAACCTTTTCGATTTAAATATAATTATTGCAGCCTGTATAGCTATACAATTCCCTTATATTTCACATGATATAAAAACAGTAGAGTTTCAATTCTACAGTAAATTACTCCTTTGGTTTTTCCAGCTCAGCTGATAAAAGTAAATGCTTGTGGTGATGACTGGCCCCAAAGCTGCCCTGAGGTGGCTTTAACTATGCTGCCCCCTCACCCCTTTGTGTTACCTTTACAGAACTTATCTGCAAATTTTCTGTTTCCCAAAGAGAAACCGCTGCATAGTAACCCTACACGGACAGGTGCAAACTTTGTACACACAGGCATCTTCCAATGAATATTGTGTTGTGCATTTTATCCTTCACTGATTTAGTCTCAGAATTTGAGAGTAAGGGAAGGTAAGAGCCAGTTTGCTCATGTGCATTTTATTTCCTAAGGGGTGGCACCTGATAAGCCAGACTATGAAGGGAAAATTAGTTCTGTTCCTCAAATATGGCTACTGGAGTTTGGAATATGATTTTTTTTAGTTCCATTTTAATAGGATTTGCTCTTACTTGCGATCATTGATGTCTCAGTATTGTATTAAACTCGGGTTTGGGGATTATATTATTAATGATTTTTTTCTTTCCCTCCAGTTTTGTGATGTGTCTTCCAGCGGGTGCACGTAGTATACATGAAATGATGGGGAATGGTGCCAAGAATAACCATTATACACAGAATCTCCAGTTTGTTTACAGGGTGAGTATGTTTGTTGGAGAAACCATTCCTGCAGAAGGACTCTCTTACCCACAGGTACTAAACTTTTCAATGTTTCTTTATTGCAGATTTGATCCATTCTCTCACTCCCTTTATATGTTACCCTTGCCAAGTGAGGCAATTACCCAGAATAAAAACAGACACAATGGCTTTGTTGTTAATCTGTGAAGTCACAGTTTTATTAGTAATATTAATTTGGCTTTTTGATCCTGAGGAAGGCGAAAAACCTCTTGAGAATGTAGATGATCTGCTTCACTAGAGGGGAAAATTCCTTCCTGACTCCTTAAAGGCAATCGGATTTGCTCCCAGGATGTACCATATTGAATGAAGGGAAACAGGGTGAGGGAAACAGAAAGGAATATGGTGCATAAACAGGAGCGCCATTAAGCTGCTAGGTGAATACTGCATTCCTCTTCATTCTATTGGTCCTCAAACAGCCTGCAGACCCGGCTTCTACAGTCTGAGGGATGGAGTGAAAAGGAATGCAGGATCTACAGAGTGGCTTAAAGGTGCACCGGTGTATAAAAACACATTTATGGAGAAAGAGAAGGCACCGCTGGGGGAAATGAGGTCAATGGAAATAGAAAACAATATGGCTGCATACACAGGAGCCCCACTAAGCTACTAGGTGAATACTGCATTCCTCTTCATTCTATTGGTCCCCACACAGGCTGCAGACCCGGCTTCTACAGTCTGAAGGATGGAGTGAAAAGGAATGCAGGATCTACAGAGTAGCTTAAAGGTGCACCAGTGTATAGAACCATATTTTGGGAGAAAGAGAAGACACCGCTTGGGGAAATGCAGTAAAATCAAGGGAAATAGAAAGCAACATGGGGGCATACAGAGGAGCGCCTTAAGCTGCTAGGTGAATACTGCATTCCGCTTCATTCCTCGAGACCCCACACAGGCTGTAGACCCGGCTTCTACAGTCTGAGGGATGGAGTGAAAAGGAATGCAGGATCTACCGAGTGGCTTAAAGGTGCACCGGTGTATAAAAACACATTTATGGAGAAAGAGAAGGCACTGCTGGGGGAAATAAGGTCAAGGGAAATAGAAAACAATATGGCTGCATACACAGGAGCCCCACTAAGCTACTAGGTGAATACTGCATTCCTCTTCATTCTATTGGTCCCCAAACAGCCTGCAGACCCGGCTTCTACAGTCTGAGGGATGGAGTGAAAAGGAATGCAGGATCTACAGAGTGGCTCAAAGGTGCACCAGTGTATAAAAGCACATTTATGGAGAAAGAGAAGGCATCGCTGGGGGAAATGAGGTCAAGGGAAATAGAAAACAATATGGCTGCATACACAGGAACCCCGTTAAGCTACTAGGTGCATACTGCATTCCTCTTCATTCTATTGGTCCCCAAACAGCCTGCAGACCCGGCTTCTACAGTCTGAGGGATTGAGTGAAAAGGAATGCAGGATCTACAGAGTAGCTTAAAGGTGCACCAGTGTATAGAACCATATTTTGGGAGAAAGAGAAGACACCTCTGGGGAAATGCAGTAAAATCAAGGGAAATAGAAAGCAACATGGGGGCATACAGAGGAGTGCCCTAAGCTGCTAGGTGAATACTGCATTCCGCTTCATTCCTTGAGACCCCAAACAGACTGCAGACCCGGCTTCTACAGTCTCAGGGATGGATTGAAAAGGAATGCAGGATCTACCGAGTGGCTTAAAGGTGCACTGGTGTATAAAAACACATTTATGGAGAAAGAGAAGGCACCACTGGGGGAAATGCAGTCAAGGGAAATAGAAAACAATATGGCTGCATTCACAGGAGCCCCACTAAGCTACTAGGTGAATACTGCATTCCTCTTCATTCTATTGGTCCCCAAACAGCCTGCAGACCCGGCTTCTACAGTCTGAGGGATGGAGTGAAAAGGAATGCAGCATGTACCAAGTGGCTTAAGGGTTTCCTGGTTATGATGCCATATTTTGGTATTAAGTGGAGGAACCTCTGATGGAATTGCAATTAGTAAAAGTGGGGCACTGCTAATGATATTGCAGTAAAGTAAAAGAGAGTCAGTGCTTGTTAGGGAAACAGAAAAGATATGGCGGCATACACGTAAGCACTGTGAGTCTACTTGGTAGTAGCTGCATTCCATTCCATTCGAGCCCGGCAGCTTACAGATCCCGGCTTCTGCAGGCAGATGGATGGAATGAAAAGGAATGCAGTATCTACTGAGTGGCATAAAGTTGCTTCTGTTTATGATGCCATATTTTGGTTAGTGGAGGAAGTACCACAGGAGGATCTGCAGTGGCAGGGGAGGCAGTGTAGGAGGAACTGTGATGGGTGGCAGGAGACACACTGCTGGTAGTATTGCAGTGTAATAAGGCCCTGGAAGGAAGGGCATATATCGCTGATGGAGTTGCAGCAGATGGAAGTTGAGGCATCACTGTTGTAATTATGGTGGATAGAATGAGATGCATTGTTACTGAAACTACAGTAGCATAAATGGAAGGCAATAGTGATAGAAACATAAGGTAGAGGAGAAGGCACTGGTGGAATTGGAGCATTCTTACTTGAAAACACAATCGAAGGAGCTGTCAGTTGGTGCCTTTTCTGAACGCAGCCTGTAAAAGCCACATAAAATAACATAAAAACTCAATGCACATTTTTCTCATCTTAACTAGTGGTAATACTGTGTTTACCCTATAACACTTATTGGCACATTAATCATAATTGTAGCACTGTTCTACTCCGTGCCCCTGCACCCCATACCACAAGGAATCCTAATACAGAATTAGTCATCTCAGGGATCAATATTCCCATAGAATCCACTTCTCCCTGCATATACCCAGTGTACCTTTTTCTCATAACCAGCATTGCTCTTATCAGTGCCCCTGCAACCATAATGCAAGGAATCCTAATGCTAGACATATCTTCTTCTGATTTGTGCTACTTGTCTTTCTACTCAGATCTTTTCTTACCCATCATCCCAGTAGGACTTAAAAAGCTGAATAGTCAAAGTCTTGAAAGGCTTCATTTATCTCGCTGGCCATTTCAAGAGGGGGTCCTTTGGGCCGCGTCAGATTCGCCGGCAGGTCGGTATACTCCTTTTCAAAATATCTCACATCCTCCGGTCCGTCCAGGCTTGGAATAAACGGAGCCATCACCTTCCTCTCAATCATGTCATCCCAGTCAATGTCCTGCAACGTAGACACCATAACAAATGGTCATTATTAGAGAAAAAGGGTCTTTACAGACAATTTTAGAAATTGTGGATAATATCCAAAGGTATAGCCCATCAGATCCTAGAGTTATTTGGACAATTGAAACAGGGGACTTACATGGAAGAACGGATGTTCTGCTACATCTGCAGCATCTCCCGGGGTAGAACCCAGTCTCTCCTTTGCATTCTTCTTCAACAGCTACAAGAACAGAAAATAGCAGTTACATGTACAGAAGCTTTGGGGAAACTCAAGAGAATTAGAAAGCGGTCACTGTAATAAACTTAAAGTGTAAAACTACTTACCTCTGATATAAAGCTTAATGCTCCAGAGTCGGTTGATGCGGGGTAGCATGGTTCGTCCTCCACAATTGAATCATATATGAATTCTCTGTCATATCCAATGAAGGGTCTCTGAAATTTATGGGAAGGTTTTTTCATACTGAGTGTTTTATGAGGTTAGATAAATAACAATAATATATATTTCTTTCTGTGTTACTTCCATCATAACTGGCCATTGGCGCTTTTTTCTTACCATCCCGAGGAGCATTTCATATACGATGACTCCAAGAGACCACCAGTCGACGTCTCGTGTATATTCCTCCACCATCACTATTTCCGGCGCCATATAAGCAGGACTCCCGACCATGGTGTTGGTGCGGTCTCCATATCCAATGCCTTAATCAAAAAGACAATTGTTTAGTCCAGAGTATGCCCTAAATGAATACCCTATGCTCAGAGTAAATATATAAGGCCCCTCTTACCTGTTTTGCCCAATCCAAAATCTGCAATTTTTATATATCCGTCTTCATCCATTAAGAGATTGTCCGGTTTTAAATCTCTGTTTTGAAATAAAAGGGAGATGTTATAATGACACATTAACATTGCTGTGATAAACCAAGCACAACAAATGCTTTCTTCCCTCAGCCATCCAAGTAGTGAAGTTCAACCTGTACCTGTCCTGCAACAGCTACAAACCCCATGTTGTAGTAACTACTAAAGGTATCTATCCCTTTATTAACTCTTACCTGTGTATCACATCCTTGGCGTGTATGGCTTCAAGACCGAGCGTTATACATGCAGCATAGAACCTGAAAAGATAAGGAAAATACATTTGGTCATTATATGCTGCATTCATGTATGAATCTTAATATTTAGTGTAGCCTAACACTCTCCAAGTTATATCATCCTCCCCAGTCTTCTAAAACTCCAGGATGTTATGTATAAAAGTAATTTATTCATACTTCGTTGTCGCTAGGTCGAAGTGGCCACTTTTCTTCAGGTGAGTTCTTAGGGTGCCTCCTGGTACATACTCCATGACGAAGAACAGCAGGAATTTAGTGTTGAATGTCGCATATATATCCACTATAAAGTTGTGTGGATTGACTAGTTGACCGATTTTCTTCTCTGCTAAAATCCTGAAAGATAAAAGAGAAACTTAGTTCAGCATAGTGCAAAATCCAATGCTAATGGTGAAAAGAAGTGAAGTGAAAAAGAAAAGTATATAAAAGATGTCCGAGAAAAAGTGCTAAATAAAAGGCCTATTAGATTTTTCGAATCATCCCCTATATACTCACTCTTGTATTTCTTCGGTGGAGTCTATGTTCTCCTTCTTCAGCACTTTCAAGGCACAGTAGATTTTTGCCGGTAGATACTCTACAAGAAGAACCTGGAATAAGAGAATGGGTTTAGTGTCATTGTTACCCTGTATGTGCAGCTAAATATCCAAGTCCTTATTAAAGACATAATCAATTACCTTTCCAAAACTTCCGCGGCCTAAAACATTAATCCGCCGAAAGTCTCTTGCTGCAAAACTGCTGAACTGTAGCACCCTGAAAGGAAATAAACAGGAATTGTGTTTTGTGTAACTTAAAAAAAAAAAAAAAAATATATATATATATATATATATATATATATAGATATATATTATGCCTGTATCAATTTCTAGTGTCTTACTGTGTACTTTCAGCCTCCTCTAATGGTGTTGCCTCTTCTTTGCAGCACTCTGGTTCTGGAATATTATCCTCAAGGTGAGGGCCCTGGGATGTTTCCTCCTCATTCTCTGCAACATCGCTATTGAGTTTAGTTAATTGAGGTAAAAGATCATTATAATGCAATTGTACAGTTAATAGTAGAAAGCAGGCTAAACTGCAGCCTCAAATATTAAATGCTATCTCACTTCTCCTCCTCTCTCTCAGGTTGTTGTAGCTCCGGGTTTACAGATTCTGCCTCCTCAGCTTCTTCAGCTGCCTGTAAATCACTATAAGTATAATACAGATTAATATTCATTCTAATGTATTTTTCCCTGAAAGGAAATAACACGAAATTGTTTTGTGCAAAAAAAAAAAAAAAATATATATATATATATATATATGTGTGTGTGTGTGTGTGTGTATAGATAGATAGATATATATCTATCTATATATCTATATATAGATAGATAGATAGATATATTATATATATAGATATATATATAGATAGATAGATATATATATTATATATATAGATAGATATATATATAGATATATATATATTATATATATAGATAGATAGATATATATATAGATATATATATATATAGATATATATATATATATATATATAGATATATATATATATATATAGATATATATATATATATATATATAGGCTAAACTGCAGCCTCACATCTTAAATGCTATCTTACTTTTCCTTTTCTCTCTCAGGCTGTTGTAGCTCCAGGTTGACAGATTCTGCCTCTTCAGCTTCTTCAGCTGCAGGTAATTCACTACAATAATTTTCTGATGGCACCTGTGGTTGTTCTACCTCTCGGACAGGTTCTTCAGCAGAATCATCCTGTTGATGCTGCATCAAATAAGGTACAAGTGTGCAATTAATGAATGTGACAATGAAAAGGACAATGCTTGTGTTAAACCCAAGAAATGAATGGAATCAGTGTAATGTACTCACTTTGGAGGAATCACTGGCGGGTTCTGAAATAACTTGAACCTCAGGCTCAGTGACCTCTGTTGGGAATGCTACACCAACGTCTCCGGCATTCTCAGTTGTCTCCTTTACTGCTTCTGAAAATAGAGCAAATTTGAGAGAAATAAGGATTTCATGTTATGATGGCACACGGGTTCCCTACATAATAGCAATAGGAAAGAGGTCAGAGACTGTTATATCTCACCTGGAGCATTCTCTTCTTCACTCCACTGCACTATCTCCTCATTCAGCTTGTCGAGAGAGGTGTAAAGATCTTTCACCTTTTTCTCGCTACTGTTCCGCAGCTCCTTCACTCGGGCTCTTGTCTTCCTGTCCTTGGTGACATGGAACAGCTTTTCTGCCCCTGCTGCTATCCGCATTTCTTTCTGGATGTTTATTAGCAGCTCCTGCTTCGTATCTAAAAGATACTTACCCATACTTACAGAGGGCCCCAAAAATTCAAAAGACTGACTGATGTCAACAGTCTATAGAGAATGGAAAAAAATTTGAAAAAATTATTAAGCTCTTGATATTCTCCCAAACTATAAAGAATATTGTACAGTGAGACATGATATTTGTGAAGAACATCAGAGAAATGGAAAAAAATAGTTATTGTAAGCTAAGGCATTTCTCTTTGCATTGACAGTTCCCCTTTATTTCGTCAGGTATAAAAGAACAGCTTTATGTTTCCATCTGCCTTACCTCAGTATGCCGGTGCCGACATGAGATGCCACACACTTTGGCGCCCATCTTGAAACTCCTGTACAAGAAAAGAAAGGTTGGTATAAGTCACTGCTTTAGTGGAGATAAAGAATACAAGTGCTGGTAAATCACAAACAGAAGACAAGCACCTCTCTGTAACTTCACAGCTACACACCTGAGCAGGTAGGGAAATGGAAGCAGATATGGGCAAAGTGCTAATATTATGATCATATCAAACTTCTTATCCCTATTGATTTAAACTCGACTAGTCAGAGCAACCAATCATTTCACAGCTGCCATTGTTGATGTTAGAAATGTATGTTTAAATGTTATGCATTACTGCAATTGGCAATGTGTGCCAGTGTGAGTCGGCCGGAACTAGGGGTGGGCAGAGTAGGTGGCTTCCTAGGGTGCCATCAGTGAGGGGCGCACTTCAAAAAGCATTTTTGTTTTTGTTTTTTTTGTTTTTCTTTTAGTTTGTTTTTTTTTTAAGTTATTATTTAATTATGTACTTTAATTATTTTTATAGTTTTCATGGCACTCTTGCCTGGTGGGAAACCTCCCGCCTCCTTCCGGCACTTCCACCCACCCTCTCCCTCTTGCCGGCAACTTAGTACTGCCTAGTGGCGCATCGCGTCTTGCGTCACACACGTACGCCCGTCAGTGACATCACTGGCGCCTACATTACAGAGAGTTGGTGGACAGGCACGTTGGTGTAGCTCAGTCAGGCTCATTGCTCGCAGCCTTGCACACTGTTTGCAGGCACTGAAGATTGGATTCTGTACTGTGAAGGTTCCTGCTGCTGGCACAGCCAGGTACAGACTTGGGGCCATTTTTTTTAATGTTGCTGCTGGGCCTGCACAGGTACATCGATACTTGAGGGGTGGGGGGGCCGCATGATCGAATTTATTTTTGGCTGCTGCTAGCACAGGTAAAGATTGGTTCCAGGGGCAGTATGATGGTTGCTGGTACAGGGGGCGAGGGGCAGTATGATGGCTGCTGGTACGGGGGCAATATGATGGTAAGCTACTGGCACAGGTACAGGGGGGGCAGTTTGGTTGGCTACTGGCACAGGTACAGTGGGGCGTTATGATGGATGGCTACTGGCATAGGTACAGGGGGGCAGTATGATGGCATATGATTGGCTACTGGCACAGGTACAGAGGGGCAGTATGATGGCATATGATTGGCTACTGGCACAGGTTCAGGGGGGCAGTATGGATGGCTGCTGGCACAGGGGTGCAGTATGATGGCATATGATGGATGGCTGCTGACACAGGGTGGCAGTATGATGGTTGGCTGCTGGCACAGGTACAGAGAGCAGTATGGATGGCTGCTGGCACAGGTACAGGGGGGCAGTATGGATGGCTACTGGCACAGGTACAGGGGGCAGTATGATGGCATATGAAGGATGGCTGCTTGCACAGGTACAGAGGGGCAGTATGATGGCATATGATGGATGGCTGCTGGCACAGGTACAGAGAGCAGTATGGATGGCTGCTGGCACAGGTACAGGGGGCAGTATGATGGCATATGAAGGATGGCTGCTGGCACAGGTACAGAGGGGCAGTATGATTGGCTACTGGCACAGGTACAGGGGGCAGTATGGATGGCTGCTGGCACAGGGGGGCAGTATGATGGCATATGATGGATGGCTGCTGACACAGGGGGGCAGTATGATGGTTGGCTGCTGGCACAGGTACAGAGAGCAGTATGGATGGCTGCTGGCACAGGTACAGGGGGCTGTATGATGGCATATGAAGGATGGCTGCTGGCACAGGTACAGAGGGGCAGTATGGATGGCTGCTGGCACAGGTACAGGGGGCAGTATGATGGCATATGAAGGATGGCTGCTGGCACAGGTGCAGGGGGCAGTATGGATGGCTGCTGGCACAGGTACAGGGGGCTGTATGATGACATATGAAGGATGGCTGCTGGCAGAGGTACAGGGGGGCAGTATGGATGGCTGCTGGCACAGATACAGGGGGTAGTATGATGGCATATGAAGGATGGCTGCTGGCACAGGTACATGGGGGCAGTATGGATGGCTGCTGGCACAGGGGGCTGTATGATGGCATATGATGGATGGCTGCTGGCACAGGTACAGGGGGCAGTATGATGGTTGGCTATTGGTAAAGGGGGCAATATGGATGGCTACTGGTACAGATAGAGGGGGGCAATATGATGGATGGCTACTGGCATAGGGGGGCAGTATGGATGGCTGCTGGCACAGGTACAGTGGGACAGTATGAAGGTTGGCTGCTGCCACAGGTACAGGGGGCAGTATGATGGCATATAATGGATGGCTACTTGCACAGGTACAGGGGGGCAGTATGATGGTTTGCTACTGGCACAGGTACAGAGAGCAGTATGGATGGCTGCTGGCACAGGTACAGGGGGGCAGTATGGATTGCTACTGGCACAGGTACAGGGGGCAGTATGATGGCATATGAAGGATGGCTGCTGGCACAGGTACAGGGGGCAGTATGGATGGCTGCTGGCACAGGTACAGGGGGGCTGTATGATGGCATATGATGGATGGCTGCAGGTACAGGGGGGCAGTATGATGGTTGGCTATTGGCACAGGTACGGGGGGCAGTATGGATGGCTATTGGCACAGATACAGGGGGGCAATATGATGGATGGCTACTAGCATAGGGGGGCAGTATGGATGGCTACTGGTACAGATAGAGGGGGGCAATATGATGGATGGCTACTGGCATAGGGGGGCAGTATGGATGGCTGCAGGCACAGGTACAGTGGGGCAGTATGAAGGTTGGCTACTGCCACAGGTACAGGGGACAGTATGGTGGCATATAATGGATGGCTACTTGCACAGGTACAGGGGGGCAGTATGATGGTTGGCTACTGGCACAGGTACAGAGAGCAGTATGGATGGCTGCTGACACAGGTACAGGGGGCAGTATGGTTGGCTACTGGCACAGGTACAGAGAGCAGTATGGATGGCTGCTGACACAGGTACAGGGGGCAGTATGGATTGCTACTGGCACAGGTACAGGGGGCAGTATGATGGCATATGAAGGATGGCTGCTGGCACAGGTACAGGGGGGCAGTATGGATGGCTGCTGACACAGGTACAGGGGGCTGTATGATGGCATATGATGGATGGCTGCAGGTACAGGGGGGCAGTATGGATGCTACTGGCACAGGGGGGGCAGTTTGGTTGGCTACTGGCACAGGTACAGTGGGGCGTTATGATGGATGGCTACTGGCACAGGTACAGGGGGGCAGTATGATGGCATATGATTGGCTACTGGCACAGGTACAGGGGACAGTATGGATGGCTGCTGGCACAGGGGGGCAGTATGATGGCATATGATGGATGGCTGCTGACACAGGGGGGCAGTATGATGGTTGGCTACTGGCACAGGTACAGAGAGCAGTATGGCTGGCTACTGGCACAGGTACAGGGGGCAGTATGATAGCATATGAAGGATGGCTGCTGGCACAGGTACAGGGGGCAGTAGGGATGGCTGCTGGCACAGGTACAGGGGGCTGTATGATGGCATATGATGGATGGCTGCAGGTACAGGGGGGCAGTATGATGGTTGGCTATTGGCACAGGTACAGGGGGCAGTATGTATGGGTATTGGCACAGATACAGGAGGGCAATATGATGGATGGCTACTGGCATAGGGGGGCTGTATGGATGGCTGCTGGCACAGGTACAGGGGGGCAGTATGAAGGTTGGCTACTGCCACAGGTACAGGGGGCAAGACGATGGCATATAATGGATGGCTACTTGCACAGGTACAGGGGGGCAGTATGATGGTTGGCTACTGGCACAGGTACAGAGAGCAGTATGATGGCATATGAAGGATGGCTGCAGGCACAGGTACAGGGGGCAGTATGGATTGCTACTGGCACAGGTATAGGGGGCTGTATGATGGCATATGATGGATGGCTACTGGCACAAGTACAGGGGGCAGTATGGATGGCTACTGGCACAGGTACAAGGGGCAGTATGGATGGCTACTGGCACAGATACAGGGGGGCAATATGATGGATGGCTACTGGCATAGTGGGTTAGTATGGATGGCTGCTGGCACAGGTACAGGGGGGGCAGTATGATGGCATATGATTGGCTACTGGCACAGGTACAGGGGGGCTGTATGGATGGCTGCTGGCACAGGGGGGCAGTAAGATGGAATATGATGGATGGCTGCAGACACAGGGGGGCAGTATGATGGTTGGCTACTGGCACAGGTACAGAGAGCAGTATGGATGGCTGCTGGCACAGGTACAGGGGGCAGTATGATGGCATATGAAGGATGGCTGCTGGCACAGGTACAGGGGGCAGTATGGATGGCTACTGGCACAGATACAGGGGGGCAATATGATGGATGGCTACTGGCATAGGGGGGCTGTATGGATGGCTGCTGGCACAGCTACAGGGGGGCAGTATGATGGCATATGATTGGCTACTGGCACAGGTACAGGGGGCAGTATGGATGGCTGCTGGCACAAGTACAGGGGGCTGTATGATGGCATATGATGGATGGCTGCAGGTACAGGGGGGCAGTAGGATGGTTGGCTATTGGCACAGGTACAGGGGGCAGTATGTATGGCTATTGGCACAGATACAGGAGGGCAATATGATGGATGGCTACTGGCATAGGGGGCTGTATGGATGGCTACTGGCACAGGTACAGGGGGGCAGTATGGATGGCTACTGGGCAATATGATTGATGGCTACTGGCATAGGGGGGCAGTATGGAGGTTTTAGCTCATTGCACTATTCTCATAGGAGTTGTGTTAAAAGCAAAATGTTGTGGCCATTCCAGTATTGGTATTGAGTGAACCCTTGATTTGCACTTTGTTTTATAGGATCAAATTATCCTATTGTTTTGTTTTACTGACATTTACCATATCACTGGTCTGTGACCTAGTCCAAAGGACAAATTATATATCAACCAAAAAAGTCCAGACAACTTGCTTGTTCATCAAGAAAAAACTTTTATCAAGCAAGTAAAAAGTACAAGGTTGATAAAGAAGCGGGAGTTTCGAAACGTTGTACTTATTACTTGCTTGATAAAAGTTTTTTCTTGATGAACAAGCAAGTTGTCTGGACTTTTTTGGTTGAGATATATATATATATATATATATATATATATATATATATATATATATATATATATATATATATATATATATATATATGAAAAGTTTCATTCATTAATGTGTTGTAAACTTTGTTGTTTTCTTTATTTAAATCTCCATGGTAAGGTGGAAAATGGTAATGCTAATTGAAGCTCTAGCCTAGGGTGGCAAACTACCTTGGCCTGGCCCTGGTATGAGTCCCTCATTTAATTGGGTTGGAATGATTAGCATCAACATTTTAACGGTGCACAAAATAAAAATTCTAATTATTCAAACACCAAACTGTAAGAGATTATTATTAGTGGTGTTAGTATTTCTTTCAGCCCATCTACTTTTCATCGTTCCAATTTTATTTTAAAACTGCTGTGTGGTTGTTAGGGTAATTAAGCCATAGTATCCAGACCACAGCTGCAATTGCAAGTCTGTGAATATATATACCCCTAGCATATCATTCCAGCAAGCCCCCTGCAGGTAAGTGCAAGGACACATCACTCTGGCACCTCACTCATCAGAACTTTCTTACAATATATGTGATTAAATATTTTGCTCACATAGTGTGAGTTGTGTCCCTTCCCATGGGATGCTGGGAATAGTCAATATGTAATCAAGATGAGATGAGTCCATTTTATAAACTTTCTGATTCCCATTTACCTCTCCATATTGTAAATCTCCACCTAGATAGCCATATAGTGTTAGCCAGGGTATGTGCTTATTTGCCACTCTGTTTTACCCCTGGAACTATAGCAGCATGACTGTTGCATTGTGGAAAGCCCAAGTCTCTAATAGAATAGCTGGAGCTAAAAGTATAATGAGCAATATTGAACTTCTACCGTCAAGAGTGATGCCTTACACATATTATAGTGGGGGAAATGATGTCAATAAGATGTAGTTTTATTTTGCTTATAATGTCATGATCAGGGCATCCCATCATCTTAATGTTCCCATAGAATCCTCTTCTCCCTGCATATACCCAATGTGCCTGCTTCCCATAACCAGCTCTGTTCCCTGCACCATAACATAAGACATAGCAAATGGAGTTAATAAAACAGACAGAAAGTAGTTTTTCTACTTGCATAATATTGGATTAGTGGGTTAAATTTTGGATAAGTGACTGTTACATCTGTTAAAGGTATGTTTACATATCAAGAAAGTATGAGTGATAATAGGAATCCTTTAATTAAAATTAAATTAAAATTAAAACTATTGTTTTACATCACATTAGGACTGTGGAACACGGGGGCATTTGTGCCCTAACAAAACCGTGGATTTGTGGGCAATCCGGCCTAAACACTAGAAGTACAGAAGCAGAAGGCAGTTTCCAGAGATAATGGCGGATCCCCTCGTGTTTTGCATACAAAATTCTACAGGTTAGTATTAGGTTAGTTAGACATTTTTGGGAAATATTAGAAAATATTTGAATCAGTTATTGCACACTAATTGCGAGTGGCGGTGAGTCAAATGCAGAGACATAAAATGTCTAATAATAAAGGTCGCCTTAAGGACCAAGGATTATGTTAAATAATGTGCATCAAGTGCAAATGAGATAAAATGCTTCTGTGCAATAAATATTTCAGAAATGTTACCATAATAATTAAGTAAAACGACATCATTAAACAATGACAGATTTTCAGTAAGTAAAAAAGAACCCTTTTTAAATATTCTCTTTTTAATGGAGCTATACAACCCAAAAATTGGGGATTAAGGCACTCGTTTGTTTCTAACAATAGTATTTGCCCCCCCCCCAATGGAAACTTACTTAAGGCAAGATTTGGGTACAAAGTGGTGCTATCATTTTCACGTTGTGTTCTTGTTACTGGTGTCATTATTTATTTTCAGCCCATCTACTATTCATCTCCCAATGTTATTTCCAAACTGCTGTGTGGTTGTTAGGGTAATTAAGCCCTAGCAACCAAACAATAGCTATCACTCCAAGTCTGGGAGTGACCATTGAAAATATCAAGAAGTTAGTCAAATTTTAAACTCTTTTGAATTTCCATGTCCCTTTCTGTTTTAATCAGTGATGGATCAAATTTATTCGCAAGGCGCAAATTCCCGCGATTCGTGAAACGGCAGCAAAAATTTGCTGGCGTAAAAAAAATGGCGCAGTTTAGCCCCAAATTCGCCCATCACTAGTTTTAATCCTTCCCCCTAGATGGCCAGTTAGATTACCAGTCTGACCTGCAGAAAACTACCCTGGGTAGGTGCGCTTCACTTTTTGAAGAAGACGAGCACAGGCCTGGGAAAGAGATGTGGGACCTTACAAATTGCCCCCCTCCCTCATAATTTAGGGCAGGTTTGCTGTAAAAGAAATCATAAACTTTATCAATTGGATTTGCAAGAATACCTCTTAAAACAAGCTCTTCTGATATCCGATGATGTTTAAAAAAAAAAAAAAAAAAAAGCCTGAGATGTTCTGGCTTTTGGTAGAGGGGCCGGCACAAGGCCGGGGTACCCCAGAGGGTCTCCCTCTTTAATTACTGGCTCTCCTTATATGTGTTCAGAAAAGAATCTTAAAATCTGAACTAAGGAGAAGCCAGGAAAAAACAACGCAGTATCGCTGGTAATTTGCTAAAAAAGCAATCCGTCCACTGTAGCAATCTGTATAGGGAAGAGAATAAATTGACAAATTAGTTTCAAGGATAATGCATTTAACACTTAATATTTCCCATAAAGTACAGAGGAAAGCAGAGATCTGCCCATTTTACCCTATACAGACACTTAATGCAATACAGTACCTCACAGCAGCCAATCAGAAATGAGCATTGGTATAGTGAGAATTAATGTATTGTACATAAGATCACTGCCCAGGTGCAGATTGTCCAGTTTTCATCTTTGCCTACCCCCTTTGCCTATTATTGTAATCAATGCTTTCCCTACCATGTACCCTGTTGCCCCCCCCCTCCACAGCCAGGACATTTGAAGGGAAAGGACATGAAAGCAATAAACATTGCTATGTATTCCATTAAATTCATGTTAACTTATATCAGAACAGATCAGAAACCTGGGGCAGAACTCTAAGCACAAATAAAGTATTTATAGTGAGGCACAGGGGTCCCCATATGTTATCTGGACTCCAAGTGGGAAAAAGTTAATATTTCCTGTCAGCCCCTGTATAACTGCCAAATCCTGGGTCTGTGTCTCCCAACCAGCACTAAGATTAAAGGCACCTCCAAAACCCATTTTAGGGGATAATTCTCTAAAATCAGTAAGAGGATCAACATCAGCTTGTCTGGGTGGGCATCAACCAACTATTTCCCCCCTTTTTTTAATAAAATAAGTGTTACTTGTCAAAAAATCTCTTACATTTACTAGTCCAACCAACCAACGGACCAAACCAACAGTCAAATCCCTGGGGTAAAGTCACCTCCCATCTTTGCACTAAGATTAAAGCCATTTTCAAATTCCATTTTAGGGGGAAATTCTCTAAAATCTCTAAAATAGTAAGAGGATCAACATCCGCTTGTCTGTCCCCCCAACTACCCCCCCTTTTTTTACTAAAATAAGGGTTATTGGTCAAAAAAATCTCTCATATTTACCACTACAACCAACCAACGGACCAAACCAACTGTCAAATCACATGGGGTAATGTCACTTATCATCACTGCTCTTAAACCATGAGACTTATAAATAAATGTTATTGTGTAAAAGGAAGAAGCATTGCTATTTATTCCATTAAATTCAGTTACATGTTAAGGCTGGTACATAAGAGCAGGGCAGATACCCAAGGGGCTGAGTTGCAAAACCCTAAGGAGCTTGTCAATACTGGGCATAAAAATAAGTATTTTATCATGAGGCACAGGGGTCCCCAAATGCTACCTTCTTATGGAGTTACTTTAGAATACATGTAAATTTGCTGTCAGTCCTGTATATCTGCCAAATCCTGAGTCTGTGTCTCTCAACCAGCACTAAGATTAAAGGCGTTTCCAAAGCCCATTTTAGGGGATAATTCTCTAAAATCAGTAAGAGGAACAACATCAGCTTGTCTGGGTGGGCATCAACCAACTAGTTCCCCCCTTTTTTTAATAAAATACCGTAAATGTTACTTGTCAAAAAATCTCTTACATTTACTAGTCCAACCAACCAACGGACCAAACCAACTGTCAAATCCCTGGGGTAAAGTCACCTCTCATCTCTGCACTAAGATTAAAGGCATCTCCAAATCCTATTTTAGGGGAAAATTCTCTAAAATCAGTAAGAGGATCAACATCCGCTTGTCTGTGCCCCAACTATCTCCCCCCCCTATTATTTTACTAAAATAAGGGTATTGGTCAGAAAATCTCTCACATTTACCACTCCACCCAACCAACGGACCAAACCAACTGTCAAATCACATGGGGTAATGTCACTTATCATCTCTGCTCTTAAACCATGAGACTTATAAATAAATGTTATTGTGTAAAAGGAAGAAGCCCCCAAATGCTACCTTCTTATGGAGTTACTGTAGAAAACATGTACATTTGCTGTCAGTCCTGTATAGCTGCCAAATCCTGAGTCTGTGTCTCCCAACCAGCACTAAGATTAAAGGCGTCTCCAAAGCCCATTTTAGGGGAAAATGTTCTAAATTCACTAAAATCAGTAAGAGGATCAATATCTCGTTAGTCTGGGGATGTCACCCAACAATTTCCCCTATTTTTTCATTAAAATAAGCATTATTTGACAAAGAATCTCTCCCAGAGAGAATATACACTTACCACTCACCACGATGGCAACCAACGGACTGAACCAACTGCCACAGCAGTAGGAGGGAAGTCAACGCTGTTCCCTGCTCTTAAAGGGGAAGTGTACCCAGTAAGTAGGTTTCATAAGATTAATGTTAATATGGCATTTATTTCTGCTTAGATGTGCAGTACATACATAGTTTATTAAGTACACAGAGAATTGCTTTGTATGTGTGGCCTATTGAGTCAGTATAATTCCTGTGCTGCCATATGTTTTTGATCCATGAATTCTTCAGCCATGGATTCAATCACTGCTGCTGCTCCAGTTGCTGCTACATTATCATTTTGGTACTTTGCCGGTTTACAAACGGGCGCTGCTGTAACTTCGCCTGCAAAGGAGATAGACTCTAGCGCTACTTTGCAGTCTTACACCAGGCTCTGGCGAAAGAGCATTACTTTGCAAATTCACTAAGATGCGCATTTTACTGAACGTTACCTGTTCTGACAGACTTGCCTTCGCCAGCTCAGACCAGGTGAAGTGCAATGGAATGTATAGGGCTTCTTTAATTTTTCTTCGTCTTTTAGTTTTTTCAGGGTGATAGGCTGCAAAAAATGTTAAAAATAGTTTTTGGGTACCCGGGCTCCCCCATACATTTCCTAACATATGGCACATATACACTGGGCACATGTGTAGGGCAATATAACAACTCTATTTAACTCTATTAAGGTTTCCCTGGGCTTTTGTAGTGTAATTTGCACCATAGTATTTATAACTAAAGAGACTAGAAGAATAAAGGTTGAGTGAGGAGAATAAGTTTAGGGAGCTGATCTGGGCCGGCGTGGCCCAAAAGAGGTCGGGCCTACCGGCCCAGTTCGACGCTGCTGTGGTTTATTCCGTCAAATAATGGTGCAGCTTTTTTTAGCACTATAAGCCACGTGGGCTAGTTCCCATTTGCATACCTGCACTGGTTGTGTTTTTGGTTACATATTGGTTTTCTAAATGACCACATAGAATCTTTGCCGATTAACAATCAGCTGTCCAGCATGTGGATTTTAAAATGAGATTGTGTTAAAGAGAGATGTGGTAGCAACTGTAAATGAACAAGTACAATGTATGGCCAAAAGAATGTGGCACCTGCCTTTCTAAGGATATTATGAAGTTGCTCCTCACTTTGCTGCTAAAATAGCCTTTACCCTCTACTTTTCTGGAAAAGCTTTCCCCTAGATGCTGGAACATGTTGGCAGGATTTGCTTGCATTCATGTGTAAGAGGTTGGGCAGTGATATTGATCAAGCCTGGCTCACATTGACATCCAATCTATTCTACAGGTGTTCTTTAGGGTTGAGATCAGGGTTCTGTGCAGACCAGTGAAGTTTTATCAAGCCCATTCCTACCCACCAATTCTGCTTGGACTTTACTTTGTGTGCAGGGTTATTATCCTGCTGAAGCAGTATCACTTAAAGTTTCAAAGATGACTTATGTCTCTGTTTAAAGGCATGGCATGTATTTGATCCTCAAGGTTTAACAACTAGCAGTGCATATGATGTATGACTCTAAAGGAGAAGGAAAAGCTAAAATTAAGTAAGCTTTATCAGAAAGGTCTATATAAATACACCAGTAAAGCCTCAAAGTAATGCTGCTCTGAGTTCTCTGTCAAAAGAAACACAGCATTTCTTTCCTTCTATTGTGTACACATGGGCTTCTGTATCAGACTTCCTGTTTTTAGCTTAAACTTCCAGGGCTTGAGCATGCTCAGTTTGCTCCTCTCCCACTCCCTCCTTCCCACCCTGCTGTAAAAGGAGCCCAGAACTATGAGTGAACAGGGAGAGACTCAGTCAGGAAGTGATGTCACAACAAGCTAATATGGCAGCTGCTATCCTAAACAAACAGAGCGAGCTTCTAGAGCTGTTTTCTCTGGTTTGGTAAAACATTCTGCAGAATAAATTATGGTAAAGCATTCTACAGAATAAATATAACGTTCTATGAACTTACTTGTATAGTACTTGTACCGTAATTGCCTGTATCAAGCATTCAGTAAAGCAGTATTTTATAAAGTAGCTCCCACAGTCACACACACTCTAATTTTATATTATATGCCCAACACTGAAATGGAGATATGTAATAAAATGGGCAAAATGTGCTATTGGTCTAATCTCCTATAGCAACCAATCAGCAGGAAGCATTTACTGATCATCAGTTTAGAGCTAAACACCTTATTGGTAGATATTAGTTACTGCACCGGTGCAAACGTAATGCTTTTTAGTCTCAGCTCTCAGTCTCAGAGTAATATGGGGGCTTGAAATGTCTTCTATGGAGCACTGCAGTGTAAATAAAGATTTATCATAGTTCAGTTAACCCTTTACACACCAATGATGAGTGGCAGCAGTTCTTAAAGGAGAATTCAACCATTTAGCCAAAAAAAAACAGACCGACCTCCCTCCTCCCACGGAGAAATGTCCCTAACTGTAAACGTACCCCTGGGTGTCGATTCAGGCATCGAACTTCACCGCAGCCATCTTCCAGGTCTTTGTGACTTCTTCTGGCGCTTCGGCATTTTCCGCCCATTTTGGTGCATCTGCAATTGTCGCAAACCGTTGCTCCAACTGCGCATGTGCCTCTTCACCCGGTCTCCCACTCAGCTTGCTGAAGAACCGGAAGATGACTGCAGTAAAGTCTGATGCCTGAATCTGCCCCGAGGGGTAAGTATAAAGTTAGGTGCATTTCCCGGGGGGGGGGGTCAGCTAGCCTAGGAGGGAGGGGGCTCTACGTGGGGTGGGGGGTAGGGTTTTTTTGGCTAAATGGTTGAATTGTCCTTTAAAGGGGGCATGTCGATCAAATATTGCTTATAAAGGGGTTGTTCACCTTTAAATTAACTTTTAGTATGCTGTAGAGAGTGTTATTCTGAGACACTTTAGAAAGGGCATGCAGAGCACAAAACATGTTGTGTAATATGTAGTCTTGGAATAGGGCTTGATCACAGCAGACCTGCTTCTGAGTGCTCTCCTCAAACTATTTTATTACATATTCTGAGACAATTTGCAATTGTTTTTCAATTGGTGGTTTTTGAGTTATTTCCACATCAGGTTTATATTTTCAGCAGTCTGGTTCCTAGGGTCCAAATTACCCTAGCAACCATGCATTGATGCTAATAATAATAATAATTATTATTATTAACATGTATTTATAGAGTGCCAACATATTGTGCAGCACTGTATAGACTTGAATAGGAAAGGGTCTGAATAGAAAGATGCATTATAAAAAGCAGCAATAACAATAAATGTGTAGCCTTACAGAGCATTTGTTTTTTAGATGGGTCAGTGACCCTTAATTGAAAGCTGGGAAGAGTCAGAAGAAGGCAAATAATTACAAAAAAACTATTAAAGATAGATACGTTGCTTAGAGTTGGCCATTCTATAACATATTAAAAGTTAACTTTAAGGTGAAGCACCCGTTTAATGTAAAATTGCTTGATAAGTTGATATATAAAGTGCCGCTGGGTGAAGCAAGTGTTTGGTGTTCTCTCTGGCTGTCGCCCAGCATGAACAGCAGAGGGCGCTCAGGTTACACAGTAATTTTATAGATTAATATATCAGCAGTGTAAGAACAGCTGATACTTTATCGTGACATGAAAAGTGCTTATAAACACTCTAAAAACAATATAGTATTAAGTTCAAGTTTAGCTTGTATGACCCCTTTAAATAGTGGCTATTTATTTATAGTCAAACAGTGCAATTTCCATTGTCCTGTCAGTATAACAAAACTTCATAAAGGAATAACCTCTACCCTTAAACACCTATGTGGGTAATGTCTCTCTCTAATTCTAGTCTGGCAACACATATACTTTATATCAACGTTGCCCAACCCGTAGCCCTTCTTTTCAGGCTCAATCTGTAGATTCTGGCAAATCCCAGAAGGGCTGCTGGAAGATGCCACAGACATACCTCTCAACATTTTGTAAATAAAAGGAGGGACAAAAACATTTGCTGCGCGTAGTGCGCTGACATTTTTGGCCATGCCTATTTTTGGCAGGTTATGAAAGTTTGAGCACATTTCTGTGTTTTTTATATGTTTTGCTTATGAAGGTTAATTGCCCTTTAAGCTTCAAATCACTTAATACAATTGTTTCTTTGCTTATCTTAAATTGTAACAAAAGTATCTAAGTGCACCTGCCACTTATTCTGGGCACTCTGCCCAAAAGCAATTAAGTTGTGTCTTTTTCTGGCTGTTCACTGCAGGAGATCAAAGCGAAAGTCTGGACATTTAAGTAACAACAATCCGGGACTGTGGGCTGAGCTGTCAAAATCTGAACTGTCCTGCGAAAAACGGAACATTTGGGAGGTATGTTTAGACAGTTACTATTTATTGAGCTGGTGGGGGGCTGTTTGGGCCTTTGTGTATTTGAAATGCCAAGACCTCTATTGAATCATAGTCCAGGCCCGAAATATAGCCCCCAGCATTCACCAACATCCTGTTATTATTAGTGCATGCTGGGAGTTGAAGTTTAACAGCATAAAAGCTATAGCAAATGTAATTCTATATTATATCAATCATTTCCTCATATACAATCTGTTTTATCCCAGGTCTTACCACTGGTAACATCCTGATCCTGCCTGTGCTACATACTGTCATCGGTCTTCCTTGTTCCCAATACACAGAAGGTCAGTATCTCTTTTATCCCATACTTTGTTTGTCACGGCCAATCAGTACAGCTGCAAATACATGGCAATAGCTTTGCAATTATGCCCTGTGTCTAAATGAGCTGGCGTGACACCGAAAATTCTCTGCTTTGTATCTGTGAACGGATGTTTGCAGGGAAAATGCACATTTTTAATGCTGACTGAGCTGAACCAATTTTCCATGTCTGCCTTTCACTCCGGGCTGCAGATAAATAAGTAAAGAAGAAGGCGATGGTTCTAAGTAGAAAAACCGCTATGTATATTGCCGCACATAAAAGTACCCATCAAAACTTATTTTGTTCACATTTTGTGTTTTTTTATCAACATTTTAAATAAGATTTATGTATAAGTCTGTACTTCTATTTATATTGCACCTCCAGTGGGGCGGTATTGTGCCTTTTATCAGCTGTCAAAAACTGCCTTTGAAATCTTAACAAGCATGTCTGCTTCCTCTGGGTGGCAGTAAAACACTTCAAATCCTTTCCAATCCATTGCACTATGTTTGCCCAACCAAAAGAAAACACATTTGTTATATTATTTATTTACCCGTTAAAAAGCTTTAAATAATGGAGTGTAGTAGTTCGTCCATACTTGTGGCACACCATAATAAAAACGCAATGTTTGAGCTGACTTATTGTAGGAATCTCTTCTGCCTGCCATCTTGTATTATAATAACTTAATTAAACCCGTAATGGCTGTAGCTGGCTATCCCGATCCTCATAAAAGAAATCCTGGCTCTTGCAATTACAATCTGTGTGTTTTACAATGTCCTCAGAAATGTTAATGTACAATGCTTAACACCCACTGCTGGGAGTTACAGTTCAACAGCATTTCCAGGAGAATTTTAGATTTGCATTTCCTTAGAGCCAGCTGCTTCTCTCAGTGCGTTCTAATTTTAATATATAGTTATGTATAAGCCCTTATGTGTATTATAAATATATTCAGTGCCCAACGTCAGGGCATGAAGAGGCATGTTCGTAGGGCGTGAAAGTAGAGGAACATTTCCTCCACCTTAAAAAAATGGGATTTATCTCTTTTCTCGCCTTAAAAAAATGGGATTTATCTCTTTTCTCACTCCCAAACTGGGATGGGGGAGTTTGGGTGGTGCAAATGGGTAAGTGAGAGGAGGGTGGTGATCAGAAGCAGCTACAAGAGTTACTTGCTTTGGGCAGCATGATAGGGCACATGCACCATACTATATAACCTGTGTAAAATTTCTCAGAGGGCCTTTCCTAACACTGTGGCAATGAACATCATGTTTCCCTTAGATTTCTTGTTGTTATCTCTCTAAGGAACCACAGAACTGAGCAGGAAAGCTTCAAGAGATGCTTCCTGCTTCTCTAATATACAGATATGGGATCTGTTATCTGAAAAAATGTTATCCAGAAAGCTCTGATTTACTGGAAGATCATCTCCCATGGACTCCATATTCAAAATATTTAAAAAAAATACTTCTTTATCTGTAATAATAATAAGGGATGCACCAAATCCTCCACTTTGGATTCGGCCGAGCCCCCGTATCCTTTTCGAAAGATTAGGCCAAATACTGAACCGAATCCTAATTTGCATATTCAAATTGGGGGGGAGGGGGAAAACATTTTTTACTTCCTTGTTTTGTGACAAAAAGTTACACAATCTCCCTCCTCACCCCTAGACTTGAATTCGGTTCAGCCAGGCAGAAGGGTTCGGCCGGGCAGAAGGGTTCGGCCGGGCAGAAGGATTCGGCCGAAACCGAATCCTGCTGAAAAAAGACAAATCCTGAACCAAATCCTGCATTCTGTGCATTGTACATGATCCCAATATTATATAATAGGATAATTATTCCTTATTGAAGGGAAAATTATTCAATTGGGTTTATTTAACGTTTAACTGATTTTTAGTTGACTTAAAGTATGGAGATCCAAATTATAGAAAGACCCATATCCAGAAAAGCCCAGGTCCTGAGCATTCTGGATATCAGGTTCCATACCTGTATCTTTATACTGTTCTCTGAGGAAGCCGATTGGTCGGTGAAACGCATCAGGTGGACGTGACGTCACAGGCAGGCTACGGGGAGAACACCACGAGGGAGAGAGACGCCGGCACAACCTCCTCCTTTGCATTACAGCTGGTGATACCACCGAAAGACTTGCCTGTATGTGACAAAACCTTACAAACAAATGTGAGTGAAATTTTAAATGTTCTTAAAAATTGTTTTTAATAAAACGTTATTGCACTATGCAATTTTTGTATTCCTACCTGGGAGCCTAACGGTGGCTGGTGGAGGAGAATATGGGGAATTTAACTACATGCAATAGAACTGCCACTATCTTGTAAGTAGGCAATTTTACTAATACTTGGTGAAGGATCCAGAGAAAACCAATTTCGTTTGCACACACTTTGGGACGGAAAGAAAAGGTCTCTTTAAAGGGAAATCCACATCATCAAAACATTTCTTGTTTTTTATTTTTAACTTCTACTTTTCCAGCACAGGGTGCTTTAACAACAGTTGAAAATACTACACCATATTTTGTTCCTGCTTTTTTGCTTTCTCCATTTGCTTTAGGCGCTGTTCTACAAGAAAACATAGTTTCTGGAATATTTTTCTTCTTTTTTTGACATGTTTTGTACAGTTGAGAGACTGAAAGAGAACGGCAGGAGGGAGTTAATCTAAAGGGCTAACTATTTCTTTATTGTTGTATATTGGTCTTGCCTGACCATTGCTCTCAACGAACAGCAGGGGGTGCTCATGTTACACCTCCATGATATTAGCAGGGTCTTTTCAATACTGAGTCATGTGCATGAGACAAAAAAAATTAGATGAAAAAAAAAAAGAAATCATTTAAATCCTTTTGCTGTTGACTCAAATGGGATCATGCCAGGTCAGAGCTTAAAAGCAGAAAAGAGTAAAAATAAAACTTTTTTTCAACTAATATTAAATAAGGTCAGTTTTGGTTTGAGGAAAAACCACAATTTTTAATTAAACACTTTACCTTTTTTCGACTTTTAACTACGGGGGCCCCTTAATAACACTAATAAGATAAGTACAGATTACACTGCTTGTTACTGTAGCCTTAAGAACAACCAAATGCTAAAGGGTTAATGATATAGTAAATTCAAGCAGCTTGGCTTTTGTGATGCAAAGGTGTAAAGGGTTAAATACCTTAATGCATTACTGCTGTAAACAGCCATTCCGTCTACACATGGGCCGCAGTATGAAGGCTTTTCTTAAGCAGCCCTGTGAAGTCACTGAATATCGGGTTTCCAGCAGTAAAAGATATAGCTGGGATGACGGATGGCCGGGTTAATAGGAGATGAAGTAAGGTTTATTGTGAGAAAATGAATCCCAGCGAACATTGCTCCATCAAGCCATTATCTGTTCAGCATGGAAGTCTAAGGAAATGAAGGTCTGAGCCTTGTGCTGTGGCCATTAGATTAGGGCTGGAGAAATCCCAGTAGCCTAACAGCTGCCATTTCTCTACTGGCTCCTATTGTATATTATGGGCAACACAACCTAATCTGTTACTGGTACTTACCTGGGCAAAATAGTATGAAAAGTTACAAAACTTGCTCTTTTAGGGGTGGGTGGGGGGGTGTGCTACCGTGGTCGCCAAATGAGCTAATCTTTAACTAATATGCCCACCTTTAGGTGGGACATATTGGCCTGATTGAGGGTTTGGCCTGTGGACCAACAATCAGATTATTAGTTGATTGAGAACAGCATCAACTTGCAGATGGGGGACCTCAATCAACTGGAAAATGAAACCTGCCCAATTGGCATGTGGTCAATTTTTGGCTATATATCGGTTGGGTGGGACCATCAGAAGGCCCTATACAGCAGGGGTCCCCAACTGCCAGGCCGCGGCGCACTGAACTGGGCCGCGGAGCCGAGTCGGCATTTGACCACCACTCCGGTTCTTGCAAAAAATTCTGGCTTTACAATGGTCTATGGGGCAAAAAAGGTTGGGGGACCGCTGCTATACAGTGGTGAATTTTGCCCAATATTTCATTCTGCTGTGAGTAGTGTTTATTTTCAGTTAATAACAGTGATTCAAAAAGAACCCCTCTGGCTATTCCACATCTACATTGTACCTGGAGGGAATATCTGAGACATTGCTTTCTGGTCATGGCATCTCCTGAAACACTAAAATATATAAGAAATGTGAAAAAGAATGATAGCAGCACAAAGGTGAGAGCTACGGAATCTGCCCGCTGGGTGCCGTGCTGTGACTTTAACTTTGAGGATGCAACGAAACACTGCAGGACTGGTAGGGGTGGAACTGGGGCTAATGGGAGCACCTGGTTCCGTGCCCATCATCTCCAGACTGTGGCTCCAGATGGGCTCTTGTCACTTTGTTACTTGAGACTTGTCCTTCCTGGACTAAGACAGATGGATGTGACAGTGATATATCACGCGGCCCCGGCTCTTTTTGTCCATCCTTTCTGCTGCTTCTTGTTTGACATCTTCCTTGGGAAATAGTTATGGATTTTCTCTTCTCTCATTTTGTAATGTTTTAGGGTTGGGATGCATTTGGCGTCTGGGAGCAGACCCTCCATAACCTTCAGGTCACTCTAATGGCCTTCTAGAATTAGTCCTCTAGCATTATCTGAAGTAACCCTAAAGTGTGTTAGCAAAGTCTGTTTTATGCACACAAAATGGATAACACAAAGGGGCTTGAGAATCACAGATTGTAGTGCCAGGCACACGCCATGCATTTTATTCATTTTCCCTTTGCAGCAGTAAAGCAATAGGGTCTCTCACATAGAGAAGCATCAGCATTTCTGCTTCTTTGTGATATTCCCTAGTTTGCTATATGTTTTCTTCTGCCATACATTATTTCTTTGTCCAGGTTTATCACACACGTGTATCCATTTTACTCACGGAATTCATGCAATGCCAATGAATAAGAATACCTACAATGCCCAGGGGAAGGCTAATGTGCTCATTTAAAATAAACAATGGCCAGAGAATCAGAGATTTGCCAAAGCAACATTGGCAATGCCAAGGAATACAAAATGGCCAGTGCAAAGTATGAATGCTCACAATACTCTGGAGGAAGCTCAACAATATGCTAAGGTTCCACAGGGTGGCAAACTGGCAGTGTACAGGCAGCAGGGAGCTTGTGGGCCAAGATTACGCTTGCCCAATACATTGTTCTTGGCTGGCATGCCAGAGGCACATTGTCCATAATGCTTGCCAGAAGAAGGATGCTGGGCTTAGAGGTAGATGCAAATTACATACTAATATGGGTAGGATTATGGTTTCCCCTAGGCTGCTCAGTTATTTACTGATCAGTAACATTCAACCAGACAGTGAACTAACATGGATCTGACTCAGTAGCTCCTTATTATTATAACTGCAGGGTTCATGCAAAGCCTTAACAGGATAAAATAATTCCTATTCCATCTATAAAGTATACGTCACCAAGGCATTCTACGGCTGTGTAAAGGGACAAAGCACAGATCATGGAACTTCAAATTGATTCTAATATCATTTTACCTTAAAATATGGGATGAATTACTTCTTAGCAAGAAGAAAACCGGCACTCAGAGCTCAATGCATGTGGGCAAAGCCCTGCGTGTTTATTGCAACGTAACGTTTCGGGGGCGTGCCCCTTCGTCAGACAGATGTTGCAATAAAAACGCAGGGCTTTGCCCGCATGCATTGAGCTCTGAGTGCCCGTTTTCTTCTTGCTAACGTGTTTCATTAAGGGTTGCCGATCCCTTTCAACTGTGCACCGGGCCAGCTTGTACTGGAGAGGTCAGGGAGTGCTGGTCGGTTTTGGAA
Organism: Xenopus petersii; assembly: GCA_038501925.1. Taxonomy (NCBI): domain Eukaryota; kingdom Metazoa; phylum Chordata; class Amphibia; order Anura; family Pipidae; genus Xenopus; species Xenopus petersii. The sequence continues at coordinate 110,451,409 of CM076686.1, forward strand.
CTTGGATGAATTACTTCTTACAATACACAAAAGACCTCTAGTCTATATTATTATTATTGTTGTTGTTATTAACACAAATATATAGCACGGACACTGTACAATGAATGGTATATACACTATACATACAGATTTACATACAAAACAACCAATATCCGGTATAAGAGGTAAAGAAACCATGTGACACAAATGGCATCTCTGTTTATAGGAAAATATTTAGTAGGTAATGCATGGCTTTTGTGTATTGTGAAGTATATGAGAAGTCACCCAGGAGTAAGTGACCAATTAAAGTTGAGGTTGTATGCAAAGTGCAATCAATAGATATCCTTATATTTAATCATAGCAGACTACATTTTGTTTAAAACTTGTGATTTTCCAGTGTGGGAATGTGCTACATGAAAGTACAAGAGGAATAGCGTATGGAGGTTTTGAAGTATGGAGAACATGGTGGGACTCAAGTCATCAGTGGTGTGCATTTGTCTTGAAGTATGGGGAACATTATGGGACTCTAGTCAATGAGTGCATTGGTCTAAAAGTTTAGGGAACATGGTGGGACTCTAGTCAATGAGTGCATTGGTTAAGAAGTACAGGCAACATGATGGGACTCTAGCCAGTCAGTGGTTGCATTTGTTTAGAAGTATGGGGAACACAGTGAGACTTTAGTCAATCAGTGGTTTTCATTTGTTTAGAAGTATGAGGAATGTGGCTGGACTCTAGTCAGTCAGTGGTGTGCGTTTGTCTAGAACAGGGGTAGGCAACCTGAGGCTCCGGAGCCTCATGCGGCTCTTCATCCTACTTGCTGCGGCTCAGGTCGGCTATACAGCCCTCGCACCTGCTGGCGGCTGCTTGATTGTGTGACCGGGGTAAGCTAACGGTTAGCTAACTGCAGTCGCACACTCAGGAAGCCGCCACCAGGTGAGAGGGCTGTATAGACATCCCAGGAGTGACAGGCAAGACCGAGCCGCAGAAAGATGATTCATCATGGTCCTTACCACGGTCACAAACTCAAGACAAGAGAAGGAAGATCAGCATTGAACTTCAGAAACAGAATTTACATTAAACAGAAGAGAACACTAGCATTTAATAGGGCTATTTAGTGTTTAATTTATTTCAAAGTAGGCCTACACATACACACTGCACTTCTGTTTGTTGTATTCTGTTGTTGTAACAGTTAAAATTGAAAAAAGGTTAAAACTTTTAAAAGTCTGTTTTAAAAATCTGTTTTACTGTATGTTTTGCGGCTCTAGACTATTTTTCTTTAGTGGAAGAGGGGGCAAAATGGCTCTTTTGATAGTAAAGGTTGCTGAATCCTGGTCTAGAAGTATGTGGAACACGGTGAGATTCTTGTCAATCAGTGGTGTGCATTTGTTTAGAAGTATTGGGAACATGGTGGTATACTAGTCAATGAGTGTATTGGTTAAGATGCAGAGGGAACATGGTGGGACGCTAGTCAATTGGTGGTTTGTGTTGGTTTTGAAGTATGGGAGACATGGTGGGACTTAAGTCAATCAGTGGTATTGGGACCATGGTGGGACTGTTCTCAATCACTGATGTTAATGACATTACTAGCCAGTGCCCGGCTGTTATACAAATCATTGTTTCACGCCATACTGAACTTGTTGGAAGGGTGTGCAATAGTGCTTGCTATTATGAATTATATATAATATTATTTATACTAGGGATGCACCGAATCCAGGATTTGGTTCGGGATTCGGCCTTTTTCAGCAGGATTCGGATTCGGCCGAATCCTTCTGCCTGGCCGAACCGAATCCTAATTTGCATATGCAAATTAGGGGCGGGGAGGGAAAATGCGTGACGTTTTGTCACAAAACAAGGAAGTAAAAAATGTTTTCCCCTTCCCACCCCTAATTTACATATGCAAATTAGGGTTCGGTATTCGGCCGAATCTTTTGTGAAGGATTCGGTGGTTTGGCTGAATCCAAAATAGTGGATTCGGTGCATCCCTAATTTATACGTTATGCTTCTGCAGTAACTTTTAGCACCCAGCTAGATCCTTAAGGTGGCCATAGACGCAAAGATCCGCTCGTTTGGCGACATCGACAAACGAGCGGATCTTTCCCCGATATGCCTTTAACGAGCATGGCTATATCGGGGGTAATCTGTATGGCCGAATGATCCGATTACGATGTGCAATGGGCTCCGGCGGGATCGGTCTGGTCAAAATCATACCTGTCCGATCGACCAAACGACCGATCTCCGCCGGACAAAAGATGTCGGCACTCTCTACACACGATCTGAAAATCGTACGAATCCTTGATTCGTACGATAGGATCTGTGCGTCTAAGGCCAGCTTTAGTTGTATATCAGAATATGGTCACATTCCTTGGACAGGAAAGAAAGTGGCCTTGTGTCGCTGTTGGGGCTTGGGAAGGTGGTAAGGCATATGTATGACTGTAAGCATTATTGGCATGTTAATTGATAAATTACCTTGCCCCTTGTTTTAGTTGAGTGGTTTTCCTATTATTACCCTACGATTTTGTGCTTATGAACTTAATCCCCCACACAAAGGAATGCCTTCAATTTTCTCACACATTATTTTATGCTATATATTTACCTGCTCCCAGTACTGGGCCTTGTGTAACTGAGACTTTTAAAGCTGTTTGGTGTAACAAGTAATTACATCTTTACTCAGATTCTTATTTAGGGAGCTGGGGGAGAAAGGAGCTTATTTACTGGTCTGTATTTTTTCCCCCCTACACGCTGCTTTTCACATTTGAATATGTTTCTCATAGCCTGGCTTCAGTCCTGCTTTGTGTTCTTCAAGGAAAGTAAAGTGTAAAGATGAAAAGTTGATATGATTCACAAAAGGTGATTGATGAGAACAATATATTGTTGTCTCCGCACCCTCAGGTAACAAAGGCTTGCATAGCAGAGAGTCCAGTTACACATAATGCACCTCACACCTTCCATTCACTGCTCTCAGCTTCAAGGTAACTCAATAGAAACAGCCCAGATCAACTCTTCAAAGGGATTTTTGTGCAAAGCTGGGCCATCACAAAGGATCCATCTGCTTGTGTAAACCGTGCAAGGGCTTGCACAGGTCGGACAGTCAGTGCAAATAACAGGGGTCACCCTGGGAGGCCAACAACTTGACGTTCAGAAAGCAAACAGAGGGAAAGAAGTATGTGTTTGTACCCAGAAGATTTTTTCACAGTGATCATGGGCTCTAAGCATTTTGATTGTGTAATAGCTTTCATTCCTTTTAACTTAGATATTTGAACAATTTTTGAGCACACACAATCCATTTTTGCATTTCCTCTATTGGAAATATTATGGCTTTCAACCATATTTGCACCCCATTTCTCTGTGGGTCAAAAATCAGAATACTCCAGATTGTTTAGAGTTATACGGCTGCTTGGATCGCTCAGGGTCTGCTTAAGTTATTTGCCAAAACAAGGCGATGCAGGAAATAAACCAAGTGTACTGATTTAGAGGGTCAATGTACAACTACAGTATATAAACATATTTCACCTTATTAAACCATCTACTTGGTTAAACTGATTTCCTAAGATGACTAAAAGCCTGCTTCCAAAATATCCACCCCCTATAATAAGAACTTTTCACTTGAGCGTATAGACAGATTATGCTTAAATCATTATCCATTCTTGCACTGGAAAGTAGAAAGGGACTAAATAATAACCCTTCTCCCAGCTTAGGAGGTTCAAGGAGGAAGAGGCAGTGTGTGAGAGTCAGGTCCGGACTGAGAACCAATCAGCCCACACATAGGCCCAATTAGCACCTTATAGCAGCCCCTCTGGCATTTGCCAGACCCCACAGATTGCCAGTCCAGTCCTGGTTAGAGTTTTTGGGCAGTGACCTAATTCACCTCCAAGCTACCTGGCTCAGGAATGCTTGGAACCTGTGCTTTTCCAGATAAGGGGTCTTTTTTCTGCTTTGGATCACCATGTAAGTCTGCTAAAAATCATTTAAACATGAAATAAACCCAACAGGATTGTTTTACCACCAATATAAATTTATGCAGCTTAGTTCCTATCAAGTACAAGGTACTGTTATATTATATACAGAGAAAAAGGAAATCATGTTTAAAAATTCTTCCTTGTAATTAGATGCTTTCTGGATTATGGGTTTCCAGATACAGAGCGAGTTAAGTTTGATATTTTTTCCCAAAATAAAATAAAAAAACATCCCGTCCAGCCATCCTGGAGAGCTTTCGCTTAAATCTGGCAGTGCAGCAGGGGTTGTGGGGTACAGGGCCCAGTGAGGTAATTCTGGGGGTGATGTTTTCACAGTACAGTTTTTACGCACAGTATGCTTGATGTCATTTTGCCCACTTGGTGGTCACTGTAAGGTCCTGTGCTTAGGGTGGCACCTGGCCTAAATACAGCCCAGACACTCTGCTATAGAGATAGCTAACATATCGGCCATAAAGCATGACTGAATTCAAGGAGAGTTAAAGGGCACAAACAGTCTATGCTATCAGAGAGCTCATCTGAGCACTTTAGTAATGTACATACGTTCTTAGATTTTATATAAATTGTTACACTGCAATTGTAGTTAATGTGTAACCACAGAGCCCCCTGCTTTTTGTCCCTGGCAAGCAGTGTCGGACTGGGACACCAGAGGCCCACCCAAAAACCTTAGACCAGGGGCCCACCAAAGAACCATAGACCAGGGGCCCACTCTCAGTACTATTAATCTTCTTCTCCTCAATTAACCTCTATTCTCCTAGTGTTTATTATTTACATACTATAATCTATTATTCCATCTATTTAGCATCTTTGTTCTCAAAGAAATAGGGAATGGCCATGAAATAGGCCAAATGTTTAGTAGCACAAGGGCCCACAGACACCTGGGCCCACCGGGAGTTTTCCTGGTGTCCCGGTGGGCCAGTCCGACACTGCTGGCAAGGACCAGACACAATTGCAGAAGCACTATAAATTTGTTTCCCCCCTGCAATTGAAGTAAAATAAATTTGTCCAAAATTGTTAAATTTCCTTGTTGTTTTCAGCCGCAGATACAAACTTGTTATTCTGGTGAGTGTCCTTGTGGCCGGCTATATCGGGTACATGACCCTAGCAAAGTAGAGGCATTGGCTTGAATGGCAGGCAGATAAATAATAATCCAGACTCACAATCAATCTGCATTCTGATGTCTGTGTTTTAGAAAAGGGGGTCAGTTAATCCTGTACGGCTGCTGCACTCCCTCTGCCCCTACTGATGTGGTTGTGGATTTATGTCATAATATGACCCTCAGTATTAAAGAAGTCTCTGTTGGAGGGATCCAAGGGGTGGGGGGAAACAATTTATCTTTGGCCGAAAATTTCAGTTTCACAGTTGCCAAATTGTTTGTTCTGAGAAGGTTGCGTCCCTACTGTGTGGTCAGCAGGTTGTGATGATGGTGAGAAGTTTTGCAGTGCATTTAGCAAAGGTGATGGTGGAGGCAAAGTTATAGAGTGATAGAGAAGTCTGATATTTGTATTTACCAGAATGATGGTTTTAGTGATGGCAGGTGAAAGTTAGAAGAGAATGAGGGCATGACGACTGAGATTTGCGCCAAATGAATGCTGGGGTGGTGGCAAGTGGAGAACTGACCTGCTGAAGGACTGACACCGGTTTATTATTTGAGGTGATGAAGGTTGAGACTCCCAGACTATTGGGCAGCTGAGACAAGCAGAACCTGCTCAGCGGGCAGAGATAAGGGGCAGTGATAGAGATTAATGACGCTCTACGCCGGTCCTCCATACAAGAGCAGACAGTGTGTCACTTCCCTGGGAGCCTGTCAGATGTCCCTTCTTACATGGTCTACGAGTTCTGTGACACCTGAGACAATGAAATTTGCCAAGCGTGGAGTGTCTGGTTCCTTCAAGCCTCTCGTCTTACCAACATTTGCTCATGAGGGGAAGATACAAAATACTGTGAGATAGGAAAGAGCCTGACCGGGAAATGTATATTCGGGATATGGCCTCATCAATGAGCTTGTAACCCTTGGGTTTCTTGAATATCTCAATAAAAAAAAGAGGTATTAATGGCAGTACAGGATGGTTCTTATATGATTTTAAGTCAATATACGTTGTCTCCTATACTGTTCCACTTCTACTGTGTCAGGAAAGGGTTTGCATTGACCAAGGGAAGGATCTATGGAGAATATATACTTTATACGAGTCTAGAATTAGACACTTGGGGGCAGATGTATCAAGGGTCGAATTTTGAGGGGTTAAATCCCTCGAAATTCTTCTGAGGAATCGAATAGGCAATTCGGGTGAATTAACATGCTGGCGAATAGTCGAATGGGCGAATATTCGCCCGGCGAATATTTGATCAAAGGATTTTCATTCGATCGAATGATTGATCGAATGCCTTTTTATTTGATCAAAAACTTAGAAAACAAGCCTATGGGACTTTCCCATAGGCTTTTAAAGCAATTTGGTAGGTTTTAGGTGGCGAAGTAGGCAGTCGAAGTATTTTTAAAAGAGACAGTACTTCGACTATCTAATGGGCGAATAGTCGCAGCATTTTTGCGCTCAATCTATTCAAATCATTCTACTCAGGCGAATTTACGCCAATTCGATAGTCGAGGAGCACAAAAAACGACTCGAAATTAGAGTATTTTTCTCTCTATTCCTTCACTTGAACTTAGTGAATGGGCCCCTTAGAGTTGTAGTTTAACGGTTAGGAGGCTCCATGTGAGACCTGTTCCCTGCAAGTGGCTTCCTGAGTTCAATGGCTTATTGATCACTTCCCTTTCTAAGCTTATTGGCTTTATAGCGTGTCAATCAAAAATGTAAAGCACTCTTTCTTTGAGCTATATTAGGATACAGTTAATGGCATCTGCAGCCAGTCAATAACTTTATTAACCCACAGCAGCTGGAGGGCCGCCAGCTCGACTCACCTGCTCCCAAAGGGAAATTATATTTTACCTTCAATGCTTTCTAAGCCAGACTGTGAAGCAGGAGTTTATATTGGCTTTTCTATCACTTCGTTCTTCTTTGTCTAGGTGCAACTTTTGGGTTTTTAATAAGCAGTTGCCTTTAAGAGAATGATCAGGGTCCTGACGGGGCTCAGGGGACACTCCCCAGCTCCGATGATTATATTATTACATTTACATGTAACATTATAGTTTGTAGAGCCTTCACATATACTATGTTACAATGCATATAGTTTGTATGTCCAATGCTGCTGTATAAGAGAAAAGAAGAGATGACTTCATGTTTAATGCATTTAAAGCCCACTGACCTGCCGGAATACAGGAAAAACCTGTCAGATTTGCTTTTTTTTTTTTTTACTCCCGGTCAATAAAGCCCTGGATTTTTTTTTTTGTTAATTAAACCCATTGCATAACTTAATTGCTTTTAATGGGACACTATCATCTTTCACTCCTTTTCCTCTTAAAGGAGCCGGTTACCCATTGCGCCAGATGCCATTCATGCTCCAAGGGGTCAGAAACCCAATCGTGCCGCTGTTTGCTAGGGTCTGTGCATTTGCCTGACATTGGTTAAAGGAAATTTTGGCACATTTTAAAACAGTGCGAGGAAAACCACGGCCATATGGATGTTGGAATCCAGTTGAACTGTACTGTCCATGCCTAGAAATATGAAATAGCTACTCACTTTAAAGGTCTGATTCAATACTGTAATGGGAGGAGATTCACAGTGCATTTAACTGCATCAAACTAAAGCTCCAGGTTTGCTAATAAATGTGATCAATTGGCAAATGGCTTTTTCAGCGTTTCAGGTGGGTCTCTGCATGATTCCAAACATTGTTTGTTTTATGAGCCTTATATATGCCTGTGGGTACCCGGCTTAAAGGAAATATTAACCCTCAAAACAGATAAACAGTGAAATGAATCAGATCTGCCCTTCTGAGCACTTTTGCGATTTACATTCATTGTTATTTTTCTCATTTTTGAGATAACAGCCGTTTTAAAAATAATTCATTTTCAACCGACTGTCAGCCGAAATGAACAACAAATTCATTATATTAGCCATTTAAAACGGCTATCGTCTCGAAAAACTAGGATAAAAAAATAAAGCATGTGAATGGCAAATGCATACCACCTCCTAACTGTCCTGTTTTTAGAGGGACAGTCCCTCTTTTGACAGCTCAACCCGCAGTTCCTCGTTTGTACTGGAAAGCCCAGTTTTTCTCTGCACTGAACAGCCAGAAAAAGAAACAAAGTTTCTAACTTAATTGGCTTTTGACAGAGAGCCCAGAACAACCACAAGGTTCCAATAAGATACTTTTGTAACAATTTTGAGATAAGCAAATAAGTAATTGTAACAATATAAGATAACAGGTCTCTTGGGAGAAGTTAGACTCACAGCTTAAAGGGCATTTCACCTTCATTAGCAAAACTGTAATAACTGAAAAAAAGCACAGAAATATGTTCAAACTTTAATAACCTGCCAAATTTTGTAAAATGAGCATGGTAATTAGGGGGTGTGGCCACAAAAATGGGTGTGGTCCAAAAATGTTGCCGCGCTACATACGGCAACTTTTTTGTCCCTCTTTTTGTTTCCAAAATGTTGGGAGGTATGGGCAAATGTGTTAAGAAGAGCAATGTGATCAATTGTACATGCAGTTGGCATTGACGTCTGTTTTCCCATTGATCCGACTTGGATTTGTAGGCAGGCCACAAAGGCCTGGGAATATGGTGGTAAACATGCATCTGAATTGGGGACCAGGTGGGAGAATTTGACAGTCTCTTCAATCTTCCACTTATTCAGTCCCCAGTGCTGGTGATCAGTGAATGGCAGGAGTTGGGGTGTGAGTGTTTGGGGGGTACAAGAGGCATTTTGGTTTGAAATCTGGCCCTGCTGTTGATCTCCCATAGAAACACAGCCTATCCATCTCCCTTCATGATAGGAATCTGCAGGTCACAGGCGATTACCAGTCACCATTGTTATGTAGTAAAACAGTGAGCCAATCTCGAACCCAGCACAGCTCAGCACAAAGGGGCATTAGAAGTGCCAGCCAGAGTTGAGTTCTAAGAATGCAAAATATAAAACACAGAAGTGAATGCACCTGACACTCGGGCAATGTAGAGATGGCACTATGTTACTTAAATCTGTATGAACATGTATAAAGCATTACATAAACAGAAATTAACATCGGGCTCCTTCAGTCAAGCTGCCCCAGTGAGGACTTGCAATTTACAACTTTGCCACTAGATGTCAGAATTAAACTGCAAATGAATCAGTGGTCACTGTCTAGTAGATCCGTTGGCTCGACATGTAATTACTTATTTTGTAGAGTTTGCTCTTAAGTAAACATGTTAATTAAATAATGGAAAATCAAGGGAGGAAAAGTCCTATTTCTGACAGATTCTTCGATGTTCAGATAACTCAGTACGCCATTAGCTGACTTTTCTCCGGGGCTTGTAATGCGCCAAAAATTAGAGCTTTCTTTATTGAAAGCGCAAATTAAATATTTACGTCCTAATAAACAAGTTATATAACTGCCAGAGCTGTTGTAAGATGAGATAAAATGAATATTCCGGGATTTCACCCAGAACTTTAATTCAGATTTGTGAATGGTTTTTTTTCTGATTTACAGTCAGAAATAATTCATCATTCATATCAGTCCCTGTCCCAGGGGAGCTTACAATCTAAGGTCCCTATCACATGCTCTAGGATCAATTTTATAAGGAGCCATTTGACCTGCCTGAATGTTTTTGGAGGAAACTGCAAATTCAAGCACAAGAACAAAATACAGAAGGGGCACTTAGTATGCTCCCCGGGCATTAAAAAAGCACTAAGGGGTGCAAGAGGGTGCTCCTTAATGCTCAGGGGGGTCTAAGTAGGGTATGAGAGGAAGTTTTTTTTAGTTAACGGTTGAATTCTCCTTTAAGCGCGAAGCAGGAGAGGGGCAAAAGCAGCTTCATGATCTCCCCTGATCCCAGTATAGAAACAGTGCTTCAATCTGTTCAAATGGAGTCTTAGTTGCCGGCAGGGTTGACAAATGCAACATTGTTTCAATAGTTCATGTAGTCAGGACCAGCAGTGCAGAAAATAACAAAAGGCAGACTCTGCTTTAAATAGCAATTATGTTTCCCACTTTAAAACATTAAGAAATTAATTTATATTGGAAAGTAAAAGAATTAAATTTTCTGTTATTATATGCAGTTTTATTTGGGTTTCCACCCCTGACAAATGCCCTTGGGGTACACAGGGCAGGCGTGCATGTATTTTCCCATAGTAGAAAGGTTTATGTTAAATTCACAGGGGAGCGGTATCTCCCTTTCGTTCAAGGCTGGCTCGCTCCTACTGTACACTTAAGAAATAGATCTGCTATTAACTGGACTGAGGGCTTAACCATCAGGTTGGGGACCCCGGCTACTCCCATTTCTCTGTCTCTAAGTGGCCCTCCTGGTGACATTAATCTCTCTCAGGTCTGAAGAGCTTTGAGCTGTGTCAGAGGTCAAACGGCAATAATGCGCCCTTACAGACACTTACGGTCTCTTGTAAAGAACGTCTTAGTAAAATCTCTGGGAAATGGCCTGTAATTGTTGTAAAACACGGCTTAGCGAGAACTCTCATGTGCCTACACGCTACCCCTGGTATTGCTTTTTCCGACAGCTCTTGGCTGTTTTACAATTCCACAGTATGTTTATTATTGATGGGTTTGATCCCGTCATAGCTGTGGTGAGCAAATATTGCCTGTCCTCTGCTCCTCTCATGTTGTACTGTACATAGTAATACATCCGTTTGCACCAGGTCTGGACTGGGAGTAAAACTTGGCCCTGGAATCACAAGTACACAGAGACCCAAACATGCCCTGGGTCTGGGTCTGGTTTGTACATATAATAGGTTGTTCCACATATGCATGTACTGTGTGCCCCACTAATGTATTTGTGCTTCATATTACTAGGAGGGGCAGATTTAGCTGAAATCCACAAGAAAAACTCCTTATTTGGTTGAAAGCCATTGAGACATGTGGAGAACATACATGCAGGACCCCAGCGCTGCAATGTTACCCTCTGTGCCACCCTGCGACTCATTTGTCTGAATTCCTGCTAATTGTGTGCCATTCATATTCCTGGGTCAGGGATACAGAATTCAAGGCTATTTCCAGTGGTGTAACTATAGAGGAAGCAGACCCTGTGGTCGCTGGATGAACAGACTGTGGGGTCAGCTTCTTCTATAGCCATTCTTGCCCCTGAAAATTTGCGTCCCCTGCTGCAAACTGTGGCACGAGGGCTGGCAAAGGGATGGGTAGGTTGCCAGGTCCCATTTGAAGTTTCTTTGCAGGGGGGGGGGGCAGCGCCATATCATTTCATTAAATCTCTGAAATTCTGAAGCAACAAAAATTCCCATATTTGTTGTTTGTGCAAGCATGGAATCTGTTATCCAGAAAGCTCTGAATTATGTAATGGCCATCGCTTATAGACTCCATTTTAAGCAAATGATTCAGATTTTTAAAAAACAATTTCCTTTTTCTCTGTAATAATAAAACAGTACCTTGTACTTGATCCAAACTAAGATATAATGAATCCTTATTGGAGGCAAACTAATCCTTTGGGTTAATTTAATGTTTAATTGCGTTATTAGTAGACTTAAAGTACGGTGATCCAAATTACAGAAATATCCCTTCTCTAGAAGGCTCTGAGCATTCTGGATAACAGGTCCATACCTGTATTATGGTTGCCAATTGGAGCAACAGGCCTGAAGTATTAATTGGTTGGCAGCTGCTGAGAGTGATTGACTAGAACTAGATTTATATTTCTTATAGAAAGGTATGCCTGGCTACATTTCATGACATAGTGACAATATAATTTACTCTGGGCAAGTTGCGGTTTCCTTGCATGTTCAGTCTAGATACATTTGCTAGCATGTTGGGGCAAACAGGTTTATGATGATTTTCAGGACTAAAATAGATTTTTATGAATAAATAAGAAATAACCTGGTTGTACTGGGTTCATGTTCTTCATTTAATCAACTTAAATATCTGCTGATTTGGGAAAGTATAGGCAGTCAGATCCACTGCTGAAATTGTAAAGTCTGCCTTTAGTTTAAAAGAATTTTTTTGAAAGGGTATTTTAAAACATGCAGTTTATATAATTGTCAAGAAGCACATGTTACATACATAGTAGTTAAATCCGGTTGAAAAAAGACAAAGTCCGTCACGTTCAACCCCTCCAAATGGAAACCCAGCATCCATACACACACCCCTCAAACTTGTGACACAAGAGTTCAACTTTTCTTATTTTTAACCCGGCAGTGAACTGGTTACAGAACTTGTGTGTGAGTGAAACAGGCTTTAATGGCAGATAGAGCGAGCAAGAGGACTTAAGAATCTGCCCGGGGTATTGTATGACTTCCCCCATAATTCATTATGACCAGGCGGCTCTTAAATGGGGCTACTGTTTGTAAATCCCATCAGGCGCATTTAAATCACACTTACAAGTTCCCATTAAACAGAACAGAGTGAGTCACAGTTATTGACACCCTGTTTCAGACCTAGATGCTCAACGAAACACACACACGCTTCCATTTCAAAAGAGTATCTAGTTTCCCCTCTCCAGTCCTAATTAAAGAAATATAATGTGGCACAGATGCTGCAGCTGACATGGGCTGCCAGTGTTTACACGCCACTCTGCTCCAAGGTTACTCGTTCCCACAGAAGAACTAAACGACCTTAGATAATTACACATACTTATTGTCTTATAAAACAAATCTCTCTGTATTTTCCAGCATTGACCATTATTTATTTTGGCATTGTTGCTGTATAGCAAGGTGTAAGTGGGGCGTAACTGGGCATGTTCAGGGTGTGACAGGGTTTTGGCCAAAAATCTCCCCCAAAAAAACCCAGACACCCCTGCTGTACAATGACACATCTTGAATCTTATGGCATAAACATAGGCCCTAGCCATGTTTTCATTCCATCTCTCTATATGTTATATTGTAGGTGACTGAATGGGAAATCAGGCAGACATGATAGAGGTATGGGATCTTTTACCCGGAAACCTGTTATCCAGAGAGCACCAAATTGCATTCCAACTCTATATGTTCTGTTGTAGGTGAATGAATGGGAAATCAGACATACATGATAGCGGTATGGAATCTGTTATCCCGAAACCTGTTATCCAGTGAGCTCCAAATTAAGGAAAGGCTGTCTCCCATAGACTCCATTGTATCCAAAACATGCACATTTTTAAAAATGTTATCCTTTTTTTTTCTGTAATAGTAAAACAGTACCTTGTATGTGATCCAAACCAATATATAATTAATCCTGGCTGGAGGCAAAACCAGCCTATTGGGTTTATTTAATGTTTACATCATTTTCTAACTTAAGGTATGAAGATCCAAATTACGGAAAAATCCATTATCCAGAAAACCCCAGGTCCCCAGCATTCTGCATAACAGGTCCCATACCTGTACTTATATAAGATATGCACATGTCACTTTAAGTAGATGGGGTGCTCAGTGCCTCAGAGTTTGTGTCTTCATTTGAGCTGGTCCGTTTCAACTTTACTCATCAGTAGTGCCACAATTATATGTTTAAATGTCCCTTTTAGACTTTTGCACTATTATGGCAATGCTTACACTTATTGGCACACATTACCTTGGCCATAGCAGTACACTGGTGTGCAGAGCCGGGCCAACCTGATCAGGCGCCCTAGGCAACCTGGCTGGCCACGGCTGAGTGCATGCTGGAGTGCGCATGCACGAAATTACACTCAGGCGCGAACCTGCACTCGAGCGTGCATGCCAGAACCTGCAAGCGCACATGCACAGAAGCGCAGTTGTGGAGAAGGTATCAGCTCCAGTCGGGGAGAGATGGGACCGGACAATGGGGTAGGCGACAGAGCAGGTACGTGCCTGGCGCCCACCCCAGATTTGTGCCCTAGGCACGTTCCTACTCTGCCTACCCCTAGTTCCGGCCCTGCTGGTGTGAATTTTCAGAATTATGGGGGGAAATATGTTGACTGTGGCTGTCTGTCAGTTAAATTAGCTTGTATGTGTGCACTTTTACACATACAATGGGTAATCCCAGATTGATGGTTGCGCAAAAGTGCATGCAATTATTGTGTATATTATTATTATTGTGTATATTGACACCAGTGATTAGATACCTAAACATGTTCCTTGCACTTGTATGCACATCAATGAAAATGCTTCTAATTTATGGGTAAACGTTGCACCTTCGGCACATATCAGTACACATTTGTGAAAACCTAGAATTCTGGGGAAAAATGTCCAGAATTGTACCCTCCATTTGTAGCCCTTTAGTTAATGTACTGCCAACCAGCATTGGACTGGGATGTCAGGGGCCCAACAGAAAGCCTTAGACCATGGGCCTACTTTCCAAACATTTATTGCTCCTCTCCTCACTCAACCTCTTTATTCTCATAGTCTTTTTTTATATCTACTGTATTCTTCCATTATTACATATTTTTCCCATATAATAGGCCAAATGGTTAGAAGCAAGAGGCCCACTGACACCTGGGCCCACCGGGAGTTTTCCTGGTATCCTGGTGGGCCAGTCCGACACTGCTCCCAACATGTAATGTAATTATTAATTGTAACATTGTTTGACTCAACACATGGCAGGTGTTTGATTGGGTGTTGCCAGTGTGCTAAATGATCTTATATTCAATGAATAAGGGATACTGTCCCTCAGTGTCGGACTGGGAAGCCAGGGGCCCACCAGAAAACCTTAGACTGTGGGCCCACTTTCAAAACTAATATTCCTACTCTCTCTTTACTTAACTCTTTATTCTTCTAGTGTTTTATCTCTACATACTATACTATATTCTTCCATTATTAAGCCCCTTAAAAAAATAGGGAATGACCATGAAATAGGCCAAATAATTAGAAGCAAGAGGGTCCACTGACACCTGGGCCCACTTCCAAAGCAGCTCTTGTATTGTTATCATGAGATTGCATTGAAACCTTAACCATTATGGAAATGATCTAATTTATTTTTGTCACATTTATAAAGAGAAAATTTTATTTTGGCTGTAATATTAGGCAGATGGTGTGAGAGGTCACTGGCAATCACCTCAACATGGTGATAAAAAATGGTTAATAATGGACCTTCATTGTATTCTCATTTCCTTTGGCGGAACAATATATTGCAAGTAGCTTCCATATTCCAATATACCATGGCCCAAGCAAAGGTCAGATAGTATTCTGTTTATATAAAAAAAAAGAGAAATATTCCACAGGAAATTATCATTTACTGCAAAACGAAGAGTCTACTTAGTTCCCCTGAAGGCAATGGCTAGACTTTGAATGAATAGATTGTCTTCCTAGTAAAGAATACTACAATTAGTTGAAAACATAACTACGCTTTGGAGAATTAAATGTGCTGGAAGATGACTCAACTGAAGAGCTGCCAATCTATCCATGAGTAAGTAGAGCATTATAGTGGCAGATGTGTGTGAGTAGACAGATTCAGGTTCTTGGTTCCTCTCTGTGTGTGCCCTGGGAGAATTGGCTGATTTGGGCAGTTATTTTTCTGGTTCCTATTTGTGTGTGCCATTGTAGAGTGGGCAGTTTCAGGTAGGCCTACCTGAATCTGTAGACTCTCCTAGGGCACACACAAATAGGAACCCTAGTTCCTCGCTGTGTGTGCCCTGGAACAGCAGGCAGACTCAGGCGTTGGTTCCACACTGTGTGAAATTGTGCCCTTGAAGAGTGGAAACATTCAGACAGACATTTCACTGGTTCCTCGATGTGTGTGCCCGAAGAGATTTGACAGATTTCTGTATGCATTTCCCTGGTTCCTTGGTGTGTGTGCCCTGGGAGAGTGGACAAATTCAGTTAGGTATTTCTCTGGTTCCTATTTGTGTGTGCCCTAGGAGAGTCAACAGATTTAGGTAGGCATTGTTTTGGATCCTCCCTTTGTGTGCCTTATGAGGGTCGACAGATTCATGTTGGCTTTTTTCTTGTTCCTCATTGTGTGTGCTCTAGAAGAGAGGGCAGACTCAGGTAGGCATTTGCCTGGTTCCATCCCGCCTGTCCCATGGGAGATCCTGTTGCACGGCAGACTTGTCTGGAGCAGATGTAACTTTGTGACACTTTGAGTTATGAGTCAGATCACAACATTGCCCCGAGGGCTGCAGATGGAGACGGATGAAATATTTATACTGAAAGTTGTACGTGTCTGTGTGTGTTGGAGGGTAAAATGCTGCATGAGATTTTCTTAGCTGGGATTTGGCTGCTTTTGAATATGAGGGTTCCGTCCAAGTTGAATCTGCCTGCTTGCATGTTGGGAAAGTGGATAACATTATTGAGAATTGAGATAATTAGGAAAACGCTTCCCACCATCTTTTCGAAGCTTAGCTAAATCTGTCAGGCAGAACGTGACCTTTCTCTCTCTTTTACTGTAATTTCTCTACTGTTCTTGTATTCATTGCTTTTCTGTATCTGCTATGGACAGGAGTCAGCATCTTTGTCTGTTTCTGTCCTTAAATGCCTGTGCCAACTCATACTGTACTGCCATTTTGGCTTATTAGTGCACTGCGCTAGGGATTTGGAGGCAGCACACCCAATGGTGAATTTGGGGTGGGCTGCAGGTTGAAGGTATAGTGACGCCACAAGGGGAGCTTATTGAATGTAATATATATAATTAAAATAAATCATCTTCTCAAGAATTTTTTTTGGGGTGGGAGCATGGGCCCATGACTTTTAGGTATGCATTGCATTTTGTTTTCCTTTTTAGAATTTCCAGCTAATAATCAGGAGTGGTGATCAAGGCCTGCTAATCCAGCAACAGCTAACATTCTAGGCATCAATATGGCAATTAGAGAAATAATCAGGTCTACAGACATTGTAGGGGAGATTACAGGTTGGTTGTGTTGGCGCAACACCAGTGTGTGGGCTTGTTTAAAGATTCTGAAGCCGTATAGGCAGTTTAAAGTCACATAACAATTTTGGAGTCAGCTGAGACTTTCTAATGCCTTTCCATGTGTGTCAAATCTCTGGGGCTTTCCATGCCACTTCCTTCTTTTTTCTGGATTCCTGTTTTCTACATTCCAGATCCAGCCTCCCCATGAAGTTCGTTCTTTGGCCTTTCAAGGGAAAAAAAAATATTTTCAGTTCCCAGCCTTCTGGGCGTCTTTCTCTGACTGTGAGAGGTGAGAACCCCATAAGGAAATGCTGGAGGAGAGAAGGCCGCTGATGATGCTTTCCAGATAGCTGCCGGATGAGAGGTATTATACAGGGAGTTGGCATCTCTGTGTCTGTTCTTAAACAGTTTTCTTCCATAGTGACTTCATGGCTCTGCCGTATTTCTAGGAAGAAGCTTGGCTGAGTCACAATGCAGTTAAACTTTATGAGCACCTAACGTGTAACACTATGAAACAGGCATGTTAAACGTGTTAATAAAAAAGAGCCTGTAAACTTGTTCTCTTTGGAAGTGCTCCGTTTGGAACCAAAATCCGACCCCTGTGAGAAGCCATATTCTAACGAGAGGAACACATGTATCGTATGTAGAACAGACATGTGTCTCCTTGCCTGTCCCATGTGGCTCCCTGCCTGTGCCCTAGAAGTGATAAGTCAAGGATTATAAAATAATACACAAACAGCTGCGAGATCTCCTAATTTCGTGACCGCTCCAGACATATTTTTTCCCCAAGTCAGCAAGAGACCAGTCACATAAACTCAGCTTTACTATAGAGAGGGCACTGCCTCATTAATCTCTGTTTGTTGGAAACAAAGTAAGAGCCCCCTTGGTAAGTCATAACATTTATGCACAAAATTCCAGAGCATCGAGTGAAGATTGCAGCTGAGCTTAGAAGAAGCCACAAATCCATCAGGTTGAACCTTATATTGACTCTAAACTGTTTCTAGTTCAAGGAAGCATCGTGAGCTCCATGTCAGCTCTGCTGCCTGTGCTTTCGGAATAAGATTAATTATATATTGGAATTTACTGTGCATTGTAGACAGAACAAAATGCAAATTTTCAACCCTTCATGAACATACAAATTGCCCAATTAATGATGCAGCTCTGTTGCAGATAATTCCAATACTGTCCGTTATGCGATATTAATTACCGTAGATGAACGCAGCAGACGTAAAGCCGTACATGGACACATTAACAAGCAGCCCTGTGATTGTAAAGCACGGCACACAAGGAAATCGATCGTTAAAGGAATTCTCATTTTCGCCGCTTTCTATTACATTGCGGATTATGGCCCAAGAACGGAATTAAAACAGCCGATTTGCCTATCACCGAGGCCTATAAATTCTTAACTACTGTTTTCTACTTCTCTGGCAATTTTAGGGAAGGCAGTAAAATCGAAAAGCTAAATGTATCATGCTCTAATAGGATCTGTCTAGCATCTAACAGTGAGCAATATGTTTAATAAGTATAAAATTAGCATTGCGATTTATATATTCATCCAATTTTCTATTATCCTTCTTTAACCACCTCTTCCTTCCTATCCATTCTCAGAATTCCTTCTGCATTTATAACATTTCTGACTTTGTCATGCTGTGGGACATTGGGGTTTAGTAGTGGCCTTTAGCCATTTTGTTTGTTGGGCCGTTAGGGACTTATTACCCCACAACACAGGCAAATTTTTGACTAGATAACCCTCACCACCCGCCCCTTGCTCCCCTAACAGCAACAACTTGTGGACAGCCTTGTTGTATATAAAACAATATTTTTACCAACATATTTCTCCAAGGTGCCCACTTTCTGACCAAATGTCCATTGTTCTAATAAAAAAATGGTGCTGAACACAATGCACTGAAATAAACTTTATTATAGTTCTTTTTATAAGCCTTTGTCATAGAGGCCAAAATCACCTCCTGCTGCCCTCCTTTGTGGTCAATTTAATTCACCAGCGCTATAAATTCCCATGAACAAAAATGGAAGGGAGTCAGGGAGTGATTTTATATAGAGAAAAAAAGCATGCTGGGCACAATACCCTAGACTCACTCAGTTTGTTTTAGACCTTAAACTATTGACTTAGCAGACCATAGTTTGTGTGAATGCGATAGGCACCTTTATTATTAATTACATGTATTAATAGAGCGCCGACATATTTTGCAGCTTAGATTGTAAACTCCACTATATAAATATTAAATGTAAATAGATCAGACCAAGATTTAAATACTGGATTTGCTCCTTTAGGTCACAGATATTAATGATTATACTTGACTATAATAGGGATGCACCGAATCCACTATTTTGGATTCGGCCGAACCCCCGAATCCTTTGCAAAAGATTCGGCCGAATACCGAACCGAATCGTAATTTGCATATGCAAATTATGGGTGGGAAGAGGAAAACTATTTTTACTTCCTTGTTTTGTGACAAAAAGTCACACAATTTCCCTCCCGCCCCTAATTTGCACATGCAAATTAGGGTTCGGATTCGGTTCGGCCAGGCAGAAGGATTCGGCCGAATCCTGCTGAAAAAGGCCGAATCCTAGAATTGGTGCATCCATAGACTATAATGAACTAAGTAATGAAAAACTGAATCGGGTTCATCTACTATTACTGGGCAAATTTGCCCTAGTGCAGTAACCGATAGCAACTATGACTTTCTTTCATTCAGCCTACAGCCTGCTTAAAACAAATTGATGATTGGTTGCTCTGTACATTTGTCCTATGATACTAAATAAATCCCTTTCTTTTTTTTTAGCGGATGTAAGTGATCTTTCAATTTGACTATGCCTTGCAGTGGTTTGTAGCCAATAACTTGCAAATAGAAAGATGGGAATGTTGATTGTAAATTAAGAAGATGTCTGACACACACACACATAGAAGTCCACACTGCTCTATTTTGGGGAGTCTCAGGATTTTGTGGAGCAAGGGATTCAGTTTGTGGTTTGGGTATATTAGGACTTGGTTGGAAAGGGATATGATGTTGCCAAAAATCACTTCCTTAAGGTTGTCATCTTTCATATATTGTGTGTGTTGAGTCCGGGGTGTACTATACCCAGGCCTCCTAGTAGGCTGTCTATGCTTCTGATCTTATAAGCAGCCGCTTGGTCTGCATTCTTGGTTGTCTTTCACCTTCTGCCTGGGTCATCATAGTTTATAGATACCTCCTCTGCTTCAAAGGGTTCCTCAACCTGGTTTTGTAGAACGGAAGAAAATTAGAAAATTAGGTTAGGTTTTGCAGTTGCTTGTAAATGTATTTGATTTATGGATCTGTTTTGTCCAATACTGAATTGACCCAATAAAACAATAGATCGTTACTCATCATCACTTGTGTGCCTCGCTTCTTCCAAACCGAAGACAGTAGGCTGTATGTCTGCTTACTAATCAGTTTATGATCATGCAGCAGATATGACTGTATAACCAGGCCTTCTGCATAGAGGACTTGCAGGTCTTTTGCTGGGATGAGGTAGATAGCTTTAGACACTTTGAGTTATGAGTCAGATCACAACATTGCTTTAGAATTAAGTCATACTTTCCTCTAATGTTGTCAGGATCTGTTATATTGTAACCAATTATGACTATGATGGCTTCTTCCATTACTGAGGTGTCACACTTGCAATGATCCCAAAGCAATATAACCTTTACCCAGTAAAAAAAAGTTTAACTGGCTATGCAACTACTGGTAGAGGCTTAACTGAGGGGAGGCTCACTGAGAACCTGAACCTGTTGCTTCTGTTTGATTTTCTGCTGTCATTATTGAGCACAGTACCAGGTATATGTACTCTAAACCAAGGATCCCAGAGTATATGGCTGAATGGGGGTCTCAATCTCACATAGGATAAGGCTGCTTACTCGACATGTCAAAGTGACAATGTCATACAGGTAACAAATACAGGCAAAGTTATTTGGCCGCTGTTTGCACCTCTACTACATCTGACCTATTAAAGAAAAAACAACCAGAAGTTCCCATGCACAACTTGAAAGACTGGATAGTTCGACTATTACAGGACTTCTAATTAGAATTTATGGCTTGTTGCGGCCAGACTGCTGCAGAGATTCCAAAGCTGCAGGGAGTTGTTATAATCTACTGCAGCTGCTTCTGAGAAATCAAGCCGGATGCTTCGCAGTCGTCCATTCCCAAAAAACAGCCTGAGTCAAGCTGGATAGTTTTACAGCACAGCGTGCGATTGGGACAAGGCATGAAAAGTGATGGCGGGATGAGCAATGGGGGACCGCTATTTACTATGAGACTCATTCAAAAATGGGGGACTCAGAAGCATTCTTAAGTATGACTTGTTAGGATAAATTGAAAAACAGAGGGCGAGAAGAATGCCTCGGTAATATAACACCATGCCAGGCCACAGGGGGGCAGAGAGTTCCTCTATAATTAACAAGCTGATATTGATTCCCTTTAGCAGGAAACATAAATGACCTTTGCAAAAACTCCATGAGCACAAAACCAAATGATTTCGTCCTCTTTGCCATCTGAGCCAGTCCTCGATTAAAGGTGCCGTCTCCGTTTGCTTACGGTGAATAGGAAATCAGTTCTGCTAGACCCAACCTTGTGACCCCCCTCCATGACACCATTAGAATCTGTGCTGTATGAAGACTCCCCACAGTTCTTAAAATCATTACTCCGGCTGGAGTCCCCTGCATTAACCTCCCCTCCCCTGTGGCCTTCTCATAATGTACCTTCTGGAGCGGCTGACCTTTCTAACCGGAATGTGACAAGACAAGTGCTTGCAATTGATCTCGGATATTTTTTCCCCAACTGTCGGAACATCTCAATATAGGGAAATACCCCACAGAGGCAGGAGAAATATGGCCCAGCCAGTCTGAAATGACATATGTCCGATCGGTGGCTATTACAAAGCCATTCATCATGTTACATGTGTACTTCACATCAGCTAAAGCTGTAATTGTGTTTGTAATTAAATGGATACAGAGGGATGGCCAGAATGTCTGCAGAGTGAAGGTGTTTCTGGTGGCAAGCCAAGGACCAGAGAACAATTTTGCGAATAGTGACTAAAATATAAGTACAATTTTCAAGAACAGGAGTGATTGAAGTTGTTTCTGCTGCCGGTGATTATTACATTGTAGAAAATGGAGACCATTGACTCTATTTTACTCATAGGTTCTGCTGCTTTAACTGTTACGTTTCACTCTATTTCCCAGTACATGTTTAGGCTAAGGCCAGACTAGGCGATAGCGCCGCGATTTGACTCGCGGCGACTTTTCGCCGCGACTTTTAATCCGCAATCGCTGGGGAAACTTTTGCGCTGGCGTCTATGGGGAATCGCGGCGTAAAAACACACGCGGCAATCTTTTTTCTACTGTCGCTCGAAATTGCCTTAGGCGATTTCGAGCGACAATAGAAAAAAGATCGCTGCGTGTGTTTTTACGCCGTGATTCCCCATAGACGCCAGCGCAAAAGTTTCCCCAGCGATTGCGGATTAAAAGTCGCCGCGAGTCAAATCGCGGCGCTATCGCCTAGTGTGGCCTTAGCCTTAGGATCCGTTATCCAGAAACCCATTATTATCCAGAGGCCGTCTTCCACGAGGTGCATTTTAATAAAAAAATTCACACATTTGAACCTTGTTTGTTTTTCTCTGTAATAAAAAACAGTACCTAGTACTTAATCCTAAAATATAATTAATCCTCATTGGAGGCAAAACAAGCCTATTGGGTTAAATTAAAGTTTAAATTATTTTTAGTAGACTAAAGGTATAGAGATCCACATTATGGAAAGACCACGTATCCAGAGAACCCTAGGTCTAGAGCATTCTGGATTACAGGCCCTTTGCCTGTATTCCCCAACAGCCGTCAGCAGCTGGATATTTGTTTGTTTGGCATTAATGGGGCCCTAAAACCTACAGTAAGCTCTGTGGTGCCATGTTGATCAACAGATCTTGCTGGATGAAACAAGGGTTAGCTCTTAAGGAACATGCTTTATCATCTAGCCTAGTGCATTTACTGCCCTAACATGAAAATAGGCAAAAACATGGTTTCTAATTCCATATATTTTTAACATAATGCATCCAGGGTTACCATGGCACTTATTCTAGGTTATTCGCCACATAAAAAGGGTGGTTCACCTTTACGTTAACGTTTAGTATTTATAGTTTTTTTTTCAATAGTCTTCTGACTCTTTCCAGCTTTCAAATGAGGGTCACTGACCCCATCTAAAAAACAAAAGCTCTGCAAGGCGACAAATGTATTGTTATTGATACTTGTTATTACTCATCTTTCTGTTCAGTCCTCTCCTATTAATATTCCAGTCTCTTAGTCAAATCAATGAGAGGTTACTAGGGTAGATACTAGATTGTTGAAATTGCAAACTGGAGAGTTGATAAATAAAAAGCTAAATAACTCAAAAAAAAAACACAAATGATCTCTACAGTATATCATACTAAAAGTTACATTAAAGGTTAACAACCCCTTTAAGGTATTCTGGAACGTTTTATGAAGGACATCCCTTAAGGCCCATGGACCCCAAGTCCCCCCTTCTTATCATGATTGATTTCTCAAAAATCCCTCTCCACCCATATCCCTCATCCCCCACAAATGGCAGCTTTGCCTTTCCTAATATTTAATTAGTGTAAGTTTAATGGAACATGGAATATAATGGACACTAAGGGACTTGGTGGTTTATCTGACCATTTCTTCTGTGTCACTGAAAGGTAAGACATAGGAAAATTCCAAACCTATTCCATATGTTTTATTCTTCTTAAGGGAAATACTATACATGGAACCAAGAATATAGTATAATTTACCTTTAACATTTCATCCTGATAAAATGTCCCTGATAAGCCATAAGTCTATCCCAAATGCTTATTCCTTCTTGCGTCAGATACCACCTTTTAACCAGCTAGAGAATTCTGGAAATCTTTAAATAAAGTAGTCTGATCTTCTTCCATCCGCTAACGGACCCATGCAGTTTTCTTCTTCCTCAAAAAACATATTCCTCCACTGAACTTTGAATTCCTTGATCCCATCCAATTTAAACAGACCGAGGATCCCAAGATTTTACTGATATGATTTATATCCCGGCGCTGTTCCTTACTACTTATTTTATAAAGTTGTACAAGTACTCAACTCTCCAATGACTTTATCCAATTATCTGTAACAACTGCTGTCAACAGTGACTGATTAAACACGTCCAATAAGCAAATAAATATAAAACCATACATTTATATACCAATAAAACAAAGTCAGGAGAATTGGCAGGTTTTAATCAAACACAGGTGTATGCCTAAACTTTTATAATACCTTTGGATCTGGTCCCACTGACATTCACTTTTAATTTAAGTTTACAAGGAAATGTCTTCCTTACTAAGTAGATTTATTTCCTGTGACTTATCAGTTAAACTTCTCCACTGGCTTCTGGTTTCTAAACCCGACATTGATAGTTGTGTGGGGTCTGTACTCCATTTAAGAAAAGAAGGAATTGGGTTAATATTATGAGAAACAGGGAAGGGGGGAAAACAAAAGGGTGAATAATAGAGGAAAATAGACGAGGGAGAATGGCAGGGAAAGATGGAGGAGGAGGAGAAAATATGTGAAATTGGGGAAGGAAGCACAGACTGAAGAAAGAAATATAAGTATGGGATCCATTATCCGGAAACCCTTTATCCAGAAAGTCCGAATCTACTCCCATAGACTCCATTTTTCTTTCAATAGTTTTTATTTGAGTTTTAGCATATTCAAAGAGATAAGCATTCGTTACATTCACATAAAATCATCAGATGTTTGCTTAGAAAAGAAAGATGGAAAGGGGGTGTGGCTTGCACGCTGACTAAAATGGCAGCATAACTTGGGAGCTCCGCACTCCCTCAGCCTTAACAGCCATCAATTATGCAACATTAAGCTACAGACGGTAATCCGAGATTGGGACTGACGCTGCTAAAGACGTGGGGAGTTACAGAACACCGGCACGGTACGGGAGAGCGCGTTATCGCACACGTGCTGTGACGACTAGACTCACCGGGAGGCGCCAACAGCAGCACAGTCAGGCTGCGAGCCCCGGCCCCTCTCGTACGCTACTGAAGCGCCGCCGATTCTCATAGGGGAAACTGAGCCGCCGACCGGGAGCTGTCATACTGGAGGCAGCGCAAGGAGGTGCCGTGGGAGCGCAACCCGGTAAGCGACCACGTGGGCCCTAACATTGTTAGCGCAGTCACTCTTCCGGCCCGACTTCCAGCGGCCTTTCACCGCAAGCTGACTCCCCAATATAACTGAGCCTATAGCTGCTACTCAGCACTTCCACTGCACGGCACTCGACTGAGTGTTTTAATTAGGACACCCGGCAGCACCGTCACGGATTCATAGGCCTCAATGAATGCTACGTCACGCTGGCCTAGAAGTTTCCCGCGACCCCATGGTGCATAATGGAGCTGTAAACCCACAAGCCACTACATATCACTCACGCTGCTGCTGACATCTCGCTTCTCAGCCGCTCCACCGGCAGCACTGATACGCCCTATTGGCCTCACTACAAGGGATTTTGCACAGCTTAACGGTTGCAGGCCTCTGGTCTGAGTGGAGGGGCCATACGCCCAGGGATCCATAGCACCAGACTACGGGTGTCATCTTTCCCCAAATCCTCCAAGGGAGATCACCTACCACTGCTTTCCAGTGCGTGCAGATCACTTCTGTCAATTTGCAATGACGGGGGGCAAAAGTAAAGCCAGCTCTGCTGATCAAGGAGCGGACTTTTTCAAAAGTCGCCAAGCATCTAAAAAACAACTTGCAGGTTCCCAAGGTGCAGACTCATTGGATCAAGACTCATCTAATGCCCCCTGCACGAAGAAGGACATCCAGGAACTAAAGCAGTTTCTATGCGGATTTAAGGAGGATATCCAATCAGAGCTCAGAAACTCGCTAGCAGAGATCACTTCCGAACTCTCTACCCTGGATCACAAACTCCAGACAGTCTCTCAAGACCAAGGGGACATACAGGAGAGGCTTACTAACTCAGAGGCTCAGATCCAAGATTTACAATTACAGTTAAAGGATCTCCAAGACTCACAGGAAGACCTAGAGAACCGTTCGAGACGGAATAATCTACGCATCAGAAATGTCCCTGAAACGGTTCAACTAGAATCCTTCCTGAAACGGTACTTTACACAATTGCTGCCGGACATGCAGGGAAGTGATCTGCTTATGGACAGGGCTCACAGAGCTCTCAGAGCAAGACCAAAGAATAATGCACCTCCTAGGGATATTATAGTGCGCTTCCACTTCTTCCGCACAAAAGAAGCAATTCTTCAAGCGATTAGAGACAACACGATGGAACTTGACGGAATTAAGCCGCAATTCTACACGGATCTTGCCCCATCCACTCTGCAAAAGAGAAGAGAGATGAAACCACTTACAGAAGCGCTGCGCCTCAAGGGCATCCCTTACAAATGGGGCTTTCCTTTTAAACTTATCTACACTTGGGACAATGTTACATATACATTAAGAGATCCGGCCGACATTGATGATGCCCTTAAACATTTCGATGGACTTCAGGAGCCGACAGCAGATGGTGAACCATAAGCTTACCCATAGTTGGGACATTAACGAAGGTGGACCTGCAGCCGAGATGAACACAGCCTGGTCCTGACTTTTACCCAGTGTAGCCATGGACTTGCACGCATTTCCCTGGCGGTGAGGCACAGACGGCAGTTGAGATTTCCTACGCTCAGATGACGGACTGCCAGGTTCTCTACTCATATCGTTTGTAAAAGTTAATTATTTGAAAGTTTGCTTTTCTCTTTCTCTTTACATGATTTATTTGTTGCATACTTGCATGATTATATAATGCTTACGTTTGCTTACAGTCGGGGCTGGGGGAGGGCATGCCCACCTAGTACTATACTAGCCTCACTCCAATTTGGGTTACCCCAACGGATACAACCTATTTGTACCCTAATAGTGGGCCCCGCGATACCCCGAGTCACAGTAGTACTCTGGGTCCTTCCCCCCCCTCTCCTATTTTTTTTTTTTTTAAGTTATAACACGTAGAAATTTCCCCAGTTATACCCTTACTCGCACACACAATGGCAGAGGAGCCAGCCGTGAGTCACGCCTGTGATCATGCACAGAGTCAACCATTTCATTTGAAAGTGATAACACATAATGTTAGAGGGCTTAACTCCCCAAATAAAAGGAAACTGGCACTTACTGACTATGCTAAAATGAGAATGGATGTGCTCCTACTACAAGAAACCCACTTCTCACGCAGTTCTTTTCCAAAGTACATGAGCAAAGCATATCCAGTTTGTTATTTCTCAAATGGAGAAACAAAATCGAAAGGAGTGGCTATACTGATACACAGACATGTGAAATTTCAGTTTCAACGAAAACATGTAGACCAGGAGGGCCGTTATGTGATAGTCACCGGCCTGCTGCAAAACCAAATGGTCACTTTGGCCTCAGTCTATGCACCAAACACGAAAAAGACAAAGTTTTTTCGGACGTTTTTTGAGAAATTGGCAGAGGTGAAGGAAGGTAGACTGATAGTTGGGGGAGATTTTAACACGATCTTGCAGAACAACCTAGATAGAACTAGAGATACTCTTGCAACACAGCACTCTCCAGAACTCTCATCTGACACCAAACGTTTAACACAACATTTGAGGAACCTGGCACTTGTGGATATATGGAGGGAAAAGCACCCGCTTGACAGGGACTACACATATTTCTCTCCAGTACATGGTTCATACTCGCGTATTGACTTTCTGTTCACCAATTCCACTCAGATCGAAATAGTGGGGACAGCCAAAATACACGATATCACATGGTCTGATCATGGAATGGTGGAGGCTATCTTTGATCGGTGGGATACAATAAGGGGCAGAGGTAACTGGAAATTAAATGACTCCCTTTTCATAGATCAGGCTACTTGCGCAGATGTGCAAAAGTCTCTGATAGACTATTTTGAGGAAAATGGTCCCCATGACACTTCCTTGGCGAATAGATGGGACGCCCACAAGGCAGTGATACGGGGGATATTGATCAACATTGCATCAAGGGCAAAAAAAGTACAACTCGAGAAAATATCTACGATAACGGAAGAACTTCATAGGCTATCGGTACAGCATAAACAACACCCCACCCCGATTACCTTGCAACGTATCAACTTACTAAGAACAAACCTGACACAACTTCTTGCAGATAAGGCAGCCTTCGCATTAACCAGAACTAAGCAGAAGTTTTTTGAATATGCCAACAAGCCTCATACCATGTTAGCTCGTAAGTTGAGAAACTACAACGCTGCACAGGCCATACACGCTATGCGAGACTCGAAGGGGCTCATTACAAGAGATACAGTTAAGATAGCAGAAATGTTCCGTAAATTTTACAAGAAGCTTTATTCAGATGACAAGGCCCCATTAGCAGACCAATCAAGGCAGTCTTCGTTCCTTTTGGATTGGGCTTCACCTCTACTATCCCCCACGCAGCAAGACCAACTACAGACCCCCATCACACAGGAAGAAATCCAGGAAGCGATTAAGAATGCTAAATCGGGCAAGTCCCCAGGTCCTGATGGCTACTCTACCAAGTACTATAAACAATTTATGGACATTCTGGTTCCTCAGATGGTGACTCTTTTCCAATCTTTCTTGGAAGGACATCCGCCTACACCTCACATGCAAGCAGCGACCATCTGTATGATACACAAAGAGGGAAAAGATCCGCTGAACTGTGAAAGCTACCGCCCTATATCATTGATTAATGTGGACATGAAACTGTTCGCAAAAATCCTAGCTACTAGATTAGCTCCACATCTTCCTATGTTGGTACACCCAGACCAAGTGGGATTCATCCCAGGTAGGCAGGCGGGGGATAACATCAGGAAAGCCATCACCCTCACCTATCTGGCAGAGAAACAAACTACTTCCACATTACTACTCTCGCTGGATGCCCAAAAGGCCTTTGATAGGCTGAACTGGAAGTATATGATGACAGTTCTGGAGGACATGCGAATACCACTTCCCTTTATGAGAGGAGTCCAACAGTTGTACAACGCCCCATCGGCTAAGGTTGCGATGATGGGTATACTTTCGGAGGGGATCAGGATAGGAGGAGGGACCAGACAGGGGTGCCCGCTCTCCCCTCTTTTGTTTGCCCTCTCTCTGGAGCCCTTAGCCAATGCAATAAGAAATCACCCACAAATAAAGGGAATTAAGGTGGGTGAAACGATCCACAAAATAAGCTTATACGCTGATGACATCCTCTTGACTTTGAGTTCACCCCAGACCTCATTACCACATCTTAACGAGCTGCTTGACCGATTTAGCCTCATATCAGGGTTCAAGATCAACAACTCCAAATCGCAAGCACTGCCTATTAGGATGCATACCACAGAGAAAAAACTACTTCAAGCCAATTTTGACTTCCAATGGCAAGAACGGGCCATTAAATATCTCGGAATACAGCTAACGGCCAAGTATGACTCTCTATATGATAGCAACTATATCCCACTACTCACCTCCTTAAAATCAAGTTTACAGTCTTGGAGCAAGTATGGGTTGTCATGGTTTGGACGTATTTCAGCAGTGAAGATGACATTGTTCCCTAAGATCCTGTACCTCTTCAGAGTTCTTCCAATTAATTTTCCCGAGAAGTCAGCCAACTCTCTACAAAAAGCCATCACGCAGTTCATTTGGAATAATAAACGCCCCAGAATTAAACTGGATATCATGACAAAACCGAAAGGCATTGGGGGTATAGGGGTGCCCCACATATTTAGATATTATATGGCAGCGAGACTATCAGAATTGGTGGCTATGCACAGAACTCCGACCATGCCGTGGCTGGATATCGAAAATGTGAGCCTGACTCCACTTACAATGGCTCAGATCATCTGGATCCCGGAAAAAGACAGGGATATACCTGCTCGTCTTCCCCCTACCTCGATGCACTCAATACAGATTTGGGACAAATACAGGGGAAAATTGCGCCTGTCACCACACAACTCCATATGTTGCACTTTCCTGTGTAACAAAAAATTTCCACCAGGGACAGTAATACGAGACTTCCTTCCCTGGCTGGACAACAAAGCTCATTTATGTACTACCTTAGTCAAAGGGCGAGAGATACGTGCCTTCCAAGACCTTAAAGACAACCTCCAGATACCAAATGGTCAATTTTTCCGTTACCTACAATTACGCCACTTTATATCTCAAGCCTTTCTTCAGGGAAATGTATCACCTCCAACCCCCACCCAGTTTGAACTCTTGTGCCACTCCTCGGACAGTTCTACCCACCTGATTTCAGGTTTATACAATAAGCTTTCTGTAGACAATACCACTTTAGCGCAACCGTATATGGCCAGATGGGAAGAAGATGTGATGATACCCATTGAAGACGAAAAATGGCAGACAATCTGGGAGAAGGCCAGTAAGACATCAGTATGTACTGTTATATTGGAGAAAGCCTATAAACTGATATTTCGATGGTACATTACCCCTTTGAAGTTGGCCCATCTCTCGAAAAACACGCTCTCCCCGCAATGCTTTGGAGGATGTGGAGAACAGGGTACGTTTTATCACATGTGGTGGACCTGCGAGACAGTCAAAGCATTTTGGAAAATGGTAGCCCATACCCTGTCAACTGTTTTTAAACAACACATTGAGCCCGAGCCCTTATCATTCCTACTGGGCCTGCCGATTGACTCATTGAAATCCTCAGAATCTAATAAATTGGCGACACATATACTAACGGCTGCAAAAACATTAAGGGCGTCCAAGTGGAAGGGTATCACTCTCCCGACCCAACAGGCTCTACTTGCTAAAGTGAAATGGATAAGAAATATGGAGACGATTAGGGCATACTTGCAGGGCAAAGAATATCAAAATGGTCAATTGTGGCTCCCTTGGGCGGAATATGAGACAGCTCAAACAGATGCGGACTGACTCACGGACTTGGCTCCTTTGCACTCACCCTCTG
Organism: Xenopus petersii; assembly: GCA_038501925.1. Classification (NCBI taxonomy): domain Eukaryota; kingdom Metazoa; phylum Chordata; class Amphibia; order Anura; family Pipidae; genus Xenopus; species Xenopus petersii. The sequence continues at coordinate 110,482,162 of CM076686.1, forward strand.
ACCCCCCCCCATTTACCTTTGTTCTTCTTACTTTCTTTTCTTACTTCTTTCCCCTTTAAGAAATCTGGAAAAGCACCGTTAACAGATAAGGCAGTTCTGACCATGTAACACAGGTAGAATTAAAGGAATTAAAGAAAGATGGAAAGAGAGAGGTAAAGATAGAAAGAATCGGTCCTATATCTAGTGAGGGCCGATTAAAGAAAAAAAGAATGAAGCAAATAGATAAAAATAACTTACTCCATTTTATCCAAATAATCAAATTTTTTTTAAATGATTTCCTTTTTCTCTGTAATAATAAAACAGTAGCTTGTACTTGATCCAAACTAAGATATAATTAATCCTTATTGGAAGCAAAACCAGCCTATTGGGTTTATTTAATGTTTTTATTATTTTCTAGGTATGCAGATCCAGATTACAGAAAGATTCATTATCCGGAAACCCCCAGGTCCTGAGTATTCTGGATAACAGGTCCCATACCTGTAGAAAGTAGAAAGGGAGAGAAAAGAAGATGAGGTCAGTCCAAATACTGAATCTTTAGCTTTTTCTCTTCTTGGATAATGAATGGTATTTATGTGTAGTTATAAATAAAATACATAAAAATGTGGGCCCCCAAAACTTTAGTTATGCCACTTCCCAAAGCTTTATGGTCCAAAGTTGCATATCAACAAATGAGCCCAAATGAGCTAAAACCATCAGCATAAATCACAAACATACAATTTTTGATGCCTATTGGAAAGTTCCATTATCCAGAAAGCTCCGAATTACTCCAATTTATCCAGATACTCCAATTATTTTTTTTCTGTAATAATAAAACAGTACATTGTACTTGATCCAAACTAAGATATAATTAATCCTTATTGGAAGCAAAACCAGCCTATTGGGTTTATTTAATTTTTAAATTATTTTCTAGTAGACAAGGTGTGAAGAGCCAAATCAAGGAATGATTTGTTATCTGGCAAATCCCAGGTCCTGAGCATTCCCGGATAACCCGTCCCATACATGGACTGTTGTTAGGTGCAAGTCTCTAGGAAGGAGGTGCAAAGATTGTGTTTCAGTTTTCTTGGAAGCCTCTTATGTGTTTATTATACACAATGTGCTCCCTTGCTCATTGTACTGCAAATTGCTAGACATAAAAAGTACACAATGAATGGCACCTTGAACTGCACATTGGCAGCAAATGAGTGTGTATGTCACCTGCATTACAGTGTGGGGCACTGTACAGACAAACCAGGGCATGAGTTCTGTGATTTTTGGTCTAGCAATGTCTCATCGTCCTTAATAGAGTAATGTACATTAAAGTCAGATGCTTTTTGTATAAAGGGAAACAAATGTATTGGTGTGCAGCTTTGGGAGGCCAGGTAGCCCAGTGGGATGTTATCATCTCTTAACATCTTGTATATGTGTAATAGCAGCAGCCGGATGTGTGACAGGCTCTAACTCCACAAACGACCAGTAATCTCATTACCCATTTACAGGACAGAGAGATAAAGTGATTTCCTGCCTATCAGTCTTGCTATCTGCATTGGTGCAGGGACTGCCAGCCGGCATCCACATTACCAGGACACATCTGGACACATTACTTCTCATTTCCTACACATATTATCATAACCGTTCAGACGAAAATGAATTGCCATAAAAACTAAATCAGAACAATCTGAATTAGGATTATCAACCTGCTGCAGACATGTTAACACTTTTCCTGCCACTGTGATGCCCAGCAGAGCAGTAGTTGTAGGTAAGAAGAGTGTGGGGAAACCCCAGTGACTGACCCCAAATGTTGCTTTTGTCTGTGCAGGCAATGTAGAGAAACACCTGTAAAAGGATTAGGGATAGCAGGTATAGTAGGGAGAGATGGTGCCTATAGTAACAGTGGGAATAATAGTCTCTGGGAAGGGAGTGTGACTGTGGCATATCAGGTATAGTAGGGAGAGATGGTGCCTATAGTAACAGTGGATAATAGTCTCTGGGAAGGGACTTTGGCTGTGGGATAGCAGGTATAGTAGGGAGAGATTGTGCCTATAGTAACAGTGGGATAACTTTCTCTGGGAAGGGAGTGTGACTGTGGGATAGCAGGTATAGTAGGGAGAGATTGTGCCTATAGTAACAGTGGGATAACTTTCTCTGGGAAGGGAGTGTGACTGTGGGATAGCAGGTATAGTAGAGAGAGATGGTGCCTATAGTAACAGTGGGATAATAGTCTCTGGGAAGGGAGTGTGACTGTGGGATAGCAGGTATAGTAGGGAGAGATGGTGCCTAAAGTAACCGTGAGGATAATAGTCTATGGGAAGGAACTGTGGCTGAGGGATAGAAGATATGCTATCCATGTACAGCTTAAAACTTCCCAATTAAAGGACAAGCCAATAAAGAGTTTATGGCTAAAAATTCTGCATTTTAAATACAAAACTTAGTCTTTTTTTTTTTTTTTTTTTAAACTTACTGTACAGCACAGAGGTTTAGCAGCCCTATAGCAGTAATGATCCAGGCCTTCAAAGTTGTCTGGGACTTTTGAGTGTCAGTGACTCTGCACATGTTCAGTTCACTAAGGACTGACGCTAAACTAAAGGAGAATTGTCAGAAACTGGTTAAATCTGTGATCAATTCTGATGCGGAATACATTGGTTTCTATGCTGCCATGCAACATGAATCTGAAGGAATTACTAATTAGTCTTGTATTGGGACAGAGCCAAAACTCTGAATATATTTTACTGATGATTTAAAAGCCCTGCTTGTGCTGATCCCTGTTTATAATTGTTAATATTCAATTTAATATAAGCTTCATCCTACTGCCATAAGAATTTTCTAAATATAATCAATTAAGAATTATGCGCCATTTCTTAAATAATCCAGTTTCTCTTCATTCTCCCACTTTCAGCATCTGTTTCTTCATCTGATTTTGAATGAAAGATGTATTAACTCTTTTAAACTCACCAGTCTCGCTACATGCAGGATTTGTGCTAAAGTCAGTTATTTATATTTAAAAGTTTCTTATTTCAGAATAATGAAGCTTAAATTATATTTTCATTCATTTTGCGATAGTCCCCCTTTAACATACAGTATATGCCTGTGTGTACTTTTGTATATTGTAAGACTTCAGTGCTTGTATCCTTGTAGATATACAGTATACTGTTCAGTATATTGTGTGTTGGTCCTTATACAATGGGGGAATCTTCAGAAACAAAGATCTTCCCCTTCTAAAGGTTGTGGAGGTAGTGTGGTTTAGTTGTCCTTATATGGATAGTATACACCCTTTTTCAACATCACCTGAATGAATAGGGCTTGAGATTAACATTCTTTTTGCCTTTTGTTTTACTTATGAAAAATCTATGTTTTTTGTTATTTCTGGTACTATACAAGAGTATGAAGCCAAATTCATTTTAGTAATTCCTGGCACATCCTGATCCCATGGAACTTCAGAGGAGGTGATGAAACTAATTACCAGTCTACTGAGAAACCCCTGATAATAAGTTGCTCAAAGGCTGCTGCTTAGAGAAAGGAGTGGTTTGTTTATTTAAAAGAGACATTTAGTACAACTAACAACCCATCCTAATATTGTCGGCAATATAAAACACTACATGGTGCTGGTTTCACTTTGGGGTGTAAGATAATATTATATTTTAAAATGGCTCCTGTATTGGAGCTCCCTATAGATGTGCTATGGTCCCTGTTTCAGATGAAGGGTGTGTGTGTCTTAACGGCTCCTGCCAGAAGACTGTAGGGGGGGGACAGCCAGGCCCAGATTTGTGGTGAGGCCACAAAGGCCCGGGTCCAGGACAGCAGATTATTAGAGGCAGTATGTACCGTCCAGCCGCTTGCTGAGTAGTACTTGGGATGCACAGCTCCCCAGTGCTCAGGTGAGCGCGATCGAACGGGTGCGCTGCCGAAGGGCGCTAGGACCGCAAACCAAATCTGGCCCTGGGGACAGCGAATAACACCACGGCAGTCACACAGGCTTCAGTTCCCTGTCTGGTCAGCATATCTGCTGATTGGCGGGACTAGTAGGGTTTTTGCAGAAATTTTTAATAATGTAACCAGAAACACCATTTTTAAAGAACATTTCTATATATCCTAAAAGAATATAATGCACGGGTACATTCTTGTTTTTTACCTAATATGTCTCCTTTAAAGGTAGAGAGGGAGCTCTGAACAAAGTGAGAGGTGAGTTCAGTGAACAAAGCCTGACTTTAAAATAGTGCTTTATTATGGCAAAAAAACATGCAGTTTAAAAAAAAAGAAACAATAGAATGTTATTTTATCTGATGTGCTCATTTTTAGCAAAGGTGTTTTTAGGTGCATGTTGTGCCTTTAAAGAAATAAAAATCGATGCACAAGCAAGGTCTTTGGCCCTCTTTCTCCCCTAGGCGGCTGACTGTTATGAATACATTCACACCAACAAGTAATGGCTCAGCCCTTATACCCAGTCTGTGACAAGAGCTCTGATAATGCTGGAAGCTGCAGGCCTGAAGGGGTGGGGCAGGGAGATCACATGGTGAGGAAGCTGTTTGCTCAGAGAGGTCAGGAGGAAGTGGAAGTGCATGCTGGGAAAGAGGTAACAGGAAAGACTTGCTGCAGTGTGGGCTGGTGGCTGCACAACAGAGTGGGATAAGCTGCGGCGTCCCCTCCATTTGGACTGTGATTCCTCAGAGCTGCACCCCATGTTCTGTTACTGGACTGTTAATCTATAAGCCTGTTATACACAAGTGCAGCTGGAATTCTCACACTCACTTTCCCTCTTGCTGGACTGCCTGAAAGAGACTGGAGGTGAATCTTACTTTATATGAGAATCTGAGACTAAAGGGACTAGGCCACAAATATACACTGACTTGTGCTCCTGTTGAGCAGTTCTTCCCTACCAGATACATAAAGGGATTGTTTGTTATTAAAGTTTCCTTGTACTGTTACCTGCCTGTGTGCTTCTTATGTGCCCATAAACCAGTCCCGTGCTCTGGGACGTCACAAAGTGGTTGGCAGCCGTGGGATAACACACTGGGCATCATGCGCAGGCAGGAACTGGAAGAATTAACCCTTGCTACGCTTAGAAAGTGGTGTCGCAATCGGGGTATTGCCCCTGAAGGGAAGAAAAAGACAGAAATCATTGCTTTACTACTACCACTCCTACCTTCAGATGCAGAGACTGTTACATCTGAGAGTGCAGTTGCTGGGGGCCCCGAAATGGTCCAGGGGCCACCCACTAATCCTACCCGGGATCGGGTTGGAGAGGTGTTTAAACAAAGGCTGGAGTTATTCAGTGAGGAGCTTACCGTTGCGGAAAAGATGGAGCTGATGAGGATGGTACAGGAGGAGGTAGCCCGTGAAAGATCTGATTTAGGGGAGCACGGCAGGCTATCAGTGTCTTCAGTGGAGAGTCGGGCCCGAGACATTCTAAAGTTAGCCACGGCTTTCCCTACATTTCAAGAAGGGCAGGACAGCATTGATGCCTTTCTAGAGACATTTGAGATTATGTGCAGGGCCCACAACATCACAGAAGAGGATTGGCCCCGTATCCTGTCTGGCAAACTAACAGGAAGGGCCAGCGCAACATTCCGGGCCTTGTCCGATGAACAAAGACTGGACTATGAGGAGATTAAGCAAGCTTTACTGATCCGTTACGCTATCACCCCAGAGTTTTACTGGCAAACTTTCCGGTCACTGCTAAAGACCACCCAGGATACCTACCTGGAGTTTGGAAATAAGTTGTCAAGGGCCCTTGATCAGTGGATTAAAGGGACTGGGGCCGAAACCATGGAGGACTTAAGGCAATTATGCCTGAAAGAGCAATTTTTGGAGAGGTGCACCCTAGGAGTGCGGGAGTGGATTATGGACCGTGAGCCACAGACAGTAGAAGAAGCTGCCCAACTGGCCGACAAGTATACAGAGACCAGGACCCCCACCAAAAGGGCAACCCAAGCACAAAGTACTACAGGTGCCAAGGCTAAAGAGTATCCAGGCTCTCAACAACGGTCCTCTATCACCACTTCCACACCCCGCCAACTGCTACCAGGGGCTGGGCCCAAAACCTGTTTTGGATGCGGGGCTCCAGGTCACTTTCAAGCTACTTGCCCTCTTAACCGAAGGGCTGCTTCTCCTTCAGGGCCCCCTAAACTGACTCCTGCTCGACCTGTTGCCACTATTCGGAAGGAGAGCACAGAGTGTGACCCGGCCCAAATCAACCTCAGTGAGACCCCTGAATTTGCAGTAATGCAGATTCATTGGGCAGATCAGTCAAAGCGAAGATGTCATGTGGTGCCAGTGGACGTAGATGGAAACCGCGTAGAAGGATTTCTGGATTCTGGTGCCTTTATAACTTTGGCAGAGCCTCATGTGATCACACTCAATCGCATTGTTCCAGGCAAAATGGCCCGGGTGATCCTGGCTGGAGGACAGAGGAGAGAGGTTCCAATTGCTCAAGTGACTCTGGACTGGGGGGAAGGGCCTGTGCTGCATGAGGTGGGAGTCATGGATCAACTGCCTGCGGATGTGCTGCTGGGTAATGATGTTGGAGACATCTGCTGCAGCATCACACTGAGACAGGCAGAGTTGGGCGAGCCACCGGCAGTTGTCCAGGAGGTAAGCGGGCAGACAGATGTGACAGGTGACCATTTTGACATAGGAAACTGGCAGGATTTTAGGGCTGAACAAGCCGCAGACCCTACACTGCAGACATTAAGAGATAGAACTGTCCCTGGACTGGAGGGCCCTGATGCAGGGGAACAAATAGTGCAAGAGAATGGGTTGTATTATAGAGTCCTCAAAAACTCTAGGGGGCGACAAAGGGAAGCATGCCGTCAGTTGTTGGTGCCTGCCAAATTTAGGACCCAGTTACTTCACCTTGCACATGAGGTACCCCTTGCAGGTCACCAAGGGATTTCCCGCACCCGCTATCGCCTGCTACAAAATTTCTATTGGCCAGGGGTGTCACAACAAGTGGCACAATTTTGCCGATCCTGTGACAGCTGTCAGAGGGTTGGGAAGAGTGGGGACCGGAACAAACATACATTACGACCCCTACCAGTGATTGGTGAACCATTTCAGAGAGTTGCTGTTGATTTAGTAGGACCCCTTAGCCGGCCCAGCAGGACAGGCAAGCAATATATACTTACAGTGGTGGACTATGCCACCCGTTACCCAGAAGCAGTGGCTTTGAAGAAAATTGATGCCCCAGCCGTTGCAGATGCACTAATTCAGATTTTTACACGGGTAGGATTCCCTAGTGAGATCTTATCTGACCAGGGACCACAGTTTATGTCACAGCTGCTTCAGTGTCTATGGCAGCGCTGTGGGGTCACCTCACTTCGCTCAACCCCGTATCACCCCCAAACTAATGGGCTATGTGAGCGTTTTAATGGAACTCTTAAGAACATGCTCCGAACTTTTGTGGAGGATGGAGAAGGGGACTGGGAAAAGTTTCTGCCCTGTCTTCTGTTTGCATATAGGGAAGTTCCCCAAGAGTCTACTGGGTTTTCCCCTTTTGAGCTGTTGTACGGGAGGCGTGTTCGGGGCCCCCTAGACTTGCTAAGGGAGTACTGGGAGGGGGGAGCCCAATTCCCTGATTTCCCTGTAGTGCCCTATGTTCTACAATTCCGAAAACGTCTTGAGCAAATGACTGCTCTGGTGAAGGAACATTTGTCAGCGGCTCAGACCAAACAGAAGGTCTGGTATGACAGGAATGCCAGAGATCGGCACTTTGTTCCAGGGGACAAGGTGTTACTGCTGATACCGATGCGGTCAGACAAGTTGAAAGCAGCTTGGGAAGGGCCCTATGTGGTAGTGCAGGCCATTCATGATACTACTTATGTGGTCTCCCCTATTGATAACCAAGACCAGTATAAGACAGTCCATGTCAATATGATGAAACAGTACGTAGAAAGGGAAGCCACCGTGTCTGCCATTTGTAGTCTGCTAGAAGAAGGGCGCAATGAAGAGGCTTTCCCTGACCTCTTACAAGAGGCAATGGGGGTTAAGACTTGGGAGGATGTTACTATTAGTGAGCAGTTAACCCCTGAGAAATATGAGCAGTTGTGTCAGCTGCTCCAAAAGTTTCAGTCTCAGTTTTCAGAGAGGCCAGGTTGCACCAACTGGGTTGTCCATCAGGTGAATACAGAGGGGCATGGCCCAATTCGCACACCAGCCTATCGGGTGGCAGAATCCGTACGGGCTGCCATGAAAAAGGAAATCGAGGAAATGTTGGCATTAGGGGTAATTGTTCCCTCTCAGAGTCCTTGGGCATCACCAGTTGTCTTGGTTCCCAAGAAGGATGGCAGCACTAGGTTTTGTGTAGACTATAGGAAGCTGAACCAAGTGACTGTGACAGATGCCTATCCAATGCCCCGGGTAGATGAACTTCTTGACCGTCTGGGGAATGCCAATTATCTCACCACTCTAGATTTAAGCCGTGGATACTGGCAGATTCCTCTAGCACCAGAGGACCAAGAGAAGTCAGCCTTTATCACTCCATATGGCTTGTTCCATTTTACTGTTATGCCATTTGGCATGAAAAATGCCCCAGCCACGTTTCAAAGGGTAGCAAATCAGTTGTTGGAGGGGTATCAAGAGTTTGCTCAAGCGTATCTGGATGACATAGCCATATTTAGTAACACCTGGGAGGAACATGTGCAGCACCTACAGAGTGTTCTGGGAAGGATTATGCAGGCTGGGCTTACCCTAAAGCCAGGGAAGTGCCATTTTGGGATGGCCGAGGTCCAGTATTTGGGTCATCGGGTGGGAAGTGGGCGAGTAATGCCAGAACCCGCCAAAGTTGAAGCCATAGTAAACTGGCCCACTCCTACCACACAGAGACAGGTGTTAGCCTTCCTGGGGACAGCAGGGTATTACCGACGCTTTATCCATAACTACAGTGCAATTGCTAAACCCCTGACAGATCTGACAAGTAAAAGACGCCCACGTACTGTAACCTGGACACCCGAGTGTGCTGCTGCCATGTCTGCATTGAAATCTGCTTTAGTGAATGCCCCTGTACTGGCTGCCCCTGACTTCAATCGGAGATTCATCGTCCATACAGACGCCTCCACCTATGGGATTGGTGCTGTTTTGTCCCAGGTTGATGAGAAGGGCAATGAGCACCCCATTGTATTCCTGAGCCGGAAGCTGCTCCCCCGGGAAGTTGCTTATGCTACCATTGAGAAAGAGTGTCTGGCCATGGTGTGGGCCTTAAAGAAACTGCAGCCCTATCTGTTTGGCAGTGACTTCACTGTGGTCACTGATCATAACCCTCTGAGCTGGCTGCAAAGGGTTTCTGGGGACAATGGGAAATTGCTGAGGTGGAGCCTAGCTTTGCAGCAGTTCAACTTTACTATACAGCACCGCAAGGGGAGCCACCATGGGAATGCTGATGGACTCTCAAGAAGGGACGGTGAGGACTGTGCAGGGCAAAGGCGCCCTACGGTCTTCCCCCCATCTGGGGGTTGCCCGGACGGCCGCCCATTGGGGGGGGAGAGATGTGACAAGAGCTCTGATAATGCTGGAAGCTGCAGGCCTGAAGGGGTGGGGCAGGGAGATCACATGGTGAGGAAGCTGTTTGCTCAGAGAGGTCAGGAGGAAGTGGAAGTGCATGCTGGGAAAGAGGTAACAGGAAAGACTTGCTGCAGTGTGGGCTGGTGGCTGCACAACAGAGTGGGATAAGCTGCGGCGTCCCCTCCATTTGGACTGTGATTCCTCAGAGCTGCACCCCATGTTCTGTTACTGGACTGTTAATCTATAAGCCTGTTATACACAAGTGCAGCTGGAATTCTCACACTCACTTTCCCTCTTGCTGGACTGCCTGAAAGAGACTGGAGGTGAATCTTACTTTATATGAGAATCTGAGACTAAAGGGACTAGGCCACAAATATACACTGACTTGTGCTCCTGTTGAGCAGTTCTTCCCTACCAGATACATAAAGGGATTGTTTGTTATTAAAGTTTCCTTGTACTGTTACCTGCCTGTGTGCTTCTTATGTGCCCATAAACCAGTCCCGTGCTCTGGGACGTCACACAGTCCTTTAGCGTTAATGATATTAATGCCCTGGCACTGGAGAATGCTCTTACAACTGTCCCTGCTGGAGTCCTGTTTAGCTATAAACTAGCTTGGTTTCTGCCCAGCAAGGAATGTGCTGGTAACAATCTCTGGGAGAAAGAAGCTGGGCTGATAAATAAAAATGTGCAGCTCCGCTAGGCCTTTGAATGTGTTACTAAGAGAATATTGGTAATTAGCCTTGTCAGCTGTTATTAAGCTGTAGGCGGCTGCGCTGCTCATCCTCTTTGCCCACTCACAACAATTTCCTCAGAGCTGATGAGCCAAGGGCCCTGCACCATGGTAAGTTATACAAGTGTTGAGTTTGTAGTTAATTAAAGTTGAGCATTAATTAACAAGTTGCCAGAGCCATCTCCACTGATGCAATTACCCTCTGACTGTTATGTGAAAGGTATTTAAGTTTTGCTGTTCCACCGAGGACGCAGGAGGAGGAAAATTGCCTCGGAGTTCAGCAGAAATAAGAAATATATGGCTAATGGAAATCTGACTATGTGGAATCAGCACGGAGAAAGAAAGAGAACAGTCACTTTCTAACACACGGACCTGCCCCGGGAGCACAATCCTTCATAATGGCTTCCTTCTGCTGTCTCCTTCAATGTTCTCTCTCCCGGTTTAAAATAGAACCTGACAGTTGATAAAAAACAATTTGGCTTAGCCTGTCGGCCATTTTCCCCATTTGTTTTATGACCCGTCATTAATATTTCATATTCGGGATGGACTTCTATCTAGCCAAAATAGTCCTCAAGGAATACTGACAGGGAAGGCTTTAAATAGAAAGCTACATAAATACTCCATCTAAATCAAACAGAGTATTTAGTGGCTTATAACACTATATTGTATATAATACTGTATAGGTAGCATTATATAATTATAGGTAAAGGGCTCTGTTATCTGGAAACCCATTTTCCAGAAAGCTCCAACTTACAGGAAGACCGTTTTAACAAATAATTCAAAGTTTTAAAAAATATTTCCTGTTTCCCATTAATATTATAACAATGCCTTGTACTTGATCCTAATAAAGATAAAATTCATCTTTATTGGAGGCAAAACAACCCTATTGGGATATTTAATGTTTACATGATTTCCTAGTAGACTTAAGGTATGAAGATCCAAGTTAAAGAAAGATTTGTTTTCCGGAAAACCCTAGCATTCAGGATCACAGGTCCCGTACCTGTAGTACATTTGATAAGAAAAGAGTGGGTCTTTGATGATAAACACTCTGGGCAGTATTTATTAGAGCTAAACTATACAGAAAGTTGCACTTGGCAAATCACAGGGACATTCAATAAAAAAGAAACAAAAAGGGGACCTTCTGTTCCAGGTCTAGTAGCCAATAGCAACCAATCAGCTGCTTCCTTTCTAAAAGAAGAACCAATACTACTTGTTGATTGATTACTAATACCGGACAAAACTTTTGTGACTTGCCATTATTCCTCCTCTATCAAACTTTATAGTATAGTGTTATACTGGTATCTGCCAAACCAAGAAAATTCAATCAGACTGGCAGATGGTGAAATGCCGTTTATCACTCCAGAGGGTGCATTTCCCATAGTTCAAATGGCAGTGACCCGTACACCACTTCAGTTAATACATGACATTGCACATGGTGATCTTAGGTTTGAAGGCCTGCAATCACCCATAACAACCCCATGTTCTGTATGAATAGTTCTTGTGCTAAGACAGTTTGGAACTTGGCAGTGACTGTTTCAGGTAAGGATTTGCCATATATGTCATCTTAAATGGAGCGTATGGATACATTTGGCTATAAATGTGTCTGCCTACATTTGACCATATACAGCAGGGGTCCCCAACCTTTATTATCCGTGAGCCCTATTCAAATGTAAAAAGAGTTGCGGAGCGACGTAAGCATGAAAAAAGTTTCTTGGGTGCTAAACAATAGCTGTGATTGGCTATTTGGTATTCCCTATGTGGACTAGCAGCCTACTGGAGGTTCTACTTGGCAGTACACCTGGTTTTTATGCAATTAAAACTTGTCTTCAAGTCAGGAATGAAAAAATAAGCGCCTATTTTGAGGCCACTGAGAGCAACAGTCAAAGGGTTGGTGAGCAACATGTTGCTGGTGAGCCACTGGTTGGTGATCACAGATATATATAATTTTGAAGTTGCAATAGTCTAGTGCAATGCTTTCCAACTGGCGACCCACGGGCTGGAAGTGTGGCCCCCCACATGAAAGTATGCCTGCTTACCTTGTGTAAGATTTAAAATGTATTCAGATTAACTGGCCCCTGCATTGATTATACCTCAAAGTCACACCTGTAATCCCCCTGCTTTGTTCACACCTGTAATACCTCTATTGTTCACACCCCTAAAGCCTGTACTGTTCACACGTTAGACCCAGACTGAAAATGCCCACATTGTTCAAACCTTATATGAACCATGTGTGTGCCATACTCTGACTGCCCTATGCTCCCTGTGTGTGTCATACTCTGCCTGTGTTTGCCATGCTTTCTCTGTGGGATGTGAACCTGGTGGAGGTTTGTTATCATTTGGAAATACTTGTTAGGACACCCCAAGGTGTTTAATCATGTACTGGGGGAGCTTTGTTATCCACAGAGGAGGATGAGGCATATGGATTTATGGGTATGTCTAAATATCCGTTAATAAACTTGTTTCACATGTGAGTGATATCTCTGCAGTGAGTACCAACCATTTGTTTTTTTTGGTGTGCTACCAACATTAATGTGGTCTAGTGGTGAAATGGGTGTGGTTTAAAGTGGGAGCAGGGGTGGTCAACACTGGCTTCCATTATCAGCCCTCCACCATGTAGACCAGAAAAATTCCTGCCCTCGGTACCACAGAAGGTGGACAGCATTGTTCTTGTGTATAAATAGAGCCCAGTGTTGAGTCTACTTTGATATTGTTAATGATGCTACCCCTCAAGATCTGCCATCACTAGATCATTATCCAGATACTCAGTGGGTTATGTAATTAAAAAAATTTGCCCAATAGCAGTAACCCATCCCAACCAATCAGCAGGTAGAAAATACCAGTCACCTTTTAAATAGCAAACATCTCATAGATATAGTAAAGAAAATGAAAAATCTTCATAGATATAGTAAGGAAGAATTGTTATGCTCCTGAAAGGTATTTGTGAATGTTCCATAGTAAATGTATATAGGAGATGCTTCATGTAAGACACATATATAGCCAAACTGAGTGTGAAGCAACACTATGGGGCCGATTCACGAAGGGTCGAATTTCGAAGTTAAAAATACTTCGAAATTCGACCCTCGAATTGAAATCCTTCGACTTCGAATATCGAAGTCGAAGGATTTAGCGCAAATCCTGCGATCGAACGATCGAAGGATTTTTCGTTCGATCGAACGATTAAATCCTTCGAATCGAACGATTCGAAGGATTTTAATCAAACGATCGAAGGAAAATCCTTCGATCAAAAAAAGCTTAGCAAGCCTATGGGGACCTTCCCCATAGGCTAGCATTGACTTCGGTAGGTTTTATCTGCCGAAGTAGGGGGTCGAAGTTTTTTTTAAAGGGCAAGTACTTCGACTATCGAATAGTCGAATAGTCGAACGATTTTTACTTCGAATCGTTCGAATCGAAGGTCGAATTCGAAGGTCGAAGTAGCCCATTCGATGGTCGAAGTACCCAAAAAATACTTCGAAATTCGAAGTATTTTTCATTCGAACCCTTCACCCGAGCTGAGTGAATCGGCCCCTATGTGCTTGGTTCTTTTTCTAGCAGTACAACTCGGCACAAATAACACATTCTACGTAGGTGTTATCTGTCAGTCTGACACTTTTCTTGCAGTTTTTTTACCTTCCTAATAATACTTCTGAACAAATATTGTCTTGTGAAAATTATTCTTTTTTTTCCCTCAAAGTAGATTTGTTGTTTTGCACCTTGTACTTGATGGTGACTAAAATGCACAAATCTATTTTGGGGACAAAACAATCCTATTGAGTTTTTTTATTGTTTAAATGATTTTTTTAGTAGATTTAAGGTATTGAGATCCAAATGACGGAAAGGCCTGTATCAGTGAAACATTCGGTCGCTAACCAAAGGGATGTGTGCAATAACAATAACATTTTCCACAGTTGCAGTGAAGTCTTCCTGACATTTATGGACACCGGGACATGACAAATGTACTTTAATCCAGAAATATATGACACATACCCACACTAAGACTTATTTAAGGTGCTCTTTGCTAGTTCCTTTTTGGTGCAACTCCGTTTGCTCCGGGTGGCCATAGAAATGTTCTTACTGGACAGTCATCTTGTGTCCTCTTAATGGAGGCCTCTTTGGGGAGAACTGAGAGGTCAAAGGAATGGTGGAAGGCCAGATAGAGACACTATCCAAAAGCAGGGCATTCTGGTTTTTCACTTTACAGTAAACTTGCAGTTGGCATCCATGGATTAATAGTAAGAGACAAAGGATGGGAACCAGAAACAGAGACAAGTGTTACCATGCTTTTTATATTTTTTAGTGACTGTTAACAATATGTACATAGGTGCCTTATACAGGTATGATCCAGAATGCTTGGAACCTGGTGTTGTATAGATAAGGGATCTTTCTGTAATTTGGATCTCCATACTTTGTCTGCTAAACAGTCAAACATTAAATAAACCCAATAGGCTTGTTTTGCCTTCAATAAGGATTAATTATATCTTAGTTGGGATCAAGTACAAGCTACTGTTTTATTACTACAGAGAAAAAGGAAATCTATGGGAGATGGCCTTTCCGTAATTCTGAGCTTTCTGGATATTGGGTTTACGGATAAAAGATCCCATATGTATATCATGTAAATAACACTCTGCTCTCAAGCAGTGTTGGACTGGGATGCCAGGGGCCCACCAGAAAACCCTTAGGCTGAGGATAACTTTCCAAACTATTATACCTCCTTGCCTCACTCAATCTCTTTATTCTCCTAGTCTTTTATATCTACTTACTATATCCTATTCTTCCATTATTAAGCCTCTTTTTCCCCCATAAAGAAATAGGGAATGACCATGATAGGCCAAATGATTAGAAACAAAAGACCCACTGACACCCGGATCCACCAGGAGTTTTCCTGATATCCCAGTGGGCCAGTCCAACACTACTTTCAAGCATCATTAAATTCATAACGTACAAGTGGCCTAATTGTTAATGAAACTGAAAAAGTTTAGAAAAAAGAATAATCCATTACTTAAAACATTTCACTTCTGCACTTTACTAAAGATTTAATTCCAAAGTTTTCCCGCAGTTCAGTTAAAGTTTATTTAGTTAAAATTCCTATTGGATCCACCATGATATCGTTGAAGCAAACCTCGACTGGTTCTCTTCTCTATGTCACTGCCATGATCATTTCCTTATCCTATTTCAGACACAAAGCTATCCTCTCCTGTCAGCAAGGAACACACAATGGGAAGAAATGCGGCGCTACGGTATTCTTGGCACTGGCTGCGGCCCAAATTCAAAGGAACCGTTTGAAAGTGAAATTCTGAAGTGTTGCTAGCACTGAAGGAAACTGTCACATCCGATGTGTGAAGGTAAAGGCACAAGCACCAGACAGCTTTTATTCTCAGCCTGTGCCTCCTCGAAATACACGCAGGCAATTCCACTCACACAAAATACATCTCTCTCACTATTTGCTAACTTCATGCATTTGATAAATTAAATTGAGTGTTTTATATTTTAAAATCTTTATTTTCCCCCTGAAAAATTATGAATCTAAAATTCTTAAATATATGTACATACATATTAAATATATATAGGCCCTAATGTGGGCTGAAACGTTGGATAGGCATAAATAAACACATTTATTGTTCACTGAAATGGAGTGCTGGTCCTTCACTTAACCTATATGATAAACCTTCATCATTGCCCCCGAACATCGTGATCAATCCGGTAAGAGTGCAAACACTGTGCTAGTAATATATATACACACACACACACACAGAGAGAGGTATGGGATTCACTATCTGGAAACCTGTTATCCAGAAAGCTCCAAATTACGTGAAGGCCATCTCCCTTAGACTCCAATTTATACAAATAATCCAAAATGTTAAAAACTTTTTCCTTTTTTTCTGTAATAATAAAACAGTGCCTTGTACTTGATCCCAACTAAGATATAATTAACCCATATTGGAAGCAAAACAATCCTATTTTATTTATTTAGTGTTTAAATTATGTTTTTTTTAGAAGCCTTATGGTATGGAGATATAAATTATAGAAAGATCCATAAAGAAAAACCCAGGTCTTGAGCATTCTTGATAACAGGTCCCATACCTGTATATATATTCTGTGCTAGCATGATGGACAACATCTGACGCCAACAGGTGAGCGCGGGGGGGGAGACGGGGCAGCAGCAGCAAGACGCCTTTGGGCAGATGGGCCAGGATCACCCCTGAAGGACCCTTAATACATTTCCTTTCTTAGGCAAAAATAAAAGGGCAGTATTTAACTAATGGCATTATTAAAGAATATGCAAACCCCAATTCACTGGGGCTGGGTGCCAATATTTTATAAAGTGCCCCCCATTGAATCAAACTGTTGGGTTTTTATCCTCAGGCTGGTGCTCATAAACATACTAGACCGGTGGGAAAAAAAGTTAAGTAAAATACATTTTTTCTTGGTCCACTGCATTTTTTTCTTTTAAAAAGGAATTAGAATCGCTTGGCAACCCCAGGGATTTAGGGTTTGCTTGCCATTTGCACCAAAAATGTTAATAACATAAGCATACTCCACTCAAATGCTTGCCTGGCTAATGGCTCAAAATGTTTAATGGCAAGCTCAACTTTCCCTTTTTTTTGTACAATGACTTTAAGGGGCAGATTTATTAAGGTTCAAATGGTAAATATCAAACCGAATGCAAATTCGAACGTGAGATTTATCACACCTCAACCATGGGAACAGTTTTAATACTAATATTTGCCACCTAAAACCTGTCGAATTCAGTAACAAGTCAATGGCAGAGGTCTGTTGACCCATTTGAAGATGTTATTAGTCTTTCTGGCATAAGTTTTTTCTGAATTCAATTTGAGTTTTCAGGTCAGTAACATTGTTTTTTTCTTAAATAAGATATTCGAGTCGTGTGTATATTGAATTTATTAAAGTAAAAATAGATAAATTCAAAAATTCGACCTTTGATAAATCTGCCCTTAGGCCTTATCCCTTGGGTATTTGATCAGGTCCCATTGCAAGACACTTATCAAAGTGACAAAGAAGAAATAAAGGGGGATTGTGGGAAAAAGAAGAAATCTACCTTCGAGTAGAATCATGCATAAATCACTTTCTAACAAAATACAAAAAGCTTGGAGGTCCTACAATCAATTTTTCAGAGCCCATGAAAAAAAAAAGTTATGATACAGAATAATTATCATAAGCCCCGCTTTACATTTGACAATTATCGAGATAACCGAGCTACAGATTTGTCTTACCGATATCAGCCTCGCCGGCATCAGTTTTAAATAAACTTTATTTAATGAACTACTGCATTCTGCAGGTCTGACCAACCATTGCTAAAGACGGTGAAATGGGTAACATATGTTTCTTAAATTTAGAAATGACTTCCAGTGGCTCGGAGTTAACGCACACGAGGAAGAATCGCATAATCTGCATTGTGACATTAAACAGTGCTTGATGATAGCATGCCCCGTATATAAATACTATAAATCAAGATGGAACAATTCACAGTTCACATCTGGTGATATTAAAAAAAAAAATGGAATTCCGAGACTGAGATTGGCCTATTTGTTTTGATATATATTAGGGTGAAGGAAAATAGTGGCGCTGCCCATGGGGTAAAAGGCAGATTCAGCTTCTATAATCCTGATACACATCAAAGAGAATCATGGCAGGAGCTTTTACCTTTCACAAGGAATTGGTCTTTATTATTTTTGTCTATTTTCTGTTTAATCTGCTTCTCAAACATTGTGGCTGCAACATATTTGTACAATGACTATTGAAATGCTTCAAAACATGATTAATCCATCTTGAAATGATTATGATACAAGAAGGGTAAGTCGAGCGAAAGCTGGCGGTGACCTCTTAGCTCCGTATCTCTCGTAATAACTCACAGGCCTTTTAACAAATATAATTGAATTCCCCTGCACAGAAAATTACCACTTAACCAAGATTTATCAAATCGGATCTCAATGCTTCACTGCTAAAAGCCAAAAGGGAGTATCTATTGCTGCTATCAAGGCTGCGCACTAACATTCATTCTCTTTCCTGCTGGTGACTTGTTGGTACTGATAAAGGGGCTGAATGGAGAACGTTCTGGGAACCTTAACCATCTGCAGAACTTCCGGAGAGAGCAAATCAGCTCAATACCCTTGTTGCCAACAACTTTGAATGCCAGTGATGGACTAAGCATGCCACAACCATAGATGGTAATGACCCAGAGGCTGATGGGGGACATCGGAAGTACAGAGGGCCCAGTGTCTATAAATGTGATTGAAACAGACGATATTCTTGAAGATTAGGGAAATGGGAACCCAACGAGATTTTGCTGTGGCTCTAAAAACTATATTTATACCACTGTTCTTAACAAACAGTTGACAACTTGAGATGGAAACCTGGGGGACCCAGTGAAAAACGGAGTCCTGAAAAGGATGTCACCTCCCCCCGGAGGCTGAGTAGTTGCACTAGTCTATCTACTAAGCTAGCGAATTTTCGCCAGGGACACTTTTAGTAAATTGGTGAAGTGGCAAAATGATGTAACGCTGGTGAATTTTCAATTGCCTTGCCCACTTCGTTATTTAGTGAATTTGCTCCAATGCCTTACACAGAGCATAATAAAGATTATAAATAGTGATAAGCGAAATTTTGAAAACATTCACAGAAGGTTGAAATTTCACTAAAATTGTGCCAAATGCATTGGAGTCAAGGGGTATTTTTCTCACATCAAATGCATTGGTCAGTGGCCATTTTTAACGGTACATTTTCCCAGCACAAAAAATGCATTCTTTTTTTGTGCTCTTTTTTAATCAAATAATTAGCATTTTTTAAAATGATATTGTTATCTCTGTAATAATAAAACAGTACCTTGTACTTGATCCCAGCTAAGATATAATTAATCCTTGCTGGAGGCAAAATAATCCTTTTGGGTGTATTTCAATTTTACATAAATTTTTAGGTATGGGGATCTAAATAAAAGAAACCCCCCTTTTCCTGGAAAACCTCAGGTCCCGAGTGTTCTGGATAAGAGATTCCATATCTGTCAAATTTCACTGCAAAACTGTATCAGGTGAAAAAATGGGCTCCTCCTTAATTATACATTAATGTATAATTACTCATCAGTCCCTACCCCAATCCACATTTCCCTAGAGTCCTTCATCCATCATATTCTGTATTGTAAGACCTATTTGTTATAAAGCTATTGCTGTGCAACTTGCTGACAATATATAAATAAGATAATGATTATGATGACAAGTCAATTCATCTGTTGCCTGCCTGTATGGTTTTGCTAATATGAGAGGGAACCAACGTAAACTTCTTTAATAGTTGGAAGATGCAGCAATCTCTAACCCTCTGGAGATTATTGTTCTGCCAGGAATCTACTCTTATTTGTTTAACTGCAGAAGACCCTTAAGGAATCCCGGGACCCCACTCATTTTACATGTATTGTCAGGCACCTATCAATCATCCCAGAGTATCCTTGTTAGCTGGAGTATGCAGATCATCTCAAACAGCCAAAAGCATTCAGAGCATGTCATATCATTCTCACAGCCAGTGACTGGCACGACATCTTAAAAATAATCTTTTTACTGTATATAAAGGTCTGTAGAACGTTCTCTGTCCTTTTCCCTGCTGCAGATCAACAAAGCATTTAATAACCTACTTACTACCAACACCTTGAGTACTCCCCTCCCTCCTCCTCCTCTCTGATCATTAGAAGTTTAATTAGACCGGCAAGTCTCCTACTTGATAAAAACCATCACTCATTACCTGCAACTCCAGTTTCCAGAGATACTATAGATATAGCAACATTTGCTGACCCAGGGATGAGTGAAAAAAAAGTCACTCAGCATATTTCCGTCATTAAGATAAATTAATTTAGATCCATTCCTCTTAACCCATTTGTATCCGGCCTTTACCCATGCAGCACTCATCACCTAGCCACTGTTGATAGGAGATCATATGTGTGCAGAAATACATTGAGCCAAGGAGAGACAACTATCTGCTATATACTATCTATGGGCAGGAGAGGTGTAGCTCTGTATCCTCCCCACCAGGTTGCATGGAATAAGACTACGAGTATTTGAAAAAGATTCCAAGAGAGCAGCTGTCAGTTCTTCTTCCTCTTTAAACTGTTGTCATTAATCAAGGTTAACATAAAGAAGCAATGCTGTGGCTACAGTCTCTGCCACCAAGATGTCTGGCAGCTGCTACTCGTTTATTTTTGCTGTATTTCAAGCCCACACCTCATCGGCTTTTCCAGACATGAACAGTAACTTGTCCATAAGGCCCAAGAACAAACTATGTGCATCTACTACCATGTTTGCACCCCAGCAGCAGGTCTCCTTGCCAAACCTTGGACACCTTTGCTACATGGCTTTAATAAACCAGACAAGTATAAAACCTGGGATGGTGGTACAGGAGAATAATGTGGGCCTTTCTAGTGCTGTCAACCCCAAGTAGACTGTCTCCCAGGGGATTGCTGCAGAGCTCTGGGAGACTTGAAGGCTATTTATTTCTGTAAATAAATGTTAGTATTCCTATTAAATAAGGATTCTGACACTAATCCCTGTGGCATAACTACTAGTGGTACAGAGGGTGCGGGACAACACCTGTGGCTGCACCCTCAGGCATACTTCCCAACTGTCCCGTTTTTAAAGATACTTTTGTAACAATTCAAATGTATCTAGATGAGCAATCTAGATAAGCAAATAAGTAATTGTAACAATATAAGATAACGGGTCCCTTGGGAGAAGTTAGACTCACAGCTTAAAGGGCAATTCACCTTCATTAGCAAAACTGAAATATGTTCAAACTTTTATAACCTCTGAAATTTTATAAAATGAACATGGTAATTAGGGGGTGTGGCCACAAAATGGGCATTTTCAAACATTTTATGTGCTACGCCCGGCAACTTTTTTGTCCCTCTTTTTATTTCCAAAATGTTGGGAGGTATGCCCTCAGGACTGGATTTAATTACCTGGCACCCCTAGACTCTGCTTGTTGCCCTGCCCCTATTTCCTCCCCCTTTCCCTCCCTTTCCCCACCTCCTATTCTCTGTCTCCCTCCCCTTCCTGTGCATCTGGCACAGCACTTTAGACTGGTGTGCAGGAGATTTGGAAATATGCGGGTCTCCTGTGCTCATAACTGGGCGGCATGGCGCCCCTGAATTCCTGCCGCCCTAGGCCTCACCACAAATCCGGGGGCTCGTCAGAGCCACAATAAGTCATAGTAGAGCATTAGGCCCTGGCATTTTAGGAACACATAGACCCAATAAATAGTGACTGTCTATGGCATTTTACATCTTACACCTCTGGCATTTGCCAGAATCCACAGATTCAGTCTGGGGTCTGACATGTACAGTATTAAAAGACAGAGTATTCCTTTTAATTCCCTTTTTTTTCACTTTTATAGTTTACGTTGGCCATACACTTGAAGATCTGCTTGTTTGGCAACGTCACTAAATGAGCAGATCTTTCCCTGATATGTCCACCCTGAGGTGGGTGATGTAGGGCTGTCCAATCATTAGGCTCTAGTGCCCAACAATCGATCACAATGATGGGACTACAGGAGGTTGGAGGGTTTTTTTTATCAACCTGTCCGATTGTTATCTGCCCAATTTTCAACCCATATATCGATTGGGGAAGCTCATTGGAGGACCTCATACATGGGCCAATAAGCTGCCAACTTTGTCTGTTTGCAACTTTTATTTGCCTGCCACCTTTAGTCCCCTGTAGTACTACCTCTCAGATTTTCCATTTAGGTTTCAATAAAAACATTTCAGTTTCACTTTCAGACTCACTTGGATGACATGGATGAATTACTACCATAGTCATTGGGAAAGATCCAACTGTTCTTCAGATTGATCACCTTTGCTCTCCATGATCAGGTAAGAACCTGCCCTGCTGGAGTCTAAAGGACTGGTGTGGAGAAGCCATGATTTAAGGGGCACAGTGCTAAAGACAATCCATATTTAATGGCCCAGTTGCACAGGGTGCTGGCGCTAGATTTATTGTGAACACTGCGAGTTACCAACTAAGAAGAAGCTGGAGAGCGGCTGCTGTTAATTTATGGACCTTGGATTGCAGGGTGATTTAAATCTCCATACGGCCAGTGCTATTTTTCTCTCTATGCTGTTTCAGCATTGCAGTGCAAAAGACTCAAAGCTTCATTTTTTACCATTATAACCTGGGAGCCACATTTGTACATATGTCTTTGAGAATCAGAAAGCCGTTTGAATCACTTTAAAGGGCCAACTATGACTATTACTACTGGTTTATACCTAATCCACAGTCAGTGATTTTTTTGGATTTCGTATTAAAAAAAAGGTTCTTGTTAAAGGGCCACGGTAATGAAAAATAGTGCTGGGAAATACTAAAGCTGACATGCTTCTACCCATGCACTTTTGCTACTTAATAAGTCTATTAAACAAATACAAAGGGATATAAAATAACACAAAGCTGCCCTTTAAAAGCTATCCTGTTCATAGAAATGCATTCTGATTTGCTCTGGCAAATATATTGTATGTGCTTCAGAAGCCATAGTAGTGCTAAAGGTAAACTTTACTTTCATTTTACTATATAATGTTTACATAAGCAAGCATGTCATTGCCATCTCTGCACACAGACAATTAGTAATTATATCAGGGCCCTTATATAAGGGAAGTATATTTATTTGGGGGGGGGTTAATGAAGCTGTAAAGAGGTTTGTTTTATTGTTTTTATGCTTCTTCTTACCCTACAGTGGGTTTCAAACTCTAATCAGAGCCAGGGCTGTTTATATTTAGGCACCAAGGGCCCAATCCATGGATAGGGGATTTAGGGGCAGCCCTTAGATGCCTAAAAAGAAGAAGCATAAAATCAGAAAATGCTTACTCTGATGAAGGGGCTGTTGGAGGTCTCATACCTAGGGCATGTGTCCCAAATACAGTGTTGTTCAGTGCCAGAGTAATATTTTGTGCAGCCCAAGGCACAGCACCCTCTCCTAACTGATGGGAGGGAGGTTACTTCCAGCTTGTCTCTCAGAGGTTGCTGTGTCCAATGGAGGACTGGGGATTTTTCCTCCACTCTTAGGGTGCCTATATAGAAAAAAATGGCTCTGTTTTTGTAATTATAATTCTTCTGTCTGTTTATGCACGGACAGAAAATTGAAGGGAAATGGGTCTCACTTTCCCTCCACCCGGTCCATGGTGATCCTGGTGCATCTTGGTCACGCTTGCTCTGCACCCCTACTGTTCTCCCTGCTCCACAACTATGATTGATATTGGAGCACTTCAAGTGACAATTCTAAACATTTCAATGGAGCAAGTAAGTTAGATTACGGGTGCAAATTACTGACAGTGGACTGTTGCTGAGGGGAATTTGAATCAGGATGACTCCTAAACATACAGTTGAGTTGACATCATTGGGCAAAACTCCCAAATATCTAAGGCCTATAGGACATGGGAGAACTAATTTACTAAGTGCAGAGTATGGTGCCGA
Organism: Xenopus petersii; assembly: GCA_038501925.1. Taxonomy (NCBI): domain Eukaryota; kingdom Metazoa; phylum Chordata; class Amphibia; order Anura; family Pipidae; genus Xenopus; species Xenopus petersii. The sequence goes on from CM076686.1 coordinate 110,505,811, forward strand.
GTGCAAAACAGGGGCACAAACCACTGTGCACTTGGCACCCAAGGCCCTGGTTTATGAGCTCCAGAATACATCACATGGGGCAGTCATATGGGGATCATTTGTGCCAAAGTGAGTATTCCTGCCTATTCTCTGCTCATGTCTGCCATAGGCGTAGTGTTTCCCTCTGCTTTCCTTTTGCTCTATTTACTTGGATTAAAATGCTTGATGTTGTGCTAATACTGCAACAAAAATGACTGCTCCAGATAAAGTCAACGGGGTTGTTGGATTTGCAGGACTTACTTGTTGTATCATATTTATCAGTTTAAGAGGTGCATTTATCAAGGGTCGAATTTCCCTGGACTCTGGACCTTTTCCATTGGCGAATAGTCCTTAAATTCTTAAAGGAGAAGGAAAGTCTGTTTGCACTAGGGGTTGCCAAATGTTAGGCACCCCCAAGTGATTGTATTGACTTACCTGAAACCCCGGGCCGGTGCTCCTATCGGCAGAAAACTGCACTGCCGGGTTTTTTCTAGCGAGCACCATGGAGAGATCTTCTTCCAGCAACTTTTGTTCAAATTTCCCCGGACAAATGCATGTGCAGTAAAACGAAATAGTCAGACGTTTTAGTTAAAGTTTGGCTTTTCGTTCTACTGTGCATGCGCAACCACGCGAAGAAAGAGGAAGCAGGAAGAAGATCTCTCTGTGGCGCTCACTGATATAACCCCCAGGCGGGTGCAGTTTTCTGCCAATAGGAGCACCGGCCCGGGGTTTCAGGTAAGGCAATACAATCACTTGGGGGTGCCTAACAAGTGCCAACAGTCTTTACTTCTCCTTTAAAGGACCAGAGTATTCATTGAGTTTGAATAATTCACAATTTGAATTTGAGAGTTATGACCAAAAGAAAATTCTAGAATTTGATTTTTCAATTCGACCGTTAATATATTTGCCCCTAAGTGTATTTTCCATCTCTATCCTCTCCATTCAGGTAGGCCATCACGTGGAACATGCACAGTGGCCAACCATGATGCAGGTGCTGAATACTGAAGGCCAGCTACACATTTATATAGACTTCAGTCAGTAGAATCTAAACTCCCTGCAGATCATCACTCAAGCCATGCAAAGCAGCCCTGCTGAGAATCACTTATCACCTTGCCTCTTAGAGAGACAGCAAAGCCACTTGTCCCGGCATCATTTGTATATAGATCCAGCTGGGTGGTGTATAAAGCTGTTTGCAGGAATAACAAAAGGTCACTTCATTTCCCCGAAAGGCCCCGCAGCGCAGGAGGGGTTAAACCGTCTTATGTTATGATAGGAACCCAGCAATCAGTGGGAGCTGGAACTTTTTACCAACTTCATTTCCCCTGCAGCCAAGGACCCAAATAACAAACATCCGTGTGTGGGTCGTCCCATCCAGAGTCTAGTGCAGAGACGGCTGTTTATATGCACAGTCTGCAAAGCCATGATTGTTTGTGAAACCAGATCCTGCGTGGTGTATATTTATGTGAATCTTTGTCAGGGTCAGTCTTGGGGGAAGCACATAGGCAGGGCCCTATCACTAAGCCCAGTACAAATCCCCACATCACTTCTGGCTTCTCTATCGGCTTCTGTTGCTTTGGAACATGGAGCTTTGTCCGATAGAATCAAAGACTCCTGAAAATATAGTAGGGATCTATTAAGTGCTGCTTTTAGACTTAGCATCAGTGCAAAAAAGTTCTATAGCTGTATATTTTCAACTGCTCTGAGTTCTACTTCAACCGCCAGGCTGGAAGTTCTGTATCATTGCTGGGTAAAGTGATTTCACTTATAGTTATGCCCCCTTTGTCCTCAGTGCCCATATTTGCTAAACAGTATGGTAGCACCGAGTGGGTTATATTTCCTAATCTGTCCACTATACATGTCATAAAGGGCAAGTAAAGTTTTTTTGTTTTTTTTATTACTGCAACTGCAAATTGTAACTAACTAATAGAGGAATCCCATGTCCTGCAGCCAGAAGAGAAATCATCAACCACTCACCTCTTAGCACTGGACCCTGGTTAAAACATTGAACACTAGTGATAAGCAAATTTTTTTCAGCAGCCATGGATTCAATGAGAAATTCCGCATTTTGTCATCTGTGAATTTTTTGTAAAGCTGTGCCAAAAATTCATTGACTTTAATGCATTTGGATTGAGAAAAAAAATTGTTGTGTGTCAAAAACAATTTGTTACCTACTGACTACAATGGGTTTTGCAAATTTTTCGCGGTTTCACCAATTTTTAGCCAAATGAAACGGCACAGATTCACTCATCACTATGGAACACGTACTGGGCTGTATTCAAACCCCGTGGGCAGATATCTCTCTGGAAGGTGCAGCTCTGTACATACATGTAGCAGCATCATTTGAGGGGGTTCTGGCTTGCAAGTTCAGCCACCAGAAGTCTCTTTCCCAGGCCAGAGAAAGTAAACCATACAGCAGACCCTGTGACTGTTTGGGTGTCTCAGTCCCCTCACAGGGTCTGTCGTATGGTAGTTACACCTGGGGCCAAAACTTTCAGGTAGGCAGAATAGGTAGTTACCTAGGGCAAGGCTGTAGGGGGGCCAGTTGAAAAAAATTACTGTATATTCACATCCACATGCCTTGGCTTGCTCTAAGTTCCTGGAAATGGGGAGCATGAGAGGTCCATGGTAGAGAGTAAGTGATTGGGGGCTGTCTCTGCTAGCAGGGAGGCAGGCTCACGAGTGGGAGACAAGAGGCTATTTACCTTGGGATCTCCTGGAGTCCAAGCATATTTAGTGCACCTGTCATGGCTGCTGTGATTGCAATAAAAATGTTTTCAGTCCTACAGGAGAAAATACATAGTAACACAATAAGTTACGTTGAAAAAAGACACACATGTATCAAGTTCAACCTATTATGTCTACATTAACCTGCCTAACTGCTAGTTGAAGCCTCTCCAATTTGCCTCAGAGGGGGAAAAAATCCTTCCTGACTCCAAAATGGCAATGGGACCAGTCCCTGGATCAACTTGTACTATGAGCTATCTTCCATAACCCTGTATTCCCTCACTTGCTAAACACCATCCAACTCCTTCTTAAAGCTATCTAATGTATCAGCCTGTACAACTGATTCAGGGAGACAATTCCACATCTTCACAGCTCTCACTGTAAAAAAAACCCCTTCCGTATATTTAGGCGGAATCTCTTTCTTCTAAATAAAGCATTAGAGAGATTATTATATGATCCCCTGATATATTTATACATAGTCATCATATCACCCCTTAAGCGCCTCTTCTCCAGTGTGAACATCCACAATTTGGCCAGTCTTTCCTCATAGCTAAGATTTTCCATAACTTTCACCAGCTTAGTTGCCCTTCTCTGTACCCTCTCTAATACAATAATGTCCTGTTTGAGTGATGGAGACCAAAACTGTACGGCATATTTTAGATGGGGCTTTACCAGTGCTCTTTACAGCAGAAGAATGACCCCCTCCTCCCGTGACTCTATGCCCCTTTTGTAATTCAAAATATTTATTTGATTTTCACATAAACCAGAAAAATCAACATGACCGCATATATCAAGCAGACTTAGAGAATGTGGTGCAATAAATACAATGGCATGCTTTTTTTCACCCCAAACATTAATAACATTAATTAATAAATACAGAAAAAGAAAAAATTAATTAAACCAGTGAATGTTTAGAAAAAAAAGAAATAAAGAAAGAGAAAAAACCCATTCTTTCAGGAAAATCAGAATGTATGTTACATCCTTATTAGATTTGAAGAAACCTAGAAATTAGATCTTTAGTATTAGAAACACAGGATTCAAAGTAAGGAGACCATATAAGTTTAAAGGCTTCTATAGAGCTTTTCCCATTTGATTTTACTTTTAAAGCTTCCTGCCAACAAAGTTGATTCATAAAAGAAATGGTACCCGACAATGAGGGACACTCTTTTTGCAACCAAAAATGTAATAAAGCTTTCTTGGCAGAAGCCAAAAATAAATTAGTCAGTGTCTTTTTTTCATGGGAGATAAGTGTCAGCTTTGAAGGTAAAGAAAAAACTTTTCTCTCTATATTTAACAGAGCAAAACACGGAGATAATTGTATCTTAATTCTCAATCTATTGTTCAAAAAATTAGTAACCTCCTTCCAAAATATATAAACTTTCTCTATTCCCCTTTTAATACAGCTCAAGTCCTTATTTGCCCTTGATGCTGCTGACTGCCATTGCTTGTTACAGCCAAGTTTATCATCTACAAGGTCTCCAAGGTCCTTTTCCATAATGGATTTGCCTAGTGCAGTCCCATTAAGGGTATAAGTGGCTTGCATATCTTTACATCACAAGTGCATGATTTACTTTTATCAAAATCACTATATAAATAATGCTCCTTAATAAAATGAATCTGAATCAGGTTCAGAAAATGAAGTATGAGCAGAGAAAAGTAGTCGGACATTTCTCTTGAGTAGTGCAGCAAGACTTTCCTGTTCATTTCAAATGACCAGCAGGTGGCGCTGTTGTTTCTATTCATTTTATTAAAATCGACTACATTAGAAATAGAAATAATTTATGTAAATGCAGAAGAGCACTCAGGGCAATTGAACATTCATCTGTCTCAAGGGTTTACATTTCCTTTAATTATAAAGCTCCTGTTACTTTGTTTCAATAGTCAGAACCAGCAGTGCAGTGAATAGCAATAGAGTTAAATCGCAATTACATGTATAAATAAAGTTACTGATGATTCTGAGTTCCTTTCAACACCGGGGTAATTGTTTGCAGTCAAATGAAGCACCTTTGTTCCCGGTATCACATTAGCCAGTGATAGAATGCATAAATCATGTTGCTTTTAGTGCAAGACTAAATATTTGCTGAGCTTTATTTCCCATCACCCATTGCTGAGGGATTGGTATGTGTCATGATGTAATAATAGCTGGAAATAACACTGTTCTGCTTCACACACACTGTTTACTGAGCCGATTTTTATGAATCATTAGTTAAACAGTAAATTTGTCAGACTAACTTAGCCTTTAGTACAATACCGCGTGTATTATGAAAAAGGGGGAGGAGTCATACATTTATTAGAAAGCCTGTCTCGTGCTGATGGAGCAAGCGCTTGCACTCCTGGGCCCAAAATGTCATTTACATTATTGTCATTCAAATACCTCCAACATTTGGGAAATAGAAAGAGGGACAAAAAGATTTGCTGTGCAGAGCATAGGGAAATTGTTCTGACCACGCCCATTTTATGGCCACACACCCTAAATACCACCAATTTTGGCAGGTTATGGAAAGTAAAACATCATGGGGGGTTTAAGGGTCAGGTTTTATGTGTTATTACAGTTTTGTTAATGAAGGTGAATTGCCTTTTAAGCTGCAAGTAGCAGTTTCCCCAAGAGATTTGCTTATCTTCATTTTTTACTATTGTAACATTGCTTATTTTAACTTGTTACAAATGTATCTAAGTGCAGCTGCCACTTATTCTGGGCTCTCTGCCAAAAGCCTCTTGCTCCAGTAACTTGGACCCTAGCCACCAGATTTACTGAAATTGCAAACTGGAGAGCTGCTGAATAACTCTCTGCATCACACTAAAAGTTCATTTAAAGGCGAACCACCCCTTTAAAGGGTTGCGACATCTCCTGCAGACCGGGGAATGTCCTGAAAATGTTTATGCAACCAAATCTGATTTATTTCATAACTGAAAAATAAAAATTGAAAATAAAATAAAGGGCTGCAAGAGTTTCTCCATCCTCTGGGTCTCTAGCACTGTATTCACTAAAGCTCAGGAGGAGGTAATATCCATGTCTCCCTGGGTAGAAAGTGATGGTTTAGATCAGCCCATATTTAATATGAATAAGGTGCAGGTCAGATATACAAAGGGATCCAACATGTCTATAAATTTATTGACCTTCCTACTTGCTGCCTAGAGTGGTGGAAATTATTGTTGCAATATTAAAGGGGTGGTTCACCTTTAAGTTAACTTTTATTTAACTTATGTTAATAGTATGGCCAATTTTAAGCAGCTTTTCAATTGGTCTTCATTATTTATTTTTTCATAATTATTTGCCTCTTTTTCTGCTGACTCGCTTCAGCTTTTACAAATGTTTTATTTATTGCTACCGTTTATTACTCTTCTTTCTAGTCTCCTCTCCTATTCATATTCCACTCTCATATTCCAGCATTTAGACACTAGCAAATAGATTGCTTCAAATGCAAACTGGAGAGCTGCTAAATAACTGCAAAACCACAGATAATAATAAACGAAAACTAATTGCAAACGGTCTCAGAATATCACTCTCCATGTCATACCAGTAGATGTTAGCTCAAAGGTGAAATCACTTGAGCCTTCCATACACCTTACTGATGTTTATTAAAAGGGGAGCAGCAGATGATGTGCACAGAACAGTGTCGGACTGGGATGCCAGGGGCCCACCAGAAAACCTTAGCCCGTGGGCCCACTTTCTAAACTATTATTCCTCCTCTCTTCACTCATCCTCTTTATTCTCCTAGTCTTTTATCTCTTCATACTATACTCAATTCTTCCATTATTAAACCTCTTAAAGAAATCCAAATGACCATGAAATAGGCCAAATGAGTAGAAGCAAGAGGGCCCCACTGACACCTGGGCCCACCGGGAGTTTTCCTGGTATCCCAGTGGGCCAGTCCGACACTGGCAAAGAACATGGCGCCTAGGGTTGCCACCTTTTGCTCTGTCTAACTCCAGGGGTGGGGCGTGATGCAATGGGGCAGAGTTGTGCCGTCAAGGGCAAGGCTATAATGTGGTGATCAGTGATTGGCCATCTCCTCGTCAATCATAGGGAATCCTTCCTGGAAAACCGGGCAGACAAAACCGGACAACAAAACCGGCTGTCTAGGTCAAAAAAGGGCAACCCTAATGGCACCTACCTACAACCCAGGTTAATTGTTTATGATTAAGTGTCAGGTGGACACGAAACGCGTCAGGCTTGAGATGATTGTTCAATAAAGTATTTTCCTTTTTTTTAACTTTTGGTCTGAGCTGTTGTGGTTTCCAGTGTGCCCTACACCCTTAATCTTTTGTTGCTATACGGTTTATATCTGCTCCCTTGAGCTGAGAATTGGGGCTGGAACACTTGGGCCATCCCTTTACTTGCTGAGTCTTTACTAGTAGGTGTATTTGTGCCAACAATTTAGTTTTTGGATGATAGTTGCAAGGCATGCCTGGAAACAAGTGGCAGATGCTGCCTATAATCCCCATGTCCCTTTAAAATCAATTAGATGCAAAGTAATAATGGTTTCAACTCCATTTATCATATTTACAGTATTGTCAGTGCACACAAATAAGCGCATTGCATATCACAAGGGAGTTCTGCGGATCTTACGTCAGGACCTCTGAATATTTTCCCAAGGAACTCCAAGTTTATGTAGTTGTTTAGAGATGGTGTTGTAAACGTAAAATGTTCCAATATAAAATTAAGTGATGCTGAGGATAAACACAGGTGTTTGGGCCGGTCCTGCCGCTGCTCAGGCACAGACCAGATGTCAGTAGTAAACTAGTCATTGGGAGGAGCACAGCGCCAGTACCCAAAAGGGCAAGAATAGAACTGGTGGGGGCCCAAGAGTGGCCCTTTAGGACCCTGATTCATTTTCATGCCTGTAATGGAAGCTGTTTTCTGAAGGTTTGGAGTGCCCTAACAAGAACTATTGTTCCCAGTGATACCCCCTTTTCTGGTGCAGCAGATATTAAATGAGTGGATGGCTGGCTTTCACTTTAATAAGGATAAGTGCACATTTGTCCATTCTCACATTTTACCGAATAATGTACATATGCTGACTGAAAAGAACTATGTCCTTAAGTCTGCCAAGAAACAGTATTGTCTGGCATTTATTAGCCACAACCTGCAAGTGAACCAGAAATTGCACATTTTTCCTTTGACTAATTGACATTTCAAGCTTTAATGAGTATAACTCTGATTATCCAGTGTATGTTCCCCGCGATCACCAATATATGAAACGGCTTCATTTCTGCTCAAAGTGGGAAAAAAGCAACGGCAGGTTGATTAACTGGGGATTCTCAGCATTTCAGATATGAGTGCATTGCAAAAAGCTTGTATCTGTTTATTTGGTAGTGACGTTTCTGCTCAGTAATACTCTACTGCATAGATTCATGCAGAATGATTCACTCTTCTGAGCACTTTTGCAGTTTACATTAATAATATTCTGAATGTATCCGCTGTACTGGGGAGAAATTTCATGGGACCCTGATCCTATTGGGCTCTACTTCACCGCCTGGACTTGTCAGTGGGGAGGTTGGTGGTGGCTGCCATGATGTGGTGCAGCAGGGGGTAATGGCCATTAGGCAGTGGTGTGTAGTGTTGGTCAGGGGGCGATGGGGTGGTGGGACCTTGGTGTTGTTTTCTGGTTGGTCTGTTGTACCCTAGTCTGATAAAGCTGATACACGTTGCACCATATTGCTGTACTGCTTTGAAAATTTTTGCAAATATTAAAGGCGGTTTTAATGAAAATTGGAGTGCTGTCAATGGTTATGTATTTACGTACCCTAGTCTTATACTGGCAGCTCCTGTTCAGTTTAGGCAAGGGCCACTTCTCAGTTCTATCACAAAAAAGACAGATGAAAATGAGGTATGTTAGTGCAAATAATTTGGATACAGTTTTTTTTTTTTTTTTAGTCTCAGGTAATGGTTTTTCTTTATAAATGCTCTGTTTTTAGGTCTCAGGTTACCAAAGTGAAAAAGAACCCTTGGCAATATGTGGCGCTAGTTCCCCAAGTGCTCAGAAGTCACTTAGGATGGCCTAACAAACCTATAGCAGCCATAGGTTAGAGCAGGAATCCCAAACCTTTTGAACCCTTGAGCAACATTTAGAAGTAAAAGGAGTTGGGGAGCAACACATGCATGAGAAATGTTCAGGGGCTGCCAAATAAGGGCTGTGATTGGCCATTTAGTAGCCCCTATGTGGATTATCAACCTACATTGAGGCTCTGTTTGGCAGTACATCTGTTTTTTATGCAACCAAAACTTGCCTCCAAGCCTGAAATTCAAAAATAAGCATCTGCTTTGAGGCCACTGGGAGCAACATCCAAGAGGTTGGAGAGCAACATGTTACTCACGAGCTACTGGTTGGGGATCACAGGGTTAGAGGTAGGATATTAGGGGTTGAGTGGCAGTGTTCTTGCCAGCAATAAAACATATACAGTACAAGGAACAGGACTGGTACTTGCAGTTGGCAGGCTAGGCTTCTGTATGGGGCACTTCAGCTCCTGATATATGTGCCTCACAATTTTAGCGCAGTGCACTCCTGGTTACTTAAAGTGAAATATTCTTTGCTGGTGCACATGACCAGTGTTCTCCTGGGAGAAGCAGAGCAGGCGAGGAGTGGGAGGGAGGGAAGAGGTGTGGCTTTGAAGGGGTGCCAGAATGTTGTGGCAAGACTTGACCTCTGACAAATCTTTTGTTGGGGAGACAATTGGCAAATTTATTTTGAGACATTTCCCAAGAAAAGTCTTTTACTTACAGTTATTTTGAAGTGAAAAATATTTTAAGGACTTTTTGTTGCGGAATGCCACCACTTCAGAGCTGGCGAATTTTCCTTGTTGACTTTACTGGCATATTTTCACCAGTTTTTTGTACTTTAGTAAATGTGAAATTATATTTTTATACGGTCAAACCCTGATTTTATGTACCCCTGGATTTTACGTTTCTTTCTTTTTTTTACAGTCTCTACATGGAGTAATTCCTATACATATATCGCTATGGGCAAGCGCTGAGGATTTAGCAAGAATGTCAACACATCAGAAGACCAAAAAGTTGCTCTTTAATAAGAAAGCAAATATTATTTCTGTAAATTTTTCTTATCAGGATCCAAAGTCGTAAACGTTCATTTTAAACAGGAAAGTTCCTATTAAACCTACCTTAAAGGGATACTGTGATGGAAAAACATGTTTTTTCCAAAACACATCAGTTAATAGTGCTGCTCCAGCAGAATTCTGCACTGAAATCCATTTCTCAAAAGAGCAAACAGATTTTTTTTATATATTCAATTTTGAAATCTGACATGGGGCTAGACATTTTGTCAGTTTCCCAGCTGCCCCAGTCATGTGACTTGTTTCTGCACTTTAGAATGGAATTACTTTCTGGCAGGCTGTTATTTCTCTTAACTGAATGTGTCTCAGTGGGACTTGGCTTTTACTATTTAGTGCTTTTAGATCTTCCAGGGAGTTGTTATCTTGTGTTAGAGAGCTGCTATCTCATTACCTTCCCATTGTTCTGTTGTTAGGCTGCTGGTGGGGGGTAAGGAGGGGGCGATATCACTCCAACTTGCAGTACAGCAGTAAAGAGTGATTGAAGTTTATCAGAGCACAAGTCACATGACTGAAGGCAGCTGGGAAATTGACAGTATGTCTAGCCCCATGTCAGATTTCAAAATTGATTATAACAAAATCTGTTTGCTCTTTTGAAAAATGGATTTCAGTGCAGAATTCTGCTGGAGCAGCACTATTAACTGATGCGTTTTCAAAAAAACATGTTATACCATGACAGTATCCCTTTAAAATATATGCGTGACAAAATAGCGTCTTTTACTCTTTAAAAAAAATATACTAACTACAAAGAAAACTTTTGAAATTTTTATGATTTATTTTTCTGTGTCATAAAAAGTTCAGGATTTAGTGCATCTTCCAGCCTTTTCTGTAATGGAAAAAATGCAGTGTATATATTTCATGCACTTGGGGAAAATATTTACATCTTGAAAATCGAAAATGTTTTTAAAATAAAATCTGCAAACATTCAATATCACCCCGCCCCGCCCCCCAAAAAAAATGTGTTCTCAGTGAAAGGAATTTTTGAGCAGCATTATATACACAGCGTATCTGAACGTCAAAAAGAATGTTTCTTAAACACCGCCGCTCATGGTTTAATTACATGGTAATAGCAAGGACCTGAAAATAAAAATGATGTTATATAAACACATTTCCTCTCGGTGGGATTGCATGACGGCCTGGCTACAGCAAGTTTAGGAGCAAATTTTACAGTTAATGCATGTGAGTAAAACAGCTTTGTTCTCAGATTGTATGTTCACATTGCAGGGGCAGCGTGAGCGCCATATGGTTATGCCGTAATAACCATTCAATTATTTTCATCTGTGTCATTTTAAAACATACGAATGAGCTCATAATTTTATTTTGGCAGCTCTGATTATCACAATGGGGAAATTCTCACATGGATCGACTATGTTTGCCTCTAGCTGACATAACAAGTAAGGGGGCAGATTTATCAAGGATGGAACTGGGGAATCCTGAAAAGAGTCCAAGCTGTAGTTTGATTTAAAGGGATACTGTCATGGGGAAAAAAAAAATTCAAAATGAATCAGTTAATAGTGCTGCTCCAGCAGAATTCTGCACTGAAATCCATTTCTCAAAAGAGCAAACAGATTTTTTTATATTCAATTTTGAAATCCGACATGGGGCTAGACATATTGTCAATTTCCCAGCTGCCCCAAGTCATGTGACTTGTGCTCTGATAAACTTCAATCACTCTTTACTGCTGTACTGCAAGTTAGAGTGATATCACCCCCTCCCTTCCCCCCCCCAGCAGACAAACAAAAGAACAATGGGTAGGTAACCAGATAATAGCTCCCTAACACAAGATAACAGCTGCCTGGTAAATCCACAACACTCAATAGTAAAAACCCATGTCCCACTGAGACTCCTTCAGTTACATTGAGAAGGAAAAACAGCAGCCTGCCAGAAAGCATTTCTCTCTAAAGTGCAGGCACAAGTCACATGACCAGGGGCAGCTGGGAAATTGACAAAATGTCAGATGTCAAAATTGAATATAAAAAAATCTGTTTGCTCTTTTGAGAAATGGATTTCAGTGCAGAATTCTGCTGGAGTAGCACTATTAACTGATGCGTTTTGAAAAAAACTTGTTTTCCGATGACAGGATCCCTTTAAACTTTTAGAACTGGCAGGAACGTTTCGACATTTCTCAGATTCAATAAAATTCAGGAACATTTATTCGACTGCTTGGAGCAGTGGAACAAATCTTTTGACTCTAGTGGGTGTTAGTGCTCAGCGGTAATGGTGAAATGTTAAATTGATAACTTCTGAAATGAGTATTACGCATGGGTACTGCTCCTATAGACTTAAAGAGGTGGTTCACCTTCAACTTAACTTTTAGGGGCAGATTTATCAAGGGTCGAATTTCGAAGTGTAATATACTTCGAAATTCAACCATCGAATTAAAATACTTTGAATATCGAAGTCGAAGTATTTTTCACCGAATTTGGCCATCGAACGAACAAAGTAAAATCGTTCGAATCAAACTATTTTAGCGTACGATCGAACGATTTTATTTCGATGTGTAAAGACTTAGAAAATGGTTGTAGAAGGTCCCCATAGGCTAACATAGCACTTCGGCAGGTTTAATTTGGCAAAGTATTGAAGTCAAAGTTTTTATTAAAGAGACAGTACTTTGATTATCTAACTATTTTTACTTCGAAACGAATTCAAAGTAAATTTGAAGTCGTAGTATCCCATTCGATCGTCGAAGTATCCAAAAAATTACTTTTTTTACTACGAAAATTCCCTTGAATTCACATTGAATTATTTGCCTTTTTTTTTACTCTTTCCTGCTTTCAAGTGGGGGGTCACTGACCCCATCTAAAAACAAATGCTCTGTAAGGCTACAAAAGAATTAATTGTTATTGCTGCTTTTTATTCCTCATCTTTCTATCCTGGCCCTCTCCTATTCATATTCCAGTCTTTTCTTTCAATCAATGGATGGTTGCTAGGGGGAATTTGCTGAAATTGCAAACTGGAAATAAAAACCTAAATAACTCAAAAACCACAAATAAAAAAAGAAAACCAAGTGCAAATTGTCTCAGAATTGAATTCCCTACATCACATTAAGGGGCATATTTATCAAGGGTCGAATTTTGAATTGAAAAAACTACAAAATTCGAATTCAAAAAGACCAACCGATATTAAGTTGAAGTTTTTTCAGGTTTTTCCCCCAAAAAACTTCGATTTTTCAAAGTCCACCAATTGACTCCAAATAGGTTCTAGGAGGTCTCCCATAGGCTAAAACAGCAATTCGATGGCGAATGGTTGAAGTCTAATTTTTAAAGAGACCGTACATTTTTGAAATACGATTTTTTTAAAAATTTTCATATTTGAATCGAATTTGGACTATTACCTAGTCGAAGTACACAAAAAAAAGCTCAAAATTCGATTTTTTTTTTTTCAATCGAAAAGATAAACCTGCCCCTAAAAGTTAACTCAAAGATGAACAACCTCTTTAATATTAGTAAGGAAACTGACCCTTAAATCCAGCCTCTTCACCAGAGACACTGACATCCAGGACCCACTTTCATTTGCCACTTTCACGTCACATGATAGATTCTGAATCAATTGTAAATCTTACCTTGTCCACTGCAGAAATGTGACATCATTAATGTCTTGTTGATATCCAATGGCATGTCTTAAAGCATCTCTATTCATGTCTATGGCATCTCACAGCAGTATTTGCCAGAATCTGCACGTTACCTGTCCAGAAGGCCGTCTCCCATAGATTCCATTTTATCCAAATAATCCAAATTTTAAAAAATGATTTCCAGCAGAGGTGCCTGCTGCAGGCTACAATGAATTCTAGGCTGCCATGGATTGTGCATCTGAATTTATTAGAAAGACATGCAAAATAGTTGCTAGGGTACAAATTACCCTAGTAACCATGCACTAATTTAAACAAGAGACTGGAATATGAATAGAAAAAGGCCTGAATAATAAAATAAAATAGGAGTAGTAAAAAGTAAAAATAACAATAAATTTGTAGCCTTATAGAGCATTTGTTTTTTAGATGGGTCAGTGACTGGAAAGAGTTAGAAGAAGGCAAATGCTTAAACTTTAAAAATGAAGACCAATTGGAAAGTTGTTTAGAATCTGCGATTCTATACTAAAAGTTTTAAATGTGAATCACCCCTTTAACAAAGGACCCCCTATGGTGTCCAAACGATTGGGGAACTGCCTGAGAAAAATGCAGCTTAATTCTCATAGTCTCTACCCAACAATGAGATGATGGGTAATAAAAAGTAGCAATAACAACACATTTGTAGCCTTACAGAGCATTTGTTTTTTAGTGACCCCCAATTGAAAGCTGTACAGAGCCAGAAGAAGAAGGCAAATCATTTGAAAACTATAAAAAAAGAAATAATAAAGACCAATTGAAAGATTGCGTAGAACTGGCCATTCTGTAACGTACTAAAAGTTCACATAAAGGTGAGCCAACTCTTTAATGTATGATGATCCAAATTATGGAAGGATCCATTATCCAGAAAACACAAGGTCCCGAGCCCTGCTTACAAGTGGTAGTGTTTAGAGGATGGAAGTTGTTGCAGTTTAACATTAGGTTTGTAGCACGTTGAGCCATCCAAATTTTACTTTTTTGATTTTTTTTCTCATTTTGGGGATCCCCAAATTCTTCCCCTCATAGGCCCTGTGTCCAAAAACGAAATCCCACCAGGCTGACCTCCCTTCCCTCCTCTATCATATCATACAGCGGCTGGAAAAACACACATCATCTGCCCTTGTCTCTGCTGTAGAAGTGCCCAATTTCATATGTCCCGGGTTTGTTTATACATGAACATTCCAGCCTGCCTTTCCATACAGGGCTAATTTGTGGCCGGCTATTAATGCTCCTTTCAATCTGTGAAGCCCTTATTTAGCATGACTCACGACTGGATCATCACAGAGATCCTTTGACATGGAAGGACAGTGATGGGATTATGTAAGGAGCTCCGTAGCCACATACCAACCTGCTGAGGTTTAATAACAGGAAGCATGTAAGTGACATAATTAGCAGAACTAAGCTCACACAAGCAAACACAAAGAGGGGCCTACTTACAAAGCTATTTTAATATCCCTTCACACATTACCTGGCTTTAGAGACTGCAGCAGAAGCGAGGATTTAAAACACTTTGTCAATCTTAAAGCACAGGGCTTCTGCATTGATTTCCAGGTAAACCGCTGTAGAGAAGCATATTCCTCCCGAATAACTTGAAGCCCAGGGCAGAACACTGTGCAGGAGCTTTATGCTTTGAAGTAGGAGAGGAGTGGAACAACATTGTCTGCTGCTGTAGCCGAGAATTGGTACAGCAGCCTTGTAAGCGCAAAGTCACACAGAGCTACTATTAGCAGCTACTTGTCATGGCTACAAAATAGACGATAGTGATAATTTGCTTTACTAAGACACTACCTATGTTATTTTGTAGCCACAAACAAGTAGCAGCTATTGGTAGCTCTGTGTGCCTTCTCCCTAAGGGTCTTACTGACGACTGGTTGCCCTTCCCGTGTGTTCTGTTTTTCTGAGTTCAGCCGCAGGGGAGGAATAGATGTACTCACACAGGCGCGTGTAGGCGCCGAACGCAGGAAAAATGCAGCATGTTGCGTCTCAACGTCTCAAATTTTCTAACCTGTCCGATCAACCAAACGACCGATCTCCCCCCGACGAAAAATGTTGGGACTCTCCACACACGTTCCGAAAATCTTTGCGTCTATGGCCAGCTTTAGGTTCAGTCCACACAAGCAGATTCGGGGAGATTAGTTGCCCCAGCGACAAATAGTCTCTTCTTTGGGGCGATAATCTCCCCGAACTGCCTTCCTCCTTCCCTCCACAGAGCACTTAGTTTTCCAAAGTCACCCGAAGTTTCCTTCAGAAAACGAAATGCTGCATTGCCGTCGGCGATTTTCATTTTAGCCAGCGGAGGGCAGGGGGTAGGCAGTTCGGGGAGATTGTTGCCCCGAGGAAGAGGCGATTTGTTGTTGGGATGACTAATCTCCCCGAATCTGCTTGTGTGGACTGACCCTTAATGATAAGTTGCCACTGTTATATAGAACCCACTACAGCAAGTTGTCAGTTTTAATGTAGAAATGCTGTTAATGTGCTGCAGCTTCATTAGATATCAATTGTGTAGCACAGCATTTTCTAGTGACGGCCTGATCCCCAGGCTTCCCTCCCCGCAGGAGGCCGCTCATTGCAGGCAGTGCTGTGGTCAGTGGTTAGGATGCCAAGAACAACACAGGCCCCTTTGGATGGGCTGCTGGCTCTCAATGGGGCCCATATGTTCTCAGTATACAGTATAATGTAGTTGTCCAGCGGGACAGGACAAGATAAGAGGCCATGGCTTTCAGGGCTGCAGACTGACCCCAGACTGAACATGGCACTTGGTGATAACACCGCATTGGATAAAGACTGGATAAATACTTGTTGCTGTCTGTGCCCGTGGCACTTAGCAGCCAAGCATCACATTTTGATTTGATTCAAGGGTTTACCGCTCCGGGCTTGATTTCAGGACATTTCCCTGATTTGTTGTAATTTTCAGCACAGGAGACCTGAATTAGGTTAGGGAATGAGCTCAGTTAACATAGTGTGATTTGGTGGGGTAGGAAATGCATTTGGTGGCCCCCACCCTGCTGCGCCAAAGCTTTTATTCCATCAG
Source organism: Xenopus petersii (assembly GCA_038501925.1). Lineage (NCBI taxonomy): Eukaryota > Metazoa > Chordata > Amphibia > Anura > Pipidae > Xenopus > Xenopus petersii. The sequence continues at coordinate 110,522,253 of CM076686.1, forward strand.
TAATATGAAAGACACTGGGATTTCTTTTTCACTCATCTGGTTTTCTGAAAGCTTGTTAGCAATACCAAGGAAAAGCTGTGGCCCCAGGAGACCGTATAAGGACAAATGTTTATTGTAGTGACCTGTAGGTATGTGGGGGAGCTAAAAGCAGACTCAGCTGGATTTAACCGTGACCGACGCCTTACCTTCCTGCTGTTAGCTGTCTAAATAGGAACAGAGCCCTCGCATCTAAAGTGGATGTTTCATATGTTTTGATTATGGCTAAAAATGAAGCATAAATGAGATTTCTCGGCTTGGCGGAACTGATTGGGACAGTGGGCACACCTGTCGGCTCTACAGACGCTAGAACCAGCAGTTTTATTTGCTTTGGACACTGTGCACCTGCGTATTCAGCCCTCATAGCATGTCAATACAGGAGAGGAAAAACAGACATAGTTCTTCATTATGGCTAAAGCCACACAAGCCCTGTTTCTCAGGAAAATCTCATTTACGACTGATAAGCTGGCAGTCTGGAAACTGGTGTTTAATATTGGGCCTGTACTGAAATGCCGGGGCCTATGTTGAATCTTCGACTAGACAGGTACTCAACAAGTATTGGTGACGTAAGAGGATGGGGCAGGAGCAGAAAGGGTGCAGCATATGTATAAATTGCACCTGCTGTGCTGAATAAGAATATACAGGTTACTGGGCCCCTCAGTCATTTTAGGGTCCCATAATCAAAACTGCTTATGTTGCTGGTGGGCACAGAGATCAATATGCAATGGAAGTGGCCTTCCTGTAAACCTGCAGATTTCTGCCAATTCCAACCACCTAGTGCCGCATTGTATATCACATCTGCCAGGCAAAGCAGTTACACACTGTGCTCCTCTTTATCTCCTCCCCAGTCGAGTTGCTCTGTGTTATCAGATAAGGAAGTACTGGTAGTGTTTTATTGCATCTTAAACTGGTCTCTTACCTAGAATTCCATTTTATCCAAATAATCCAAATGTTTTAAACGATTTCCTTTTTCTCTGTAATAATAAACCTGTACCTTGTACTTAGGGTTGGCACTTTTTCTGGAAAAAAATACCGGCATCCATATATACAGTATTTATCTTTTTTCCCTATTAATAACATTGGGATCAACCATAATTTTTACCGGCCAGGTGGCAACCCTACTTGTACTTGATCCCAACTATATATATATATATATATATATATATATATATATATATATATATATATATATATATATATATATATATATAATTAATCCTTATTGAAAGCAAAACCAGCCTATTGGGTTTATTTAATGTTTATATGATTTTCTTGGAGACAAGATCCAAATCATGGAAAGATCCCTTATCCAGAAAACCCCAGGTCACAAGCATTCTGGATAACATGTCCTTTACCTGTATAATTCTTGCTCTTTCTTCCTGTCCATTTGTATCTGTGTTCACCATTTCAGTGTGCTCCCCTGGGTACATTCCCCATAGAGGAGAATGGGGCCTGTTAACTCCTGCCTTTTAGTGCAGTGGAACTCCTAAAACACTGTACAGGTATGGGACCTGTTATCCAGAATGCTGGGGTTTTCCAGATAATGGATCTTTCCATAGTTTGGATCTTCATACCTTAAAAAATCATGTAAACATTAAATAAACCTTGCTTTTGGTTCCAATAATGATTCATTATATCTTAGTTTGGATCAATTACAAGGTACTGTTTTATTATTACAGAACTTTGGATAAAATTGAGTCTATGGGAGCTTTCTGTATAATGGGTTTCCAGACAATGGATCCTATACCTGTACAGGAATGTAGATATGAACATCCATGTATATAGGTTCATGGGCAGGGCTGTTTGTACATGTATTTGCTGTGTGCAAGAAATACAGATGCCTTTGGGTATATACATTTATGTACTTCCATGATTTCTTTTTCCTAGAACTCATTGCAGCCTGCAGCAGGTACCTCTGTTGATTACTAATCAGTCACTGGGCATGTGGATTTCACAGGTGGCTGTTATTAAGGGATGATTGGGTTGTAGAACACAACCTTGGCTTTCAGTTTGAAATGGAACACTGTTCTCTCTAACCTGTATTCACAAGTGTATATGGAAACACAACAACACAAGCATGCACAACACCAATGTGATATGAACACACAGATATATCCATCACCCTGAGCTTAATTTTTAAGTGGAAAACACAGTTTGTGCAGAGTTGCTACAAGACATTAATGTGAATGCTAAAGAAGAGACTCTGTGAAGAAGCAATGGCTGATCCTGTAGTGTATGGGAAGCATGGAGTCTACTTGGGCCTCACAAGGATTACAGGTGAGTCTCACAGGGGAGTCTGGGAAATCTGAGAACACTGCCCCTATGGCTAGGTACCTAATGCGTTTGAGCCTACTGGGGGGGAATTCTTAAAATGGAGTAAACAAACTGGAGTAAGACATTTTTGGAGCTACATTGGAATTACAGTATATCAAAGTCTCAAAGGGGTGATTTACCTTTAAGTTAACTTTTAGTATGTTATAAAGTGACTTCAATTTGCCTTTTTTTTTTTTTTTTTTTTTTTACAGTTTTTAAATTACTTGCCTTCTTCTTCTGACTCCAACTTTCAAATGGGGGGGGTCACTGACCCCATCTAAAAATAAATGCTCTGTAAGGCTACACGTTTATTGTTATTGCTATTTATTATTATTTGTCTTTCTATTCAGGCCTCTCCTTGTCATATTCCAGTCTCTTATATAAATCATTGCATGGTTGCTATGGTAATTTGGGCCTAGCAACCAGATAGCTGACATTACAAACTGGAGAGCTGCTGAATAAAACGCTCACGAAAACCGTAGATAATAACAATTGATAACCAATTGCAAATTGTCTTAGAATGTCACTCGGTGCATCATACTAAGGGCTCTTACAGACGAGCGTTTGAAGCTGCTCTCCCCTGTGTTCTGTTTTTATGCCTTCAGCCGCAGGAGTAGACGCATTCAGTTTTTTTCAATGGGGCTGTACTCACACAGGCGCATGTAGGCGCCGAACGCAGGTTGAGACGCAACATGTTGCATTTTTCCTGCGTTCAGTGCATACATGTGCCTGTGTGAGTACAGCCCCACTGAAAAAAACTGAATGCGTCTACTCCTGCGGCTGAAGGCATAAAAACAGAATGCAGGGGAGCGCAGCTTCAAACGCTCGTCTGTAAGAGCCCTAAAAGATAATTTAAAGGTGAACAACCCTTGTGAATACAGTGGTTTTACAAAATTGTTTAAGAACATCACAGCTGGAGTGGCATTAACAATGTAGAACACAGAATAATGGAGTTAAAGTGGTAAAATCACTTTGCTTTTCAGTGTAGTAAAAGCTGAGCTAACTCAATTTGGAGTAATAGAGTGGACTCAGTGGAGTAAAAGAAAAGATACATTTCTGATTATTGTGAATGTGGCATTTAATTATTTTCTGGTGTAAATGAACATTTTACTACAAATTTGCCTTAATGACTTTTTTGTGAACCCCCTTCCCTTAGTGAGCTGCTGTCCCATTTGCACATTGTAGGAAAATGTTTGGCACAGGGAGCATCTTCATTATATACTAAAGGTAGTCGGCTGAATGAGTAGTTACAGGAGATGCAATGGCACAGAATAATAACTGTATCTCAGATCCTGCAGTCAGTCTCTCCCTGTCAGGTGGAGTCGTCATCATGGGTTCAATATACAGGTATGGGATCTGTTATCCAGAATGCCTTGGGTTTTCCAGATAAGGGATCTTTCTGTAATTTGGATCTCCATTTCTTTAGTCTACTAAAAAATAATTTAAAAATTCATTAAACCAAATAGGACTGCTTTACCTCTAATAAGGATTAATTATACTGTATCCAAGTTGGGATCAAGTATAAGGTACTGTTTTTATTAAATCGGAGCTTGCTGGATAATTGGTTTCTGGATAAATGATCCCATACCTGTACCTACAAAAACATACCCCTTGGCTCATGAAAGCTGCAGGTCAGAGAAAAAGGAAATCATTTTTAAATATCTGAATAAAATGGAGATGGCCTTAATGTAATTAATACTTTTACAGGTATGGGACCTGTTATCCAGAAAGATAGGTTATCCAAAAAACCTTGGATTTTCCAGATAACCTATCTTTCCATAATTTGGAGCTTCATACCTTTATCTACTAGAAAATCATGAAAACATTAAACAAACCCAATAGGCTGGTTTTGCTTCCAATAAGGATTAATTATATCTTAGTTTGGATCAAGCACAAGGTACTTTTTTATTATTACAGAGAAAAAGGAAATCATTTTTAAAAATTTGTATTATTTGATTATAATGGAGTCTTTGGGAGATGGTCTTTCATTAATTTGGAACTTTCTGGATAAAAGATTCCATACATGTACTGTCTTTTGTATGAACCGTTTAAATGAAATTATGGAAACCCACCCTAAATAGTCCATATGTTAAGGATCCCTGCTTTACAGCATTTACCTTTTATAAAGGCAGCAAATAACATCTAATATGGGAGTGCTTAGATTTCTACAGTTGCTATAGAAATCTGAATATAGCAACCAGCTAACCTGAGCTAGAGAAGGGGAGGCATACATGGACTGAAAGTGATGCCACGTGGGTAACTTATAACTATCTGCATGCAACAGATTAACAATCAATCATTTTATTAAATATATTGGAGCTATCTGTACATGTATGGGGCCCGATATCTGGAAACCCGCTATCCAGAAAGCTCAAAGACTCTATTTTAAGCAAATAATGCGTAATTTAAAAAAGTATTTCCTTTTTCTCTGTAATAATAAAACAGTGGCTTGTACTTGATCCAAACTCGGATATAATTAATCCTTATTGAAGGCAAAACCAGCCTATTGGGTTTATGTAATGTTTAAATGATTCTCTAGTACACTTAAGGTGTGAAGAGCCAAATTACAGCAAGATCCCTTATCCGGAAAACCCCAGGTCCCAAGCATTCTGGATAATAGGTCCTATACCTGTACCTTGTACTTGATCCAAACTGAGATATAATTAATCATTTTTGGAAGCAAAACAAACCTGTTGGGTTTGTTTAATGTTTACATGCTTTTCTAGTAGACTTCAGGTATGAAGATCCAAATTACGGAAAGATTCCTTATCTGGAAAACCTTAAGCATTCTGGATAAGAGGTCTTATACCTGTACTACAATGCCCATGTAGTGCACCCTATAACAAACATTGAAACCTATTTAGCCCATGTTACCTGCAAATATTTTAGGGGGCACACACCAGACCTTAAACGATGGAGTATGCTAATGAAAGCTATAAAGTGATTTAAATCATTTTATTGATATTTAATGTGCTTTTCTTAGAATCTGTTGAAGCTTTTCTTTATGTGTGTTTGGAACAGAGTATTCGCAATGCCTGTGTTTTCATACTATGGGAATCTGCTGCTCCTTCATTTAACCCCCCAACCTGAAATAAATGAAAATATAAATAAGTACACAGAACACTTGTAGTTCCCGATGCTGTCACCTGCACTCCGGCGATTGCCTCATAAATTGCGGGATTAAGGATTATGAGTTCTTGGGCAAAGGCTCACAGCCCTAATAGAAAGCACATGTGTGAGAATGCAAGAGACAATTGTTAACACTTAAAAAACCCACTGTATTTTCTTAGGGAGATTAATGGTTAGGCACTGAGACTTCTGATGTTGTGTGTGTTTGTTTAATCGTCAATCAAATGGAGTTTGGGGAGTTTCTAGGCACAAAAAGTTATTTTAAAGGGTAGATTGGTGGTTAGCCATTATAAACTCTGGAATATGGTAGCTGGAAGTTCATTACAGAGGTTGCCAACTCGCCCCTTCTGTACTTACTGTATATCTATGACATTCTCATACTAAACCATTGTATTGGGCATAATGTTTTTTTGCTGCTTACATTTTATCCCTTGTAATATGTAGATGGTATGGAAGGGATGAAATTCGAATCCCTCCCTGTAAGGGGCAATATGGGGGATATGTAATATAATGACTATTTTATTTGATAACTTTCTTCATCTGGTCTGATATATAATGCCAAGGGAAACCGGCACTCTCGAATTAAAGCTCATATGCCTGGGTGCAGTATCCTAATTTTATCCACAAGAATTCCAAGAAGATCCGCACTCACAGGTCTTATTTATATAAATAAAAATGTTTTATTGCAGAGCTTACAGCCTCTCCTCCGAGAGGCGGGAAATTGTGATGAAGATGCCATTAGGCTGTAAGCTCTGCAATAAAAACTTTTTTATTTATATAAATAAGACCTGTGAGTGCGGATCTTCTTGGAATTCTTGTATATGTGTGTGTGATATATATATATATATATATTATACAGTCTATAGACAGACATATTTGCAGGCACTGCCCCATTTTACAGTTGAATACTTCCAGGTGTAAACATCATATCAGCCTCACATTATTATCTGTTTATTATATAGCATCAAGGTATTGTATAATACATGGCAGAGATTATACATCTTTTGTATTGGTCAGGGCCCCAGGTCTCTATCACACATACTCTGTCCAGTTAGGAGTCAGTTCAGGGTCGAGGAAAAAAAACCCTGTGGCCCTGCCGACCCAGATCAGATCCCCGAAAACCCTGGGAGCTGCACCCTGACCTCCCCCTGGCCCCAATAATGGCTGCAAGAAGAGAAAATAATATGCACAGTGGGTTGTGGATTTGAACGTGGAACCCCAAAATTGCCATTGTCTACACACTATGGTGGTGACTACTGTGAGGACCCTGAAGTTGGTAGGGTATCCAGGATTAAAGAAGGCCTTGTTTGGCCCTGATTGATTAGCAGCAGTAGAACTGATACACAAGGTAATGCCATTTGGCCCACTCACCAAGCAACCCATCACTTGGTTTACGTGACCCCCCCCCCCCCAGATGCAGTTGCAGCTTACTCTACACTGACCCCCACAATTCAACTCCAGGCATATGCTTGTTTGCTTCCCTGCGTTTTTTGGGTCCTTAAAACATTTTTGCTGGGGCATTCAGTAACTTCTATTGAGTCAACAGAGGACCTGCCAGATTCTTGTCATTCAATCCCCTTTCCTACTGCCATTGGTATTAACTGTTCCCCATTGAATAACTGTCAAGTGCCAAGAAATAGCAATATGGCAACTTCCACATATTTATAGTTAGAAATTGTCCATCTTTCAGTCCCTGCCCCAATGAACAACAGCTGGACATAATTGCTGCTTCACAGTATAGCTTATAGTATGTACTATACCTTTAACTGTTCCCCTCTCTCTTCCCCACACTAAACCTTCCCCTGTACTGTACATGTGGGTTACTTGTCTAGATTTGCATAGTCTGTGTGTAGGCTGTGGGTGGAGCGTTTCTGTGGATACAGGACAAAATAGCAATAAATACCTTATGAGTGTTACAGGGTTACCACTAACTGCCGTGGAAACCTGGCCCAGGTAATAAAGATTCATTTAAACTCCGGGCCTTGTTTCCAAGAGATTTTATACTGTAATTCCCACCACCCATTTACCGCAAAAAATTTTGATGTTTGGCAGGAGACACATTTACTGTATTAAAGGAACCAAATTGCCAGTAGCAAAGCAGTGTTTGATGGGTAGATCCTGCCATGCTGGGACATATACAGGTGCCCCATGATAATGATCTGTGCATCTCTCTAACTGCTTGGTCTCACCTCACCTGACCATCTCCACCTCTTCAGAGGCTGCAGGGATTACACTGCAAGTCTTGTAGCCTGCAGATATCCCTTCTGGCAGGCCCGGACTGGCAATCTGTGGGTTCTGGCAAATGCCAGAGGGGCTGCTATAAGGTCCCATATAAAGTCAGTATTTAGTGGGCTGGTGGGACCTGTTTGGTCCTCTATGTGGGTTGATTTTGCCTCTGTGTATCTGAAATGCCAAGGCCTATTTTAATTCTCAGTCCAGACCTGCCTTCTGGAACATAGTGGGCTCAGGGTGCCAGCCAGGGCCGGATTTACAAAGCAGGCGCCCCTAGGCCCACTGACGTTCGTGCAAATTTTCATCATTGGGACCAGAGCAATGGGGATTGGGGCACAGGAAATTTAAAAAACTATTGTATTTCCTGCGGATCTCCAGTGTTTCTGAACCAATGTGGGTGTGGGTGGATAGCATGCTGCCCCCTAAATTCCTGCCGCCCTAGGCCCGGGCCTTGGTGGCCTTTCCACAAATCCGGGCCTGACCACAGCAGTCAGTGGAGGGGCAACACTGGACATACTGCAGGTTGCTGAAAGGTTAATTTTTAACCCTCTCTGCTCCTGTCAAACAAGAGTACCCCATGGGCAGGATGACTCAAAGTTGCCACCATGTCTGGAAGAAAACAGCTTCTTCCTATATTGTTATTGTTCTTCCTATTTGCATTAAACTCAAGCATCATTTTTAACCAGCCAGGCAGCAAAAGTCCCAGGCAAGTGGCTATTTTCAATCCTGTACTATTTAGTTAGCGGGCTGTTTTCCCTTCTAGGCAGCCCAATTTATTACCCTGCCAGTGGTCTGGAACCCCCTTGGGAAGTGCCCTGCCAACTAAGTAGAATGGGGACCACATGAAAAGAAAATGCCCACTAATTAAACTGCATGCTTGGCCACACTCCAATCCACCTTGGTCCACACACACCACCATCTGCCTGAACCCCAACTTATTTATGGATGGTGAATCCCTTCTGCCATAGGACCCCTGTATTGGACCCAACCCCCATTGGCATCCCTTATAATTGCCCCACTTTTCATGTACCTAAAGCTGCCCATACACTAGCAAATCCATTTGTGTGCTGAAGCTAGCACTTCTTTGCACAGTCTCTGGTACAATGATGGGATCACATTAGATCATGATGATCCCCTGTGGTTGTGGGTGTTGTCCAAGCAAGAACTACAATGATCACATTAGATCATGATCAGCTGTGCCCTACATTTGGCGCATACACCGAAGAATAAGCTGCTGAAACATTACCATATTTTTTCCATTTTAATTTTAAAATAAAACTCGACCTCTTACCATTTTTAATGTTTCTAAAATACTGAGCTAACTGGGAAACCTTCCTAGTCTGGCTTACTTCTGCCAATGTCTCTTCCAGCAAGTCAGGGAGACTTTCCCCTGTGAATGACATAACATGAGCGATTGTACAGTATAAATGCAGCCAGTCCCAGTCCTGTAACCCATAAGTAAAATGCCAGAGTATTAGAGAAATCTAGATTCTGCGCCAGTGAACTCCCTGGGCTTGTGCCACGCAAAAAAGAATTGCAGTTAACTGAATGTACAGTACTTAGAGTTGTCACACCTCCAGATTAGCAGCTACTGGTTGTATCTTACTACAGATTTCATTATGTGCTATGGGGCAAGTAGTCTTTATTTATAAAATCTTTGCATCTATGGGGACCTTAAGATATGTGTGTCAAAAGGGCAGAATATTGTGTATATTTCACCAGCATTAGGTTGGTGAAATGAAAACTCCTTGTAATGGTGTACTGTCTTTGTAAAAGTTGGATAGTGTGTTCCTGGAGTGAATGGAAGAGAGCAGGATGGGATTCCATTCCTTGTTCCATGAAGGGTTTTGCAGCTGCCTAAGTGTTGGTAGCTAATTAATTATCTCAGGTGAGCTGGAGAAAAGAGAGTGATTTCCCCTGTGTTAAAGAGAGTTGGTGAGGGCTCCACAAGGACTGGAGAGGGGAAAAGAGAAACCCCTCCCAGGAGCCAAGTGTGTCTTGAGTGAGCTTAGAGAGTCTGGACTTGTGTACGTCCACGCCAGTGAGGGCTGGAAAATGTGAGGGTGTTAAAGCGGGACTGTTAATGTGAAGCAAGAGTGTTGAACCTGATTGTTTTGTGCCAAATAATTTAAACATTAAGGTGGTGTCAGTCTCCCTTTTCTGTGCTGAAAACTGTGTCGCAGCTATGGGTTTCGCTTCCGGAAGCTCACACAAGGCAGATTTAATTTTCCCATCGGATCTGGGACCATATGGTGAGTTGCTCCCATACACACAGTTGTAATCCAAACGTAATCCAAAAGGGTCAACGATCGGATTAAACCTAATATGGTCCACCTTAAGCGGACATTTGGAGGAAAGATCCACTAGTTTGGCAATGTCGATAAAGGAGCAAATCTTATAGTGTCTGGCCACCTTTAGTGTATGTTTCTCAGCTTGCACTGTGAGTGTAGCTGGACTGCCTAGTTGGCTGTACAGTTATTAAACATCAATGATATCCATGCAAGCTTGTTTTGTGTGCCTTTCACTAGATATGTCATAGTATGCCAATCAAGGGCAGCACAATGAAATGAGTGTGGTGTAAAACAGCTCAATTGATAAGTAGCCTGGCTCATTACTATAATGCAACTGGCAGAGATGTTCAACTAGAGGCTATTCTGGTTGTTGGAGGAATGGGAATGTACTCCCTGCCCTGAATTCCTCATTTGGAGGTGGGATTTAATGAGATAGACAGTAAATCAAATGCTTCATAGTGATTGGCAGGCAGGGGTTAGTTGGCAGTAAGCTCAGACAAACAATGCTGCTCCATTATCTGCTCATAAAAGAGATTTATCTGTAACGGCAGTGAAGAAATAAGAGGCAGGAAGGTGGAAAAAAGGAAGCAGAATGAGAATGAAGATCTGAATGAGAATACATCTCCTTCCTATTCCCCAATTCAAAACGGTCATGCCTTATTTTATTCCATTAGTCTTCCCTGTGGTACCGAACACATTTTAGAAGCCACACCACTACCTCTGTGTCATAATTATGACCCTGCATGTACTGGGCTGTGCTAGGGGAACTGGAAAGAGTTGTCAGGGTGAAAGATTTACAAATGTAGACTATCGCTGGCAGGAAAGTCAAAGACAAATGTGTGCAATAAACTCAATATGGTACACGGCATAGTAAAAGTGCCAGAGGGTAAATCTCCCTTTGTCGGGAATGGTAACAGTAGTGCTTTTGTGCCAGGAACCCTGCCTATAATCGGTCTCTCCTATTGCTAGACATGACTGCTCACATAGGTGTAGCAGAAGAAATAGTGGTCCATCTAGAAAAAAAGCCTTAACATTAGAATGGAGACTGTTTATTGACCTATAAGTGTAAATCTCCTCTTTAACTCCATTTTGTCACCTCATAATCCAGTACCTGCTTCCCTGACACTCAATATAGTTCAATCCTTCACATGCAAACCAAATACAGAGATGCCAATATCAGACTGGCCATCCTAAGGGTTTCTTTTAAAATTGCTCCTCCCTACTTAGAACTGACATTATTTTATCAGTAAAAAAAACAATTTAACAACTTACACATATTATTACTTTCACATCTGCACTCAATAAAAACCATTTAACATGCACAAACTAAGCCACAGCTAAATTTACATTTTAGTGTGTCCAGAATAATTTCAGTGTTCATTACTTTAAAGAAATTATTGGGAAAATGATTTCCTGTTTATTTTCTCTTAAACAAATAATGATCAGGGTCATGCGTTATTGTGCATAGTGAACATTCCTTGTGCGCATTCATAAACATAATTAGGATGTCTTTTTCCCATTGTCATATTATATTTATGCACTGTTTTTAACCAGAAGAGTGGAAACACTTGTCCTTTATTGAGATACTTGCCATTAATCCCAGCTGGTTGATATAATTGGTTAGGGAAGATATGGGGGAAAAGGTGGATAGGGAAAGAACAGCACTTGATGAAGGGGCTTGGCCCTGAAATGTTGCTGAGATCTCACCTTAAATAAATGAAAACCTTGGAGTTTTTGCAAAAGCAATGAATGGAGTGTGCTTTTGTTTGTATTTTTGTGTGTAGGATAGGGAAAGCAGATTGGGGTAAAAGCAGGGAGGAAGGGAAGTTGGTGAGCAGATTAGGAAAATAGCAGGTGGAGGGAGGAAGTCAAAATTTAAAAAGAGAGGACAAACGAAGAGGAAGGATTAAAGAGGGCAAGTAGATTGGAAAAGAATTCCAAGATGGTAGAGGGAGCACAGACATGAGGCACAGACATGAGGCACAGAGATGAGGACCTTATCTTTTGCTTAAGGGTAATGTCAAACTGCGAAATTTGCGTCATTACCCTAAAACACTTGTGCAAGAGGCAGTCAGGATGTTAAGTAAGGTAGAACTTAGATTGTAAGTTCTACTGAGCAGGGACTACACTTCACACTTATTGAATGTAACTGTATTTTATTCATTTAATTTTTCTGACCTTGTCTGTTTGATTAATGTATTGTTCTACACTGGGGTTTAAAGTCCTGTTGCTGGAGTCAGTATGTTGGAGCGAGACAGCATCAGCCTATGCAATAAAGAGCAGTTCCCTCACTGCTATAAATATTGAATAAAGTTTGGTGTTTCAGTATACCTGTAATACACAGAATAGTTGAAATTACAAGTGTTTGCAATAGCTGAAAGTATTTAAAGGGGTTGTGCACCATTAAATTAACTTTTAGTATGATGTATAGCAGTGAACCCCAACCCCTTGGATGTTAATCTCAGTGTCCTCAAAGTAGGGGCTTTAATTTTGAATTGCTGGCTTGGAAGCAAATTTTGGTTGCATAAAAAAACATGTATACTGCCAAATAGAGCCTCCTCAAGGTTGACAGTCCACATAGAGGCTTCCAAATAGTCAATTACTGTCCATAATTGGCACCCCACCTTGAGTTGCTCACCAGTAAAAAAAAGATTGGGAACCCTTGTTGCAGAGAGTGATATTCTGAGACAATTTGCAATTGGTTTTCATTTATAATTTATTTGTGGTTTTTGCGTTATTTAACTTTTTATTCAGCAGCTCTCCAGTTTGCACTTTCAGCAGTCTGGTTGCTAGGGTCCAAACCACCTTAGCAACAATGTATTGATTTGAGACTGGAATCTATGAAGCCAACTGTGTGTGATATGTGGCAGATGGAGATAACAGGATCTACGTTGTCCCCCTAACTGTGAAGAATAAGTTATCCTTAGAGATGATCAGATTCTAATATTTGCTATACAGAAGGACTGGTTTAAAGCAGTTTGCTAATTAAGGAGATGCCTTGATTCCTAAGACAAAATATTTGGGCTGAATGCCCACTTAGGTAGAGTACCCATATAAGGGTTCAAAGTGGCAAAAACTGGTGCATTGAGCAATGTTTTATCACAATTGCATGTCATTCAAGTGATGCAGCATCCAGCACCTATGGGCATTACCCATTACTCTAGAATTCTGTGATACTCTCTGATAAACAGGAAACCAGTGCAAGTATCTTTGAAGCAGAAAATAACAGTGTATATTTCAAGAGTATAAATAAAAAATGAGCGCATGTCTGAACAAACTTGATGAGTATAAAAATTTAGATTGGTTGGGTTAAAGAAAATATGTTCTCATGATCATTTCTACCCATTCCAGTCTCATAAGATCAACAGTGGACTGTAAAGTATATTTTGTGCAAATCCTTTCTTCGAGTGTGAATACCTTGTTCTTGCCCACTAATATCTAATTAGTCACTGTGACTGTAGATATCCTTTTAAAGAGTAGGTATCACCATATTGTTACAAAAGACAAGAGGTGCAGGGAAAGAAAAGGCTGCAAGCTTTAGGAAAGCACTGATGCCACCAGGGCCGCCATCAGGGGGGGACACTTGTCCCGGGCCCGGTGCTTTTTGGGTTTTGTGGGGGGCCCGGTGGCTGTACTCAATCTCTGGCGGGCCCCTGCTGCTGTCAGAGAGCCGCACAATCTGCATTGCACGCATCTCTCAATACAGTTTTGAGCTGTGCGAGTGCGAATGAGACTGGAATAAGTTCAATTGGAAGTAAGTTAAAATGGCCCATACTCACTGCATGGCTCAAACTAGACACGCACATTAGAGTCGGCAAGTTTTCTTATCTGCCCTAGACCCTGCTGATTTAGCAGGGGGAGTTGAGCCTCGTTATGACTTCGGGAAGGGGGGGGTCAAAGGGCAAACATTGTGTCGCGGCGGCAGCAGCATGAAAAGGCGATGTGCATCTGAAACACAGGAAGAGATGGAGGTTAGCAGAATGAGGATTGTGAGGACAGAATAGATAGACTGCAATGCCAGAAAAGGTACATGAATAATAAAGTTGCAGCTAAAAATGAGATTTAAAAAGTAGAGTTGAATGGAGAGGAAAAGAAAGGGAATAACTGTGTAAGACTTGCAGAAAACACATATGGGGGAAGAACAAAGATTTCAGATTAGAAAGACAAGTAAAGAAGAAGCAAAAGCAGAGGCAGTAGGGGAAGGCAGTATCAGTGTTTGTACTGTGAGTTTTTATGAAATCTAATGCTCAGTTGTGCAGCAATTATATTATGGGATATATTGAAATTTACAGTCTGAACACAAAGCAACCCTTTAATACCTTTTTCAGGGTCTATTTTTTTTTATTTTCTCACAGCAATATTCCAAAATTTTCCATAAATGAAAAAGTTTCAGGTTGTCAGGGATGCCATAATCTCTGTGGGGTCAGAAACTTTACAATTACATATTAATGTACAATTAATTAATACAATTAAGGCAATTAATACAATGTGCCTGGGGGAAGCCTAGGCTAGAAAGGACAGTTTGTGAGAAAGATAGCAAAAAAAAAAAAGTATTGTTGAAGTGATACCTATATTGACTAACAATAAAAAAAAATTGCAAGCTTTCAAATGCTGTGCCTTTCCAGCTTTCATTTTATTTTGCCTGATGAAGGGGCCATGGTGCTCCGAAAGCTTGTAATATATTTTTTTTATTGTTAGCCAATATAGGTATCACTTCAACAATACTTTTTGTATTTTTTTTTTTTTATTTGTTATTTTTGCTACTGGCTAACACGGTACCACAGTTTTTGTTTTGAGAAAGATAGAAAAGGGTTAATTGAGGGGTCAGGGAAAAGCCAGAAGCAACATTTATTGCCACAGATGGGAAACAGAATCAGGGAGGCCATTTATCCAGGACTGGCTGGGTGGGTGTCTCAGGAATGTTATAGGGAAACCCTTTTGAAATAAAAAAAAAATAACAAAAGTGGTATAAAGGTGATACCTTTATTGGCTAATGAATATGTCTCAGAAGAAATTTCTCAGTGAAAATTGGAGAGCAACAGCTAAAGCATTAGGAAGAAACATCACTTGATAAATAGCTTTGCTCCGAACATTCCATATACCCACTTTTGTTATGTTGCTATTGATGCTTCACATGGCACTTTAAAGGGGGAAGCATATGGTTTTTCAAATAAACAACCCGCCTACCAATTAATACTGCATAAGAGAAAAGCATGCACTCTCAAATGTGTGGGGGGCCTGACCATCAATAGCTTTTTATAACTTGTGTGTGAGGGGGCTTACCGTTTTTAGCGCTGATGTCTGTGTTGTTCCTTTAACTGTGGTGTGAAGCGGGCGGGATGTGGGGTGGGCGGGGCCCCAAAAATTTTGTTGTACGGGGCCCCGTCATTTCTAATGGCGGCCCTGAATGCCACCATAGGGTTGCCATCTTTTCTGGTCGGGGGAAATGGATGGATTAAGTCACAGGGCAGGCAAGTGACACCAGGGGTGGGTCTGATCTCAGGGGTGGGGCTGAGGATGTCAGGGGTGGGACCAATTTCATTGTGATCAAAGATTGACTGATCACATGTCATTAACTTCAATAGGCACTTTAAACCTGGAAAGCCCTTCCAAAAACCGGGCTGTCTGGTTGAAATCCCGACACGTGGCAACCCTACTTACTGTAGGGACACCTTGCTCCCTTTTCTTCCTCCCATGGCTGGTACTCTGAATCTGCTGTTTCTGTACTAGTACAGGAATGGGATCCGTAATCTGGAACCCCATTATGCAGAAAGCTCAGAATTTTATTTGATCCTAACTGAGATATAATTAATCCTTATTGGAAGCAAAACCAGCCTATTGGGTTTGTTTAATGTTTACATGATTTTCTAGTAGACTTAAGATCCAAATTATAGAAAGATCCATTATCTGGAAACTCACAGGTCCCAAGTATTCTGGATAACAGGTTCCATACCTGTATTAGCTTTCTGACTTGGACAAAATTCTATTAACTCAATTCACAATGAAAATAGTACTCAGTTTAATCACACATAACCTTGCGATCATGACGTGGTACCCTGCTGCTGGATGCTTAATGGGTAAAAAAAAGCACTTGAGAATAAGTTAAAGACTGGTAGAGGGGGAGGTTTAGGATTTAATCATGAAAAGTGCTCAGAATTACAGATTATATTTACATTAAACATCATACTTCAAACTCAGATTACGTTGGTGTTAGTTCTATTTTAAATGTCAGTTTATAATATCACCTGTAGCTGTTTCTTCCAGTACACCCTGGCTTTCGTTGTGGAATTCTTTCCCAGTTTAGGCTCAGATTGGCTCAGAGATCAGCACTGGGGTCTTGAAATAGATTCCAAGCAGTGCTTTGTCTACAATTTACAAGATCTCCTGGCCGTTCTCACGGTGCCGCCATAGATTTTGTTCATGTATGTGTAGCTCTATAGTAAATTGAGTGGCACTGTCTCTACTATTTGTGCTCCGGATAAAACCTGTCTCTCAAGGTGTAAGCCCTCACAAACCGTGTGGAGGCAGAGTGTAGTGTAGCTGTATTAAAGTGCTATGCACAATAATTGGGTGCCAGTGGTTCTTTATGGTAAACCAGAGAACTTAGTTTATTCAACAAAATAATCCATTTAGGAGTAAATAGGAATCATCAAGAACATAGAGCATAGAGGATAGCATATACTCACAAGCACCAAATGAACAGCTCAGTCCCTGCAGGCAAGGGAACATACACAGCAGCAATTAAAAGTTCACCCAGCTTTCAGCCTTTTCCCTAAGTGGAACCCAGGGCAATATCTACATCCCTAAGTCTCTACACTTAGCCCCTACTTCTGGGCAATTAGTACCCGGGATCTTAATCCCTCTGACTCTAGTCGTCGGAGCCTTCTGCTGCTCAACTAAATAACCTGTCTGTCACTCCTAGAGTGACCTATTACAGAGTATAGCTTGTCCTTTACTAGTTGTAATGTACGAAAGTTTCTCTTCCCATTCCCTTCCTGCCTGCTTGGTAATGGCTAAAGCAATGGACACTGAGTACATGGTTACCCAGGGTTACTATCACACAGTGCCATCCACTGGACACTTTAGAGCTGCAGGGGCCTATCTTAAGGCAGAATAAGGAAATAGGTCCCTCTGTTAAGTGTATTAGCTCCCTTTAGGCGTCTGTAACACTGGGAATTTGCCTGCCAATATTATTAAGGGTGGCTAATTTACCAGACCCCTACATATGGTATACTGGTAGATTAATTGGTCATTTATGCTATGTGAATGAGACTGCAACATTTTTTGAGGGGGGCTTTATTTAAAAAATGTAAACTATTTTATTAAGGAGATGAGTTTTCTGGATAAGGAATCTCATATCTGTGCTTGCAAGTACTGTATGTAAGAAGACAATGTATCTGCAGCGTGTTTGCCTGAACTATGTCACACTGCATTTGAGCAAATGAACACAATTGCAGTATAAATGTGGGGAAAGCTTTACACAGAAATTTAAGCTCTTCTTCCGCCGTGTGTTTCTGCATCAGCCCCATTTAGCGATTAGTTTACAACATGTTCTCATTATTTTATTATAGTTTTGTATGTCCCTCATTATTCTTATTTGTATGTCACTGGGTGCATTAAATGGGATAAAACTGGGTACAATTGGACACCCGCCTCGGGAGGTCTTGCCACACAGACAGTTTCTCATTGGACTCTAAGTAATGGTTGTTCTGCTTATTACCTACTAGTACAGGAAAACACACACACACAGGAAAACATAAAAATGTTTTTATGCAAATACCCTGCAGTGCACAAATCCCCCATGTGTAAATTTGAGTCTTAACACATTTGTCATTTATCATCCTTTTATTTATACAGAGCTTACATGTTACACATATCAGTCCCTGCTTGGTAAAGCTTACATTAAAGCAATCCTTAACACAAGCTTATACACAGACACTACCAAGTTAAAGTAGTAATACATACAGGTATCACTAATAATACTTTATATGTAGAATGAGATTTGTCTAGCCATTCTAATGATGTTTAACATTTGTACACTTGAGCTGCATTAGATGTTGCTAAAATAATTCATTGCTCCTGGTGATAGGTAAATTGAAAAGGTCCCTCCAACGATCAGATCATACAACGGGGCTGATGGATGGGGACTGAATCAATGTGCCAATGGGGTCCTCGCCCTATAGGATTTTTAGAACTGCCCGATTTCTGGCCAGATGTTAAGCACCATACATGGGCCGATAAGCTGCTGACTGGAGTGGCAAAGTCATCAGCTTTTATCAGCCCATGTATGGCCAGCTTAAGTCAATCAGGTGCACCTTGAATGTTTATGTACTCTACTAGCTTTTCACCATAGAGGGGCAATTCCTAAACCAATAATTATTTCTATAACATTTTGTACTGTAACCCTATCTTGGCTTAAAAGTGCCTTTACCCGTGATAGTAGAATATGGGTCACAATGGACTTCTTTATCTAGATAGGCCCTTGCTAAGTGGAGGAAGAAGGGAGAGTGTGTTATTTAACTACAACTCGCTACTCCTGTGATTAAACAAAAAGTTACACTAGAGGTTCCTGCACAATAGAACCTACAGGGTTTACTAATGGACCAGTTGGGGTAGAACAGTTGTGCAACCAGATGCAATTAATATAGAGCTGAGCTGAGACACCACTGTGGAGACACTAGTTAAGTTTTAAGACACACATTTAAGTTACCAGCTAATGGTCCAGAGACCCTCCACACTGGAAACTGTTACGGAGCAATATGCTAAGCCTGAATCTCTTCAGCACTGTGGTCCCTTTACTTAAGGCTAGCCTAAGGGAGCTACCTCCAGCTATAATTCTTTGGTAGAGCACAAGATTGCTCTTTCTTGCAATGCCAAACTGCTTAATGTTCCTACAACATACTCTGAGAGTAACTAGTCCTGTATCTGACTAGAACTCGTTCACGGGGTCACTGTTACCCAACTTTCTTTAGAAGGGTTATCCCTCTAGGGTAGAACTTTTTATTTGGTCTTGTTGACAGCAGGCTCCAGATGGAGGCCAAATTGGAAGAACCACTCCTTTCACTAAAGTATGACATGAAGTGGTAATTATCTCTGTGGGTCAATAACATATATATGTAAATAAGATACAGAAGTAAGTTTTTTAGGGGCACCTGGACAACTCCCATTGCAGGTCTGTTCCCCAGACATTTGTTTCTGTCCCAGAAATCTTGGTCTGCAGAGGTTCTGCTTTAAACTCTTCTTCAGTTTGACAGCCACTTATGACCCTCAAAAAGATGCTTAATCTCTGTGCCCTAGCATACAGTACATATCATGTCAGCATAATGATGCCTGCTTTGATAATCGTAAAGAGCTTTAAATATACATACAAGCAACCCCTCCAAGCCACCAAAACCTGTTTTAATAACAAATATATATAGTGTACAGACATCAGGAATGCATTTGCCCAGAGTGACGTGGAAGGCTAAATTGATACAGTATATGTGTTTGATAGACGGCTCTTCTGGCTTATCTTGAACAAAGGGGTTTATTCCAGGAATTCCCACATTCTCAAGTACGTAGCAGCAGGAAAGATGTTAGTTCCTCTGAGAAGATTGTATAGTCTATATTACACCCAGCAGGATGCCCCCTAGTAATTAATATCAAGGCTAGCATACTTAAAAGCCCATAACGAGTGGTGGCTATAATAAGATCCTTGTGTTTAAATGCCCTGTTTGCTTTCACATCTACCCGTTTAAGTTCAGTAACTGAATAAGCCCAGCATACATTTTATTTTCAATCTTATGGCAAACAATTAACTGAAGCACCCACAGTGTCCCTGAGTGTACAGGTTTTAAGCCTAGGGGGAAATCAACTCCTGGAAATGAAGAACTCCTTCCAAAGTATGTATGCAGGGTCCCTGACCCAGTTTTTCACATCTGACAGTGAGTGACACTGTGACCTTTTAACAAAGACATGCTTCTCATCCCACCAGCAACCTGTGAATCACTTGTCACACTGAGCACATTTCCTACAAGTGACAGTAGACTGGGGACATACACCTGGTTCAAAGGTGACTGCACTTTTCTTAATCCATTGGGTATATATGTGTTTCAGATTGATGGCTTCACCGGTGTCCCCACCGTGCTCTCTCCAGCAACACATTGGATGAGTAAGTAAGAAACCTTATTTGCAGGCAGCCCTAGAACTTTTGCACACCCATTGCTTTTCAGAAATGAAAGTTTCAGACACATATTTTGTTTAGGAAAGGTGTGAATTTGATGTCCCAAAATGAAAACATTGGAAACAATGCTCATGTACTGTTTTGCTAAAATAACAAAAATTACTGAGCAAAGATAATTGCTATATTAGTGGATGTCTCTACTTAAATTACCATAATATAAAACAAAAAAAAAACACAACAGGACTTCATCCCCCAAAAGCCAGATAAAAAGATACTTAATTGGTAATGTTGAATATAATTAAAATGACGTTGATTAGTCAACCATGCCAACACATGTACATATTAAAAACACATTAAAACCCTAAGACTCCCTCCCTCCTGTGACACAAAACAATAATATTGCAAAGTAATAATGGTATCACAATACTGTAAATAATAGCTGCTGTTAATATTGGACTAAAAAAATCCACCAAAAACTAGTACGTCTGCTTATTAATTATTGTCACTCCTACTTGTAAGCTTGCTATGTATATTGAAAAGATTTCAAGGAGAGATGCATGAGCTGCAGACTAATTATGTATGCACCATTGTGATTAAGTATGCTTCCTCAAGAGTGAGTGTATAATATACATCACAAATTGATCTCCTATTTGTAAAATGACTCCAATTGTGTACATTTGGGACATTATATTAATTTTGGTACATATTTGGTACATACTTTTTGCAGTGGCGTAACTAGATGTTATTGGGCCCCACAGCAAATTAATTTTAGGGCCCCAAAAATATCAAGAGGTTGTCCTGTTTTACCAAAATGTATTGAAATTGTATATGAATTTGAGCCTCATGGGGCCCCCTGCAGCCGCAGGGTCTGCTTCCTCTGTAGTTGCGCCCCTGACTTTTTGGTACATTTCTTAGTCCAATATGAACATGTGTTTGCATGTTTGACTAATAAACATCGCCATTTGTAATTAATTTCAACATTACCAATTAAGTATCTTATCTGGCTTTTGGGGGATGAAGTCCTATTATGTTTTATATCATGTACTGTTTTGCTATGTTTTTATTTCTAACAAATAATTTCTCAAGCTAACATAATTTCTCACATTCAGCCTTCACTTGGGAGACCACAAACCTGTAACTTCCCTTGACTGGCAACATGCAAGATGTACAATGTCTGCAAGGAAGTAAATGTTTCACCTGATAATAAACAATTCATTTTTTAAGCCTACAACATTTTATGACACAATGATAAAATATTTGGCTGCGAACATATGTGCGCACTTTGTGGTTTGCTTAAATATTAAGCACATTTGTTAGATGTTCCATTTGCTTTTTACTCTTTGGGTGAAAACGAAACGATTTAATGCAAGAGTTTACAACCCAGTCCCCTGACAATTACAGTAGCAATCTTTACACAAAGATAATATTACAAATCTGTCATGTTCCTCTTCGCATATCTATATATACATAGTTCACTCCTGCCTGTTCTCAGCACCACCTCCCTCTGTTGTGGATCTCCCACGAACTCAAACTACAGACCCCACAACCTCTCAAATAGTTCCCTTTTATTTATTAGAACATAAAGCAGCCACTCATTGTTTATGACACATGCTATTTCCTTTTGACTGCATATACCTGAAGTGTTGATTTTTTCCCCCACTGGGTTGAATGTAAAGTTGCAAAAATCAGCCTTTTCTTTTAAAGGAATCATTTTATTTATATTCAATTGTTTGGAGTTCAACCATTTACATTACAACATTATATTATGGTAGTTAGGTCATTTTGAGAAACATCACATATAAAAAAGAATTTTGCCGCTGGTGTTGATATGAGGTATAGGTCACTTGGATACAAACATGTAATATTTCATTATAATACACAATATACTAGGAGAATACTAGATGTTCTTCCACAATTCAGATGTGTTTGGATAATGGGTTTCCAAATAACAGATCTTATACCTGTATTGTATATATTTCATCATTAATTCAACTCTATGGTTTGCTGACAGCTTCAAGCCAGGCAGGTCTATTTGTAAATGGAAAGAACATCAATTATAACTTCTTCTGTACTGATAGGGACTGATTTATTAAATATTGCAAGTTGGGATCAGGGCAATAGTTGAAAAATAATGCAGTTCTGCTCTTCACCATAAATGTGGTTTTATTTTAACAAGGGTTTGTTTTTTCTTTGTGTAGATTTTTAATTGTAAAAATTACCAAAATGTATATATTATACAATTGTTAGAGGAAAAAAATTAATTGATTTAGAGAAACTTGATTGTGTTAAAGAACACAATAACAGGAGGTTCTTATCGGATCAGCAGGGTTTTGCAGACATAATCATAAATCAAACATTAATACCATCAACTGAGAAAGCAATTGATAAACGTCTCAGAAAAGGACAGGAGGAAAAAGTCTGAAGTGTGGGCTTATGGGCTCAGCTTTTATGGTGGCCCCACTCCAACACTAGAGACCAACCCTTGCTTACATTGTACTTATAAGTATTCCATGGCACCAGAAGGTTTTTGAATATGTGGTCCAGAGTGTACATTTCCACATGCACCAAGATCTCTGAAGTAGCCCTGATGCCCCATCAATACGAACAACACTTACCTTGCATCTTTCAAATCCCTTTAGTAGAGGTACTACACTTTAAAAATCATATTAATGAAAATGTAGAGAAGTTATTATTCTGAATATAACATTTATTTTCCAAATTGAATTGCAGATCTGACAGTCTGTCTTTGCAAACTTGCATCTACCTGCTATGCAATGTCCTAAACTCCCAAATACTTCATTTAAAATCGTGGCTTTTCAAAGTATCTGCTTTTGATCTTACATTTCAAAAACAACACTTCCAGCTTATAACTGAATATAGGACTCCCTCCCATGTGTCTCTTAGTTGACAGGTCTGTGCTCTGCATTAAAGAACCGTAAGTGGATTTCTAGCAGTATTATTGAGCACCTGCAGCCCATGAATAGGGAACAAGGACAGGAATGAACAAATATGAAGCAAATCCTTCTGTCATCATTATATCAATATTTATTTTCTTTGAGTGAGAGCTACCATTGACAATCTGCATGCAATATCCAAAAAAAATCTAATATGTTATCGTTATGTCTTTTACCTAATGGTTTAATCACAAAAAAAAACACTTTTTTTGTAGTTTCTTGAGCTAAATAGGGCAAACATGGAAACAGAAGCTACTCCATGTATGGTTCATGTGAACTAGTTAATTAGATTACCAGTGCACAAATAATCTGCCTGCAAAATTGGCTCCTGCTTGTCTGTAAGCCAAAACATATTCAAGGGGGAATGAAATAGTTGTTTTCTTTTTTTTTTTTTAAATCACAACATTTTTATTGATTTTCAATCACAAGACAAGGGGAAAAAAGGGGGGGGGGGTTATACATCCGCCTGGGAGACACGGACAAGTAACATTACCGTACATCAGCAACAGAAATGCATAGTAATTTCCCTTGGTCAAGAGATACCTGATTAATCACCCACATCAGTAATACCCTCAGCATCAGTCCATGGACGCCAAATCTTATCAAACTTGTCAGGACAGCCCCGAGACAAGTAGGTAAGTTTGATCAGGGGAAGGACGTTATTCACTTGCTTACGCCACATTGTCAGTGTAGGGGGCCGAGGCCCCATCCATCTCAGTATAATAGACTTTTTAGCATAGTATAACAGAGCTCTAGTGAGCAGTTTTAAGAATTTCCCATGAACAACTCCCTCCAAAATACCCAGCAGACAGGAGTGCGGAGTAAGCACCAGGGGGAGAGCCAGATGTGTCGAGAGATGCGTTATGACAGCTCTCCAAAATGTTTGTATGTGGGGGCATTGCCACGACATGTGGAGAAAATCGGCCTGTTCCCCCCGACACCTATGACAGTTGGCAGTATCCCTACTTCCAAACCGATGCAGCTTGGTCGGGGTGAGATAGATCTGATGGAGGAACTTGTATTGAATCAGCCTATCACGGGAGGATACCAAGAAGTGGTAAAGATTGTCAGTCACCTCTTCCCACTGATCCTCCTCCAGCTCCCCTAGGGTGTCCCACCATTTAAGGTAGGTGCGATGGAACGGGGCCACAGGGGCACGGACCAGGAGCCAATAGATTCGGGATACTAATTTAGCTGGCGTGTCCGTCTGAACTAGTTGCAAAATTGGGTAGTCCTCGGGTAACAGTAGTTGGGAGCGAAACTGCGCCAAGAAGGCCTCTCTCAGTTGGAAGTAGGCATGGAGCCTCAGATTGGGAACCCTCATTTTGTCTCTAAGCTCAGTATAAGAAATAAAGATATTGTCTTCTAGAACATCAGATAAAGTTTTAATGCCCCCTACCGGCCAGTCTTGGAAGTTGGGGAGGTCCCTAAAGTGTATCAGGGTAGAATTTCTCCAGAGTGGCAAGCTCGGGGAAAGCAATGGTGGGTCAGCCCCTGTCAGATGCAGAGCGGAAAGCCAAGCCCTATGAGTAGTCGTCACCACGGCCAGGCCCTTGGGAAGATCAGTGGGTGCTCTATAGGGAGCATTCCGCAGTGCCTCTACTGAGCCCATCCACGAAGCCTGTAACTGCATATTAGGGTTCTCTGCATTAGGCACAAGCCACCAATGTACATAGGCAGCCTGGGCTGCCAAGTAGTAGGCCTTCAAATTAGGCAGGGCCAGACCACCACTGTCCAAAGGGGCACACAAAGTTTCCCTGGCAATCCTGGGGGCTTTATTGTTCCAAATGAATGACGTCAACACTTTGTCAATGGTGCGGAAAACCTTATTGGGTATGTGAACCGGGCAATTTCGAAAGAGATATAAGAATTTCGGGAGAAAAACCATTTTAAACAGGGCCACTCTACCCCATAGCGTAAGCGGCAGGTGTTGCCATGCAGCCAGCACCCTCGTACACTGCTGAATCGCTGGATCTAAATTCAAGGGTATAAACTCAGCAAAATTATTATGAATTCTAAGGCCCAGATATTTAAAGGTATCAACCACTTTCAGATCAGGCCTGGGGGAGAGCGTTTGAGCAGGAGGTCGATCCAGAGGGAACAAGACAGATTTCCGCCAATTGACATGTAAGCCCGAGAAAATGCCATGGTCTTGTATAATCTGCATGGCTACCTCCATAGATGGACCTGTGTCCTGGAAGTACAGTAAGACATCGTCGGCATATAGAGAGATTTTCTCCTCTACCGCACCCACTCGCAGACCCCTACAAGTAGGAGTTGACCGTATTTTAGCGGATAGAGGTTCTATCGCCAAGGCAAAAAGCAGAGGGGACATAGGACAACCCTGCCTCGTCCCTCGATGGAGTCGGAAAACAGGGGACAATATACCGTTTACTTTGACCTTGGCGATAGGATCGTGATAAATCATCTGGAGCCATTTTAGAAACATAGGTCCTATCCCGTACTTTGGCAGCAGTTCCCACAGGTAAGGCCACTCCACTGAATCAAAGGCCTTCTCCCAATCAATTGATAAGAATGCCCTCTGCCCCTTATTGTCATGTGGGATCTGCAAGTTGGCATACAGCCGCCTAAGGTTAACGTCAGTCGCTTTTTGTGGCATAAACCCAGACTGATCAGGCTCAATGAGCGTCGTGATGACCTTGGCTAATCTGGTGGCCAGGACCTTGGCCAATATCTTGGCATCTGCATTAAGGAGCGATATGGGCCTATATGCTCCGCA
This sequence comes from Xenopus petersii, assembly GCA_038501925.1. Taxonomy (NCBI): domain Eukaryota; kingdom Metazoa; phylum Chordata; class Amphibia; order Anura; family Pipidae; genus Xenopus; species Xenopus petersii. The sequence goes on from CM076686.1 coordinate 110,548,110, forward strand.
TCGGTCAGGGTACCCTGGTTCCTTAGGTATAACCACTATCGTCGCCTCTTGCATTGATTGAGGAAGGCAGGCTCTCTGTTGGGCATCCATTAGGGTGGCATGTAAATGAGGAATAAGGGCCTTAGCTTTAGCTAGATACCAATCAGCTGGGAAGCCATCCGGCCCAGGGGTCTTATTCGGGGAGAGGTCATGTAGGGCTAAGGCTAAGTCGTACTGCGTTATCGGGGAGTCCAGGTATCCCCTCTGCTGGGGATCCAGGGAATTAAGGGGGATTTCCGAGAGATATGCTTGGATGCGATCCCTGGGGGCTGTCAATCTAGTCTCGTACAGTTTAGAGTAATAATTAGCAAATTCCAGGGCTATACCGTCAGGGTCCGTAACTTCAGTATTGTCCTGTCTCAGCAGTCGCGGCACTGCTATGGTTTCTGTAGGGAATTTGGAGAGTCGTGCTAGCACTTTGCTATTCTTTTCACCTTGATCAAATATTCTCTGTTGGGTGTAAAGTAATTCCTTCTTAGTGAGCTCCGTCTGTTTTAACAGAAGGGCCTGCTGAGCCCTTAACAGCTCCTTATAGGTAGCATCCGTAGGGCCTGCTGCATGGGTTCTCTGGGCTTCTACACTTAGGCTTTCCAGGTGAGACACCTCATCTAGGAGGGATCTACGGTAGCGTTTTATGCTATGGATCAAGCCACCCCAGAGGACCGCCTTAGAGGCATCCCATAGTATACCAGGTGAGGCCGTGCCCCTGTTCTCGTCCCAATACTGCGTGATCGCTCTATCACTCTCCTCTGCTACCACAGGGAGGCGAAGCCACAGTGGACTGAGTCTCCACTGCTTGGCCTGTCTCCTGCCAGGGAGGATTAGCGTCAGGAGCAAGGGGGAGTGATCAGAGAGGGCCTGAGGCAATAACTGAACATCAGCCACAAGTTGTAGAAAACCCTGAGTTCCTAGGGCTAAGTCAATTCTGGAAAGTGACCTATGGGTTGTCGAGTGACAAGAAAAATCTTGCCCTTGAGGGTGTTTAAGTCGCCAAAGGTCTAAAAGGGCCATGGGCTCAGCCCAACGGGCCAAAGTCGAGGATGCGGCCTGACCTGGGGGAACCCTGTCACGAAGGGGGTTCATGACTAAGTTGTAATCTCCTAAAATGCACATGGGAGCAAGCGGGACCTCAAGAATCTTCCCCATAACCAATTCCAGAAGTCCCAGCGTGAGAGGGGGAGGAACATAGAGAGCGCATAGGGTAAGCAAGGTGTTATAAACTTGGCAGTGGAGTACCACAAACCGTCCCTGAGGGTCTATTTTCACTTCCAAACATTGATAGGGAACGCCTTTCCGAATTAGCACCGACACCCCTCGGGCAAACGTGGAGTAGGGAGCATGGTAGCAATGCGCCACCCAGTATTTTTTAAGGGCTAATAATTTCTGTCCCACCAGGTGGGTTTCCTGAAGGCAAAGGATAGTAGGTGGGTGCTTTTTAAGATACGCAAAAATTGCTGCTCTCTTATACTTGGAATTCATCCCCCTCACATTCCAGGACATGACAGATATACGATTACTCTCCATGGTTATACATACAGTACAGGTCAATCAACAATGCGTGATCCCAGGCGGGGGAGGAGGGGGAGGTGGGGAAAACACATATCAAAAGAAAAAAATACATAACATAAACAGAACTGTCCCAACCCTGCCCAATCCCAAACGTGGGTGGGCCTATACCCATAACAAAAATGTGGCAAAAAATTGCTCCTTCGGGGGAGGTTCCAAGTTCTTGGAAGGGTGGATATGCAGATCTCCAGTCGAGAGCTCCCATCCCTTCATACAGTGCCGGCAAACCAAAGAGCCATAACAAGAGGTATGTAATAGTAGAATTTGGTGTCTCCTCAGTAGTCACAAGCAAAGAGGGGGCACACGTATGGGAGCCACCTGCCACGCTCCAGCTAATACTACCCAACAATCCCATGGACTGTCCAAAAGTACGGGACATACCCATTGCTCAGAAGGCCAAGGCCGCCAAAAAATAAAGGAGAGATTTCAAGGTGGTGCTTACCCCCCTGCACGACTATCCAATCAACGATGGCCAAGGAAACAATCTGGTGCTCTGTAGTAGCGATGAACAGAGCTATCCAAACAGGGATTACCCATTCTGGGGAGGAGGTGAGCCATGTCTTCGCCCTCTCGCCTCTTTCTTATCCAGCCAGTCGTTCGCTTCGGCAGGTGTAGTGAAGAAGTGAGTGGACGACCCATCTTGGACCCTGAGACGCGCCGGATATAGCATGGCGTAGATCAGCTGTTGTGTGCGCAGCCTCTTCTTGACCGCAATAAATGTCGCCCTTTGCCTTTGGAGGGCTGCAGAGAAGTCCGGATAAAAGGAGACAGTAGCATTTTGGACCACTATAGGCCCCTTACGCCTGGCTGCCATTAGCGCTGCGTCTCTGTCCCTGAAATTAAGGAGCTTTGCGAGAAGCGGTCTCGGGGGGGCCCCAGGTGGAAGAGGGCGGCCAGGGACACGATGGGCCCTTTCCACAACCAACTGTGGGGAGAAGGTGTTGGCCCCAAATTGTTGCAGCAGTAGTTGTTCCACATACTGTTCTGGGGCAGCGCCCTCTTCCTTCTCTGGCAGGCCTATAATACGTATATTGTTGCGCCTCTGGCGGTTTTCCATGTCCTCCACGTGGGCTTGGGTTTGTTTGAGCTGTTGTATCAGGGTTTGAATGTCATTCCGCATCGGCCTGGTGTCATCCTCCACCGTCCCAACACGTGTCTCAACCTCCTTCACTCTGTCCCTCACGTTCTGGAGGTCATGGCGCAGCAGCGAGATATCCACTTTAATCCCGTCAATACGCTCCGACAGCGTGACTGTACTCGTCTGAAGCGCAGCCGTATTGGTATTTATAGCTGTGAGCAGCTGCAGCATAGTGGGCTCCTCCACAGACCCATCCGGCTCTGCGGCAGGCGGTGCAGTGGTGGAAGCAGCCGAGGTCGAGGCCCTCTTTGCGGCCTGCTGGGTGCCGCCGCCATTTTGGGCGGGTGCCAGGAACTGATCCAGCTTTGAGTTATGGTCGCGTCGGGTTTTCGGCTCACCCTTCTTCATCGTGGAAGTTCCTGCAGGCGTTCTGCGAGTCCAGGAGGGGATGTAGTAGGTCCAATGCACTCAGTATTGCCGGTTATTGTAACGGATAATAGGAAGGGAAGCGGGAGCTCAAGGAAACCCGTCTTATCCCGCCGCCATCTTGGACACGCCCCGAAATAGCTGTTTTCTGATAATCGAATTATTTACCTCACAAGGACCAAACAAAGAGCAGGTTTAATTTAAACAAAACACTGGAATGTGCCCATGCAAATATATCCCACTCATACAGTAACCATGGAGTGATTGATTGGATAACATGAGGATAGGCTTGTATATGACCATCTTTACACTGAATGCTTTGGGTGGTCATCATTAGTTATATCTGGGTAGGCTCCATTTAACTTGTTCCTTACACAGTAACTAATCCCTTTGGATAATAAAGTTATTGGGGAGGAATTCTAACAACTTTGCGCTAGTTGGATCATTATGATCAGGAATGAAACGCTTTTTTATTTCCCCCATATAGTGAAATAGAGTATTTCTGTAAATCTATCCATGCCTTTTACGAATTTTTTTATCTTATTGAATAACAATTCCTAGACTGATTTTTTTTCTGTTATTTTAAGTTCAAATGAGAGAAGCTTAATTTTTAATTGCTTTATGCAATGTTAGGACCATCAAAAATAAGTTACTTATTTGACCTGACATTCTATTTCTATCGTGTTCATGTAATCTTTCTTTTGAAGCATTGTTTTTTTTTTACATATTCTTTATTTGGTTTTCTGTTTTTCCAGATAAAACAAAAACAGTCTTTTGAAGCAGTTTTATTGCAGTGTGTTAGTCATCAGTTTGTGTAACTTTGTTTTGGCATCTTTTATCTGTTATCTAGCAAAAAGCAACCCCCTCCCCTCAGTCCATCATATTCACTGGAGCCAGGGGAAGTAAAGTCTAAAATAGAATAAGGCTAGAAATTTTCTATACTAAACATAAACATGAACGTACTGCACCACAAGCCTAAACATGCTTTTAAAAATCCTGACAAATAATAAGCATAAGGATATTAGAAGTCACTGCAGAGCATTTTTGCTACTCTTGCATATAGTTGTATTTCTGTCTGCTCTTATTTACCAGTCAGTACTACTTCGGAACTGCTGCTGGACTAACTGGTTACCAACACAAACACTTCTCTTTTCTGTGTGCTTTGTATTTATATTTATGTCTCTGTTGATCAGGTCTGGATTGGGATTTAAAATTGGTACTTCTATTTCAAGCCCAAGCAGCCCACCACCATCCCACAAAATAGTTACTGTCTAGTCTCTATGGATAGGGTTGCCACCTGGCCGGTATTTTACCAGCATGGGCAGTAAAAATTATGGCTGATCCCAAAGTTATTATTAGGAAGGCCGGTAGTTTTTTCCAGAAAAGGTGGCATCCCTATCTATGGCATCTTACAGCAGCCCCTCTGGCATTTGCCAGAATACACAGTTTGCCAGTCTGGGCCTGCTGTACATGCAATTTGAACCTTCTCTACAGTAGCTTCATGAAATTAAAATCTACAGAAATGCAGTATGCTGAAATGTATATAGTAAAAAATGATCTGCATCCTGCAAGGGGAATGCACTGTGGAGTCCAACAAGGTAAATAGATAATACGACAGGAATTGATGGATATACAGATTCTAAATTTAACCAGATGCAAACAATTCAAGACAGAAGAGATAATCCTAAACAGTCAACTCCCTCTCCAGATGCATTTAGAGCTGGTGTGGTGTGTGTGTGGTCCTGAGCAGCTACAACTAGATCACAAAGATACAGACTGTAAGCTAGTGAACTGCCAGTATGGGAAGAATCAAAACATAACACATTAATAGAATCTTTGACAGTTTGTTGAAAATACTAGAATCCAGTTAACAAATTTAAAAGATAGATTATTTAATGCTAAACTTCTCATCCATCTCTTTGATTGTGAGGTTTATGGCACAGGGCCCTATTTATAAAGTATTGGAATAGTAATGACTATAACGCACTTTGCTGGAATTTACAGTAGCCATGCTGGACATGCCAATTCATACAGTTTAAAAAATACATTCCAAATGAGCAGATCTTTATATTTACTGTATTACCTGTATTATTGTAGTGGTAATTCCAGGGATCCCACATCAGTTTGCATCAACAGACTTGCACCAAAAGAATCACACCGGCTCCCAAGAGCCCGCCTCCTTCTTCACGCACCGCCCTCATCCCAGCGCAAGCAGGCACGCATGCGGCGGATCGCTGGAGAGCTTAGGCTCCCTGGTGCTTGTTACGATATGGCTGGGCGGCATGCTGCCTAGTGCCTAATCATAAATCTGGGCTTAATCTTGTTAAAAACACATCCACAATCTGAAAAGTTAGCTGCAACTTACCCATGATTTGCAAACATGCACAGTTAACAGCGTTCCTTTCTACCATGCATTCCTTTCTACCACATTTGGCACAACTGTGGCATGCAGCTTGACCGCAATGATACTAATGGGGAGAATGATACATCGTATAGAAAATATACACTGCACTGCATTTTAATAAACTTCTGTTTTAAACGATGAAGTAAGAAAAACTACCCCAAACATCTTTGCTTCAAAGTATAAATATTTGTTAAGAATTACCTGCTGCACATTGTGCCTGAGGTGGGCCTCATATACCAGCATTATTTATTGAAAGCAACAAGTTCCTTTAAAGGAGAAGGAAAGGCAACAATGACTGGGAGGTGTCAAAAGTTAGACACCTCCCAGTGATTGTATTCACCTGATTCACTGCTCCTTTCAGTAGAAACCGGGACTGGGGGAGCACTGGCCTGGGGTCTCAGATAAGTGATTACAATCACTTGGAGGTTTGGTATCCCTAAGTGATTGTGACTTTCCTTCTCCTAAAACATGTGACTGATTAAATCACAATATGAGGTTTATCTGTATATGTGATCTGATTCCTAAAGACTGATAAACCAGTATACATTTAGTTAGACCGTGAAAAGTTTATTTTGAAAGATTTACTATAATCTGTAAAACTGTAAAAAAAAAAACAGTTGTTTAATAGTTCAGACCTTGGGTGCTGCACAAATACCAACATTCAGAGATTATCTTTCTTGAGTAAAGATAAGTTAATCAGGAATTTAATCATTAAGACTGAGGCACCTGTTGCTGTTCTATGCTTCACTGGTGCACTGCCAAGCTGTCTGGTAATACCAACCTCCAGCTCTAGCATTCAGACTCCTCTTTTAGTTTAGCTAACCCCAGAAACACAGAAAACACGCCAATATACACTTTAAAAAAATATACATATGACATAAGTTCTCAACATGAGACACCTAACATCCTCAGGAATGCTTGCAAACCTTTAGCTCAGATTGGGCTACCTGCTGTGCCAGCTACCCTCTGCAGCTGTGTTGAATGGGCATGTATGGTAGGTACCCAGATCCCAAATCTCCCGGAATCCAAGCCCGCTGAGAAGAACATTAATCACACTTGGCTAATAGACATATAAAGTCAAGCATAGGACAAAAGTATCCCCTACCCCTCAACCCACTCTTCGAGTGGGAGGGATGTTGCTCCCTCGTGTGGGGCAAACGCATGTGAAGATTCTTCATTCACTGACTTCCTTGCACCTCCCCACAGTAATGATGTCCCTGCTTACTTAACAAGTCAAAGGATTATATTTGGTGGTGCACACCTAGTTTTAGGTAAAAGTTATGTTTGTCGCTCAATACAGGGGTCATCTGTAAGATTCCCAGTATGATAATTAGATAATTATAGAATTACAGGGCATTTTGGTTTTGAAAAAAATTATTTAGCATAGAAGCCCAATGCTTTTTGACCCCCAAAAATGCATGGGGGGTCAGGGTCGGAGTTCTTCTGGGCTTTTATGTTAATAAATCAATTCTTCAAATCATTCCTTGCCCAGTCAAGGCTCTTTCCCCAACATACAGCTGCTAGATATGGAGCTCCAATACAGGCAAATATATCTCCTGGTCCTTAGTAGTATGCTTTCTATCCTCTGTGGTGTGCATGTTGACTCTTCCTTGGTTGATGCAATATATCCATGCATGGCCCTATGTTAACAGATGCAAATATACAAACATACATCTTTCAAGATGGCATCTCCCTAGAGCTTTTAGCTTCATGCTAAAAGCATTGCCTTTTGACGTATTTAGGTAAATCTGTAGAGTGACCATTCAGTCCTCTGCTGCTTGGAAAATAGGGAAATTATTGCACTTGTTTGAGACTACCTATTATTTTTTTGGGTCATCCTTGTTCCCTGCTGAATAACTACATTTTACAGTCAGGGGCCATCAAAGCAATTGGCATTCATAGAAAAAGACAGACACGGTGCTCCTGTGGAGCTACTGAATGAAGCTTACAAGAATAATGAAATTATTTTCATTATAGAGCACAATGAGCTAATAGGCAATAATGATTCTTTATTCAATGCAATTAAGTTATGATGGGCTCAAATATATATGCCGTAATTCCACTTGTTCATCAAGCTTTTGAACTAAATAAAAGTCATCAAAGTGGATGTAAAGTAATGTAAAGGCAATTACTGGAGGTGTACTCCCTAACTCAGAAGCTATCCAGTGCACCTCAGTGGTTGCTATTAAAATGGGGTTTGCCTGGTTTTCTCAGTAGGCCAGAAAGCAGGATCAGTGCCAGGGGGATTCCCAGTAGTGCCAGGGCCTGCCAACCCCCATATAGGACCAGCATTGCTGCCACTTTCCACAGATTCTCAGTTTTAACACTGACTGATACTAATACTGACTTTTTAATCCTAGAAAAAACTTAGGTACTATGGGAGAAAAATGACGTTAGTTAGAACCCTTGTTATCCTACTTCCACACCCAGATTTCCCACCTCTCTAGCAGCCTATTGCTTTCAAACACTAAACTCCCCAGCCTGGTTTCACTAACTGTTCCAGCAGTTAGCCCATTGTTTACAAATCCTGTTTTCCCAGCGGTCCATTGTTTTCAAAAAACCCTCAGACTGATCTCATCGGGGCTGGATTTAAAATTGCTGTGCCCCTAGGCCGCCTCCCCGTTCACCCCCATTCCGTCGGCCGTGATCCAACAACCCCCGCTCGCACGCCTGACCCGCCATCTGCTCGCACACAACCTCTTCCCTGCTTACACCCACCCCTGCCCAGGGCCGCCATTAGAAATCACGGGGCCCCGTACAACAAAATTTTTGGGGCCCCCTGGGCCCCGCCCACACTGACGACCAAGCTCCACCCCATTTCCCGCCCACTCCACATCGCAGTTAAAAGACCACACAGACATCAGCGCTAAAAAAGTAACCCCCCCCACACAAGTTGTAAAAAGCTATTGATGGTCAGGGCCCCCTTATAAAAAATTGGGGCCCCAAAAAAAAAAAATTACATTTTTTTTTAAAAAAAAAAAAAAACATTGGTGGCAGGGGCCCCCTTATAAGTTAAAAAAAACTTGGGGCCCCAACAAAAAAAATGTAAAAAAAAATAAACAAACATTGGTGGCAGGGGCCCCCTTATAAGTTAAAAACAAATTGGGGCCCCAAAAAAAAATTTAAAAAAAAAAAAAAAATTTTTTGAAAAAAAAAAAAAAACATTGGCGTCAGGGGCCCCCTTATAAGTTAAAAACAAATTGGGGCCCCAAAAAAAAATTTGAAAAAAAAAAAAAATTTTTTTTAAAAAAAAAACAAAAACATTGGCGGCAGGGGCCCCCTTACAAGTTAAAAACAAATTGGGGCCCCAAAAAAAAATTTAAAAAAAAAACAAAAATTTTTTTGAAAAAAAAAAAAAACTGGCGTCAGGGGCCCCTTACGAGTTAAAAAAAAAATTGGGGCCCCAAAAAAACATGTTTTAAAAAAAAAGATTGGTTGCAGGGGCCTATAGAATATTAAAATAATACATTGGTGGCCAGGAGATTAAAAAAAAAAAAATACACAAACTGGTGTTCAGTAGGATTGAACTCATGGCTTCAGTACTTCAACTTCACCTCCTTTCGTGACTTCGGGTCTTTTCACCGCTTCAGGACTTCGGCTTCGGCTGTTTTCGTGACTTCGGGTCTTTGCGCTGCTTCAGGACTTCGGCTTCGGCTGTTTTTGTGACTTCGGCTTTTTCCGTGACTTCGGGTCTTTTCGGCGCATCGGCTTCGGCTTTTCGGCACTTCCGCATTCGGCAGCACAGAGGCAAGACGTACGGCTCGGGCGCTCGTAAGGGGGGCCCGGATCTTCAAAAAATGCAGCGCTGCCGGGCCCCCCTTCATGCCCGGGCCCGGTACGCTTGTCCCCCCTGTCCCCCCCTGATGGCGGCCCTGCCCCTGCCGCTTGCAATTGTCTTACATCTGATGCTACAGCGCTTCCTTTTGGGGACTGGGTGGGCGGAAGATTTAAACCTCTGTTTCAAATTCCCACCCAGTCCCCTGTGGAGATGCGGCCAGCGGGTTGCGTGCCGCCCCCAAATCCGGGCCTGGGTCTCACCTGGCATATTACCACACATAGTCCTTATGGGGCTTCTTTTGTATCTCACTTGTGAAACAAGGGCCAATGTCTTGTCTTAAAAGATTTTAAGATCATCTATAAAATAATCAGGTGATGCATTTTCCATTGTTGCTTTGTTACAGGGTGCATTTTGAAATGTTACCATTTGAATAAATGAAAGTGACCGCTACATTTCTAATATTAAAAGGATGCTGTGGTTCCTCTAATTGAAAAAAAAATCCCTAAATTATAAGCAATAATTCATTGCTTCAAAAGTGCAGGAACATGGTTGTCAGACCTCATTATATTGTTGCAGTGTAATTTATTTGATGTGTAAAATGTAAGTGGGCTGAGATCCATATATTTAAATGAATCTGCTATATCTCAATAGCATCCATTCCTCTTTAAATTCACTTTGCACTACATAAATATGAGCAAGTCCCCAATGCTCCATTTAATGGCGACTTCTGCAACCAAACTTATTACACACAGGTGACATCATGTAAAGGACAAAGCCTTCCAGAACAATGGGAACCGAGGGTGATGTCCAGTATCTTAGAGGTGACTGTGTAATATAGAAATTCTAGAAGGTTTGTGTAGGTACATCACAATCAAACAAATATTGAGTGTTTCCGTTGGCTTATTCTTATGCAGCAGCAGAGATTTTATGCACATTCCACACTGAACTAAAATCAACATTTTTATTTTGGGGTAAGGAAACTGTTTGGTTTATCATCCTGTAACCATTGGTAATGTCAAAACTTTTACCTGCTCAGTATTTCAATTTTATATGGAAACTCTTCTTTTACTGTTTTCTTACTACTGCCAGGAAATATACACTCTTGTACAGCCAAGAGCACAGAATCCCAGCTGTGATAACAGGCCTTAAACCGCTTTCTCTGCTTTGCTTCTGTAACATTGTTCAGGGCTCTATAAAAGAAATCAACATTGGAAACAATAAAACACCAATTAAAAAAAAAAAAAAAAAAAGCTGACATACATGCATACAACCCTCACCCTTGGATCTCTCATTAAAACAAATTTGAGAGACCCATTACAAATACATAAAAAATACTTAAGACAATAATAACTTATATCTTATATATATATACATACAGGTTACTTCTAAGAAGAAGGAAGGTTGACAGGTCTTCAAAGTATATACAAGTATATGGTTATAGAACTGCTATATACAGGTGTACCTCTACCATACCTTGCAGCAAGGGGCTAAAAAACAAATGCTTTATAAGGCTGCATATTTATTGTTATTGCTTCTTTTCATTATTATCTTTCTCTTCAGACCCTCTCCTATTCACATTCTAGTCTCTTATTCAAATCAATGCATGGTTGCTGTGGTCATTTGGACCCTAGCAACCAGATTGCTGAAATTGCAAACTGGAGAGCTGCTAAAAAAAAAGCTAAATAACTCAAAAACCACAAATAATGAAAACCATTTGCAAATCACTCTCTCCATCATACTAAAATTTAATCCAAGGGTGACTCTCCCCTTTAATAAAAAAAAACTAGAAATCGAGAAATGGGAGTTTTAAAAAAAAAAAAAAAAAAAAAATCTGCCTATATGTGCTGTTTGATATACCTTATTAAGCAAACTGCTGTACCTCTAGATGCATGTTAAATCTGGTGTTGTAATGACAAATAATTTCTTACATGATAGCAATACTGGATTGTGGGGTACTGAAAGTTGATTTGTTTTACTATCCAACATTCCCCTGATCCACCAAAGCCCCAACAACTTGGCAAACTTGGTTCCTTTCGGGGTCTGGGGCTTTTGGGAGTTATTCTACAAAAACGAACATCAGCACAATCTCGTAAATCTAGGTAAAATTGCAGTCGTTATTGGCTTCACATTTAAAAACAGGCAGGGCCTTGGTCCTTCTGCCTGTTTTTAAATGTGGAGCTAATAAAGACTGTAATTATACTTAGATTGGAGTACGTGCTACAGTTAATTTTAGGGGCGTACTATTGAGGAATACGGAACACTGAGGACTTTGCAGGCCCTCCAGTCTGAATAGTGAGCTGGGAGCACTTTTTTCTTACTATTGGGAGGTATACATGCTATTGTATATATGCTTTTGCCAACAGTGCATTTTAGAAGAATCAAAAGGGAATTATTACAAAAAAAAAAAATAGATTGCAAATTGTCTAAGAATATCATTGTCAGTCAGTCATCTGAAATGTTAATTTTAGGATCAGCAGGAAATTGTATATACAACTACAATACATGTAGCTCTATCTGTTATAGAAGTGAAACTGTGCAGAGCAGACACTAGACTGAATAAGAAATTTGAAGACTGCAGATCTAGAGATATTCAATTACACAAATAATCTCAGGAAAGGTAAAATAATGGAAATAGCGGGCAGCCCTGACTAATCCCCCTCTCTATATGAATAGGACTAGAAGGTCTTTTAGATTGTATAAAAGTCGAAGTCCATCCAAAAAGGCTCCAAAAATATTTATTAGGTAAATCACTAAATAAATAGAGCCAAGACTCAAACACTTGAGATATAGAAGCATCAGTAATAATGTTAATTAGTCCTCTGGCTCCATAGGATCATTCCAGCCTGATCAGAATACATTATTTTTGAACATATGGGTCTAATGCCCAAACTGTTGGTAAATAGTTGTAAATCTACATTCCGGAAGAAAAACTGGGTGGTAATTTTAAACCTTAGTGGCATCAGTATATGGTTTGGAGTTAAATGAGAGATGTCATTGGAGCATCTTGGAGGACCATTAAGTGTAGCAATTTCTGCTATCTGGTTGCTATGGTCTGTATTACCTAGCAACCATGCACTGATTTAAATAAGAGAATGAGATATGAATAGGAAAGGGCCATAATAGTAAGTGGAGAAATAAAATGAAGCAATAACAATTCATGTGCATGAGCCGAAAGTTGTCGAAGTACCAGAAGAAGACCCGATGAAGACCGAAGAAGAAGATGGTGCCCATGAACTCCGATGCCGTGAATCTGCGCCGAGGGGTAAGTAAAAAGTTAGGGGCATTTGCCCAGATAACAGCTAGGATGGGGGGGAAGAGGGAGGGGGGGGGACTATGTAGGGTAGGTGGAAGGTATTTTTTTTTTAAATAAGGGGTTTACTTCTCCTTAAAGTCTACTTCTGATAACGCTGAGGAATTCTGTGATCAGCATCAAGACAGAAAGGATTAATATAACTTCCATATAAAAACTCCCATAAACTCAATATTTGAAAAAAAATGACCAATCAAAATTTTTGAAATTCGGATTAGATTTTTTTTTCACCAAAAAAAAAAAGTTTTTTTTTTTTTTCAAAAGTCCACCAAACGACTCCAAATGTATTTGCCCAGAGAATATAAACTGGTATAGGGCATCTGTAGACCCCTCCCCCCAAAAAAAATACTTTACGTGAGTGCTCTTTTAAGCAATTTTGCATGTACTTAAATTTGAAGGCACTTATAGTTATTAACAGTTTTATACTGAAGCAATATCTGCTGCGTTGGCAACTGGGGGATTCAAATAACATAAGCGCAGTTTCCAATAAGGTGGCGCTCTGCATTTTTCTCTTGGTTTCTGATTTCAGAACTATGCTGACAAACAGCTGCCTCCTTTCTCATCGTTACAGGGTCCTAATTCCCCCACAAGTTGAAGATTTGGGTCCTTTCATCAGTTTGACCTAGATCATATGCTGTCCCTTGTTTATAGTGTGCACATAAGGTCTCAGCATTTCTCATTCACTAATTGATCCCCCATGTGCCGTTTAGTGATTATATATAGGGATGGGTAAATTTGACCTGTTTCGCCAAAAATTTGCCGCCGGTGAAACGTGGCAGATGCCCATTAAAGTCTATGGGCGTCCAAAAAAATTTGTTGCTCGGCGAAATTTTTTGACGCGCGTCTTTTTTTTTTTTTTTGACGCACACCGCTATACAAGTCTATGGGCGTCATTTTTTCAGCGAAACGAGGCAAAAAATTCGTCCATCACTAATTATATATTCAGGCATGTACCATTGACAACGCATGGGGTTTCTGCTGTACCAGAAGGTACTGTTTTGTTTGTGGTTCTAATAAAGCCTATGAATAATGCTTTTGCCAAAGCAAACGATATAGCAGATCATATATATGTCGGGACCCATAGGGGTTAATCTGCCCCTATGGCTTTAAGGCCCTACCCTTTTCTTTAGTTACTAGGCAAAAGCCTATGTATCCATTTGAGTTTAAGCTCAGTGTTATTGGCCAAGAGGTGTAATGACAACTTCCTGCCACACTGCACTATAGTGTGTGTAAGGAGTGGCCTCTCCCTCTTTGGCTGCTGGATGCTGATCCGGCTGGGTGTGCCCAGGGGAGCCAGGGTGCAGCAAGGCCCAGAAAGCCATGTGTTCTTGAGAGAAGTCGGGGACCAGGAAACCCTGTGAATGAGGTTTAGCAAGAACTGGGCAGACTTGTAATAGTCTCTCTAGGAGAGAAAGGTAGATAGGGTAAAGAGACAGAGCAATTGAAGCTCCAACAAGGATTTGCAGCAGGGAGTAGCTTCCCAGAGGCTCTGTGTGATTGCCTCCAGTGCAGGGACCTCAGTAAAGAGGGTGTTAGGTTAGCTGTCAGCTTCCTGAACAGTGCACTGTATGGGAATGGGGTACTGAATACTGCCATTGCCTATGACCTGATGTGACTGTGTGTCATGTGCTAACACCTCATCTGTGTACGTGAGTAAACCTGGGGATATTGTCATTCGGACTAAAAAACAGTTTCTTGTTTGCATCGTAAGAACCTACTGGTCCCCCAATCCTTTTGTACGTTTTGTATGCACAGTAGCCTGAGTGTTGTAGTTGCACTACACCTTAGAGGTAATGCTTCCACTTAGCGAAGGCCCTGATCCTGAAGTGCGAGTCCAAATGTAACCATGCTCTGCTCACGAGCTGGAAAGTGACTTATTTGTGGATAGCCCAGATTAGCGTTACATATACATACATTCATGTTGTAGACAGAATATTTTCTGTGGGGACTACCCCCTGAGCCCTCAGACTTTTGAGATAAAACCGACTTATAAATTAGATATATTTGTTAATGCAGGATAATGCATCCCTTGATGCAGAATCCCTTGATGTTTTATTCCACTGAAGATGCTTTTACATGCTCATGATTTATTGAATCCTGAGTATGCTGTGTGTTCATCCATGAATATAAGTGCTGGCCTACAATTCTGCCCAGTGTTGTGTATACTTGCCCGGGCATGAACATGTAGTGGTAGGATCATTCTCTCCAGTAATTATAGAATCGTTTAATAATAACATGATTTTTTTGTGTTAAAGGACTAGTAACCGCACAAAAGAAACGGTATTTGTATGCCTTTATACAGGTATGGAACCGTTATCCAGAATGCTAGGGGGGTTTCTGGATAAGGGATCTTTCTGTAATTAGGATCTTACTATCTTAAGTCCACTAGAAAATCATTTAAGCATTAAATAACCCCAACAGGCTGCGTTTGCTTTCAATAAGGATTAGATCAAGTACAAGCTACTATTTTATTATTACAGAAAAAAAGGAAATCATTTTTCAAAATTTGGATTATTTGGATAAAATGGAGTCTATGGGAGATGGCCTTCCTTTAATTTTGAGCTTTCTGGATAACAGGTTTCTGGATAACGGATCCCCTGTATCTGTATTTCATCAATTGTTTCCTTGTACTGTCAAAAACTTACTCGGCTCATTAAAATGCTGGTGTGTAGCCACGGTGGCAGCCGTTCAGGCAGAAATTTGCCTAGAGGGCACATGTTTACATAATGCAGAGCCGGGCCAACCCAGCCAGGCGCCCTAGGCAACCTGGCTGGGCATGGCACCGGCTGAGTGCGTGCTCAAGCGCGCATGCGCCAAAGTGCGCTCGAGTGCACATGCGCAGAAGCGCATTATTATCGGGGAGAGACGGGACCGGAAAATGGGGTAGGCGTTAGAGCAGGTACGTGCCTGGGCCCCCCCCAGCTTTGCGCCCTAGGCATGTGCCTACTCTTCCTACCCCTAGTTCCGGCCCTCACATAGTGGGAGTTTGTTATTGTACAGAAAGTAAAAAAAGAAGTAAAATGTAATTAATGACACTCCATTCAACTACAGAATTGAAACCGTGCCAAAATTGGGCACTGGATGTCAAGCAATATGTGTGTGTATAGTATGTATATTGTATACAATTCTCATTCCACAGTGTATTTCAGCATGGAGACGGTGACCTGTTTTGTGCTGTATCTATGGGTTAAGATATTTATAGAGTCTATGTTTAATCACTACTTTATTTCTACTTTAAAGGGGAATTAAAATGTAATATAAGTTGCATCATACTGAAATAAGAAACTTTCTAAAGGCAATCAATTAATATTCTGCATAGTTTATCTTTACTATTCCTCTCTCCGCATCTGTTGGGTGTCAGATATTCATTGACGTTTAGATCCAATATATATTATGGTGGGGGGGGGGGGGCTTCCTTTCCTAGCAGTTGTATTAAAGTTCACTAAAATAACGGATTCCAGTACAAACAAAATCTAACAAAATAACAGCCTTTTGCATAAATCCTGCATGTAGAAAGACATTATGTCTTGTGATTTTAATAGTGAGCTCTGATACATATTCTAAGCAAAAGGATCCCCCTATAACATATATTGGATCTAACTGACACCCAACTGCTGCACGAAGAGAGAATAAAGAGAAACAGGTGCTGAGAAAGGGATAGTCAAGATAAACTTAATTATTTCAGAAATGGTGCAGAATTTTTAATTGATTGCATTTTGAAAACTTCTTATATTCATATTCTGAAGCTTATATTACATTTTCATCTTAGCGATAGTTCCTCTTTCAGGGTTTGTAGAGAACACCTTAGGAGTGTTGAGTTCTAAAATGAGTGTAGGAGTCCATGTTTAATTGCCATTTAATGCAATGTGTGAGAAGCTGTGAAGTATAGTGCAGTAAAGTCTGCCCTGGCTAGAAATTCACCCTGCACTTTAGTACCATCTGTGAGTATTGGGTGATACTCAAAGATTTGCCAAACACATAAGGCAGGTGTAGCGGGGAAATGCCCTGCACGTTTTAGTATGTAACGTTTTGATGGCGTGTCCATTCTTGAGACATGAAAAAGGGGCACGCCCCCGAAACGCTATATCATATGACTAAATAAAAGTGCAGGGGATTTCCCTGCTACACCTGCCTTATGTGTTTGGCAAATCTTTTGAGTATTCGTATTGTTGGGAGAGGCGCCGACCCCTCCAGCCAGCACAAGGCATTCGCAGATAGGAGGGGAATCGTGGGAAATAGGATCTTTTGGTTTGAGTATTGGGTGATAGCCAGAGGCTGCTGTTAAATATCTATACACTGTATATATAGTGAATAAAATACCCCCTCTTGTAAAATATAAGGATATTATAAGTAATCGAGGAGTTTAATGACCAAATACGGGTCATCCGAGGTAACTTCTAATATCCTCATATTTTGCAACTGTGGGTACTTTATTCATTATAAAACATAAATTTCAATGAGTCATGTGACAGAAATGACATCAGAACTCACCATTTATAAGGATATTATTTACGAGATACTGATAGCTTTTGTGTATTATATATATATACATATATATATATATATATATATATATATATATATATATATATATATATATATATATATTGATAAGATGAGCCGTCTTCAGGAAGTGAGGGTGCACCAATGAACATACAGGTATTTATACATTTAGAAAACAGAAAAAGGAGCCAAAATTTACAGATAAAAAGGTAGCAGGGAGCATGGGTGTGTAATGCTCACCTAGGCATCCATTTTGTGTGTTTGTGTGTGCACCGACCCCTTGGTTATATATATATATATATATATTCTAATTTTTTATGCATATGGGGAATTTTTGTAGATATATTTAATTCACTTACATGGTGACGTGTTCACCTATACTGAGGCTTGTGGGGGAGCAAGGAACACTTTTTTTTATATATTGTAGATTGTTTGCACAATCAGTGGTAATTATACTTTATTCACATATAGACTATGATCAGTAATGCCGATATGGAGGCAGTTGAATTTTATTCACTTATGTTATTCACTATTTAGTATAATTGTATCTAGCTAGTAAGGCACACTTTTGCTACATTATTATGTTAATGACTATATTAAAGGGTCATCACATTATACTTAATTTATTTATCTTGTTCTATATCGGGTTTTGTTTTTTGATTATATTGCAGCTTACATCGACCCCAGGCCCATAGACCACCGCCCCCTGGTCACTTTGTATGCCCGAAAATACATTTGAGACACATTTATGATCGACCCTAGGCCCATAGATCGCCGCTCCCTGGTCACTTTATATGCCGAAAATATATTTGAGACACATTTATGATTAGGTTGAGACCCTGCCCCTAATGAGCACCTTAAAAGCAGTAGTTTACCATAATATAGGGTGAACATGGAACAAAAAAACTGTTTATAATGGGTAACGCAGAACTAGATCAATTAGGGATGCAACAGCCTTTTGTAATTAGGTAGATGGAGACGTACTTTGAACTCTTCAATTCCACCCTCATTGCACCCCCGCCTAATGGTTTTAAAAAATAGTGGTGAGCACAACTTTCCCTTGTTTGTTATAGTTATACAGGAGCAGTGACCAGCTCCATGTTGTAGCTCCCACCCTTCCCAGCTATAGTCAGGTGATCCCACTGGTGTCTAATAAAAGGGCAGCCAAGTTTGGGAGTTTTACTTTGAAAGCAGCTAGTAAGTTGCAGGTAAAACTTAGTCCCTAAGCAATTGAATTCTTAATGAATCAGATGAAAATCAAGCGTAGGACTGGCCAGATATGGGATGACTTTGACATAGTTGGCCAGCTTAAATATATTGCAATATATGGACAAACAATCCCTGTGTTGTTTAAAGGGTAAGGCATTTTTTAGTAGCAGTATGCACAAAATGTCTTTGTCTTAAATATATTGATAATGGGTTGAGTGCAGAGGACCTCTTGTAGTTGACTATATATATATATATATATATATATATATATATATATATATATATATATATATATATATATATATATATATATATATATATATACATACACACACAGAAACCACTTCTGTGTCATCAGAAGGACAATGATCCAGTCCAGGTATTTTAAGTGCTCTATTCCACTATACCGCACACTTGCTCTTAAATGGTCTTAAAAAGCCAAATGACTGGATCATTATCTGCCTGATGATATGGTGTTCTTTGATGTCTCGGTATTCGTTGCTGCATTTAAGTGTCCCTTGAAGTAATGCTTGCAAGCCCAATATTGCTTTCACTAATCGCCCGTTATTTTCTGTGGTCTTCCGTTTCACTTTAGAAATTGTCATTTTCTTTATTCAAGGACACACTTGGGTCACACTTAAAACACTGATATTCAGCTAAGCATCTGTAGATATTAACCTGGTAGCAAAGCTGGGCTTTATCAACACTGCACAGCTACGTATAGCATCCCCAGGCAGGGGACATGTTGAAAAGGCACAAAGTCTGCGTGATACAAGAGGCAGATCTCTTCATAGATACTTTCATTTTTACTTTCAGAGATCAGTATGATTAGCCCACCAGGCTCTTAAAAATATTTATCTAATCGTATAAATGACTCTTCTCTTTATTATTAGAGGTTGTTTGTCTTATAGAAAAAGCCA
The DNA here is from genome assembly GCA_038501925.1 of Xenopus petersii. Taxonomy (NCBI): domain Eukaryota; kingdom Metazoa; phylum Chordata; class Amphibia; order Anura; family Pipidae; genus Xenopus; species Xenopus petersii. The sequence goes on from CM076686.1 coordinate 110,567,343, forward strand.
ATCATCTATGTTCCAGAAGAGGGAGATTAAGGGTATGCAGGACTTTTTATAGACCTTTCAAGCTCTTCAAATGTTCTCTCCTGCTATGGTTATTAGGCTGTAACATTCACTTTCAAATGCTGGACTGTAAAATAATTTGTCGTTGGAGGACCTTGATCCCCAATTGTTATTGCTATTTCACTCCCAGGCTGGGAAATGGTAATCAGAAACGTCATATAACCTTGTAAAGGATTATGACCTGCTGAGGGATATCCACTAAATACATATGACTTCATTTCTGATCTTATTATGCTCTTGGACAAGGATGGAGTAAGGTATCTTTAGCTTCTTGATTGTAAGTTTAGTGCTTTTAGATCAAAACAAGAATGATAAAGGCTGTAAAGTTGGTTCAGAGGTAGTCACTTAATGACATATTTCTGTAAATCCCAGTTGCAAGCTCTGGACTGTTAAGGGGCCTAAAATAGTAAACCTTTGGGCCCAGACAGTATATAGAAAGCCTGGTTGTACCCACTTGATGTGCAAGTTGCTATTGATGGTTGCAGCTTTCGTTTCTGGTTTCAGTATCACTTTAAAGAAAACCATTATAATCTGTCTGTGCTTGCAGCAAACATTTCCCTACCCCCTTGGACTCCATGTCATGCAACCTTGTTCTATTTTGAAGCAAAACTAAAACTGAATGAATTTATGTCATAAAGGGGGCTATATTCTGCCTTTAAGGCTTGCTTTTGGCAGGAGGTAATTCCAGGGTTCCTTTGTGCTATTGGATCCCTGTCTATATCTTACCCTTTAATCTTTTAAAAAAGACCAACACATTCTTGAGCATTTATTCACCACATACCAAGACTGTCCCTTTTGCAATCTAAGATAAAAGTAACAGAAAAATTAAAGTATGCTTAAATTAAAGTTATGCTATGCCAGAATGTGCAACTTATATTTATTAAATTGTGATGGTTGCTTTAATGTGTTGCAAATAGTCTAGATATGGCTTTATCACTATTGCACAGCTGCCCATACATCTACCAGTCTGAGACTTTTCTTACACCTCACATGTGTTTGTCATTGCCTAAAATAGTTAAGAAGGTCTGATACTTCCAAGTACAAACCTCCGGATACTGTAAGCAGTGTACAAATGTATGGAACCTGTTAAGCAGAATGCTCGGGGCCTAGTATTTTCCTGGTCTTTCAGTAATTTGGATCTCTATACTTTCTCTACTAAAAAAATAATTTAAACATTAAATAAACCCAATAGGATAGCCTGCAATAAGGATTAATTATTATATCTTAGTTGGGATCAAATACAAGGGTCTGGATAACGGGTTTCTGTATAACGGATCCCATACCTGTACTTGTATTTGTGAAAAATGAATACAGATGCACCAAGGTGTCGGTATAGAGAGTATATAATACAGCTGAAATAAAGCTTTCAACTTGCAAAGTTCATAATGGAACCAGACTGGGTCTGTAATAGTTATTCCTGTTTATCTGATACTTGAGCTTTATCCCTGATCTTCTTTGTCAGAATGTTCAATTATTATTCCAGTTAATTTGTTAGTAGCTTGTAGGGCAACAAAGGCCAAACCCAAACACTTTAAAAGGTTAACGGCAGGACACTTGCGATTCAGTTATGTTACAGGTAGTGAGATGTAGGATACAGGTACATTTACCTGCAGCTCTGGAAGAGTATTGTGCTATATCATATCATAAATATAGCACTACCAATCCCTTCTTCAACATATCATCTTTGTATCATGCTCCCTTAGGTGACTTTAGTCATTACAGTAAGTAGCAGTTTGAGCTTCTAGTTACAGGTTAAACGTGGGTTATGGATAAGAGCAGGCTGATATGAAGATACAGGTTAAGTACTACACCTCAAAATAAGACCCATGCAGGTTTAGCATTGTATGCGTTATATCAAGCACTTATCTAAATATTTCTGTTATTGCTTTGTTGCTGACTTTATTAGGGATGCACTGAACCACTATTTGGGATTACTGTGATGGTCACTTTGTGTTTCTTCAGCCTGGACTTTAAACTCTTCACGATTCCTATTAATGTCTGCCAACATTTACTTATGTCCCTCCTAAGGACCCGTTGCCTCCCAGACGTCTTTTACTGAATGAGGTGAGGGAGCGCCGGCTGGATCGTGTGGGAGCGGTCCCGGAAGCTGCAGTCTAGTGATGTGAGTAATTTCCCCCAATACCCTTCTTTTTTATGCGTTACAGGGATGCCCACTCACTGTGTACCAGAGCCGTCCCAATGTTTTCTGTTATTAACCCCAGTAACGTAACAGGTCTGTGTCACCTGCTTCTGGAACGAGAACTTGGCTAGAAGTATGACACATCTGCGCCCAAATATCTAACCCCCTCCTCAAATAAATGTCTGGTCTGTCTGTGCCCCACTATCTGTCAGAGGTCGCAAATAAATCATGGTCTTTGCCTCCATATTATCTGAGTCTGACCGGGGGCGGAACTACCGGGGGAGCAGGGGGTGCGAGTGGGCCTGCACCCCTTAGGCCCCCCCGGCAGTCCGCGCTTTACGGCGCATATTCCCGGCCGGTTCCGGGTGTACGGCCCGCCCCCCTCTAGTTCTGTTTCTGAGTCTGACTGAAAGCCTAATATTATCTCACGTGATTGCCCCTCAAATATAAGACAGGTCTGTGTTCTAGTCTCTGCCAGGAATGCCCCAAATGTACAACAAGTCTGCCCCAGTAGCTTTCAGGATTCTGTTGGCCAAATATATATCAGTTCTGCTCTCTCTCTGTTATTTGACGGGGTCTCACACAAATAACTGCCGGGATACCCTCAACCAAATCTATATCCAGTTTGTGCTCTCCATTATCTGACAGGAACTCCCAGCCATATATCTGACAGTTTCTGTCTTAAATATATTGTGTTTAAGATTTGTGCCCCTCCTGCATATATTAAATGTCTATACCTCCAGTACCAATAGGATCTTCCCATCTGTGGTCTTAAATGTAATATACAGATATGGGACCTGTTATCCAGAATGTTCAGGACCTGGGGCTTTCACAATAACACATTATTCCGTAATTTGGATCTTCATACCTTAAAGGAGACATATAGGATAAATGGGAAAAAAAACTAATTTTGTAGGCAGTTATGAGTAATATATGGTGTTGATTTTACAATGTGCTAAAAATTAATATTATCTAAAAAATGGCCCCTTTATTAGAGCTCACTATAGATGTTCACTGGTCCCTGTTTCAAATGAGGGGTGGGTGCGTCCTAACGGTCCCTGCCAGAAGCACAGTAGAAGGGGGAAAACCAATCACAGCCCTGCAGTTACACAAGCACAGACAGGCTGCAGTTGCCTATCAGGTCCTGCTAGCTGCTGATTGCATACCTCCCAACTGTCCCGAATTAAGCGGGACAGTTGCGCTTTTATTCACCTGTCCCGCGGTCCCGGATAGCAAGAAGAGATGTCCCGCGGTGGTAATGTCCTCCCCCACTTTCTCTTTGTGGAGTCCGCCCCAGTCCCAACTTACTGTGATGGTCACTTCGTGTTTCTTCAGCCTGGACTTTAAAGTCTTCATGATTCCCTTGTGTTTCTCCCTCCACACATTACGCTTTTCCGCTGGGATTCTATTGAAATAACATTTGTTCCTCACAGTTTTCTTCCCGGGGCTTTTCACTGATCTACTTTGCCCAACCAATCGCGCTATAAACCAATCACAGCCTTGAGAAAGTTACAAGGCGGGACTTCCTTTGGGAACTTTTTCCTTAGATTTGGGACACACCTTACAGCGGAAGTGCGGGGCTATATAGGCAGGTGGCGCAGCGAGAGATAGAATAGAGCAGGCTAGACAGAGGCATGGAGTGGAACGGCCACTGAAAACATTATATGGCACAATATTATGTTAACCTGTAGCCTGGAACTGGGATATTTGTGTGCGTCTGTGTGTAACTGCCTCCTGCTTGGGGGGGTGGATTTAGGGAGGGCGATGCCGTACAGCCTGCAAGGAAAGGGAGACTAGAGCCCTACTGTGTCAGTTACAGTGTCAGTGTATGTGTTACTGTTTGGGTTAGTGTGTTACTATACTGTGTGTGTGTTAGTGTGTGTGTGTTAGTGTGTATGTGTTACTGTGTTTGTGTTTTGCACTACAACTTTATACATCACCTTAGTAGGGACTGCCATACAGCTATCCCTGCCCATTTAAAGTGATACGGCTTATTTGCAATTTGTAAAATTAACATGGTAATTAGGGGGTGTGGCCAAAAAATTGCCTCGCTACGCGCGGCACAACTGTTTGTCCCTCTTTTGATTTCCAAAATGTTGGGAGGTATGTTAGTCAGCCAGCTCAGCATAGTAGTCAGAAAGATCAGCAGAAGAGCAGGGGGGGCTAGGCTTAGGGAACTGTCAGAAACCATTAAAAATCATGAAAAGTCTGCATATATTTTAATTGATGTATATTGTATCATCAGCAAATATAGAAACGACACTTTCAATGCCCATAGTTTTTTCAGATAGTTTTATTGTTGCATAGGCCTTATATGTAACACCAATCACTGGTATGTTCCTTACAATAGTTCCTTGGGTTTAATTTAAGCGCATTGTACAACTCTTTTAGCTATTCTAATGCACAGGAATGAGAAACATGCTTCTAAGTAAGAAAAATACAGTGTTTACATTGAAATGAAGGGTGCAGCTATAGCCGTGTCATTTCTTTGTAATCATTCTTAATTTATTAAATAAAATGCTCACATTTCTATTTGACCATCTGTTTTATATCACCCTCCCTTCTGTTTCATCTGTAACTCTGTGTGCGCTGGAAATCTCCAAGTAAATATCTGTGGGATAATATTTATGAATGAATATTGGTCTTTTACCGAATAACTCCCAAAGATCAATGTTAAGTTAAAACATGAACAACTCATGACAGTATATTTACATTTCCCTGCCTTTTTAGACTTTCCATGGAATTGTGCATGATCTGTCTGCTGTTTCTACATGACTTTTAAGGTCATACGTGGTTTTGTAGTTTGCCTAATTTTAATCATACTGCTTAACTTTCTGGCCTCTTATGGCACCCTCGGGGAGAAAAATGTTTTGGAAGAGAACCATATGATCCTGTTGAGTAGCAATCAGACTGTAAAAACAAACTTTTATCTGCGTGTTAATATTGAACAAATGGAGCAGCGCAAATCACGCAATATCTGACCTTTCAGACTGTGGGCCCATTGCTCAGAAAAATGACAGGTTGGCTATTGTATGGTAATGTCATGTGAAGCGGTAAAGCAAGTGCTTCCTTCTGTTCCTACAAAGTAGTAATGGAAATGTTCAGATAAGTAAAATATGAGTAAAATATCCTACCAAAGCATTTACAGTAGAACCACAATTTTACATTTCCCAGAACCGCTTTTTCACAGTCCTATACAAGCAAGCAGTGTCTTTTTTTTTTATTTTATCCAGTAAGTTTCAAGGAATTTAGGGAGCTGCTGAATAAAAAGCTAAGCAACTCAAAATCCACAAATAATAAAAAATTAAAACCAAATGCAAATTGCCTCAGAATATCACTGTCTTTGTCATAATAAAAGTTAACTCAAAAGTGAACAACCCATTTATCAATCAATTTATTTAAAATTTGTTCTATCATGCTTCAAAATTGTTAACATTCTCCCGCCCCCTTACATCTGTTTTTTTCTGTTATTTTTCAAGAGGGCGACAAAATGCCCAAAATAATCCTCCTATGTCAATTAGCAAACAAGTGCAAGCTCTTGCTTGCTCAACAGTAAATACTTTCAGGTTATTCTAATATTTCCAGTAGAGTGTTTTGGCCCAGCTTGTTTGACTTTTAGATAATTAAGGATTTTGAGAATTTAAAAGGGTTTATTTTATTTAGAAATCCCTGCAGAACACTTCAAACCTATGCAATAGCAATTTATATTATATTATATTATAATCTATATCTTGTTGTCAAGAAAAATTCTTACTTGCAGTTGGCCATATAAAATGATGCCTTTAGGGCTCTTACTCACGAGCGTTTCTTCATGCGCTCCCCTGCGCTCCGTTTGGCTGCGTTCAGCCGCAGGGGAGCGCAGGTCTAGACGCTGCTAATATCTTTCTATGTGCCTGTACTGACACAGGCGCATGTAAGCGCTGAACGCAGGAAAAATGCAGCATGCTGCATTTTTCTGCGTTTTTCAATGGTTCAGCGCTTACATGCGCCTATGTGAGTACAGGCACATAGAAAGATATTAGCAGCGTCTAGACCTGCGCTCCCCTGCGGCTGAACGCAGCCAAACGGAGCGCAGGGGAGCGCATGAAGAAACGCTCGTGAGTAAGAGCCCTTATTGCGGCTTGGTTTAGCCACTTAGGATGCACATATGGGCCTATTGGTTAAGAAATAATTTTCTACAAATGACCCCAGTAGATGCAGTTGCGCTTCATGACCAGATGAATCTTCTGAACTTCTCTCAGCTGTTTAGGATCAGGACTGTGAGGATGTAATTGGATTTGGGTTCCACGGTTTGACTAGAAACCACTTCATGCTGCTCTGCAGTAATTATTTAATTTGTGTGCAAGCTCCGAGGGGAGGCGATAAGAATATGTTTTTCAAAATGTGGTTTTATTCAAAGGCCTGCTGCGATTAATTACTTTATAAAATGAAATAACCCTTTTACTGCTGGACAAAAATGGCCCAGTGTTTTGTACATCCAGTCCTTCCTCCAGAAAAATTAATTTAATATCTGAAGGCAATAATCTATGTATGTGGCTTTTATGAAGCTGCATTTAGGAAACCAATACCTCACTATAAAATGTCCCTACAGAGATCATTTTGTATATCGTGGGTCCCGACTGCCCAGAAAAAAGACAAGAAGATGTGATTTTTTTTTTTAGTTTGAAATTTGGTGGAAAAAACTGTGTAGGTGGCCCTTTGGGACTTCCACGAAGTTAGTTGAAAAATAATGTTGGAATGTTAAAACCATTTATACGCAAAAAGTATATCCTCATTTGTATGTGTAGTCTAATGTAAATGAGGTTATGCAAAAAAAAGCTCATTACTTATCCAAAATGAAGCTTACGTGATTTAAAAGTGACATTATGTATTTATATAAATATAAGTGTAATAAAAGGGTGTTCTTATTATACAGGTATGGGAACCGTTATCTAGAAACCTGTTTTCCAGAAAGTTCCGAATTACGAATGGCAGTCTCCCATAGACTCCATTTTATCCAAATAATCCAAACTTTTAAAAATGTATTATTTTCTCTTTTCTCTGTAATAAATAAATTGTACCTTGTACCTGATCCAAACTAAGATATTATTAATCCTTATTGTGAGCAAAATCAGCCTATTAGGGTTATCTAATGTTTACATGGTTTTCTAGTAGATAGGGCTCTTACTGACGAGTGGTCGTAGCTGCGCTCCCCTGCATTCCATTTTTCTGGGTTCAGCCGCAGGGTAGAGCAGGAATAGACTAATTAAGCTTTTTTCAATGGGGCTGTACTCACACAGGCGCGTGTAGGCGCTGAACGCAGGTTGAGACGCAACATGCTGCATTTTTCCTGCGTTCGGCGCCTACACGCGCCTCTGAGTACAGCCCCATTGAAAAAGCTTAATGCGTCTATTCCTGCACTCCCCTGCAGCTGAACGCAGAAAACGGAACGCAGGGGAGCGCAGCTTCAACGGCTCGTCGGTAAGAGCCCTTGAGGTGTGAAGATCCAAATTATAGAAAGATCCCTTATCCGGAAAGCGCCAGGTCCCGAGCATTCCGGATAACCGGTCCAATACCTGTATTAAAATGTATCCATTATTTTCTTTTTCAGGATTGCTTCTTTAGTCACCGTAAGGGCACTTACAGAAGCTGCGATCCCATGCGTTCCGTTTTTATGCGTTCAGCCGCAGGGGAGCGTAGGAGTAGACAATTCAATGCATTTCAATGGGGCTGTACTCACACAGGCGCATGTAGGCGCTAAACGCAGGAAAAATGCAGCATGTTGCGTCTCAACCTGCGTTCAGCGCCTACATGCGCCTGTGTGAATACAGCCCCATTGAATAGAATTGAGTGCGTCTGCTCCTGCGCTCCCATGTGGCTGAACGCATTAAAAACAGAATGCAGGGGATTGCAGCTTCAAACGCTTGTCTGTAAGATCCCTAAGAGGGCAGAAAACCTGCTTATTAGACATGAATGCAATGAATTGGCCTTGAACATACTTTTTGCAAATTGGTTAATAACCAAAAATATATGGGTTTTGTTAGCTCTTAATGTAAACAGGGAAATTTAAATGACTCAATGTTTGGTCCTCTTGAGGTAGATATTAGATTACGCCATCCCTTCACCCTCTGTTGTGACTGTTGAGTTAGCAGGAGTTCATTATGCAGGTGGTTTTTCAGTGATCTAGTTGTCTACAGAAAATTTAGACAAAAAATACTAAGGTAACAGTGCTTTTTTTTGTTTTTTTTTGTTTAGTGCACATAACAACAAAAATAAATGTTTGTTTTATTTAAAACAAAAGGCAAAAAGTATGTGCAGCAGAAACCGTACTGACTTTTTAAATGGTTTGTTCACCTTCAAAGTAAATTTTAATATGGTGTAGACAAAAGAAGCCTAAGACAATAAACCATTAGTTTTCAATTTTAATCTTTTCTTGAGGCTTTTAAATTATTTACGTTTGTGTTGTACAACTCTCATGCTTAGAATATAAATTATTTTCTAGTTGCTAGGGAGCAGTTTGGAAATAAAAATGGAAGATGCCTCGTAAGTACAGTAGTGATATTAAAGCTACTCATTAATTCTGTTCAGCCTGCCAAATGAAGTTACATAGTTACGTAGTTACATCGGGTTGAAAAAAGACAAAGTCCATCAAGTTCACCCCCTCCAAATGAAAACCCAGCATCCATACACATACCCCTCCCTACTTTCACATAAATTCTATATACCCATACCTATACTAACTATAGAATTTAGTATCACAATAGCCTTTGATATTATGTCTGTCCAAAAAAATCATCCAAGCCATTCTTAAAGGCATTAACTGAATCAGCCATCACAACATCACCCGGCAGTGCATTCCACAACCTCACTGTCCTGACTGTGAAGAACCACCTACGTTGCTTCAAATGAGAGTTCTTTTCTTCTAGTCTAAAGGGCTGGCCTCTGGTGTGGTGATCCTCTTTATGGGTAAAAAAAGTTATTGTTGGATTAGCGATACTGGAGTTTTTTTTTAAATGCCCTTAAAATTGACTGCCAGCTGGAGAAACTCCCCATGAGGCCAAGAGATAAACAGAAGCGTCATCTATAACTCTTGCTCTAAGAAGGCATAACCTGGGTTTGCGTGGCTTTCTTCTGACTACCTAAAAAATCTTTAAAATTATACAGGCAGGTGAACTGGTTCCCTATAAAATCACCCTGTTGTGTGAATATAGTTGGGAATTAGGGCTGTGTAGGATAAATATCTGTAAATAAGTAACTTTATCAGCGCAATAAAAATAAGGGTGATCATGCTAATGATGATAAACCCACCCAAAAAAGTGCCCCTTGTAGTTTTTTGAGAAATGATTAAATTTAAAACAAACAATAAGGGAGTACAGGTAGTATGGGATCCATTATCCCGAAACCCATTATCCAGAATACTCTGAATTATGGAAACCAGCCTATTGTGTTTATATTTACATGATTTCTAGTAGAGTTAAGGTATGGTGATCCAAATTACAGAAAGATCCGTTATTCGGAAACCCAAGGTCGTTTATATTTATATATATATATATATATATATATATATATATATATATATATATATATATATATATATATATATATATATATATATATATATATATATATATATATGTATATGTATGTAGCCGCCATAAAGCGTATATCAGCTAGTCTTTATTTGTGCATGGTGTATCAACGCGTTTCGGCTCTCCAGGTGAGCCGAAACGTGTTAATACACCATGCACAAATAAAAACTAGCTGATATACACTTTATGGCGGCTGCTGTGAGTGCTTTCATGGACTGTTATAACAATATTTTGGTTAGCACCCGGCAAATTGCTACATGATTGGTGAGTGCCGATGAATTATCTATCTATCTATCTATCTATCTATCTATCTATCTATCTATCTATCTATCTATCTATCTATCTATCTATCTATCTATATTCAAGACCAATCCCAGCTGAAGTTATTAGACTCCCTAGCAGTCCATCAGGTCAATGTAGATAGATATGTAACTCCAGCACCAAAAACTATGGGATATAAGCAACATAATATTAATAAAGTGTAGAATCTTTTCCAATTTGTATACACGTGCACAGTGCCACACTACCACTTAATAAACTAGTGCTAAGTACAAAGAGAACAGTATTGCCAGTATTCAGAGAAAATATAACTCCAATAATTGCACCCTTTTTCAACATAAAAAGAAGGGAAGGGTTGCTCTTGCTGGGCTACAACTCCCTAGTTTAAGTGTGGGTGGGTACTCTCAGACCCTCTGTAGAATATAGACACATCACACATTGTAGTTAGGCAAGCGTTATTCATAGAACGCCTTCAATGTACTGCAGGTCAGCTTTTACTGCAGGTGTAGAAAGCAGGATGAGCACCATATAGTGTAAAACCTCAGTTTAATACAGTATAAAACCAAGTATTGCACTTACAAAGTTAAAATCGATCATTGTCAGTCAAAATAGGTCCGGAACTGCAATAGAGTGAATCTGGTCCTTCTTTGCCCTTCTCTAGTCCAGTTGTTAAGCGGAGCATCTACGAATAGATCCAATTATTTAGCGACCTTTTCCCTATTTGCCAGATGCTAGGCCAAATAAGGCTCCTCTAGTTGTTTATCCCACGGTCACTGATTGGCTCTATGTAACCACTCAGTAGAGGCATCAGTGATCCAATGCTGCCCTCATCCAACCTACATGATACATAAATGACTTTAGCGTAAGGGCTTATGATGTCTTTAGGGTAAGGGCTTATGATGTTAGTTGCTGGAGCAAATTTCCATCAGATTCTGCTCTAGCAGATTGACAGTAAAAGGTTGCCTTTACCCAGTAAATGAATAAACCAGTTGGATAATGATCTAATGTACTTATTTTATTCTCTGCCTTGCATCCACTCCTGCCCATCTGGCTCCGTTTCCACAGCTGATGTTGCGGATCCTTTGCTTCTGTCATGCACCAGGGATGCATATGAGTGAATGCTGTGCTAATTCCTATTAGACTCAGTAGGGGATATAATTAAGATGCTTCAGCCTGGCGATGCACGGCATTCTGTCACTCATTTAAAATCTGATTGCTGAAGCCAATTGCTTCTATGCTTTGCTAGTTGGCTGCAGCCCGTAGCTTAAAAAGGTGGTTCACCTTTAAGTTAACTTTTAGTGTTATAGATTGGCCAATTCTAAGCAACTTTTCAATTGGTCTACATTATTTATTTTGTACAGTTTTTTAATTATTCGCCTTCTTCTTCTGACTCTTTCCAGCTTTCAAGTGGGCGTCGCTGACCCATCTAAAAAACAAATGTTCTGTAAGGCTACAGATTGTATTATTGTTGCTAATTTTTATCACACATCTTTCTATTCGGGCCTCTCCTGTTCATTTTCCAGTCTCTTATTATCAATGCATGGTTGCTAGGGTAATTTGGACCTAGCTACCAAATTCCTTAAAATGCAATTGAAAAAGCTGATGGATAAAAATTTAGGGATGCACCGAATCCAGGATTCGTTTCGGTATTCAGCCAGGATTAGGCCTTTTTCAGCAGGATTCATGTTCGACCGAATCCTTCTGCCCGGCCAAACCGAATCCGAATCCTAATTTGCATATGTAAATTAGGGGTGGGGAGGGAAATCACGTGACTTTGTCACAAAATAAGGAAGTAAAAATGTCCCCCCTTCCCACCCCTAATTTGCATATGCAAATTAGGGTTTGGTTCGGTATTTGGCCGAATCTTTCTCGAAGGATTCAGGGGTTCGGCCGAATCCAAAATAGTGGATTCGGTGCATCCCTAATAAAAATCAAAATAAATGAAAAACCACAAATATCACTCTCTACATCATGCTAAAAGTTAACTTAAAGTTGAACAACCCCTTTAAAAGTATTGTTTAAAAACTGGGTAAATAGATTAGGGATGCACCGAATCCAGGATTCGGCCTTTTTCAGCAGGATTCGGCCTAATCCTTCTACCCGGCCGAACCTAATCCTAATTTGCATATGCAAATTAGGGGCGGGGAGGGAAATTGCGTGACTTTTTGTCAGAAAACAAGGAAGTAAAAAAAATGTTTTCCCCTTCCCACCCCTAATTTGCATATGCAAATTAGGGTTCGGATTCGGTTTGGTATTCGGCCGAATCTTTCACGAAGCATTCGGGGGTTCGGCCGAATCCAAAAAAGAGGATTCGGTGCATCCCTAAAATAGATCGTATGGTTGGCTAACTAACTATATTGAAACCGTTTTTCATTTTGCACAGCCTATGTATTTACCCAGCTTTTATTTTTGTAATGAACTGTTCCTTTAAAGAAGATCTCTGCAGCAGCCATGAAAGCAATGAAAATGGAGGTTGTATAATAGTATTTACAGTAACGGGCTGCATTGTCTGACTTGTATAAGTTTACCCACTTTGAAATTTACTTACAGACATTTTAATGAAATATTTAAAATACACATACATACTAAAATGATGAAGGTTGAAATTCCCAGACGTACACATTTACATTTTAGGCACCCAGGATAGATGCATGCAGTCTAGCAATTGCTGTGGATCCTTGTATAACCTGTTTCAGCTACTCATTTCAGTTGCAATAAGGCCAATTGCACAGTGGGTACCATGGTCCTCTTACAAAGAACAATACCTCCCTCCTTCTGTAAAAGTTTTACATATCCGTTAATATCTATGTGCAGGGTAAAGGGCTTTGTACTGTATATGTAGGGACCTATAAGTCTAATGGCCCTTATGGCTTCATTCCCTGCCAGTGCCTGCTTTTCCCTGTTGCTGGGTTAAAACCCATGTAACAACTTATACATTGTTTGCATACCCTTTCTATTGGTTCTAGGTTGAGATCACTTTCTGCAGTGTTGTAACAAAGTGCTTTGCAGGGAGGGGCACTTATTCTTTGGCCTGCAGCAGTCGAGCTGGGCAGTGGATCCATAGAGCCTGGAGTCAACAAGGCCCCAGAAGTGTCGGGGTACAGGGACCCCTTGAACGAGGTGAACTAGTGTGTAGTGTAGCTCCTGTTATAGTACTCTATAGAGAGTGAGGCTAGTGAGAAAGAGCAACTCAAGCTCCAACTAGGAGGATAGAAGGGAGTAGCTCTACCCCAGGCTTTGCTTTGTCTGTAGTGAAGGGGCCGCAGTAGTGACGAGGGAATTAGGCTAAGTGTAACCCTGTTCCAAGTCTGCTGTGGGGGTCCAAGCCACACGAGGTACCGAAATCCTGGAAAGTGATCTCTCAACTCCTTTGGGCTATGCCTAGTGTGGTGTGTCTATATGTCGTCTCTGCTACACCTTGTGACTGCACTTGGAGATGTACTGTGGCTACGTCTTTTGTGAGTATCACAATCCCTGTGGCGCTTTGTTTTAAATAACACCTGTTCTACTGTTTTGCAAAGAACTCCTGGTGTCCAACTCTATTTTTGGGTATTTTTGGCAGTAGTGAGCTGTAGTTCATCAACATCAGCACGTGTGTTTCCATTTAAGCCCGTCCTGGTGAAAGAGGGTCGTGTGTAGCCCATGCACTATCACACGAATTGGAAATTGTCTAAATCAGCCAATTAGTTGCTACATATAGTTATTGCAATTACACTGAATGGCAATGCAGGAAAAAGTGCAGCACCTAAGTAACATATAGCCAATTATTCACATGCTTGTGCTTAATCTGGAACTTTTGAGGACAATTTATTGAAAGGCTCAAAGTCCGCCCAGGACTAGTAACCCACAGCAACCAAACAGAATGTTTATTTGACTTGAAAATGCTACTTGAAGATTGGTAGCTATTGGCATACTAGACCAGTTGCAAACTTTCTTTAAAAGCTTATAGGCTGCTTTTGCCATGTCATAAGAAGAATATGGACCTATACTGGAGCTGTCGATGGCAGAAAATATATGAATAATAAACCCTTTTACTATTTTGGGCTCTGGCGTTACACAATGGCAAATGACATTTTTGGCATCAGATGCAGTCCTGCTTTATCTTATCATTGCAGCGTCTGTTGATAATGATTTTCTCACTCATGGAAGGCTATATAAATCCAGATGAATAATTTATTTATATAACAATTTCACTGCATTTTAATGAGGTGGTTGTTTCACTTTATTAATCTTACATTCAGTAAATGGGCTTAGGTTATTTTAGGCTATGTTCTATGTTTATCTGCATATGTATTAACAGGGAGAGCATCTGTCTTACTACTTGATCTGCTGAGCTAAAAGGAAAGGCTATCACTAGCCAATAACACAGCACCCTGAGGGGCCAGTAATAATGTATATAGGAAAAGTGTGCTAGGCTTCATTAAAGGAGAAGGAAACCTAGTCGGCGCAAAAACCCTTCCCCCCTCCCGTGTGTTGCCCCCACTGGCCTACCCGTCCCGCTGGGCAAATGCCCCTAACTTGTTACCCTTCTGCGCAGGTCCAGTCTACGGAGTTACCGACGCCATCTTCTTCCATGCGATCTTCTTCCTGCTTTGACCAGCACATGCGCAGTAGGAGCATTTCGCTGGTACGATCTACTGCGCATGCGCAAAAAGTCACGAAGTGAAATCGGAAAACTTTGTGACTTTTGGCGCATGCGTCAAAACGCCGGTCAAAGCAGGAAGAAGATCGCGTGGAAGAAGATGGTGCCTGTGAACTCCTTGGACTGGACCTGCGCAGAAGGGTAAGTAACAAGTTAGGGGCATTTGCCCAGCGGGACAGGTAGGCCAGGCAGGAGGAGGGAGGGTGGGCAACACACGGGAGGGGGGAGGGTTTTTGCGCCAACTAGGTTTTCTTCTCCTTTAAGCGATCATTTTTTTTTTTTGACAGAAGTAGTATTGTTTATCCTACAAAAATATGTAGTATTCAAAAGCCTTAATGGATCTGTTTAATGTTCTTTTAATTCATTGATTCAATTTGTTTGCATACATTGTTTATAAGTAATTTAAAATAAGTGCTGACACTATCAGTATCATTTGCTATAAGACCTCCCTAGTAGAGATCCATGGCAAAAACAGCTGATGCTGTGTTCAGCCTCGCCTGTCTAAATTGAAAGGGGTTGTACACTATTGAGTTTAAGTATGATGTGTTAGTGTTATTCTGAGACCATTTGCATTTGGTTATCATTTTTTTATTTGTTTTTTTTTTTTTGCTATTTCGCATTTTATTCGCAGCTCTCGAGTTTGTGATTTTGACATCCTGGTTGCTAGGGTCCAAATTAAGCTAGTAACCATGAATTGATTAAGTACAGTGGTGTGCAAAACTATTTGCCCCCTTCCTGATTTCTTATTCTTTTGCATGTTTGTCACACAAAATGTTTCTGATCATCAAACACATTTAACTATTAGTCAAAGATAACACAAGTAAACACAAAATGCAGTTTTTAAATGAGGGTTTTTATTATTTAGGGAGAAAAGAAATCCAAATCTACATTTTCATGTGTGAAAAAGTAATTGCCCCCTGAACCTAATAACTGGTTGGGCCACCCTTAGCAGCAATAACTGCAATCAAGCGTTTGCGATAACTTGCAAATGAGTCTTTTACAGCGCTCTGGAATTTTGGCCCACTCATCTTTGCAGAATTGTTGTAATTCAGCTTTATTTGAGGGTTTTCTAGCATGAACCGCCTTTTTAAGGTCATGCCACAACATCTCAATAGGATTCAGGTCAGGACTTTGACTAGGCCACTCCAAAGTCTTCATTTTGTTTTTCTTCAGCCATTCAGAGGTGGATTTGCTGGTGTGTTTTGGGTCATTGTCCTGCTGCAGCACCCAAGATCGCTTGAGCTTGAGTTGACGAACAGATGGCCGGACATTCTCCTTCAGGATTTTTTGGTAGACAGTAGAATTCATGGTTCCATCTATCACAGCAAATCTTCCAGGTCCTGAAGCAGCAAAACAAGCCCAGACCATCACACTACCACCACCATATTTTACTGTTGGTATGATGTTCTTTTTCTGAAATGCTGTGTTACTTTTACGCCAGATGTAACGGGACGCGCACCTTCCAAAAAGTTCAACTTTTGTCTCGTCGGTCCACAAGGTATTTTCCCAAAAGTCTTGGCAATCATTGAGATGTTTTTTAGCAAAATTGAGAGGAGCCTTAATGTTCTTTTTGCTTAAAAGTGGTTTGCGCCTTGGAAATCTGCCATGCAGGCCGTTTTTGCCCAGTCTCTTTCTTATGGTGGAGTCGTGAACACTGACCTTAATTGAAGCAAGTGAGGCCTGCAGTTCTTTAGATGTTGTCTCTGCGCTCTTGGGGTAATTTTGGTCGGCCGGCCACTCCTGGGAAGGTTCACCACTGTTCCATCTTTTTGCCATTTGTGGATAATGGCTCTCACTGTGGTTCGCTGGAGTCCCAAAGCTTTAGAAATGGCTTTATAACCTTTGAGATTGAACTCAGGTGTGATAAACCACAGTTAAGTTATTTTTTAACAAGGGGGGCAATCACTTTTTCACACAGGCCCATGTAGATTTGGAGTTTTTTTTCTCCCTTAATAACGTAAACCTTCATTTAAAAACTGCATTTTGTGTTCAATTATGTTATCTTTGACTAATAGTTAACGGTTTTTGATGAGCAGAAACATTTAAGTGTGACAAACATGCAAAAGAATAAGAAATCAGGAAGGGGGCAAATAGTTTTGCACACCACTGTAAGTGACTGAAATGTGAATAGGAGAGCATCTGAAGAAGGCAAAGAAGAAGGCAAATAATTAAAAAAAGTTGCTTAGAATTGGTCAATCTATAGAATACTAAAAGTTAACAAGTGCGAACCGACCCTTTAAAAAGACCTACCTTTCCTTAAAGGAGAACTAAAGCTTAACTAAAGAAGTAGACAATAAATGTCTTGCTTTATGTTTTGGGATCAGTACCATCCCAAGGCAACCACGGCTCTTTAGAAGTAAAGAGCTGTGTCTCCAAAGATGCCCCAGTAGCTCCTCATCTTCTTTTCTACTGATTCACTGCACATGCTCTGTGCTGCTGTCACTTACTGCGCTTAGGGACCCACTCAAAATATACAGTACATATAGTATAGAAATATCACAATATAAGGCTTATTAGTAATTAAAACAGATAATTACTACATGGCCGTACAGAAACCAGAAACTAGCATCAGAATTTAATAATCAGCCTTGTAGCTTTTGCTTATATTACAGACAAAACTCATTTTCTGCTTGATAATTTGTGACGACCCCTAAGCTTAGCTGCTCAGGGCCCACTGAGCATGTGAGTGTCACAGACACTTTCCAAGGTGGTGACTCCCTGTGACAAGTTTGAAGTCCTGGATCATTGCTGCTATTGACAAGCTGAAACTTATAAAACTTAAAAGTTATTTATATAATATACGGCACTTTTATAGCCACATTCATTCTTGGGCTTTAGTTCTCCTTTAAAGGAACAGTTCAGTGTAAAACTAAAAACTGGGCAAATAGATAGTATAGGTATGGGACCTGTTATCCAGAATGCTCGGGACCGGGGGTTTTCCGGATAACGGATCTTTCCATAATTTGGGTCTTCATGCTTTGTCTACTAGAAATTAATTTAAACATTTAATAAACCCAATAGGCTTGTTTTGCTTCTAATAAGGATGAATTCTATCTTAGTTGGGATCAAGTACAAGCTACTGTTTTATTATTACAGAGAAAAAGGAAATCTTTTTTAAAAATTTGGATTATTTGGATAAAATGGAGTCTATGGGAGAAGGCCATTCCGTAATTCGGAGCTTTCTGGATATCGGGTTTCCGGATAAGGGATCCTATACCTGTGCAAAATAAAAAAAAATGTTTCTCATATAATTAGTTAGCCAAAAATGTAATGTATAAAGGCTGGAGTGATATTAGAAACATCTTTTTATTTTGTACGTACTATCTATTTACCCAGTTTGTATTTTTGCACTGAACTGTTCCTTTACATAGGGGCTTCTAAAAAGTAGGGTTTCGGTATTATAATTGCCCTTTAGCTCAATGAAGGATATTTGTATGGGCAACTTGGTGATTTATAGTTTTATTGGTGGCTGCTGATCCCAGCCAATAGACTCTTGTGCACCTGTAATGATATATTTACTAGACACACATGTGGTACATTTGCTACAGATGAAGAAACCTCTCCTGACTTTATTAGGAAGCAAGCAATGTATTTGCCGGCTGCAAAGAAATCACACTTCCAGAAGGGAGAATATTACATTCTCTTGTAAGGCTGCAGAATATAGTGTTTGTGATTTAACACAAATGCCAGTAGATAAAAGCTACAAGTACATGGATTAGTCCTGCCCTTCAGTAAAAAATTCTTCCGGTATCAAAGACGGGAGGGTTTTGTGTCTCGCCACTAAAATACCCTCCGGTTAAAATCCTTTTGTTGAATGCAGGACCCACTTTGTGGGAAGTTTTTGTGCTTTCCACTCCTGTTACTTCAAGCCATTTTTTGTTATCAGAGCTGCCCCACATTTATATGTATCTGTAGTTCTGTGTAACCACAAGCAATGCAAAGCTTTACCAACTTTATGTATATTACACAGTGTCCTATTAATAATTCATAGGAGTGGAGAAAGGCAAATGTGCTGAAACAAGAACTATATATCGGGACAACTCTAACACTGTTAACTAAAACCATTTGTATGAAATAAAAGTGCATGCGTAGTTCAACTTTGTCCAGCTTGTAGCCATCCAGCTGTTGAGCTACAACTCTCAGAATACCAAGAAACTGAGTACACCTCTTTTATTCTGGATAATGACAACGTTGTTTAATTTCTGATGCCAAACTACTTGTCAATGGCTGCTTGGCCTTTCACCCTATCATATCACTCATCCAAGTGTTTGCTCACTGACTGACCAAAATATTGCAATTATCAGGAAGACAGTAACACAAAAAGGCCAGTTATTAAAGGGGACATAGACTATCACAACATTTTCTGTAAAATTGCTCAGCACTTTTGTAATTTACACATTTTTAATTTTTTTTTTAGATTATATTATATTCTTGGTTTTCACATTGCTAATGACAAGAAGGTGTAATCTAAATGCTCCCTGCTGTTTTTACTGTTTTTTCAAGTGTCTCTTGATGTTTATAAACTCCGTTCCGTCACGCAACAGGAACAATAGAACTGAGCAGGGAAGTCAGAGGAGAAGCTTACTACTTTATTGAATTAAGGTTTTTTTTTTGCTGTTTTACTTTGACCAAACAGCAGGGGGCACTCTGGGTAAACAAAAGTTGCAAAAGTGCAACTAGGGAATATTTCCCCTTTAACCTGGACATATGCAGAGTTCCACTTCAATCAAGTGATCACTTCTTTGCCCATGTCCTCTTCTGAGTGGATCTGAGATTCCTCTGCTGTGCTTCGATATGGCCTACAATTAAACGAGTGGTCTGTGCAGTATTATTGGTGCCAGATTGCATACACAAATATGAGTTCTTAAAGGGGTAATTCACCTTTAGGTCTCTTACAGACGAGCGTTTTTACCTGCGCTCCCCTGGGTTCTGTTTTTCTGCGTTCAGCTGCAGGGGCGCACAGGAATAGACGCATTATATTTTTTCCAATGGGACTGTACTCACACAGGCGCGTGTAGGCGCCGAACGCAGGAAAAATGCAGCATGTTGCGTCTCAACCTGCGTTCGGCGCCTACACGCGCCTGTGTGAGTACAGCCCCATTGGAAATGTAATGCGTCTATTCCTGCGCTCCCCTGCGGCTGAACGCAGAAAAATGGAACTCAGGGGAGTGCAGGTAAAAACGCTCGTCTGTAAGAGCCCTAAAAGGAAAACTATACCCCCCCCCAAAATGAATACTTCAGCAACTGTTACAGGAAGAAGTGTTGAAGCTAAAGACTCAAATCTGTCTTTTAATTGGCTCATGTGACCTAAGAAGTGTAGTTTGTTTGGTTTGTTTGTTTGCACAGTGAATCGTACGATCCCAGGAGACGGCCCTTGTTTTTTAAAATGGCAATTTTCTATATATGATTACCCAATGGCACATACTACTAGAAAAGTATATTATTATGAAAATGGTTTGTTTACATGAAGCAGGGTTTTACATATGATCTGTTTTATGCAATATCTTTTTATAGAGACCTACATTGTTTGGGGGGTAGAGTTTTCCTTTAAGCTAACTTTTAGTATGTTATGGAATGGCCAATTGTAAGCAATTTTTTAATTGGTCCTGATTATTTATTTTCTATAGTCCTTGAATTGTTTGCCTTCTTTGACTCTTTCTAGCTTTTAAATGAGGGTCGCTGACCCCATAAAAAAACAGATGCTCTGTATGGCACAAATATATTGTTATTATTACTTTGTATTACTCATCTTTCTATTCAGGCCATCTCCTATTCATATCCCAGTCTTTCTCAAAAGAATGCATGGTTCCTAAGTAATTTGGACCCTAGCAACCAGATTGCTTAAAAATCTAAATAACTCAAAAACCACAAATAATAAAAAATGAAAACCAATTTCAAATTGTCTAAGAATAGCACTCTTTACATCATACTAAAAGCTAATTCAAATGTGAGCAAACCCCTGGCAGCCTTTCTATAATATGAATGCATTTATACAAAGGGGAGGATGTTATTTTGACCCCATTCATAAGTTAATGTAAAAGTGTGCCTAAAATGTCTTTAGACTGACCTATTGCTAGCCTCCGTTGAAGGAGTTCCAATTAGATATATTATTTAATATATTTTTTATTATATAGCAGCCTATAGACTAATGGCAGATGTATTTTTGATTCACACTGCCAATCAGTTTCTATTTTCTATGTGTGACCGGTTTTCTAATATTGAAGTGTAAAGTGTCATTTTTCACCTTCTAAAGCAGCTCGGGGGGGGGGGCACTGACTCTTTAAAGGGGTTGTTCACCTTTGAGATAACTTTTAGATGTAGACAGTGATATTCTGAGACAAATTGCAGTTGGCTTTCATTTTTTACTATTTGAGGTTTTAGAGGTATATGGTTTTTTATTCAGCAACTCTTCAATTTGCATTCTTCAATTTAAGCAATCTGGTTGCTAGGGTGCAAACTGCCCTAGCAACCATGCATTGATTTAAATAAGAGACTGACATAAGAATAGGAGAGGGTCTGAATAGAAGGATCAGTAAAAAAAAAGTTGCAATAACAATACACAATAACAATTTGAAAACTGCGAAGAAAAAGGCAAATAACTGTAAGTCTAAAAAAATAAAAAATGAAAACCGAATTAAAAGTTCAAGATTAGAATTGGCCATTCTATAACATGCTAAAAGTTACCTTAAAGGTGAACCACCCCTTTAACTGTTCTAAATTGATACATTAGTTATCTTTGTCCCTGCTGAGCAGAATCCCTGAGTTTCATTACAGGCAGCTGTTAGAATTGATACAATAATTGCTAATACCCCAGAGATGCTGCTGAGAAATGTATCAACTTAATTTTGCAAAATTGTAACAGGTTAGAGTCTGCACCTGAATTACTGAGCTGCCAGACTCAACCACAGACGGGAACGTTCAACTTTAAACTGTGATTTTGGAGAAACAGTAAAAAAATAAATAATGGAAAGTAATTGAAAGTCTTCTTGAAGTCTTATTATTTATCTGAAAAAAGTGTTTGGAAAGTGAACAACCCCTTTCGGCTGGCCATACACCTGCATAGACCTACACATTTGATCAGGTTGCCATTATTTGGCCACCTTTGTGCTGGGCTAAATTGGGGTATTTGAATTGCCTGGGCTCCTGGCCTAACATGGTCATAGTAGAAGCCTATGTGGGCTAGTCGGGGGAGAACTGTGTTAACAAGCCAATTTGTTCCTTGCCCAATGGGATTTTTAATCCTGCCCAATAGGCTGATCTTTAACTGGGTATCTGTTGGGGAAGCTGTCTGTTGACCCCTACTTCAAAGAAAACATCTGGAATGACAATTTAAATCATACATAGCTTTTTTTATTGGGGGAGAGGACACAGGGCCGGCCTTAGGCCAATTGGACCAATTGGGCCCCGCACCTCTGGGGGCCCCGCACTGCCCCTTTCCTTTCTATTTTGTGCCTGTATGCCCTTATTTTCCTAAATACTTGCTGTGTCAGTAGCCAGCAACACTTTGTCTAGGGGCCCCGCCAACATGGTCCCAATTGGGCCCCACATTTGATAGGATCAGCCCTGGTCAGGATAAGTTGATTTTAGCATAGCTATTACATGATTTGAATAGAGTGATTAAAATACACCAGAAGGGCAAAAATAGAAGTTCTGGGCATTGATTCGTTGATTAAAACTGGCTTGTTTGCCCCTTTTCGGCTGATGTATACTGCTAAAGACCCCTTCCATTGGAGCACAGGTTAGCTTGTTTATAAAGCACAGCTCACTTATCAAATTCCTAAAGCAATAGCCTCTTGGATTAGGCCACTACCACTGATAACTTGTCAACAGAAATGTTCAGTTTCTGCCTAGATTTGCACATAAAAGCTCGTACATTCCCAGAAGAAACTATATTACACATTAAAACACTCTTCTGGCCGTGCAAATGTGCATTGGCCGTCTCCGTGTTCTATTTTGGTCTGCCTGCTTCGTGTTTGCTGGCTGCCTCCATGCTGCTGTGCAGGAATAAACTGCATTCCTGACATTTCTCTAATCCCCTGTGCTGCTGTTATAAAGCCATAGAGGTCCTGGGAAGGAAAGTGATAAGGGGATGTAAGGAGGTGCTACGTGCCAGGCATTAAGCCTTTGTGCATTCCTAAAGGAAATCTACTGTTCCAGGGAGCGTGGGTACATTATGCAAATTAATTTAGAGAAGGTATGGCCTTCAAAGAGATGGAAATTGGTTTAGCCCTGAAGGCCAGAAGCATCTGAGAAAGAAGATAAAGTGATAAATTTGGTCTAATCTTCTTGTCACTGGTAGAAAAGATGTCACAGAAGCAATTGCGCTGGGGAGAGCTTCTAGCAGTGGATGGTTTGTGTAATAAGAAAACTCTCCGGAGAGAAAGCACAGTAATCACTTGCTTGGCATTTACACCTTGAAATCCTTTCAACTCCCTACTCTTGCGGGTGTTCGGTTTACTTTCTGCTGTTTGTGCCTTGGAGAAAGATATTGAGTATCAAGCCAAGATATGAATAAACTGCAAGCAATTAAAGTTCGTCAAGCCTTTCTGGCATTTCAAAAATTATATACACTAAGGTAGTGTTGCTAAACGAAGGGACTGGATGCAAAATGTTTCTTTTGTGGTTATTTTTGTCATGGGCCTCGCAGGCAATTAATTGATTGGGGTAATAGTATTTAGTCTGCTTGAGATAGACTAGCAAGTGACATCATTGGGACATAAGTCCCAACTTACTACAGGTAAGGGATCCGTTATCTGGAAGCTTGTTATCTAGATAGCTCAGAATTATGGGAAGGCCATTTCCTAGGGTAAGGTCACACTGTGAGATTCGGGGAGATTTAGTCGCCCGGTGACTAATTGCCTCTTCTTTGGGGCGACTAATCTCCCCAAACTGCTTCCGCTTGCTACAATGAAAAAACGCTTGCGGCATGGCACTCGTGGTGCATTGTTTTCCGAAGACGCCCAAAGTTGCCTCACGAGGAAAACCAAGTGCGGCGAGTGCAATGCCGCAGGTGTGTTTTCATTGTAGCAGGTGGAAACAGTTCAGGGAGATTAGTCTCACCAAAGAAGAGGCAATTAGTCGCATAACTTGCCTATATCTGGTGCCATACATTAAAATGTACCCTTTCTAACATGGCATGGCTCATAGCTAGGAAAAATAATCTTGCAGTTTACAGAAGCAGTCATTTGTTGGTGTGGCTGCAGCCATAGGGGCAGCTGACTGTTACAAGAAGGCAGTCAACTGGCCTCATAATTAAGCCTAGTGCAATTTTCTTTCTTTTTGTCAGCAAAGGGAAACCAAAGCTAAAATACAGCTTGATTTAGTAACACACAGAATTAATCCAAATCATGATATTTGAAATGTGTTTTTAGTATGTTAAATAATGGCCAATTCTAAGCAACTTTTCAATTGGTCTTCGTTATTTGCTTTTTACAGTTTTTCCATTATTTGCTTTCTTCTTCTGACTCTTTGCAGCTTTCAAATGGGGGTCACTGACCCCATCTAAAAACCGAATACTCTGTAAGGCTGCAGCTGTGTTGTTATTGTTACTTTTTATTACTCCTCTTTCTATTCAGGCCGCTCATATTCATATTCCAGTCTCTTATTCAAATCGGTGCATGGTTGCTACAGTAATTTGGACCCTATCAACCAGATTGCTGAAATTGCAAACTGGAGAGCTGCTAAATAACTCAAATTTCAACTTGTCTCAGAATATCACTCTCTACATCATACTAAAAGCTAGCTCATACTGCACAGAAAATGGTGTGGTGTATATGGCAAACACTGTATTCAGGAAGAGGTGCATTCCTCTGATAGTGTTTGGCAGGTTTAATTCTGCTCATACATAAGGCCAGAGTTCTACATATTAGGGTGGAGCCCAATCTCATTGACAGCCTAGAGCAGATGAAAGACTTTACGGCATGGGCACACATGTTGTTCTCAGACGTGATCCGTGCCACAGTTTTTTTTACTCTTAGCGCTTTAAGCTTAGGCAATGGCACAATAACGCTAGCGTCACATATACGCTAGTGTATATGTGACTGTCGGCTTTTATAAAAACCGTGGCTTGAACTGGGCCAAAAAAGATCCGCATGTGTGTCCATGCCCTTATACTGTAGTAATGTGCTGTGGAGAGGTGAAGGTTTAGAGATGTTTCTTTTTTTGAGACTGTCACAGTCACTTTAAATTGTTGCTGCTGCTAGCCTGATGTATTAAATGCAGTGCACTTGGTAATAGGGATGTTAAAGGGACCGGGACTGTAGTAGTTTTAATCTAAGCTTAGGATGTGCTTCACAGATTGATGTAAAAATGTCAGAATCTTGACTTACAACCCATGTTGCATTGTGTAAATAGTGTGTAACTCAAACCTTGTGTTTGCTTTGTGCCATTCAGAGAGAAGTTGCATATTCCTACGCCCAAAATGCTAAGTGAGTGAAAAGCAGCTGGAAAGAAAGGGCATGAGCAAGAGGAGACTGCAGGAGTTGGTAATAACCATCATACATGGAAGATACATCAGTCCATCTACTTACTTTGCTTAGATTTTTCATGGGGATCAGTGTCTCCACATATATATGCACATGTTTTGTCCACCATATACAGCTCTGGCGCTCTCATCACAACAGTTACACCATTATAGAAATACTGTGGGCAGGGAGAGGTTAAAGGTCCTCTGGCTGGAGGCATCTCTGTAGATCTAGGCATCCTAGGGGTATCCTTGGTTTTACCTGTTCTGATAACAATAAGCACAGATCTCTGGGTAACTACTTCACATTTTAATAGGGGATATGTATGGCATTGCTCTGGTCTGAGGAGCATTTTTATCACCACTGTATGAACAATTCCCTTTAATGGGAAGTGCTACTGCCAGTGATTATAACTGGCCAAGAGGGCCGCATTTGCCAATAATGTTAATTTGCTGTAACTCCACAAATGTGCTCCTGTTATAAAGTAAAATAACATATTGCTATGTTTAGTATTTAAAGCAGGTCTATTTACAAAAGACTAATTCAGGTTTTGGGTGTTGCCTGTTTCATTATAAACTGCAGCCAATTGGTTTGGCTAGCTCTTTCCCACATTTCAGACCTTAAACACAGGCTCTGAGCCTCATATAACACAGAAATGGTTAGAAATAGAACATGCAAGGCCAATAAAATTTGTGAATCACTGCCATCCTTTTGTCTGTTATTGCATGGGTTACTGACCGGCTTTTACTGGGCTGGACTGAATAGTCCCAGTGGATGTTTCCTTAAGACTTTAATTTCCTGCTCTTCCTCCACAGACTGAGTTGGAAGCTAAGAAAGCCAAGATGAAATGGACGCTAATTGACAACCAGTTCAAATAGAAGAGGCATCGGCCAAGATGCTGACAGTGTGAAAGGCCATCTTGCCTGACACTTTGGATTGCTAAGAAGAGCTGTGACGTTTAAGGTTGGATCCCTGCCTTCTGATGCAGCTTCACTTCTTGTCCTTTATGGAACAGAAAGAAGTGATGAACAAGGGATTTACCAGCAGGGAAATAGCTTCTCATACCAAAAGATTCCATTCTAATACATTAGAGATGATCTTTCATATGTTCACAGCTCAAGTAAAAATAAAAATACACTGCCCTCAAGTTCAGTGTTGTTGATTTTACTGCATTGATTGATGTCCAGTGCTTACTCCCTTGACTCTTGGTTTGAGCACCTTTTGCTTCAGTTTTGTAAATATGTGGAACAATTTGAAACCGATAACAAATGTAAAAATATACTGGAAATGTATATACCAAGTGCTGGACATCTTCATGAGAAATCTGTTTAGTTTTACAGGAGATGTAATAGGTTCTGATATTGGTGTCATTAAAAACGAATAACTTTGGCTGTAACTAGGGATGCAAAAAATCCTCTATTTTGGGAGTCGGCTTAATCCCGACTGTTTGATGAAGGATTCAGCCATATCCCAAACCAATTCAGGATTCAGTGCATCCCTACTTAAACATACTCTTGGTAACACCATTGTTTTTTTTTTTATTGTTTCAGCTTCACTGAACTGAATCATGATCAACAGTGAACACCAAGGTTTGATTTTTTTTGTTTATTGTATAAAGCCATTGTATTTATGGGCATGGGCATCTATTACAGTGTTTTCTGTGGATACGTTTTTTTTTACACTTTTCATTAACTGTTTTATGACAATTCAAGTATGGAACCTATTATTATTAGCTGGGAACTGGGTGTTTTCTGGATATAGGGTCTTTCAGTAATTTGGATTGCAATACCTTAAATGCACTAAAAACATTTGCACATTAACATAACCCAATAGGATGGTTTTGCCACCAATATAAATTTATATAGCATAGTTACCATCAAGTACAAAGTACTATTTTATTATTAGAGAAAAATAATTTTAGAAAATTTGAAAAATAACATAAAAAACAGGACTTTGTGGGAGATGGCCTTACTGTAACTTTCTACATACTTGTTTTCCGGATAAGGGATCCCAAACCGTTGTTATTAATAAATTGAGACATTGCTTAGATTAGATTGCATTTTTTTAAAAAAAAGGTTTTAATGGGATTATAAATTAAGTCTACAAACAATACTATTGAATGTAGAATAGCCTAAAATGACATTATTATTTAAGCTGTAGCTGCATAATGTGCAAGGTAATGGACTCCTTTCTGTACATTTTAAGCATTTAAAAAAAATCACCACTTAAAAGAAGTGGCTGCCGTGTGCATCTTTGCATAAGATACTATTCCAAGGTGACTTTTGGATGCCCCAGTCTTACCAATTTACAAAGAAAATGTATATTTAAACATTTGCATGAATAATCACTCTAGAGGCCAGCAATCCCCCAAACAGCCAGATCCTATTAAACTGTTACATTCATAAATATCCCTTCTTTTTGTACATTAATTCAGTTATATAAAATATGGGAGCTGTCATTTTGCCTCTTTGTGTATGTGCAGAATGTACAGGAATGTACCTCTATTGGGGCAAGCAATATGGCATAGGTTACTGTCCTCCTAAGGAATGCGGCTTACTATCGTTGTGTGCTGTGTGCTGTGCTGTTTTCCAGATAAAGGGGCCTTTCCATAATTTGGATCTCCATACTTTGCTAAAAACCATTTAAGCATTAACTAAACCCTTTCCTGCAAAAAGGAGTCATTATATCTTAGTTGGGATCAAGTTAAGGCACTGTTTTATTATTCCAGAGAAAAGATGGTCATTAGATGGCCTTTCCTTAATTTGGAGATGTCAGTATAACGAGTTTCCGGATAACTAATCACATACCTGTATATATTTTACCCCATGCATGGCATATAGCTTTCACGTCAGTGGGTAAAGCCTTGTGCCACTTTAGTTTATTTTGTGGATTTGTGCATTTTTTCCCCCCTTGTGGGACTGGAACAACTGTGCGATTGAATTCACTGTAGACTGTGGGCAGCTTTTTGTTTTACAATGCCGAGGAGAATCTTACCTTCCCTATTAGTCCCAGAAGCCATGGTGTATTCAGGTAATGGTTTTGGCTGAGGTGGGTAAAACAGGAGAACTGCCTGGTGTTTGCTGGCGAGTGTTTGAGATGGAACAAATGGGTCAAGAAATGTTGTTTTTCAGCTTCATATACTCCACATTTTGTTTTTGTTCCCTTTGCTGCTTCGTTTACTTTAATGTAAGTATCAGTAACTTGTTACTCTGCAGTAAGATGCCTAGAATTTTTGCTCCTGTCATTCAGCGTCTTAATAAGTTCTGACAGCTCCAAGTTGCAGAACAGACAGCATCTGTTCATGGGAGGCACAGTGCCATCTGCACCATATCTGTGACGGCTCCCCACACAGTGCTGTATATACACTGGGCAACCATGCAGAGGAGTATACAGGGGCCTTAAAGGTACACTTACATAATTACTATATTTCTGTTGTACCAAGGATCCACTTTTAATGTGCACTGATACAGCAGTGATTACTTTATTATGATAGTGTCGTTTTACATGTGGGGGGGGGGAAAGTACCTTTTCTTTTGTATGTAATTGTATTACAGTATGTTGTTTGAGTTTATGTGAATCTACAACAGCAGGACAAAGGTCACAGTGCAAGTTTGACACCAAATTGTTATTACATATAATTAGGCCTATCTGGTGCAGCCACTAACCCTACTGCAATATGGTGGCTACGTACTAATAAACATTCTTGATATTTGAAAATGTCAATGTTAGCCCTGTTGACTGGAGAGTTTGTTTGTATCAACCTAATAAGCTGTATGAATAAGACCTTAATTCCCGCATGGAGACAGTGTCTCAGAAATCATTGGTAGAGAGCAATTCGTTATACTGGGGTTTAACTGGGAAGGGTCATTTATCTTTGCCCACTCTTGTTCTGAAGATCCAGGTAGTTTTGGTTTACCAGTTTGCTTTGCATAGTGCCAGAAAGAAGAAACAGTAGATGTTTATTAAATAAAACAATAGGGCAAAAAGTTAATATTGTCCCTTTTAATGTAAGATATGAAGGGCATACTCAGTCAGCCATATTTATCTATGCGAACACATTTATGAGTTCATATGCTGCTGCTTGTCATATCATCCAGTGAAACCTGGCTCCAGTGGACAATTGTGCTTTATCTAGTCATGTATTATCCTAGTGCCAACAAATAGTTCTCTGGCTAGAATCAAACCTAGGACCCCAGCAATGTGAACTACCCGTGTATAGTTCTGCACGACCTACATAGACAGGTAAGTCGGCACATGCCTGATTGGCAGAAAGGAGACAGTACCGAAATGGAGCGCTACTTCCAGTATTACCTGTTTGGTATCAGGTGCCTCTAGGTGTATGGCCCCAAAAACTGCCAAAATCAGTATCCATGAACAAAACACCAATGGCACATCCGAAGCTTGTGAAACCAGTTGTGGGTTTATTTATTTAGCTCATAATTAGCGTAATAAAGGGTCTTGTATAGGCCCAAAACGTTGCCATTATTATGAGCTAAATAAATAAATAAACCCATAACTAGTTTCACAAGTATCTGATGTGCCGTTGGTGTTTTGTTCGTGGATACTGATTGGCAGAAAGGAGACGTTAACCCAAGTCCTGCAATACAGGAACATTTGTATTTTTTTCTGCTGGTTCAGACTGGCATATCTGAGGTTAATGCAATGTTCCTTATTTTCTACAGTGGTCTTACTGCCATGTCGTCGGTGAAAAGGAATCTTGACTGCTAGGCAGACTTTCAACGCAACAGAAGGCCCAGAATGTGAGAACGAGCATTGAAAAACAAGACAAAGGTGAAACAAATTTTGTTTTGATATCACACAGCACATCACAGGCCAGTGTGTCAGAGATTACATTTAAAAATGGAATGTTAGAATGGTCCGTTTCAATGGACTCTCAAGATGGGACATGACTTCTTTTTCTTCCCTATTAATTACATTAGCACCAAGCATCGTTTTACCACATTCTATTGTTCTATAATCCTCCATCTCCATGCCTTGTGTTTAAGAATGAAGTTAAAATCACTTGGGGGTCCCCTCCAGTCATCATCATAATGTAACTTGGTAGCCCACGCATCCCCCAGTTCGGACCGAAATGAAAAATAGAAAAAGATTATGACAAGGAACTTCTAAAGAAATACCTCGGGCCAGTGCAATTTTTAGTGAACAAGAGTACTAGCCTGGAGTATTAGGTAAGGGATTATAATCGATTTGGGGTACCTAATAATTTGGCACCCCCCAGTGATTATACCTTTTGTTTTCCTTTAAGGGCCCAGTGCCATTAAAATGATGCCTTAAAAAGATGTTTATGGAGTATATGGAGGGGAATCTAAAGTCCAGATCAAGTATCTTCAATTGGTTAGCTCCGTCCTTATAAAAAGCCAGAAAATAACCATTGATTGAAGCCTCCTTACCAACTTCTCAGGCTTTTTCATAACCAGAGAGAGACACTATTTATCTATGCCAGTGTAGGTATTGAACTCTACAGAACATTGTCCATCTGGCAAATCTGATGGCTTTTTTTTATTATATTTTAAATAGGGTAAGAGTTTAAACCAAATCCAGTTAGTATATATATATCTCTATTACCAATCATGGGACAGCTATACAATAGTGTTAAAACAGATGTTCTGTTTCCTTTAACATAATGATATCAAAGAAGGTGCACTTGCACCTTTTGTAATATTTTACCGCATTTCATCAGGCGGAGAATAGCCTCACTAGACAGTCCGTTTGTTATTACTGTGGAAATATGCACCCTCTCCGAGGGGAAAGAAAATTCTTGTTTATAGATTAAAAGCAAGAGACTGCAGTCTGTCATCTGATCAGCTGTATGAAACTGCCTGAAGTTAATTTCTAAATAATTATTACAAACCCCCTGTCACAGACAAAGAAGAACAATAAAGAGTCCAGAAGAGAGTTTATAGAGGCCATTTAATCGATCAAACCGTGTTAAGGAGATGGACGTAGATTGGGTTTAGCAGAGGTCATTTATTAACAAGGTGGTAATAAAGTGATGAATGCTGCTCAAAAATCCTCTTTAGTTGCTGGTTTTGCGATTCATTAACTGTCAAGGTTTGCGCCATCTAATTAGGTTTGTATAGTTTACAGGACCTGTAGCACCTATAACCATTCATCCCAAAGGCTTTATAATTATTTGATAATATGCTATATGAAACGAATGGTGTTGGAAAGTCCTTTTTTCTCATTGAATATTTTAACACCTGAACAAAAGACTCAATCCTACTTTACATTCTAGCCTAGGGGCATCAGATTTTGTAGCACCCTACCAAAGCTTGTGCTGTTGCGCGGTATGATCAGATAAATCTGACCCACAAAATCGTTCGTGGAGTTCTACCTTAACCCAGAATGCTCTGAAAAGAAATATAGGGTTTATTAACAATGAGGTGGAAAGGGTAAAACACAAAGTGCTCCGTGCCACTGAATTGTGCCTGTCACTCAGATGCAACTCATTACTCTCCCTGTATTAAAGAAGAACTAAAGTTTAAATCATTGAGGGGGGGATGCCAAATGTAAGGCAACCCCCAGTTATTAAAATCGCTTACCTGATACCTCAGGCAGGTTGTTAACAAAAAAACTGCACCAGCCCAGGGTACATCTGCAGAAGAACCTTGTCATCTTCTTCAAATTCTTCCATCTGTTTTTCATTCAGGTTCTGGCAGGCGCATGAGCAATATAGTGAAAGCCAAAATTTGAAACACCAGCTTTTCACTATAGTGCGCATGCCCTTGCTCAGAGAAAAGAAGACACGAGAGGAACGATCTGCACTGGACCAATGCAATTTACTGGTAACTGGAGCGCTGGCCTGGAGTATCCAGTAAGCCATGGGTTCCCAACCTTTTTTTGTTTATCAGCCACATTTAAATGTAAAAAGACTTGGAGAGCAATACAAGCATGAAAAAAGTGGATGGGGATGTCAAATACTGTAAGTGATTGACTATTCAGTAGCCTCTATAAGGACTGACAGCCTATAGAAGGCTCTGTTTGCACTACACCTGGTTTTTATGCAACCAGAGTGCAGCAGCAACAAATTCTAATCGACGGTAATCAAAAAAATCACCACAAAGCAATGTTTATGTTTCTAACAAATAGGAAAATTAAAGGCTTATATCCAAACTGTTGCCAGAGTTCTTTAGGTATAAATGTATTTTAATATTGCTTTTTTATTTTACAGATTTTACCATTCAGAGCAAACTGAACAAGACCAAGTGAGTAAATATAAAACTTTCTAGCTGCAACGTTGTTTGATCTGTTAAAGGGGAAACACATTTGTTATATTGGTGAAATGTATTTGACAGTTTTAATGGATGCCTGTTGCTAACCACTTTTTATTTTTCATGATGAACACTAAAAACTGGCGGGACACTGCTTCCCAAAGTTTTATCGAAATGCAGAATTCATTATTCTTGCTTAATTTGTTATTCCTATACAGTTAATTAGCAAATATTGTCATATGCTAAAAATGTATCTGATTTGCCCTTGTGTAATAACCCTTTCCATAACATATCCCAGGTATAATCTGCAATTCATTTTGACCATTTCGCTTCTGGAAAAAAAGCTTATCTTAGACTGTTTATTCTGGATTACCTCATGGGATCACAGCTGCATGGAAAAGTGAGAGATATTAGCACTGCTAAGCAGAACAACATTGCAGTTCATTTTCTGACATTTTTTTGACTGTCTATAGTCGGCCAAATTTAACAGCAGGTGACGCTGTTGTCAATATCATCATAGATATTACATTTTAAAAACTACTAATCTTGAAAACAAGAAAAATGTAAATTACAGAAGTTTGATCTTTTCCTCTTACAAGAAAATCATCTTGTCCATAGTTGTCCTTGGTGGGCAGCTAATATATTTTTGCTCAACTCTCTTAGGAGCTTTAAATCTAAAGACACTCCATATTATGCGGTCACTAGGTCAGCAATGACTTTCTGTTTTATGATGTGTTGGTGATTCTTTTTTGCTGTTCTCCTTTCCTATAGTTATATAACAAACTATCATAGACTTCAAATTTTACAGATGCGGCTTGATCCCTAAATTGATGAAGAACACTAATACACTGGGGAAGGCATTGAATTATATCGCACCCCTGCCAGTGAACTGGTGTTTCATTGTTCATTAAAATTTAGATAAATTTAGATAAATGTAATAATTTTTACCCCAGTACATTGTTTTAGGGAAAAAAATGCATCAGCCCTAGGAAAAATAAATAAATGCAGAACTGTGATTAATATTTTATTAGCTGTTATTCTTAATGCACAGCAGTTGTTTAGAGATTATACGTCGTTCACATTGGTGGAGCTTGAAATCAAGGTTATTTCTTACCTTTCCCAGGAAACCCTAGTGCAGATTGTACAGTAATATATGTAAATGTTACTCTACTGCACATGCGCAAGAGGGACACCTACTAAAGGCAAGTAACAGGGTGGCTATTATTGTTGACTCCTATCTTTTTTTACGGCTCATAGTGAAACTTTTCAAAATCCTTTTGCTTTTACTGTATCTGTGACTTTATCTTAGTATAGAAACACCTAGTTTACTGTTATTTCCAAACATGACTTCTGCTACATGGTTACACACCCCTCCATACTTTCAGATAACTTTTATAAACTCATATCTATACTAACTATAGCGTTAGTATCACAATAGCCTTTGATATTATGTCTGTCCAAATATAATCCAAGCCACTCTTAAAAGCAGTAACAGAACAGCCATCACAACATCGCCTGGCACAAGTTCCCTGTCCTCACTGTGAAGAACTACAGTGAGCCTTTCAGACATTCCAGTATTTACCATCTTTCATAATTTCAGTCTGTTCTAAACACTGCCACTAGACTATTCCTTCATTGTCACCATTCATTACCAGCTATTCAGGTCCCTTCACAGGCTTCGGTTTTATCTCAAATCAAATTCAAAATGCTCACATTCAAGGCCCATAACAATGAAGCTCCTTCCATATTTCTAAACTCTGATTCAATGTGCCCACTATTTTTGTGCTGGACCATCATCGCCATTTCAACAAGCATTTCTCTAAATCTTATCTGGTAGGGTTGACGTCTCTTCTAGTCCCACCCTTTTATGTGACCCAATTCAAATAAGAAGCTTGTTTACTGAAATGGTAAAACAGCATCATCAAGACAAGGTAAAAGCTACAATATGAAAATTAGTTTAACAAAGTGGAATTTACAACGTTGAGACCTGCATAACAAACATAAGTAAAAGTTAAAACACGAAAACCAATCTAGTAAAGACAAGCAGAAGTTGCAGCATGGAGACCAAGGAAGCCCCAAATTCCAAATGAAGACCAGCGTTCCTAATGAAGCCCAAAATAATAAGGAAGGTTCAACATGGAACCAATATAATTAATACCAGAGGTAGGTGAAACCTAAAGACCTGCATAAGCAAGAAAAGAGGAAAGAACAACATGGCGATGTCTAAAATAAAGGGAAAAGGAAGGACAGAAACATAATAAATGAAATCAGCACGGTAGAACGTCATCACAAAGGAATAAAAGCAAAAGACACAACATGTTGTGTTTTCCAAATGTGTCTACTCGGGCAACCTGTTTGGAGGCAGGTACTGTGAAAGTCTGTGTACTGACTGGTGAGAGAGAAGATGACTCTCTGGAGCGTTGCAGCAGAGGGGATTGGACAGAAAGGTAGCAAATACCATGTCTGGGTGGAAAAATCCATATAGACCGAAGGAATGAGGGTGCTTCATCAAATTTACCCAGAACCTTTGGGGACGTAACTATTTTGCTGCACTTTTTATTTGAAAGTTGCACTGCTGATAATAAGGTACAGTGAGAATACTACTTTAAAATTATTTAGCTTTGCTTTCTCCTGTCTTCCTTCAGTCTGCCAGTACCAGCCTTAGAAAGCCCCACAATGGCTACAAAACTAAACCAAACTTAAGACAAACTTTTAGTTTTGTACTTCAAGAACAGGCAGTTACTTAGCTCCTGATAAAATCTACTTTACTGTGTGTGTGAATTAGATAATGTTAGACTGTAAGCTCCACTGGTGCAGGGACTGATGTGAATGATGTATAAAATCTGCAAAGTGCCCTATAAAAATAAGAGATAAAATAAATAATGGAGAATAGCTACCATTCTGATACACATTTTTGCCCGACTCGTTATATTAATGGGGGTTGTTTACCTTCAAACACCTAGTTTGTTTCAGATTTCATCCGAAATAAAGACTTTTTCCAGTTGCTTTCTATTTTCTATGTGTGAATGTTTTTTTCTAATATTAAAGTGTAAAGTGTCATGTTTCACCTTCTAAAGCAGCTCTGGGAAGTGGTGGGGTGTTTGCCGACCCTGTAAACTATTCTAAATTGATACATTTAGCTGATACATTTCTTATTGTTGTCCTTGCCGAGCAGAATCCCCGATCTTCATTAAAGGGGAACTTTGGCTTTCAAACCAAAATTTGATAAAGAGGCCCACATAACACTGAAACCCCTAATATACCCATCACAGTTACCGAATGCACTTAAAAACAAGGGAACACTGAGTATCCAGAGAGAAGTGGAATAATACATGAGATATACGAGTTGTATGTGAGTGGCAAAACATACTATGGAAATTTGTCTGTTTGGTCAGCCAAGTCCCCGCCATGACCACTGGCAGCATTTTGAAGGATCAGTCTGCACTTTTATGCAACCTTTTTCAGCATGAGAAAAATAAATAATACATACTAAATGTGTACATTTCCTTGTTATTTTTATTATAAATCAATAACTGTGAATTAATGGATCAGTTAACTAGAGATACTGAGCGCTGTATGAACAACCCCCTGCCGTCAACCTTATTTGAGACTACTGTCTTACAGATAAGTAGACTTCAAATATGCAGGGGGATTATCCAAACAATGGTATTATATCTACCTTGCAAGGACCAACACTAATGATATCAATCATACTAGGTTGGAATCTGTTTCAATCATCCCTTTGTAGGACCAGATACATTATTTGAAATCCCAAGTTTTGACACTGTGTGAAAGCTGTGCTAGTCAGGTACTTGGCGTTCCATTCAAAGGGTGGAGCCTATGTAGATACAGCTCAGAACCAGTTCCATCACAAGCACTTTTGTGTATATTTAGTTTTATGCACTGATCTGCATCTTTGTGTTTTATGTTAGGGGGCACATTAATACTTTGTGCCAAAGCCCCCAAAACCACATCCTATAGACTTGCATCAGAATCATCTGCAAACCATTTGTTAAGAGACAGTTTAATGTAATTCAATGAGGGTCTATTTTGGGCATAATCCTTGAATATTTCCTGCTGTTTTTGTCCTTGGCTGTTAATAAAAGACTACCAACATGGCTGTTCTCGTGTCGCTGTGATTGTGTGCAGGAATCACATTAGTACCATGGCTGCAAGATATTTAATGGAAGTTAATTAAGCAGTTAATTAGTTCTAGAACTTTAAGCTTTTTTCTCTGGTCTGGGACACTAGGACTTGGTGGACACTGAGCTTCTTTCATGCAGTTGACAAACTATTTTTCAGTGCCTATTCTTTTTTCTTCTTCTATGTAATTTTTCATTCTCAGACATCAGTTTTCACGTATCAGATTCGGTATCTGTCCTTCAGCAGCTCTTGGAGCCTTATCATGTAGGTTAATGAGTTCCTAAGTTTGGAATGAGAGGCACGCGTCTTGTTAATTGGAAAGCACCTGGAAACACTACTCTAACCATCTCTGCTTCCCGTTCCTTCTAGCCCTGGCATTCTGTTTGAAAGGGCCCCTAAAATTTATATGCTCCAGCTACCTGCTGAGAGAAGGATGGATTGCAAACAAGCGCCTCTGCTTATGTTCTCAAATTCCTCAGGAGCTTGTTTTGGCACAGATCTCTCGGCTTTACTCTTCCCTTTCTTTCTCTCTGAGCACTGGCTTTGCAGCTACAGGCCTATAGGAACACGGTTACCTCCTACAATAGGCCGACTCATTGACTTTGTGTCATTCACCAAAACATCATAGTTAGAACGCACAAAGTCATTTTCAAAGGACACTGTTTAACCTTGGAACCTGTTCTACTTTTTTGATTAAAGATTCAACTGATGTAAAGTATCCTTAATTGAGTCGACCTTAGGAG
Organism: Xenopus petersii; assembly: GCA_038501925.1. Taxonomy (NCBI): domain Eukaryota; kingdom Metazoa; phylum Chordata; class Amphibia; order Anura; family Pipidae; genus Xenopus; species Xenopus petersii. Next base: position 110,604,610 of record CM076686.1, read on the forward strand.
TTTACGGCTGACTGTTGTAAAAAGGGTTGTACTACAGTATATCATGTTGTGCAATAAGACAGTCCAATGTAATGTAATAGATACATTGCACACCCGGCGTTTACTCACTCTGCAGTAGTGGTGCTGGTTCTCCTTTGACCCGGCATGGTCCCATAGCAACAGCAACTTTTTGTTCATGGAAGGGGCACTTTCCCTACTGCAGAAATTTGTGTGTGTGGATCCATGGACAAAAAGTTGCAGGTGCACTAAGACAGGCCATATATAACAAATACAGGAGGGAAATAATATAATATACAGGTTGTTTGAAGGAGCCCAATGGCACAGTGCTGGAACAAGAAATGTATTTAACAGCTACCGATATGACTGATTTTGTGAAAACAATTGATTTTTGATGTGCATGTACAGTGCCATGCTTATGGCTGGCGCTACACAGTAAGCAGATGAGTGTTGGCAGACAACTACCTAGGGGTTGGTACAAAACTTCAGGCAGTGATGGAAAAGTTAAGAACATCTTATTCAAGCATCTCTCCAAAAGACAGATGGTTTTGAGCTGTAACAGATCAGCCCTCAGGGTACAGAACACATGAAACATTACAGTTCACTTGCTGGCCCTGACCTGCACCATGAGGACGTCTCTATGAGAGGCGCATAACAGCTCCTAGCTACAGTCAGTCAGTGGCCCAAAGAATTAAACCCATTGTTGCTGTTCTGATGATAGTGCTCTGTTCTTGCTCCCTGCACTGCTGCACCTCTTTATTCCTTCCCTCTGTGAGCACCTTAGACCCACCTTTGCATTATAACAACCAGTTCAGCTCTTCCTTTCTATAGAACTGGCTTCAGTCATTTCCAGTCAACTGTCTTACACTTGAAAATAAATGTGTCCCCTTGTTCCATGGGTGTATATGATTGCATTTGCAAATGAGGCGCTGTCTTATGCATTCCTCAAGTTATAATGGATTTCATTTGGCCCAGTATTCATGGTAACTGACACTAAACAATTAAAAAATATTGCTCTTTATTGATCTATTTCTTGTGATTAGTATTGGGGTTTGCTTCCTTAGGGTGGGTGGAATGAAATTACTTATCCCCTGTGTTGCTGTGTAGCGGAAAGCATAAGCCCCTCCTCATAGCAAAATATATTTATATATGTTTAAAACATCTGCCAGTGGATGTTGGAATTGATGGGACATCACTCATATTACCTATTTGAGGCTTTATTATTATTATTATTATAATTATTATATCTATTATTATATTACCTATTAGGAGCATTTATAGTTAACTCCAGATACATTGTGTAAACACTGCCTTGTACTTGGTCCCAACTAAGATTAATCCTTACTGAAGCAAAACCAGCCTATAGGGTTCATTTAATGTTTACATGATTTTCTAGTAGACAAAAGTATGAACATTCAAATTACGGAAAGATCCATTATCCGTAGAACCCCAGGTCCTGAGCATTCTGGATAACAGGTGCCATACTTGTACATTCTTTTAAAAAATGGCAGTTCAGCTTTAAAATTTCTGTATTTTCTATTAGCTTGTTAATACTTTAAAGCTTATAGTAGATTTGTATTTAGTTGGCCTTCTAAGTCCTGCATCTTACAGCCGAGGGATATTATCCTGATATGGCATTAGAAAGACTAATTTTATCTTTCCCATTAGCAGGTCTGATTCATAGTTGGCCGTGATCCAGAAAAGATGCCACATATAAAAGAGCAAGACTGCCACCTTCTGGTAAAACATACTCTGTTGTATTGCTGAAATTCCACGCAAGAGGCAAATTTATTTTTGTGGAGTTGTGCTGAAAAATCCACATACGTTGTCTAATGCAGGTACCACTTGGTGAACCATTTAATGCCACAACCAGAAATCTGTTAGGCAGAAAGGTGGAAGAGCCTGACTAACTTCAGCTTCTTACTATGGCGAATGACGAGCTCTTCATGCAGTGTCCAAATAATTGCATATTTTTTACTTTTTCATACACTTTTTATAAACTTTAGCCCATCTGACACTTCTTTTTTTATAATTCTTTAATGCGGTTTACAATAATTTACAGAAATAACAAGAAATTATTTTTCTCTTATTCTGGAGACCTTTTTACAATTGTTGCTACCCTTCTTATTATGTTCATTGATTTGCTTCAAGATTATTTTACATTTGTTGCATTTCTATTCAATGGTGTCTTTCATTTTTTGCGTATCTGCTCCCTTTTGAACTTTTCACAGGTTCTGTCTCCATTAACAGGCGATGGGAGTGAAAGGGAAATTCTGGACATTGAAGGGAAAATGTATCTGGAGGGACTGCCTGAATCTAGAGAAGACATACAGCTTCCCCTTGAGGTCTGGGCAGCATTCCTTGGTCTAAGATCTGTTGGTTGCATACGTGACCTCTTTGTTAATGACAAAAGCAGAGATATATGAAGACTGCCAGAGTTATCTGGGGCCCATGATCTTGCTCCTTTCCATACTGTGATAGTCAAAGAGAGAGCACCTAGACGCTGTCAGAGTTCCAAGGCAGATCTGATCAGTAATCGACTCCCCTATGCCTCTCACTGGGACTTAGAGCCAAGGTGTTAACATGAATAACGCAGAATTCGGAGTAATAAAGGTACTGAAAGACAGCCTGTAGACACTTAACTGTAACCAGAGGCAGGCTACCAGAATTTGGATTGAAGTCAGCCAGGCCAAGATCAGGATCTGAATAAGGACAACCAGGGAAATCCAAAGAGTAGTAGAAAACAAGCCAAAATTCAAACCAGGAATCACGAAGAAACATTCCATGTCGATCTGTAAAACGACCACCTCGTACTGGAGTGTGGGCCTATGTGGCTATTTACACCACGTGTATGAGGCAGAATGTGCGCAATCGCCCCCAAAGTGTGTGCACCAGAGCGCGAGCAATGACAATTTATGCCCAAACAGCCTTGATAGACAAGGACAGCAAGAAATGTCTGACACATATACACCAGTACAATCTATAACTTGCATGTGTATGGCAGTCCATAGCTCCCCTGTTTATACACACTATAGTCCATGATATAGAGCAATTAAGCAGATCAATTATATATTAAATGACCTTATTCAAATGAATGTTATGCATCACCACAGTGCATAAGTGTATGAATAAGCAACTTTCTCTACTTCTGCTTGGGGGACACCGGGAACCATAGGGTATAGCTGATGCCATTAGGAGGTAGGACACAACAATAAAAGTGAAACTAGCTCCTACTTCGCTGGCTATACCCCCCCAGCAGGCAGAGCCTAGACCAGTTTTTTGTTGTGTCCTCAGGAGGTCAGGACATGTCCTGCCATTCTTCATGATATTGTCTATTTTGATAGATGGAGATGTACAAGATACCTACACAGTGTAGGATGTCTCCACAAGTCATCTCCCAACATGGGAAGTGTGCTTGGGGTCGTTTGCCAAGCAGCTCTGACCATCCAGCTTATATACCCTGTCCTTCATGTGCAGGAAGGGTTAAATGGCCAGGACACACAAGGTACTGTGGAACCGGGAGGGGTAAGTAGATTCAGCCTTAGCCCCTTTTCCCACCACAGCTAAGAGGTCTCCCTGCAATCAGACAGCAACTCCAGGGCAGAAGGACTAATCCTCAACCGGAGCCCTGTTTTTCTGTTATGTGAGTATGCAGCTTTTCCCCATCGGCGCGGCGGGCATTGAGGGACAAAGTATGGGGACCCTGGTCGGTGCACACACCTGGGGATCCACCGGCAGGGACACCACTTTCAAGGAGCCATTGTCAGAGTATTCCGACAGCGCTCCCAGACTCCTGCCACTAACCGTCATTATGCGCCAACTGCAGGCGCTCTTATCCCTCCGCAGACACGTCACACGCAACGGCGCGAAATGGATGACGCACATTGGCGCGAACGCCATATTCTCTCTCAACGTTCACGGAACACGGTCTCCACACTGTGCAGTGTGGTTCCATCCGTAGCAGGGACATTGCGGTTCATTCGCAGCATTTCCAGACGGCACAAGCCTGCTTCAGGAGCAGGACACGCAAGGGATTTGAAAATAGCTTTTTCTCTAATTTTCAGCCTAGGCCACATAGCGAGTGCTAGTTAAGCAACCCCTCGCTGCTGTATATTCCAGTTTCACATTATTTCTGAGGGTAACAGGGAGGCCCTTTTTACCAGAGGCACCCCAGTCTCCTCTGTCAAATACTTGGCCTGTGCAAAGTGTTGCAAAAGGTTGCCCTCAGGGCATAAAGAACCAATTTGTTCCAAATGTAAACCACCTGTGCCAGTGGAGGAACTCCCAGGTCCTACCCATGCCCAACTTGAGCAAGCCAGCCAGGAACCTACGGCCACTAAACAAGAAACGGCCGATCCAACTAGCATTCAGCCTGCCCCCCCCCCAGACAGGGCAGCCCAGCTAGCCTCAGGCTTACCAAAACTAGCGTTGCCACTAGATAAAATCTTTTCTCAAACGTCCCTTGGCAGCACAGGTACCAAAGGGTTAATGTCCTCTTCCCTTTAGGAGGCAGGATGACAGAAAAAGAACTGTGGGACAGCTCCTCCTCTTCCCGACATTAGCCCAACCCCTTCAGTTTTTTGTCATCCTGCTCTCTAGGAGGTAGGTATTTTTTTCTTTCCTTACCAAAAATCTAGGATCAATTGGGTATGCTTTTGCGCTACCCTTACCACAATATAGGAGAAGTGTGCGGGTATTAGCATGCTGTTGCGCTGCAATATACCATCTGTTTATACATTAAGTTATCCGGATTATGGTAATCGGTTACCAAGGGTCACAGCACACTCCAGGGCATGGTATGCAGAGTGCTACCGAGTCCCCATATACACACACACTTATTACAAGGCATGCTTCTGCGCTACCACAGTATGTGATATAAGAAGGCATGCTTCCGCGCTGCCGCAATCTAAGGGAGAAAGCATGCTACGAGCGCATACTAATGGCGGACATATGCGCATAGTGAAGAGGAGGTCAGGGGGAAGGACACGCACAACAGGGGAAAGGACACGGACAACGTGATGACGTCACCACGCCCCGGGCGATTTTCGCGCCCTTTCACTAATACACAGCGGTAGTGTATACGCTGAGCGCGCAGTGCGGCACAATAAACAGGAAGACTCTCATTTCGATAGAGAACTGGGAAGCTCCTACCGTTTTCGACATTACCCTGACCCCCTTCAGACTAACAAGGTAACGTCTTGCTACTCTTTTTTTTTTTTTTTTTTCTGGTGAAATTCTCCCTATCACGCCAATTCTCCTGCCTGCCTCACTAACATAGTGCCTTGTCATTATGGAAGGGGAGACCACAGCTGCTGCTTTGGGCCCAACTCAATTGGGGGAAGCTAGTCAATTACCCGCCAAAAAGTCCTCAAGTAAGCGGACTAAGGCTCCCACTAGTGGTTCTAATAAAAAACCCAGAACAGACACTCCCCCTCCAGAAAACAGCCCACCACCAGCAGAAATGCCAGATTGGCTCAAAAATGTTCAAAAGTCCTTTTTGGGGATGACCTCATCCATTGAGAAGTTAGCGACAGCAGCTATGCAAAAGCAAAAATCTACTACTACTATTTTTCAACCTGCACCAGGCACTTCAGAAGCAGGTCCACAATCCTCGGATGAGGACCCATCCTTAGACCCTAACGATTCAGATTCTGACCAAATAGAAACTGCATCTCAAACACCAAAAAGGTCACAATCGGAAGCAGCGGACGCACTGCTGGCGGATATGTTTGTCACGTTAGACCTACAAGAGGAAACAAAAGAGGTAAAAACCCTTGACAAACTTTTTGGCTCAGTTACGAAGCCACAGAGGCACTTCCCAGTCCACGAAACAGTGGAAGAAGTGATTAACAAAGAATGGAAATTTCCTGATAGGAAACTATCCAGAGACAAACGGTTAGATAATCTCTATCCTTTTCACCAACAATACAAAGACAAATAGGATCAAGTACCCAAGGTAGACGCCCCGGTGGCCCGATTGGCGAAACGGACTACCATTCCGTTGGAAGATGGCACTTCCTTCAAAGACCCCATGGATCGTAAGACTGAAAGTCTACTAAAGAACATCTTTACATCTACCACATCAGCGTTCAAACCTACTATAGCCACAGCATGTGTAGCACGAACACTTACCCTGTGGGCCCAGGAAGCCATGCAGGAAGCATCTGACGAGGAATTCGACATGGCCACTCACCTCTCAAAAATGCTAAACGCAATTCATTACCTATGTGATGCATCAATGGATACATTACATCTACTCGCTAAATCCTCTGCATTAGCTATCGCTGCAAGAAGAGCATTGTGGCTAAAACCATGGAGTGCAGACCCAGCTTCCAAAAAGAACCTGGTATCTCTACCATTCACAGGAACCACACTTTTTGGAAGTGAACTAGACACTTTAATTTCCAAGATCTCAGGGGGAAAGAGCAACTTCTTACCCCAGGACAGGAGACCCAGACCCCATCAAAGTTCACAACGTTCCTTCCGACCTTTTTACAATAAACGTTTTAATCAAAATTTCTCAAGGAATTCGAGAAATAACACAGGAACTACTTCTAAAGGTTTCCGGGGATCTGGAAAGTCGACATGGAACCCCTCACAAAGAAGACAAACCAAACCCTCCACCACAGACAAACAGGACTGATGCCTTAGCTGCCTCAAATCCTCTGGAGACGGTTGGTGGACGACTCCGTTTTTTCAAAGAGGCATGGCTTGCGAACACTTCAGACAAATGGGTTCACAAAGTGATCACTTATGGTTACGAACCTTTTTTCAAACAACTTCCACCAACCAGATTCTTAATGTCCAAGATACCATCCAAACCAGACAAGAAAACTGCCTTCCTTACCACCATTCAGGAAATGCTAAGAAAGGAAGTCATTGTTCCAGTACCTATACACCAACGCAACCAAGGTTTTTATTCAAACCTCTTCATGGTTCCCAAGAAAGACAGTTCTCTTCGCCCCGTCCTGGATTTAAAGAAACTGAACCGTTTTCTGCAGGTACCCACCTTCAAGATGGAGTCTCTGAGAGCAGTCATCGCCAATGTAGAGCAAGACGACTACTTCACCTCGATAGACTTACAAGATGCATCTGCACATTCCAATTCATCAGTTCTATCAAAGGTTTCTACGGTTCGCAATACTCAACGAACATTTCCAGTTCCAGGCTCTACCCTTCGGCCTAGCCACGGCACCAAGGGTGTTCACCAAGGTCATGGCCAGTCTGGTGGCTTACATGAGGGAACAACACCTAATCATTATTCCATATCTGGACGACCTTCTTCTCCGAGCCCCATCCAGACAGAGGGCAGTACAACATACAGAGACATGCCAAGCCATACTGAAACAGCATGGGTGGATAATCCATCCAACAAAGAGCTCCCTGTCACCAGCCCAGTCAATCGTTTTTTTGGGAGCACTATTCGATTCTCAAAGACACAGAGTTTTCCTCACTCAAGAAAAAGTTCAGAAGGTTATCTCAGCGACTTTGTCGGCCATCCAAAAGATAGACATTTCCATAAGAAAGGGGATGCATCTATTAGGACTTATGACAGCTTCAATAGATCTGGTGCCCTACGCTCAGTTCCACATGAGACTACTTCAACTGGAACTCCTCCAAAAATGGAACAGATCACCAACATCGCTCGACACCAAAATTCGTCTATCTCAAAACACCAAGCAGTCCTTGTTTTGGTGGACAGAGAGCCAACACCTGTCAATCGGGCGAGCCTGCTCAGTGACGAACACTGTCACAGTGACCACGGATGCAAGCTTAACTGGCTGGGGAGGAGTGTTCCAAGACTTGACTGTGCAAGGACAATGGTCAGCAGCAGAAGCAGATCTGCCAATCAATGTACTCGAACTAAGAGCTATCAGACACGCTCTAGTACACTGGACTACTGTTCTTCGCGATACTCCCATAAAGGTACAGACGGACAATGCTACAGCCGTAGCCTATTTGAACCATCAAGGCGGCACCCACAGTCGGGCAGCCTGGGAAGAGACAGCCAGGATTCTTGCCTGGGCGGATCGAACAGTTCCACAGATTTCAGCCATTTACATTCCAGGCCAAGAGAACTGGGAAGCAGACTTCCTCAGTCGGCAGACTCTGGATCCAGGGGAATGGAAGCTGAATCGCCAGATATTCATTCAAATAGCCAACAGGTGGGGATGGCCACAAATCGACCTAATGGCGTCGTCATTCAATCACCAACTTCCAGCGTATTGCACAAGGTATCGCGATCGCAAGGCCACAGCAGTAGATGCACTCACCATCAACTGGGATTTCGATCTTGTGTATATATTCCCACCACTACCGATGTTACACAAAGTCCTGAGAAAGCTCAAACTGCACTACACCAAGGCCATAGTAATAGCACCATACTGGCCCAGGAGGGCATGGTTCTCGGATCTACAGACCATGTCCATAACCGAACCCTGGAGACTCCCACTGTGGCCCGATCTTCTGACTCAGGGTCCATACCTACACCACAATCTAGGCATGCTAGCCCTGACGGCAAAGACACAGGCTAGGCATGCTAGCCCTGACGGCAAAGACGGCAATCTAGGCATGCTAGTCCTGACGGCATGGCTATTGAAACCGCAGTGTGGACACAGAAAGGTTTCTCCCACTCAGTAGTACAGACGATGTTACAAGCTAGGAAGAAATCCACCAAAAGGTCATACTACAGAATCTGGAAGACCTTTTTGGAATGGTGCAGCCGCAATCGGTTAGACCATACATCCATTCTTATGGCAGATTTGTTGGACTTCTTACAACATGGCTTAGACAAAGGCCTCGCAACTAGTTCTCTCAAAGTTCAGGTGTCTGCTCTTTCACTTTTGCTTCAACGACCTTTAGCAGAGCTACAAGACATAAAGACTTTCCTCCAAGCCGCTCAACACATGCGCCCCCGTTGGCGTACACCAACACCTCCATGGGACCTCACTTTGGTCCTACACGCGCTACAGAAACCACCATTTGAGCCTATGCACTCCATCAGTTTGAAATTGCTTTCCCTAAAAGTGAGCTTTCTAGTGGCCATTGCATCTGCAAGACAAGTCTCGGAACTCGCGGCGCTTTCTTGCCGACCCCCTCTATGTGTGATACACGAGGATAAGGTTGTTCTTCGCACTCAACCAGAGTTTTTACCAAAGGTAGTATCTGACTACCACATTAATCAAGAGATTGTCTTACCTTCATTATGTCCGAAACCAAAAAATGCAAAGGAGAAAGCCCTACACACACTAGACGTGGTAAGGGCAATCAAGTACTACTTACACAGAACTCAAGATTTCAGGCAATCAGAGTCGCTATTTATCTTGTTCGGAGCACCGCAACGGGGCAACAAGGCTAGCCCCACATCTATCAGCAGATGGAGCAGAGAAACAATTCTCTTGGCTTACGCAGAGAAAGGAAGACAAACTCCATTCAGAGTTACAGCACATTCCACAAGGGCTCTTAGTTCGTCTTGGGCTCAAGCGAATCAGGCTTCCGCAGATCAGATTTGCCGTGCTGCCACGTGGTCCTCGGTCCACACGTTTACAAAATTTTACAAGTTCAATGTTTATGCCTCATCCCAGGCAATTTTTGGCCGTAAAGTTCTACAAGCGGCAGTTGTGTAAGAGTCTCCTTCTACTATAATGTAAGGCTCTAAATCTGTTGTTTACTTCTCTAATTAATCATTACTTCTCTTCGTTGTTACTATTTTCTATTTCTATCCCACCCTTCTGCTTTGGGACTTAACCCTTTGGTACCTGTGCTGCCAAGGGACGTTTGAGAAAACAGGATTTGTGTACTCACCGATAAATCCGTTTCTCTAAGTCCCGAACAGGCAGCACAGGAAGTTAGCTCTTAATTTCCTATTTTTTCTATGCTTGATAACAACAACTGAATGGGTTGGGCTAATGTCGGGAAGAGGAGGAGCTGTCCCACAGTTCTTTTTCTGTCATCCTGCCTCCTAAAGGGAAGAGGACATTAACCCTTTGGTACCTGTGCTGCCTGTTCGGGACTTAGAGAAACGGATTTATCGGTGAGTACACAAATCCTGTTTTCCCGTTTAGATAACCCCAGGCACAGGGGATCTAAGCGCAGGGCCAGCGCCCTCATGTGGAAAGGAAAGTTTGTGCCTATCTGATGGTGATCTCACAGCTCAGACCCTCAAGAAGAGGAACCTATGAAATTTTCCTCTGAAGCATGCTCTAATTGGCTCCGTGTTGGAAACTCTCAACTTACAGGAGCAACAAACCAGCGCTGACACTTCCAAGGTGCTGTTTAAGAGAAATAGTAGATCTTCTCCAACTTTTCCTACTCATTCTCAGCTGGAACAAATAATTTAACAGGAATGGAACAAACCTGACAGCTGTTTTCAACCAAACCATAGATTCCTTGTGTTGGATCCTTTCACTGCAGAGACTACAGAAAAGTGGACGTCACGACCCTCAGTGGATACTCTGGTTTCACGCTTTCTAAGAACACAGCGTTGCCAGTCCCAGATGCCTCCTCTTTTAAAGACCATATGGACAAGAAAATGGATGGCCTACTCTGATCATTACTCTCAGCATCAGGTACGGCCCTTCGTCCTATTTTAGCCACGGTGTGGGTTAGCAGAGCAGTTCAAACTTGGTCTGAATCTCTAGTTCAAGCTATTCTATCAGGAGTCCCACGTCAGGAACTCTCACAGTTAGCAGCCCAAATCAAAGAAGCAAATTAATACATATGCGAGGCGGCTCTTGATGCAACGCAAGTAGTCAGCAGAGCTTCGGCACTCTCGATAGCTCAAGGGAAAACTCCTTTTTGCCCTGGATCTTGATAAGATTAGCAGTCAATCAGCAGCCAGAATCCCCTTGACAAAGGCTATTTTGCCGAAACGTTGGGGTTATTCTCATTTTGGCAGGTGTATCCGCTACTTGTAATTGCTTGTTTGCCTTTTTCTGTACTTAAGGGTGGTATGTATACTATGACCATACAAAATGTTTTTTGTTCACTGTGATGATGATGATGTCATTGTTTTTGTCTTTTTATTAAGTAAAGCATATTTCAAATCTTACCACCTGAGTCGGAAGTTCCTCTTGAGTGTGCAGACCTAATTTTTTGTATTGGTTATATTTTGTCGCTCAGTAGGGGCGACTCTAGATTTATTTGCACCTCGGTTTGATTATTTGCCTCCTTATTATTTGAATTAGGTGTGCCCTTCATTTACTTATATCTTAAGATTAGCAGTCAAGCCACAGGGGGAAAGAGTACTCTACTCTCCCAACCAGCAAATATACAAGACACTCCCCGTCACGCCACACTACCTCTAATAGATGACGATTGGGGAGCAATGCCAGGCCTGCCTGGCAAGGATGCAAGCCATCGACCAGAACAACGGATAAGCCCAATACCGCATGACGGGGGGCTACCGGTGAAGGGGGCACCTCTGGGGGGGATGTTATTGCTAGCCACCTCAGTGAATACAGGAAGTGTTAACTCAAGGCTACCACCTAGAATTCTACCTTCTTCCCCCACAACATTTTTTCATGTCAAGGTTCCCAAAAGAGCCAACTAAGCGAACTGCATTCCAAGGCATACTGAATACTCAGTTCCAGGCAGGGGTCATTGCCACAGTTTCCCCAACGGAACAGTTATGGGGCTACTATTCAAATCTTTTTGTGGTTCCCAAAAAGGACGGATCGGCTCGATCTGTACTAGACCTAAAAGAGCTCAACAGACTCATACGTCCAAGAAAATTCAAAATGGAATCTCTGCGCTCCATCATTGCAGCAATGACCCCAGGACAATGTCTAGCCTCTCTAGACATTTGCCAATATTCCCTCTACATCAAAAGTATATACGTTTTGCCGTACAAAACCACCACCACCAATTCAAGGCACTCCCCTTCAGTCTGACCCCAGCTCCACGGGTCTTCACAAAAATCATGGCTGTCGCCACAGCAGAGATACAACAAACTGGAGTTTCCATAACCCCGTATCTCGACGACCTGTTAATCAAGGCCTCTTTACTAGTGAAAGCAGAAGGAGCAATCTAGTTAGCCATGTTCAAGCTAAAACAATTCGGATGGACCATCAATCTGAAAAAGTCATCTTTAACACCCAGCCAGTCTATGGTGTTCCTTGGTCTACTATTCGACACGCAGGCCCAGACAGTGAGACTTGAGACCCGTATCCTCAAGAAAAAGGGGTTCTCGGACGCAGTGATCTCCACCATGCGAGCTGCACGAAAGCCAATGTCAGCCAGAGCATATTACAGGGTGTGGAATAGCTACAAACAATTGTGCCTTAAAAACAAAGTGAACTTTGAAGTGTATTCCATGCCTAATCTTTTGGAATTTCTCCAAGAAGGAGTGTCACTAGGCCTTTCCCTCTGTTTCCTTTGATCTCAGATTTCGGCTCTCTCTATCCTATTCCAGAGAAGGTTAGTACTCTTATCTGACGTTAAGATCTTCCTTCAGGGCGTTGCACATGTAGTCCCCCCGTTTCGTAAACCAGTTGCAACATGGGATCTCTCCTTGGTCCTAAAAGCACTTCAGAAAGCTCAATTTGAGCCTCTAGCAATGATACCTCTACAGTGGGTAACATGAAAAACTGTCTCCTTAATCACCTTTGCCTTGGCGAGGTGAGTCTCAGAGATCATCGCTCTATCCTACCAAAAATCATTCCTTACCTTTCATTCCGATAGAGCAGTGCTGCTCACAGTGCCCACCTTTCTACCAAAGGTGCTTTCAGCATTCCATATTAATCAGGAAATAACCATTCCCACATTCTGTCCATTTCCATCCAATCCCAAGGAGGCAGCACTTAATTCCTTGGATCCAGTACGTGCACTGAAATTCTATCTGCACAGGGTTCATGATATCCGAAAAAAAAGATTCACTCTTCGTTCTCAATTCCGGACCACAAAAAGGAGCGGCTGCAACAAAGACATCCATTTCCAGATGGATCAAACAAACTGTACACAGAGCATATGTAGCACAAGGATTGACACCTCCAGACAAGATAAAGGCTCACTCCACCAGAGGGATGAGCACGACCTGGGCCTTCCGAAATCAGGCTTCTGCAGAACAACTGTGCAAAGCAGCCACGTGGACTTCTCTCCATTCCTTTGCAAAATTCTACCATTTTGATACTTTTGCAGCACGTGATACGCTTTGGCAGAAAGGTGCTTCAAGCCGCAGTGGTTTCTTCCACTTAGGGCCTTGGCCCACCCTTAAGAGGGTCCCCATGGTTCCCTGTGTCCCCCAAGCAGAAGTAGAGAAAAGGATATTTTGTGTACCGTAAAATCTCTTTCTCTTGCTTGGGGGACACAGCTTCCCTCCCTGCATGGAGGCCCTCTGCTGTTATTCTCAGTTATAAACGTGATAAGTTTCAAGCTAATTCTTCAAGTTACTAATTTACAACCTACTTCATTACTTCTTTGGGACAAAACTGGTCTAAGCTCCGCCTGCTGGGGTATAGCCAGTGAAGGAGGAGCTAGTTTCTCTTTTATTGTTGTGTCGTACCTCCTAATGGCATCAGCTATACCCCATGGTTCCCTGTGTCCCCCAAGCTAGAAAGAGATTTTACGGTGAGTACACAAAAATCTCCTTTTGACAAAGTATAGTATATGGTACTGTATATAGAACAAAGTGGGTATAGAAAATCATATCTAAAGGACTATTGGTGTTAAAAAATTTTTTAACATCAGGACAATTAAAAGAGAATTCAACCCTTAACTACAAAAACCCCTACTGTACATAGACCCCCCTCCCTCCTCCCCCCCAGCCTACCCAGCCCCTCCCCCCCCCAGGGAAATGCCCCTAACTTTTTACTTACCCCTCGTGCAGATTCAGGCATTGCAGTTCACGGCAGCCCTCTAACGGGTCTTCACGTCTTCCGGCGATTTTGCTGTTTCTGTCCATTTCATCGCATGCGCCGTTGTCGCACACCGGAAAATTGCTCCAACTGAACATGCGGTGCTCCGCCAGTCTCATTCTCAGATTGCCAAAGACCCGGAAGATGGCTGGCATGAACTGCGATCTCTGAATCTGCACCGAAGGGCAAGTAAAAAGTTAGGGGCATTTCCCTGCGGGGGCGTGGCTGGGTAGGCTGGGGGGGAGGAGGGAGGGGGGTCTATGTACAGTAGGGGTTTTTGTAGTTAAGGGTTGAATTCTCTTTTAAAGCAGCGGACCCTCCTTCATATGGCGGGAGCCTTCCTGTCACTAAGTTCTAGAGCCTCTGACATACAGTAGGCATCCATAAAGGGGGGCATGTGACCCCCCATTTTTTTTCCAACAAACAGGACAAGTGCCCTATAATGGAGGTTAAGACACCAGTAAGTGATGATTCTCTGCCTCTCTCTAGCTTTCTCCAGAAAACATTGCAGCTGTTTCTGCCTGGCACCAGCTCCATTCATTTTACTTTATATCTTTTTAGAGTCCCATGCCCAGATCACATGATGTTGTGTGTGAGAGACAGATTGACGAAATGGTGCTGCTATCCTGTGGGTGAGATGCTAATTCTGCTTGTGTCTGTGTGTGAGTATGGATATTATTGCTGTAAACGTGGGATATTGTATATAGCAAGGCAAGATTGTCTCCAGGATTGTTGCTTTAACTGTGGGATAGTGTGTATAATAAGGCAAGATGATCTCTGGGATTGTTGTTGTGACGGTGGGATAGTGTATATAGCAAGGCAAGATTGTCTCCAAGATTGTTGCTTTAACTGTGGGATAGTGTGTATAATAAGGCAAGATGATCTCTGGAATTGTTGTTGTGACGGTGGGATAGTGTATATAGCAAGGCAAGATTGTCTCGAGGATTGTTGCTTTAACTGTGGGATAGTGTGTATAATAAGGCAAGTTGATCTCCGGGATTGTTGTTGTGATGGTGGGATAGTGTATATAGCAAGGCAAGACTGTCTCCAGGATTGTTGCTGTAACTGTGGGATAGTGTGAATTGTAAGGCAAAATGGTCACCGGGATTGTTGTTGTAACGGTGGGATAGTGTATAGCAAGGCAAGAGTGTCTCCAGGGTTGTTGCTGTAACAGTGGGATAGTGTGTATTATAAGGCAAGATTGTCTCTGGTATTGTTGTTGTAACGATGGGATAGTGTGTATAGTAAGGCAAGATGGTGAACCTTGGACCTATGGCATTCCTGGCTATTCCTTCCCATAGGTATGGCCATTCAACTGTGTTGAATGACTTGGCAATATCCAAGGCCGCCACTGCTCTATTACCCGGATTGGTGTGAGATATGGAAAGATTTAGGAAAAGACTCTTCAGGTTGAGGGCTGTTGTTTTGCCAGATATGAAGCCTGCCTGGTCTTCTCCTACACGCTTTGTTATAACCTTAGCCTTTTTTTTTGCTAATACCTTTGCCAGTATTTTTACGTCTGCAGTTAGTAAAGAAATTGGTCACTAAGGTGAGGGACCTTGTCTGATTTTGCTCATAATATGATGACTGCTTTGTATTGTGAAGGTGAGAGAGTGCCCTTGTCTTGTGCTTCCTTGTACACATTTTGGAGTATGAGGTTAATCAGTTTTACGTGCCTCTTAT
Organism: Xenopus petersii; assembly: GCA_038501925.1. Taxonomy (NCBI): domain Eukaryota; kingdom Metazoa; phylum Chordata; class Amphibia; order Anura; family Pipidae; genus Xenopus; species Xenopus petersii. The sequence continues at coordinate 110,620,143 of CM076686.1, forward strand.
ATATTTCTATTGGGATTCCGTCTCCCCTGCCGCTTTTCCCAGTGGAAACGAGTCAATTACTTCAATGATTTCCTCGCTGGTTATATATCTAAAACTGTTTATTATTCTTGATTAAGTATTGGTAGATGTAATGAGAACAGGAAGTTTCTAATCTCCCCTATCTGGACTGTGAGTTTAGGATGTAACTCTTTATAAAAAGTAGTTAGGATATCTTTTATTGTATCTGGGCTTGTTTGAATTGGCCCGTTATGGTCTTTTAAGGCTGTTATAACTGGGGGGGGGGGGGTAGTGTGGCTTTTTGCAATAGTTTCCCTGCTCTTTCCCCATGTTCAAAGATGTTAACTTTAGAGAAGTGGTGTTTGTATTTAATGACCCATACCACTAAGGTATCTGCTGAGTCCTTTTGAAAAAGCTTCTCTGTGGGCTGGATTGCTGAACATCATATAGACAAATACAAAAGGTCCTCTGCACTCAACCCATTATCAATATATTTAAGACATTTTGTGCATACTGCTACTGAAAAATGCCTTACCCTTTAAACAAAACAGGGATTGTTTGTCCATATATTGCAATATATTTAAACTGGCCAACTACGTCAAAGTCATCCCATATCTGGCCAGTCCTACGTTCAATTTTCATCTGATTCATTAAGAATTCTATTGCTTCATTATACATTTTACAAAGGGAGTAAGTTGTACCTGCAACTTACTAGCTGCTTTCAAAGTAAAACTCCTAAACTTGGCTGCCCTTTTATTAGACACCGGTGGGATCACCTGACTATAGCTGGGAAGGGAGGGAGCTATAACATGGAGCTGGTCACTGCTCCTGTATAACTATAACAAACAAGGAAAAGTTGTGCTCTCCACTAATTTTTAAAACCATTAGGTGGGGGTGCAATGAGGGTGTGACCACAAAATACATATAGACAAATACAAAAGTCCTCTGCACTCAACCCATTATCAATATATTTAAGACAGAAACATTTTGTGAATACTGCTACTGAAAAATGCTTTACCCTTTAAATAAAACAGGGATTGATTGTCCATATATTGCAATATATTTAAGCTGGCCAACTACGTCAAAGTTTTACTTTGAAAGCAGCTAGTAAGTTGCAGGTACAACTTAGTCCCTTTGAAAGTGACATCCTAAAGGCTCCCCCCTATGCCAAGAATTCTCTTGCACACCAGCTACAATCGACAGCTTTTATATTGCACAGTCTTACCCATGGTGAATAATAAACAGTATTTCTATAGAATTAGGTAGACAAGGTTTAGGTAATATATACATATTTGATGTCTTTCCAAGATGCTGCAACTGAATGTTAATACTAATTTTAGGGGAGGGAAATCGCTTGACTTTTTGTCACAAAACAATAAAGTAAAGAATGTTTTCCCCTTCCCACCCCTAATTTGCATATGCGGATTCTGTTCAGTATTCAGCCGAATCTTTCACAAAGTATTTGGGGGTTCAGCCAAATCCAAAATAGTGGATTCGGTGCATCCCTAATTTACATCATCGAATATAAAGCTGAGGCCTATAGAAACAGCAGTGTTTTGATCTATATACCCAGCGTGTTCAGTGAGGCAGCTGATCACTGTCAGGATAGGGATGGACATTGCTGAGTTACTATTCAGAACAGGGACATTGTACGTTCTGATGAGTATTACACCCCAGATCCATTGCCCAATAACAGGAGCTTAAGTGAGTTCTTGGTATTTGTATGTATTGTGTTGTAATTATGCAGGGTTGGATGGAAGGAGGCACATAGACATCCATCATCTTACTCTCTAACTACTCCTTAGCTTGCTTGACAATCAAACATGCAAGTTAGGGAGTGCCAGTGTGTGCAGGGTGCTAGTAAATACAGGGCTGTTTTGCAGCCGCCAGCACCACGGCCTTTGTAAATAAGACCCTCCAGCAAGATCAAGCTTTTTGCCATATGGGCCAGATACTTGCCAGTCTTCTTTGTAATTAATAGTCTGATGTTTGCAATGGCCAAGCACTGCACCCACCTACCTCACACTAGAGATAAAGATGAATCTCATGCACTGGAATATCCATATGTCAGGTGTAGAGTCTGGTATGGTATATTTAAGTCCAACACAGCACTTTCCCCTATCTCCCTTCTGCAGATGTGCCCCGCATTGCAGGACGGCCCGGTACACTCGAGTTACACCACTGCTTCTATGCTATACCTCCCAACTTGGAAGTAAAAAGAGGGACAAAAAATTGTTTGCGCACGTAGCGCAGCAATTTTTTGGTCATGCCCCTTTCTGTGGCCACACCCCCTAATTACCATGTTCATTTTACAAAATTTGCCAGGTTATGAAAGTTTGAAAATATTTCTCCTTATCTAAACTGTGTTTTTGTGTCTCAAAATGTTTACAAAGTATGTTATTTGCACCTGTTAGGTGTTCTGGGCTCTCTGCTAAAAGCCAATTAAGTGAGAAACTTTGTTTCTTTTTCTGGCTGTTCAGTGCAGAGAAAATAGGGACTTTCCAGTACAAATGAGGGACTGCGGGTTGAGCTGTCAAAAGAGGGACTGTCCCTCTGAAAAAGGGACAGTTGGGAGGTATGACCATAGTTTCTGAGAACGGCCCTAGGTGCTGGTTAATTACAGGGCTGGCACGTCCGGAAACAGCACAGCATAAATGAGAAAACAAGACCTAATACATTGCGCAGTACTTCATTTCTATAGTTTCTCTCGAGGCCACAAAAAGCTGCCAAATACTCCGTCCCTTAACATCCATAGTAAATAATACTGTTTGTAATGTGCAAGCGCTCCCTAACTTTGCAACTTCCCCAAAAGCCCCTACTTTCTTATTAATAAACAATATCTGTCTAACTACAGTAAGATAAAACGATCGCACTATTTGTGACTCAGAGCTGCCATTAGCATGTAAAATGTTAAACAAGCAGTTTTCTAGCAACCTCTAGCAGCAGCAGCGCGCAGCCGCAATACAAAGCGTCAACACAAGGTGGCGCCGCTTTTGCCAGGAAGTTCTTGCGCACCGCAACCCCTTCTGGGAAATGTAGTTTTACCACTGCAGCGAGCAACTAAGGAAAGCCGTTCACTTCACCACAACTCCCACACTCCTTTGTGCTGTCTTAGCCACCTTCAGCACAAGGCAGGAGTTTTTGGGAAGCTGTAAGAGGCCGTTCGAAGATAGGGATCCCTTGAGGGGGGGTCAGTCAGTGTCACTCCTACAACTGCTCCTCCCCTCTGCTGCGCAGGAAGTGCTGAACCTGGAAGTCGGCAAGAAGTGCAGGAATCCAAACCGCCACAGAGCATCTCTCCTTGCTATCTGGGACCTAGGGACAGGCGAATAAAAGTGGGACTGTCCCACGTAATGCGGGACAGTTGGGAGGTATGCTATGCTAGTGTTTTTCCTCTCTTTGCTTTCACAATTGAAGCTGAAGGGAAGTGCCTGAGATCCTCACTCAAGGTGATAGTAGTGCCCAAGTGGCAAATAGCTGTACCCCACTGGTCCCACCTCACTGGGTGCAGAAGAGCAGGTGGCGGAGCAGGTAGGCAGTGCTGCCTTTAGTCATATACTAAGAAATTCATTAGGAAGAAGTAATCCTGATACATAATACATACATAATGGGTGTAATGTATCGTTATGTTATGATAATAATAATATAATCAAAGCATTAACTGCACTATAAAGGCAGTGTGCTGTTGGCCATCACTCTAGTGTCTTTCAGACTGATTCCAACGTCTCTAGTCCCAATAAAACAGCTGATTGAGACTCGACTGGACCCCTCGCTCCCTGTAGCAAAATACAGCATTCATAGAACTAATTACTCATTTTTGGTTTGCCAGAATCTGCTCTTTCTAATAATGTGTAGTTTTCTCGGGTAAACCTACTGTTAGTGTAATGTTTGGCCTTGAAATCAGACATATGGAGTTTTGTGCAGTGGTGCTTTGGAATTTTAGTAGTGAACTGCTTGGAGTTTTGATCGATACAAGTGAGAAATATTCATAAAATGATATTTGGTATTGACGTTTTGAGGAGAAATTGAACTTCCCATGATGTATGTAATTGTATTATGTGAAACATAATTTTTTTTTATTTCAAATCGGCCATATCGGCCTGCAGTGAAAGGGTTAAAGCTGTTGTACAGTAATTACCATTTTCTTCCCCTAGATGGCAGTGTAGAGATGGGTTAGATTAGACATTAGCTGTATATACAGTGTTTGGCCACTAGAGGGAGTAGTGAGACACATAGGAGGTTCTAAGAGGGTGGAGTTTAGAAGAATATGAAAGGAGACAAGTCACAGGGGCAGATGTGCATCAGTGGAGGAACATCTATTGAAGAAGCCACTTTGCAGGAGAACCACAGCCTGGACCCAAGTAAGTATTAAGTGTGAGGGCTGGTTAGCATAGGATTAGTTTTCTTATAGTCACTGCTCAGCCCTTTAGAGGGGAATGTGGTGACAGGTCCCCTTAGCATTAGGGCTGCGTAAGCATGGTGGTTTTATTCAATGTTATTTATTTAATGTGAATGCACGTTAATAATGTCAGATTTGGAAATCTTAAGTAGCCCCAAAAATATAATTTTCATTAGTTTGTTTTTATCAGGAAAATGCCAGTAAGAAGCAGAAGAAAAGAGACAGATAAAGCAGAAGAGATGCAATTGAGATCATAATACAGAAGAAGACATTTCCCGGGATACTCTCATGGTAAGTATTATGGCTTTGTTTGGTACAGGACATGCTCAGGCTTTACCCAATAAGACAATTTCTGGTAGTGGGCTATAGAAGTAATTCATAGATAAGGGTTAAGAATGTTTTTTTATTATACTATACAGCAGATAGACAGCAGCCAGATATGTATTTATTTGACACGCAGTGGCAGTGTCAGAGGGAGTCAAGGGGGAGGTCCACAATGTTGACGGAGGGGTCCAGGGTAAATGCGCTTTCTGCGATAGTATTTAGGATTTTTTTCTTTATCTTGGTAACTAATAGTATTTGAGAGATAAGATACTTCAAGGTGAAAGCTTTTTAGGTGAGTTTTGGAAATGTAACCAAATCCAAAAATGTATGAAAGGTTTGCCACTTGGTGCTTTGGAGTAGAAAGGCATGCATACCCAATTGGGATTCAAGGGAATGTGTACTTTCCAAAAATATATGTTTTTTGGGAGTTAATGTAGCCTTTTCTACCTTTGCCCCTCTAAAGAAATCTGTAGTTGATTTTGCAGTATCTGAAATGACAGAACTGTCTTCATTTTGGGGCCCTCATATGCCACAGAGTCAGTGGTACAAGGATATCTAATAGGAATAATGTTATAAAAATGTTATCTGTAGGTGTATAGAACTGACTCTTTGCTGTGACAGCGGTGCCACCAACCAGTGTGTCAATCAATAGGAGCTGCAGCCACAGAGTGCTGTCCATGGTACTGAATGGAAAAGGCAGTTTAAGCTTCCCTCAGTGGCTGCATTGGTTATTGCAGTATATGTACCATAAGTCACATGTTAGATATGTACTTATTATAGCGAATGTGTTTTAGCCACACAGGAATCCCACCCGAACCCTCCCGCCCACACCTTTAACCACACAGAAGTCGCATTCTGATTGGCCGACAGGGTTTTTCTCTCTCCTTTATAATAAACACAAGGCAGTGATTGTTACGCAGCACATTGCTTGTGTTTTTCTGCCCAACTCCCTGCACCTCTGGCACACAGAACTGGAGAATATTCCGGTTTGACCAATTGTGTTTGTGCAATGAATAGAAACACCCGCAGTGTTTCTAATAATAGAATGTAATAGAATGCAGGGAACCCACCAGCCCCTTTACCCACACAAGCAACCCACCTGCCCCTTTACCCACTCAGGGAACCCACCCACCCCTTTACCCACTCAGGGAACCCGCCCACCCACCCCTTTACCCACTCAGGGAACCCGCCCACCCACCCCTTTACCCACTCAGGGAACCCGCCCACCCACCCCTTTACCCACTCAGGGAACCCGCCCACCCACCCCTTTACCCACTCAGGGAACCCGCCCACCCACCCCTTTACCCACTCAGGGAACCCGCCCACCCACCCCTTTACCCACTCAGGGAACCCGCCCACCCACCCCTTTACCCACTCAGGGAACCCGCCCACCCACCCCTTTACCCACTCAGGGAACCCGCCCACCCACCCCTTTACCCACTCAGGGAACCCGCCCACCCACCCCTTTACCCACTCAGGGAACCCGCCCACCCACCCCTTTACCCACTCAGGGAACCCGCCCACCCACCCCTTTACCCACTCAGGGAACCCGCCCACCCACCCCTTTACCCACTCAGGGAACCCGCCCACCCACCCCTTTACCCACGCAGGGAACCCGCCCACCCACCCCTTTACCCACGCAGGGAACCCTCCTACCCCTGGCATCATCTGTCCCTTTACCCACCCAGGGATCCCGCCTGCCTTTGACAAAGCTTGTGCACAAGCGAGTGAAAAGGCACATCAGGCGATACCAATTTATAAACTATTAGGCAGGGAGGTGGTCCATTTAACTTGCGGGTCAGTGAATGGGCAGAAGGGTTGGTTTGGGTGGAAGCGAGTGGTTTACACTACGCTAAGAGTCTGAATTCACTGCTGCTGAGACTTTTAAACTTTCCCCTACAGTACTTGGTGGTACGCACACACCAAGGAAACTGATCGGCTATATTCCGGGGTGCCGAATGAGAAGCACATTAAGAGAACAGTGCTGGTAGAACCCAGAAGTGTATAATTTTAAGTACATCTAGGGCACTGTGCGGGTGAAGTCCTCTGTGCTTTATCATTTAGTACTATAAATGAATGATGCGGGTGGAATCAGTGGTGCTTAAAGGACCAGTAACATCAAAAAATTAAATTGTTTTAAAGTAATAAAAATATAAGTAGTGTTGCCCTGCACTAGTGAAACTGCTGTGTTTGCTTCAGAAACATTACTATAGTTTATGTAAATAAGATGCTGTGTAGCCATTGGGGCAGCTGTTCAAAGGAGAAAAGGCTCAAGTTACACAGCAGATAGCAGATAAGCTCTATAGAACATAATGCTATCTGTTATCCACTATTTATCCTGTGCCATTTAGCCGTTTTTCAATTTCCGCCATTGCTACTCAGCAGCTTGTTTATATGAACTATAGTAATGTTTCTGAAGCAAACAGATCAGTTTTACCAGTGCAGGGCAACACTACATGATATTTTCATTACTTTAAAACACTTTTAGTTTTTGGTGTTACTGTTCCTTTAATTGAAAGCACACTAAGAGATGTGTGGGTGTTGGTTTCCATCCCTATAACACTGACCACCTGAGGGCTCTAAGGCTAATTTGGATGCTGATTGCAGCCTGACAGTCACATTGGCCCCACTGTCACTGGAGATCGCTCTGCAACAAAAGGGATGGCTGCCAGAAGTCGCCACTCATTGCTCAGTGTTCTGCCGGGGCTGGTTCTGGACATTCTACTCGCCTCCAGGTTTATCCTGCCCAGCGTCCGAGCTGCAGAGTGCCAACCAGAGGAGAACGGGTGCGAAGGGGGGGTCTGTCAGTTGGGCAGGCTGTGAGCTGCGTGTGACAAGTTGCATTAAGGAGTGATTACAACCAGTGGCGTAACTACCGGGGGAGCAGGGGGTGCGATTGGGACAGGGCCCGCACCCCCTCAGGGCCACCCGGCAGCTCACCTGCCACGATTCCCGGGCAGTTCCGGGTGTACAGAGGGGGGCGGGGGGCCCGGCTGCGCGTCCCGCACATTATTTTAACGGTTATAAGTAAAGGTTACGTTTTATCTTTAACTTCATGGTAGGAATTCAGATGGATATAGTGGGAGATTGCAAACCTATGGGCCATGCTCTCTCTCTTCTGACCTAATTGTACAAAAATGACAGGAGAGTTTAAAAATGTAAATTGTCTAAAAAACCCTGATTATCGTTTTTTTTATTGATAATGTTCATACATTTGTGTGACTCTTTATCAGGAATATGCAGGTAAGAAGCAGAAGAAAAGAGAAGGATAAAGCAGAAGGGATAGAATTGAGATCAGAAGACAGAAGACAAAACATTTCCCTGGGACACTCTCATGGTAAGTATTATGGCTTTGGTCGTACAGAACATGTTCAGACTTAGTCCCAGTGGCGTAACTACCGGGGGTGCACAGGGTGCAAGTGAACCAGGGCCCTTGGTCCCTGCACCCCCAGTGGGGCCCCGCCAGGAAAATACTTCTGAATCCCCAGGCTATTCTACAGCCACCTAAGGAGGTCCTTCAGCATGAATAGGCCAATTAGGGAGCTTTAACAGCAGAACTTTCAATTTGCTGTAAAACCTGGAGTGCCCCCTGATTGGCCAGTTTGTTTATTGAAGTACTTTGTGCCAAAATAGTTATTTTTTTCTTCATCACTTCTGCTGGCTCCTGTCTGTGTAACCTGATCCCCCCCCCCTGCACAGAACACTCAGCTAAGCAGAGAGGAAAGGAATGCAGCTGACAGCAGCAAGAAACACTATTTTCTTATTCACCTGCTGCTTCCAAATTAAGATTATGTTACTAATAATATTGTAATAATAAGTCAATTGTGCATCATAGTGGAAATCTGGGGCTGGGGTTATTTTACATGTTATTTCCACTTTGTCATTTTCCTATGACTTCTGGGGGTATTTATACATGTAATTGACACCATACCATCTTTCTCTAAATTCTAGGGGTATTTATACATGTAATTGCCACAGTACCATCTTGCTCTGAGTTCTGGGGGTATTTATACATGTAATTGCCAGCGTACCATCTTGCTCAGAGTTCTGGGGGTATTTATAAATGTAAATGCCACCGTATCATCTTTCTCTGAGTTCTGGGGTTTTTTATACATGAAATTGCCACCGTACCATCTTTCTCTGAGTTCTGCGGGTATTTATACATGTAGTTACCACCGTACCATTCCTCTCTGCCTTCTGGGGGTATTTATACATGTAATTGCCACTGTACAATCTTGCTCAGAGTTCTGGTGTATTTATACATGTAATTGTCACCTACCATCTTGCTCTGAGTTCTTGGGGTATTTAAACATTTAATAGCCACCGTACAATTCCTCTCTGTCTTCTGGGGGTATTTATACATGTAAATGCCACCGTATCAGCTTTCTCCTAGTGCTGGGGGTCTTTGTACATTTAATTGCCACCGTACCATCTTTCTCTGAGTTCTGCCGGTATTGATACATGTAATTGCCACCGTACCATCTTTCTCTGAGTTCTGCGGGTATTTATACATGTAATTGCCACTGTACCATCTTTCTCTTAGTTCTGGGGGTATTTATACATGTAGTTACCACCGTACCATTCCTCTCTGCCTTCTGGGGGTATTTATACATGTAATTGCCACTGTACCATCTTGCTCTGAGTTCGGGGGGAATTTATACATATAATTGCCACAGTACCATCTTTCTCTAAAATCTGGGGGTATTTATACATGTAATTGCCACCGTACCATCTTTCTCTGAGTTCTGGGGGTATTTATACATGTAGTTACCACCGTACCATTCCTCTCTGCCTTCTGGGGGTATTTATACATGTAATTGCCACTGTACCATCTTGCTCTGAGTTCGGGGAGAATTTATACATATAATTGCCACAGTACCATCTTTCTCTAAAATCTGGGAGTAATTATACATGTAATTGCCACCGTACCATTCCTCTCTGTCTTCTGGGGGTATTTATAAATGTAATTGCCACTGTACCATCTTTCTCTTAGTTCTGGGGGTATTTATACTTGTACGTACTGAAGACAGAGAGGAATGGTACGGTGGCAATTACATGTATAAATACCCCCAGAAGACAGAGCGGAATGGTACGGTGGCAATTTCATTGCCACCATACCATCTTTCTCTGAGTTCTGCGGGTATTTATACATGTAATTGCCACTGTACCATCTTGCTCTGAGTTCGGGGGGTATTTATACATGTAGTTGCCACTGTACCATCTTGCTCAGAGTTCTGGAGTATTTATACATGTAGTTGCTACCGTACCATTCTGCTCTGAGTTCTGGGGCATTTATACATGTAATTGCCATCGCACCATTCCTCTCTGTCTTCTGGGGGTATTTATACGTGTAATTGCCACCGTACCATTCCTCTCTGTCTTCTGCGGGTATTAATACATGTAATTGCCACCATACCATCTTGCTCTGAGTTCTGGGGGTATTTATACATGTAATTGCCACCGTACCATTCCTCTCTGTCTTCTGCGGGTATTAATACATGTAATTGCCACCATACCATCTTGCTCTGAGTTCTGGGGTATTTATACATGTAATTGCCACCGTACCATTCCTCTCTGTCTTCTGGGGGTATTAATACATGTAATTGCCACCATACCATCTTGCTCGGAGTTCTAGGGGTATTTATACATTAATACAGTATACAGTAATTGCCACAGTCCCATCTTGCTCTGGGGGTAATTATACATGTAGTTGCCACCTTACCATCTTGCTCAGAGTTCTGGGGTATTTATAAATGTAATTGCCACCGTACCATCTTGCTTTGAGTTCTGGGGGTATTTATACATGTAATTGCCACAGTACGTACCATCTTGTTCGGAGTTCTGGGGGTATTTATACATGTAATTGCCATAGTACGTACCATCTTGTTCGGAGTTCTGGGGGTATTTATACATGTTATTGCCACAGTACTGTACCATCTTGCTCTGAGTTCTGGGGGTATTTATACATGTAATTGCCACCGTACCATTCTTCTCTGTCTTCTGGGAGTATTTGTACATGTAATTGCCACCGTACCATCTTCCTCGGAGTTCTGGGGGTATTTATACATGTAATTGCCACTGTACCATTCTTCTCTGTCTTCTGGGGGTATTTATACATGTAATTGCCACTGTACCACCTTTCTCTTAATTCTGGGGGAATTTATACTTATAATTGCCACCGTACCTTCTTTCTCTAAATTCTGGGGGTATTTATACATGTAATAGCCACCGTACCATCTTTCTCTGAGTTCTGGGGGTATTTATACATGTAATTGCCACCGTACCATCTTGCTCTGAGTTCTGGGCAATTTATACATGTAATTGCCGCCGTACCATCTTGCCTGGAATTCTGGGGGTATTTATACATGTAATTGACACCGTATCATTTTGCTCGGAGTTCTGTGTATTTATACATGTAATTACCACCGTACCATTTTGCTCGGAGTTCTGGGGGTATTTATACATGTAATTGCCACCGTACCATCTTTCTCTGATTTCTGGGGGTATTTATACATGTAATTGCCACCGTACCATTCCTCTCTGTCTTCTGGGGGTATTTATACATGTAATTGCCACTGTACCATCTTTCTCTGAGTTCTGGGGGTATTTATACATGTAATTGCCACCGTCCCATCTTTCTCTGAGTTCTGGGGGTATTTATACATGTAATTGCCACCGTACCATTCCTCTCTGTCTTCTGGTGGTATTTATACATGTAATTGCCACTGTACCATCTTTCTCTGAATTCTGGGGGTATTTATACATGTAATTGCCACCGTACCATATTGCTCGAAGTTCTGGGGGTATTTATACATGTAATTGCCACCGTACCATCTTCCACTGAGTTCTGGGGGTATTTATACATGTAATTGCCACGTACCATCTTTCTCTGAGTTCTGGGGGTATTTATACAGGTAATTGCCACCGTACCATCTTGCACAATGCCTTGTAAGGCTATACCTTTATTGCTACTTTTTTTTTATTCAAAAAATTTACTAGTTTCTATAAAAAATTAAATTTTAGAAAAGAATTGCAACTTGGTAGTTTGGAGTACATAGTAGATACCCGCCCTCCCTTAGCCCGTGCCCACCGCATCCGACATCCGGGTTGCTTTTATAGACGTGCGCCGACCCGAGCATGTGCAGCGTCTATAAAAGACGAAGTCGGAAGCCGGCATTTGACAGTGGGGGGTGGGGAGATCAGAGGGTAAACCCATGGGTATCGGGCCGGCCCGCACATCACTAGTACATAGATATATGTTCTTATTATTTGCCAGAATCTGCTCTTTCTAATAATGTGTAGTTTTCTAGGGTAAACCTACTGTTAGTTGAATGTTTGGCCTTGAAATCAAACTTATGGAGTTTTGGGCAGCAATGCTTTGGAATTTTAGTAGTGAACTGCTTGGAGTTTTGATCTATACAAGTGAGAAATATTCATTAAACTCTATTATTTGGTATTGACGTGTTGAGGAGAAATTGAAGTCTCCAAATATACTGTGTCTCGTACATAAAATAAATTGTGTCTGATATGTGTGATTGTAAAAAATAATTTTTATTTCAAATCGGCCATATCTGACACTTGTGAAAGGGTTAAAGCCATTGTACAGTAATTACCAATTTCATCCCCTAGATGGCAGTGTAGAGATGGGTTAGATTAGACATTAGCTGTATATAGTGTTTGGCCACTAGAGGGAGTAGTGAGACACATAGGAGGTTCTAAGAGGGTGGAGTTTAGAAGAATATGAAAGGAGACAAGTCACAGGGGCAGATGTGCATCAGAGGAGGAACATCTATTGAAGAAGCCACTTTGCAGGAGAACCACAGCCACGACCCAAGTAAGTAGGAAGTGTGAGGGCTGGTTAGCATAGGATTAGTTTTCTTATAGTCACTGCTCAGCCCTTTAGAGGGGAATGTGGTGACAGGTCCCCTTAGCATTAGGACTGCGTAAGCATGGTGGTTTTATTCAATGTTATTTATTTAGTGGGATTGCACATTAATTATGGTAGATTTTGAAACCTTAAGTAGCCCCAAAAAAACCCTGGGTTTTTTTATTAACTGTTTTCATCCATTTGTCTTTATCAGGAATATGCCAGTAAGAAGCAGAAGAAAAGCGATAAAGCAGAAGCGTTGGAATTGAGATCATAATACAGAAGAAGACAAGACATTTCTTGGGACACTCTCATGGTAAGTATTATGGCTTTTGTTGGTACAGGTTCTGTGTATAGATGAACCGCACCTCTCACCCTTTCCACAATGCTTCCTGCCCTGGTGGTGCAGATCTCTCTAGACAGTCGGCACTCATCAGTACAATGTAGAAGATTTAAGAGCATAGCACAACACCATGTATGTTGCAGGTGGGGAGCTTACCCCTTTTATTTAAAGTGACCACATTGATGCACAGGTGGTCACTTTAAATAAAAGGGGTAAGCTCCCCACCTGCAACATACATGGTGTTGTGCTATTCTCTTAAATCTTCTATTTTGTTGGTACAGAACATGCTCAGGCTTTTCCCAATAAGACAATTTCTGGTAGTGGGCTATAGAAGTAATTCACAGATAAGGGTTGAGAAAGTTTTTTTATTTATTATACTATACAGCAGATAGACAGCAGCCAGATATGCATTTATTTGACAGGCAGTGTCCGAACTGGGACCCACTGGCATGTCCTCGTTATTAGTTTCATTATATTTCCAACCCTTGGCTCTACATTGTCCTTTCAGACCCAACTTCTTTCTCTCCGCTGCCTGAGGAAGCTTGCTGCCCCCCTCGTGTGCTCATCTTTTTGCAACAGAGGGAGTCAAGGGGGAGGTCCACAATGTTGGCGGAGGGGTCCAGGGCCAATGTGCTCTCTGCGCTTGTATTTAGATTTTTTTTTTATCTTGGTAACTAATAGTATTTGAAAAATAAAATACTTCAAGGTGAAAACTTTGAGGGGATTTTTGGAAATGTAACCAAATACAAAAACTTTGGAAAGGTTTGCGGCTTGATGCTTTCGAGTAGAAAGACAAGCATATCTACAGATATTGGGATTCAGTGGAATGTTTACTTTCCAAAAATATATGTTGTTTGGTGTTAATGTAGCCTTTTCTACCTTTGCCCCTCAAAAGAAATCTGTAAATGTGTTGATTTTGCAGTATCTGGAATGACAGAACTGATAGCTCAAATGGGGTGTCTTCATTTTGGGGCCCCCATATGCCACATACTTAGATAAACCTATACGTATAGCTGTCCGACCACAGAGTCAGCCTATATCAGTGGTACAAGGATATCTAATAGGAATAATGTTATAACAATGTTATCTGTAGGTGTATAGAAGTGGCTCTTTGCTGTGACAGCGCTGCCACCAACCAGTGTGTCAATCAATAGGAGCTGCAGCCACAGAGTGCTGTCCATGGTACTGAATGGAAAAGGCAGTTTAAGCTTCCCTCAATGGCTGCATTAGTTATTGCAGTATATGTAACATAAGTCACATGTTAGATATGTACTTACTATAGCAAATTTGTTTTATCCACACAGGGAAAAGGAGGATAAGGGAGTTGTAGCAAGAGGGCCACACACCTGGCAGTCAGGATTTAGAAACATCTATTTCAATTATCTACACACCCTGAAGAGTCACTATGGGGGGTTATATTAGGCCAACAGCTTGAAGGTTCTGTCGAAGGAACAGGTGGTGATTAGTTCTCCGTGCCATGAAATGTTCAATCCTGTGACTTTCCCTTTGTGGCCAGCGAGAGTCGTTATTGGCCCCCACAGAGGGTTTGTCCACACTTTGGCTGTGTTGCCATAGGTGCCAGTCAGCAGATAATTCCCACTGGTGGCTGTTATGCAATAAGAGATGGTATAACGGATTTTTTTCCTCCTTGGCTTTTTTTGGGCTGCACCCCACCCTGCATCTGCCCTCCTCCTTGATGCCTGCTTGTAAGCTGTGCTCCTTCCCACCAGGGGAATCTCCCCAACATAAGGGCAGGTAAGGGGCAGCCCAACATCAGGCATCTTTTTTCCCATAATTATATTAATAATGATTTTGAAGATATAATTATAATGACCCAGAACACCGGGTGCCAATAATACACAGCAGCACCCGTGTGTCACTTGTAGTAAACATCTTGCCCCTTAGGGGAGACAATCCCACAGGAGTAATACACAGCGAGCACCTATTCTCTCTCTAATAAAGAGGCTGTTCTGCCCCTTTATTCACGCAGGGAACCCGTTCGCCCCTTAACCCACGCAGGGAGCCCACCCGCCTTTTTACCCAAAAAGGTAATCCACTCGCCTGCCCCATTACCTACACAGGGAACCTGCCCGCCTGCCCCTTTACCTATGCAGGGAACCCACGAGCCTCTTTGCCCACGCAGGTGACCCGCCCCTTTACCGATGCACGCAACCCGCCCACGCAGGTAACGCGTGCACCCCTTTACCCACGCTGGTAACCAGTGCACCCCTTTACCCACACATGGAACCCGCCCGCCCTTTTACCCACGCAGGCAGTCCGCCCACCCCTTTACCCATGCAGTGAACCTGCCCACCCCTTTAACCATGCAGGCAACCTACCCGCCCCTTTACCCACATGGAACCCGCTCGTTTACCCACGCAGTGATCTCGCCTGTCCCTTTACTCATGTGTGGAACTTTCCTCTTTACCCACGCTGGCAACATGCCCGTCCCTTTACCCATGCATGGAACCTGCCCACCCCTTTACCCACACCGGGATCCCGCCCCACCCCTTTACCTACACAGGGAACCTGCCCCTTTACCCACACAGGGAACCCGCCCACCCCTTTACGCAAGGACCCGTCTGCCCCTTTACCCATGTAGGGAACCCGTCTACTCGCCTACCCCTTTACCCACGCAGGGAACCCGCCCACACCTTTACCCATGCACGAAATCCACCCGCCCCTTTACCAACGTAGGGAACCTGCCAGCCTCTTTACCCACACAAGGACCCCGCCTGCCCTTTTACCCATGCGGGGAACCCATACACCCGCCCACCCCTTTACCCACGCAGAGAACCCGCAAGCCCCTTTACCCACGCAGGGAACCTGCCCACCCCTTTACCCACGCAGGGAACCTGCCCACCCTTTTACCCATGCATGGAACCCACCCACCCCTTTACCTATGCATGGAACCAGCCCACCCCTTTACCAATGCAGGATACCTGCCCCTTTACCCACATAGGGAACCCTCCTGCCCCTTTACCCATGCAGAAAACCCACCCGCCCCATTACCCACAAAGGGAACCCGCCTGCCTGCGCCTTTATCCACTCAGGGATCCTTTCTGCCCCTTTACCCACGCAGGGAACCCGTCCACCCCTTTACCCATGCATGGAACCTGCCCACCCCTTTACCCATGCATGGAACCTGCCCACCCCTTTACTTATGCATGGAGCTCGCCCACCCTTTTACCCATGCAGGATACCTGCCCCTTTAACCACGCAGGGAACCCACCCCTTTACCCACACATGGAACCCGTCTGCCCCTTTACCCACGCATGGAACCCGCCTCTTTATCCACGCTGGCAACATGCCCGTCCCTTTACCCATGCAGGGAACCCGCCCCCCCTTTACACATGCAGGGAACCCGCCTTCCCCTTTACCCACACAGGGATCCTGCCTGCCCCTTTACCCACGCATGGAACCTGCCTCTTTACCCATACAGGGAACCTGCCTCTTTATCCACGCTGGCAACATGCCCGTCCCTTTACCCATGCAGGGAACCCGTCCACCCCTTTACCCATGCAGGGGACCCGCCCCTTTAACCATGCAGAAAATCCACCCGCCCCATTACCTACGCAGGGAACCCGCCTACACGCCCCTTTATCCACTCAGGGATCCTGCCTGCCGCTTCGCCAGCTATCTTGAAAAGAGACAGACCTTTCAGTTTGTGCTGATTTCTGAAGAAAGGGCGACATGGTGCAGGTCCGGTCCTTCGGTTTTCTTTACCCATCTTTTCTCCAATTAGTCTAGCCTGATCTGGGTTCTGAATGCTCCTTATGGCTATTTTTTCGCGACTTGAAAGGCCTGTTAAAACAGAGGAAACATGTCTTTTCTAGACCATGGCTAGCCACGCCCCTGTCATTTAGGGCATTTTGTCTTGGTACCTAATGATATTTAGGAGCTAAGATGTTGCAAATGTGAAGCTTTAAAGGGTTTGTGCTCCTTTAAATTAACTTTTAGTATGATGTAGAGAGGGATATTCCGAGACACTTTGCAATTGGTTTTCATTTTTTATTATTTAACGTTTTTTGTTATTTACTAGAAAGTGAATGTTTGGGGAGCACCGCCCATCAAACACAGAGGATGGTGTGCAGGGTCAAATAATGATAATAGTTACAAAAAGAAAAAGAGCTGACCCACAAAACTGCACCTTCCCATCCGCAAACACCAAGACTTGAGTGAAGCAAAAATTGAAGTAAAACTTAACTTTTAATAAATCCTTAAAACCAGGGTCTAGAAAGCAACATTAAAATGTAGGTTAGGTATAGGAACCTGATTGACTCGGCAACATCGGGTTCAAAGAAAAATGTGCAAAACAACCCATACTCAGATCAAGATCAGATTATGGTTGGAGCACAGCTGGTAATTACTTGGCTCACAGGCCAAACGATATCAGTCTGATACAGCTGAGGCTGACCCCCACCGAACCAACCCCTTCACCCACTTGAGGATCCTTCCCTTGTTGGTATAGGGTTGGACGAGTGAAAACCAGGGTAACGGAAGCCCTGGAGCCTTAAAGTACTTGAGTGCGTTTGTATCACAAATGTACCAGGGTACGAATATCAACCGTTATCAGACCCACGGATCAATGATTAATCCAACCCCTTCACCCGCAGAGGTCCCCACCCGATCCGATCACCCAGTCACCAATTCTATGTCCCTATCAGATGCCTGCCTAACCAAAAGCTAAAATGCGCCTGACGCGCGTTTCACCCGCCAAATTGCGGGCTTGTCAAACGCACTCAAGTAAGATCAAAAGCAGCTACAAGAGTTACTTGCTTTGGGCAGCATGATAGGGCACATGCACCATACTATATAACCTGTGTAAAATTCTTCAGAGGGCCCTTCCTAACACTGTGGCAATGAGCATCATGTTTCCCTTAGATTTCTTGTTGTTATCTCTCTAAGGAAACACAGAACTGAGCAGGAAAGCTTCAAGAGACGCTTCCTGCTTCTCTAATATACAGGTATGGGACCTGTTATCTGAAAACATGTTATCCGGAAAGCGCTGATTTACTGGAAGATCATCTCCCATGGACTCCATATTACTTAAGTAATTCAAAATATTTAAAAAATACTTCTTTATCTGTAATATTAATAAGGGATGCACCGAATCCACCATTTTGGATTCCCCGTATCCTTTTCGAAAGATTAGGCCTAATACCGATCCTAATCCTAATTTGCATATTCAAATTGGTGGGGGGGAGGAAGGGGGAAAACATTTTTAACTTCCTTGTTTTGTGACAAAAAGTTACACAATCTCCCTCCCCACCCCTAGACTTGAATTCGGTTCAGCCAGGCAGAAGGGTTCGGCCGGGCAGAAGGATTCGGCCGAAACCGAATCCTGCTGAAAAAAGACAAATCCTGAACCAAATCCTGGATTCTGTGCATTGTACATGATCCCAATATTATATAATAGAATAATTATTCCTTATTGAAGGGAAAGCAATTTAATTGGGTTTATTTAACTTTTAACTGATTTTTAGTAGACTTAAAGTATGGAGATCCAAATGATAGAAAGACCCATATCCAGAAAAGCCCAGGTCCTGAGCATTCTGGATATCAGGTCCCATACCTGTATCTTTATACTGTTCTCTGAGGAAGCCGATTGGTCGGTGAAACGCATCAGGTGGACGTGACGTCACAGGCAGGCTACGGGGAGAACACCACGAGGGAGAGAGACGCCGGCACAACCTCCTCCTTTGCATTACAGTTGGTGATACCGCCGAAAGACTTGCCTATATGTGACAAAACCTTACAAACAAGTGTGAGTGAATTTTTAAATGTTCTTAAAAATTGTTTTTAATAAAACGTTATTGCACTATGCAATTTTTGTATTCCTACCTGGGAGCCTAACGGTGGCTGGTGGAGGAGAATATGGGGAATTTAACTACATGCAATATAACTGCCACTATCTTGTAAGTAGGCAATTTTACGAATACTTGGTGAAGGATCCAGAGAAAACCAATTTCGTTTGCACACACTTTGGGACAGAAAGAAAAGGTCTCTTTAAAGGGAAATCCACATCATCAAAACATTTCTTGTTTTTTATTTTTAACTTCTACTTTTCCAGCACAGGGTGCTTTAACAACAGTTGAAAATACTACACCATATTTTGTTCCTGCTTTTTTGCTTTCTCCATTTGCTTTAGGCGCTGTTCTACAAGAAAACATAGTTTCTGGAATATTTTTCTTCTTTTTTTGACATTTTTTGTACAGTTGAGAGACTGAAAGAGAACGTCAGGAGGGAGTTAATCTAAAGGGCTAACTATTTCTTTATTCTTTATACATGTAATTGCCACTGTACCATCTTGCTCGGCATTCTGGGAGTATTTATACATGTAATTGCCACCGTACCATCTTTCTCTGAGTTCTGGGGGTATTTATACATGTAATTGCCACCGTACCATTCATCTCTGTCTTCTGGGAGTATTTATACATGTAATTGCCACTTTACCATCTTGCTCAGAGTTCTGGGGGTATTTATACATGTAATTGCCACCGTACCATCTTGCTCGGAGTTCTGGGGGTATTTATACATGTAATTGCCACCGTTCCATCTTGCTCAGAGTTCTGGGGTTATTTATACTTGTAATTGCCACTGTACCATCTTGCTCTGTCTTCTGGGGGGTATTTATACATGTAATTGCCACCGTACCATCTTGCTCTGAGTTCTGGGAGTATTAATACATGTAATTGCCACCGTACCATCTTGCTCAGAGTTCTGGGGTATTTATACATGTAATTCCATCCGTACCATCTTGCTCGGCATTCTGGGAGTATTTATACATGTAATTGCCTCTGTACCATTCATCTCTGTCTTCTGGGGGTATTTATACATGTAATTGCCACCGTACCATCTTGCTCAGAGTTCTAGGGGTATTTATACATGTAATTGCCACCGTACCATCTTTCTCTGAGTTCGAGGGGGGTATTTATACATGTAATTACCACCGTGCCATCTTGCTCAGCGTTCTGGGGTTATTTATACATGTAATTGCCACCGTACCATCTTGATCAGAGTTCTAGGGGTATACATATATGTAAATGCCACTGTACCATCTTGCTCTGTGTTCTGGGGTATTTATTCATGTAATTGCCACTGTACCATCTTACTCTAAATTCTGGGGATATTTATACATGTAATTTCAACCGTATCATTTTGCTCGGAGTTCTGGGAGTATTTATACATGTAATTGCCACCGTACCATTTTGCTCGGAGTTCTGGGAGTATTTATACATGTAATTGCCACCGTACCATCTTTCTTGGAGTTGTGCATGTATTTATACATGTTGTTACCACCATACCATCTTGCTCGGAGTTCTGGGGTATTTATACATGTAATTACCACCGTAACCATCTTGCTGAGAGTTCTGGGGGTATTTATACATGTAATTGCCACCGTACCATCTTGCTCTGTGTTCTGGGGTATTTATACATGTAATTGCCACTGTATCATCTTGCTCGGCGTTCTGGGGGTATTTATACATGTGATTGCCACCCTACCATCTTGCTTAGAGTTCTGGGGGTATTTATACATGTAATTGCCACCGTAGCATCTTTCTCTGAGTTCGGGGGGTATTTATACATGTAGATGCCACCGTACCATTCATCTCTGTTTTCTGGGGGTAGTTATACATGTAATTACCCCCGTGCCATCTTGCTCCGATTTCTGGGGGTATTTATACATGTAATTTGCCACTGTATCATCTTGCTTGGAGTTTTGGGGGTATTTATACATTTAATTGCCACCGTATCATCTTGCTCGGCATTCTGGGGGTATTTATACATGTAATTGCCAACGTACCATCTTGCTTTGAGTTCTGGGGGTATTTATACATGTAATTGCCATTTTACCATCTTGCTCAGAGTTTTAGGGGTATTTATACATGTAATTGCCACCATACCAACTTTCTCTGAGTTCTGGGGGTATTTATACATGTAATTGCCACCGTACCATTCATCTCTGTCTTCTGGGGGTATTTATACATGTAATTGCCACTTTACCATCTTGCTCAGAGTTCTGTGGGTATTTATACATGTAATTGCCACCGTACCATTCATCTCTGTCTTCTGGGGGTATTTATATATGTAATTGCCACTTTACCATCTTGCTTAGAGTTCTGGGGGGTATTTATACATGTAGTTGCCACCGTACCATTCCTCTCTGTCTTCTGGGAATATTTATACATGTAATTGCCACCGTATCATCTTTCTCTGAGTTCGGGAGGTAGTTACTGTATACATGTAATTGCCACTGTACCATCTTTCTCTGAGTTCTGGGGGTATTTATACATGTAATTGCCACCGTACCATTCATCTGTCTTCTGGGGGTATTTATACATGTAATTGCCATCTTATCATCTTTCTCTGAGTTCGGGGGGTATTTAAACATGTAATTGCCACCGTGCCATCTTGCTCAGAGTTCTGGGGTATTTATACATGTAGTTGTCACCATACCATCTTTCTCTGAGTTCTGGGGTATTTATACATGTAATTGCCACCGTACCATTTGTCTCTGTTTTCTGGCGGTATTTATACATGTAATTGCCACCATATCATCTTTTTCTGAGTTCGGAAGGTATTTATACATGTAATTGCCACCGTACCATCTTGCTCGGAGTTCTGGGGGTATTTATACATGCATTTGCCACCGTACCATTCATCTCTGTCTTCTGGGGGTATTTATACATGTAATTGCCACCGTACCATCTTGCTCAGAGTTCTGGGGTTATTTATACATGTAATTGCCACCGTACCATCTTGCTCGGAGTTCTGGGGGTATTTATACATGCATTTGCCACCGTACCATTCATCTCTGTCTTCTGGGGGTATTTATACATGTAATTGCCACCGTACCATCTTGCTCAGAGTTCTGGGGTTATTTATACATGTAAATGCCACCGTACCATCTTGCTCAGAGTTCTGGGGTATTTATACATGTAATTGCCACCCTATCATCTTTCTCTTAGTTCTGGGGGTGTTTTTACATGTAGTTGCCACCGTACCATCTTGCTCAGAGTTCTGGGGTATTTATACACGTAATTGCCACCATCTCATCTTTCTCTGAGTTCTGGTAGTATTTATATATGTAGTTGCCACCGTACCATCTTTCTCTTAGTTCTGTGAGTATTTATACATGTAATTGCCACTGTACCATCTTTCTCTGAGTTCTGGGGGTTTTATACACGTAATTGCCACCGTCCCATCTTTCTCTGAGTTCTGGGGGTATTTATACATGTAGTTGCCACCGTACCATCTTGCTCAGAGTCTGGGGTATTTATACATGTAATTGCCACCCTACCATCTTGCTCTAAATTCTGGGGGTATTTATACATGTAATTGCCACCGTACCATTCCTCTCTGTCTTCTGGGGGTATTTATACATGTAATTACCACCGTACCATCTTGCTCTGAGTTCTGGGGGAATTTATACATGTAATTGCCACCCTACCATCTTTCTCTTAGTTCTGGGGGTATTTATACATGTAATTGCCACCGTACCATCTTGCTCAGAGTTCTGGGGTATTTATACATGTAATTGCCACCCTACCATCTTTCTCTGAGTTCTGGGGTATTTATACATGTAATTGCCACCGTACCATCTTTCTCTTAGTTCTGGGGGTATTTATACATGTAGTTGCCACCCTACCATCTTTCTCTGAGTTCTGGGGGTATTTATACATGTAGTTGCCACCATACCATCTTGCTCAGAGTTCTGGGGTATTTATACATGTAATTGCCACCCTACCATCTTTCTCTTAGTTCTGGGGGTATTTATACATGTCATTGCCACCGTACCATCTTTCTCTTAGTTCTGGGGGTATTTATACATGTAGTTGCCACCCTACCATCTTTCTCTGAGTTCTGGGGGTATTTATACATGTAGTTGCCACCGTACCATCTTGCTCAGAGTTCTGGGGTATTTATACATGTAATTGCCACCCTACCATCTTTCTCTTAGTTCTGGGGGTATTTATACATGTAATTACCACCGTACCATCTTGCTCTGAGTTCTGGGGGAATTTATACATGTAATTGCCACCCTACCATCTTTCTCTTAGTTCTGGGGGTATTTATACATGTAATTGCCACCGTACCATCTTGCTCAGAGTTCTGGGGTATTTATACATGTAATTGCCACCCTACCATCTTTCTCTGAGTTCTGGGGTATTTATACATGTAATTGCCACCGTACCATCTTTCTCTTAGTTCTGGGGGTATTTATACATGTCATTGCCACCGTACCATCCTTCTCTTAGTTCTGGGGGTATTTATACATGTAGTTGCCACCCTACCATCTTTCTCTGAGTTCTGGGGGTATTTATACATGTCATTGCCACCATATCATCTTTCTCTGAGTTCGGGGGGTATTTATACATGTAGTTGCCACCGTACCATCTTGCTCAGAGTTCTGGGGTATTTATACATGTAATTGCCACCCTACCATCTTTCTCTTAGTTCTGGGGGTATTTATACATGTCATTGCCACCGTACCATCTTTCTCTTAGTTCTGGGGGTATTTATACATGTAGTTGCCACCCTACCATCTTTCTCTGAGTTCTGGGGGTATTTATACATGTAGTTGCCACCGTACCATCTTGCCCAGAGTTCTGGGGTATTTATACATGTAATTGCCACCCTACCATCTTTCTCTTAGTTCTGGGGGTATTTATACATGTAATTACCACCGTACCATCTTGCTCTGAGTTCTGGGGGAATTTATACATGTAATTGCCACCCTACCATCTTTCTCTTAGTTCTGGGGGTATTTATACATGTAATTGCCACCGTACCATCTTGCTCAGAGTTCTGGGGTATTTATACATGTAATTGCCACCCTACCATCTTGCTCTAAATTCTGGGGGTATTTATACATGTAATTGCCACCGTACCATTCCTCTCTGTCTTCTGGGGGTATTTATACATGTAATTACCACCGTACCATCTTGCTCAGAGTTCTGGGGTATTTATACATGTAGTTGCCACCGTACCATCTTTCTCTTAGTTCTGGGGGTATTTATACATGTAGTTGCCACTGTACCATCTTTCTCTGAGTTCTGGGGTATTTATACACGTAATTGCCACCATCTCATCTTTCTCTGAGTTCTGGTAGTATTTATATATGTAGTTGCCACCGTACCATCTTTCTCTTAGTTCTGTGAGTATTTATACATGTAATTGCCACTGTACCATCTTTCTCTGAGTTCTGGGGGTTTTATACACGTAATTGCCACCGTCCCATCTTTCTCTGAGTTCTGGGGGTATTTATACATGTAGTTGCCACCGTACCATCTTGCTCAGAGTTCTGGGGTATTTATACATGTAATTGCCACCCTACCATCTTGCTCTAAATTCTGGGGGTATTTATACATGTAATTGCCACCGTACCATACCTCTCTGTCTTCTGGGGGTATTTATACATGTAATTACCACCGTACCATCTTGCTCGGAGTTCTGGGGGAATTTATACATGTAATTGCCACCCTACCATCTTTCTCTTAGTTCTGGGGGTATTTATACATGTAGTTGCCACCGTACCATCTTTCTCTGAGTTCTGGGGTATTTATACATGTAGTTGCCACCCTACCATCTTTCTCTGAGTTCTGGGGTTATTTATACATGTAGTTGCCACCCTACCATCTTTCTCTTAGTTCTGGGGGTATTTATACATGTAATTGCCACCGTACCATCTTGCTCAGAGTTCTGGAGTATTTATACATGTAATTACCACCCTACCATCTTTCTCTTAGTTCTGGGGGTATTTATACATGTAGTTGCCACCGTACCATCTTGCTCTGAGTTCTGGGGTTATTTATACATGTAGTTGCCACCCTACCATCTTTCTCTTAGTTCTGGGGGTATTTATACATGTAATTGCCACCGTACCATCTTGCTCAGAGTTCTGGGGTATTTATACATGTAATTACCACCCTACCATCTTTCTCTGAGTTCTGGGGTATTTATACATGTAATTGCCACCGTACCATCTTTCTCTGAGTTCTGGGGGTATTTATACATGTAATTGCCATCATACCATTCCTCTCTGTCTTCTGGGGGTATTGAACTGTCCAAATCTGTGTTTTCATGCAGAAACTAAATTATGTCTCCGATATATGTGTTTATTATATGGGAAACATTCCTAAAGTTAGACACTTAGAAGCTAGTATAGGTAAATCTAAAAACAACTGAACTTGCTGAGGAATCAATGAAGACATTTCAGAACTCACTTGAGCAGCTTCTTCAGTTCAACTGACTGGTGTGGGAAGTTCTCGACGTATAAACTCTTCCACTAATCCAATCACAATAGACGCAGTGGATCACCCCCTCATGGAAGAGCAATTCCGTGTGCCGGTTCTGTGTTCTTCATGTTTGTTTTGTGCTGATATTGCTTCCAGAGACAGTTTAGAACTCAGCAGTGAGTGTTACATCTAAGAACATGTCAGTTGAGATGACTTCCGGATCATAGAACTGCTGATTTCTTAAATTGCAGGTGAAACAACACAGATAATGGGGCAATTGCAGCTTTCCTGCAGCCCCACGTGCATTATTGTATTTATAATAAGTGTAACATAGTAAGTTAGGTTGAAAAAAGACACTTCCATCAAGTTCAAACTGTTAACTCTATTTTAAGCTGCCTTAACTGCTAGTTGATCTAAAGGAAGGCAAAATACCCCATTTGAAGCCTCTCCAATTTGCCTCAGAGGGGCAAAAAATCCTTCCTGACTCCAAAATGGCAATGGGACCAGTCCCTGGATCAACTTGTACTATGAGCTAAACCCATACGCATTGCACATAAAACTGTTCAGTGGAATCCTGGCATTCATAGAGTGTTTTACCTTGGTAACCAATGATATGTGGCATATATGATGCTGTAGACTAGAATCTTTGAGCTAATTTTTCAAGAAATTCAGTAGTTTCTATAAAAAAATTACATTTTAGAAAAGAATTTCAACTTGGTAGTTTGCAGTACATAGTAGATACCCGCCCTCCCTTAGCCCGTGCCCGCCGCATCCGGGTTGCGGCATTTGACAGTGGCAGGTGGGGAGATCAGTGGGTAAACCCGTGGGTATCGGGCTGGCCCGCACATCACTATTACATAGATATATGTTCTTATTATTTGCCAGAATCTGCTCTTTCTAATAATGTGTAGTTTTCTAGGGTAAACCTACTGTTAGTTGAATGTTTGGCCTTGAAATCAAACTTATGGAGTTTTTGGCAGCAGTGCTTTGTAATTTTAGTAGTGAACTGCTTGGAGTTTTGATCTATACAAGTGAGAAATATTCATTAAATTATATTATTTGGTATTGACGTGTTGAGGAGAAATTGAACTTTACAAATATACTGTGTCTCGTACATAAAATAAATTGTGTCTGATATGTGTGATTGTATTATGTGAAAAAATATTTTTTTATTTCAAATCGGCCATATCTGACAGCATTGAAAGGGTTAATGCCATTGTACAGTAATTACCATTTTCATCCCCTAGATGGCAGTGTAGAGTGTTAGATTAGAGTAGACATTAGCTGTATATATAGTGTTTGGCCACTAGAGGGAGTAGTGAGACATATAGGAGGTTCTAAGAGGGTGGAGTTTAGAAGAATATGAAAGGAGACAAGTCACAGGGGCAGATGTGCATCAGAGGAGGAACATCTATTGAAGAAGCCACTTTGCAGGAGAAACACAGCCAGGACCTAAGTAAGTAGGAAGTGTGAGGCCTGGTTAGCATAGGATTAGTTTTCTTATAATCACTGCTCAGCCCTTCAGAGGGGAATGTGGTGGCAGGTCCCCTTAGCATTAGGGCTGCGTAATCATGGTGGTTTTATTCAATGTTATTTATTTAGTGGGATTGCACATTATTTATGGTAGATTTTGAAACCTTAAGTAGCCCCAAAAAAACCCTGGGTTTTTTTATTAACAGTTTTCATTCATTTGTCTTTATCAGGAATATGCCAGTAAGAAGCAGAAGAAAAGCGATAAAGCAGAAGGGTTGGAATTGAGATCATAATACAGAAGAAGACAAGACATTTCTTGGGACACTCTCATGGTAAGTATTATGGCTTTTGTTGGTACAGGTTCTGTGTATAGATGAACTGCACCTCTCACCCTTTCCACAATGCTTCCTGCCCTGGTGGTGCAGATCTCTCTAGACAGTCGGCACTCGTCAGTACAATGTAGAAGATTTAAGAGAATAGCACAACACCATGTATGTTGCAGGTGGGGAGCTTACTCCTTTTATTTAAAGTGACCACATTGATGCACAGGTGGTCGCTTTAAATAAAAGGGGTAAGCACCCCACCTGCAACATACATGGTGTTGTGCTATTCTCTTAAATCTTCTATTTTGTTGGTACAGAACATGCTCAGGCTTTGCCCAATAAGACAATTTCTGGTAGTGGGCTATAGAAGTAATTCATAGATAAGGGTTGAGAAAGTTTTTTCATTATACTATACAGCAGATAGACAGCAGCCAGATATGCATTTATTTGACAGGCAGTGTCCGAACTGGGACCCACTGGCATGTCCTCGTTATTAGTTTCATTATATTTCCAACCCTTGGCTCTACATTGTTCTTTCAGACCCAACTTCTTTCTCTCCGCTGCCTGAGGAAGCTTGCTGCCCCCCCTCGTGTGCTCATCTTTTTGCAACAGAGGGAGTCAAGGGGGAGGTCCACAATGTTGGCAGAGGGGTCCAGAGCCAATGTGCTCTCTGCGCTTGTATTTAGATTTTTTTTATCTTGGTAACTAATAGTATTTGAAAGATAAAATACTTCAAGGTGAAAACTTTGAGGGGATTTTTGGAAATGTAACCAAATATAAAAACTTAGAAAAGGTTTGCGGCTTGATGCTTTGGAGTAGAAAGACAAGCTTATCTACAGTTATTGGGATTCAGTGGAATGTGTACTTTCCAAAAATATATGTTTTTTGGTGTTAATGTAGCCTTTTCTACCTTTGCCCCTCAAAAGAAATCTGTAAATGTGTTGATTTTGCAGTATCTGGAATGACAGAACTGATAGCTCAAATGGGGTGTCTTCATTTTAGGGCCCCCATATGCCACATACTTAGATAAACCTATACGTATAGATGTCTGACCACAGACTCCGCCTATATCAGTGGTACAAGGATATCTAATAGAAATAATGTTATAAAAATGTTATCTGTAGGTGTATAGAACTGACTCTTTGCTGTGACAGCGGTGCCACCAACCAGTGTGTCAATCAATAGGAGCTGCAGCCACAGAGTGCTGTCCATGGTACTGAATGGAAAAGGCAGTTTAAGCTTCCCTCAATGGCTGCATTAGTTATTGCAGTATATGTACCATATGTCACATGTTAGATATGTACTTACTATAGCAAATGTGTTTTATCCACACAGGGAACCCGCCCACCCACCCCTTTACCCACATAGAAGTTGCATTCTGATTGGCCGACAGGGTTGTTCTCTCTCCTTTATAATAAACACAAGGCAGCAGTTGTTAAGCAGCACATGATGCCCATTGTGTGTGTTTTCTGCCCAACTCCCCGCACCTCTGGCACACAGAACTTGAGAAGATTCCGATTTGACTAATTGTATTTGTGCAATGAATAGAAACACCCGCGGGCACCCACTGTCCAATAACTGGTGCGTTTTTTCTTGACCCTGGGAAACCAGTGCAATAGAATGTAATGGGCATGGTGGGCAGAGTGGGGCAGGGATGAGATGCCACCAGGTACAGGAGAAGAGGAACGCGCCAACAGTTCTGGTATTAGAGGTGCTGGGCATGTGGCCTTTCAGTGTCGGGAGGATAAGGGAGTTGTAGTTTAACAACTTGAGGATATGGGAGTTGTAGCAAGAGGGCCACACACCTGCCAGTCAGGATTTAGAAACATCTATTTCAATTATCTACACACCCTGAAGAGTCACTATGGGGGGTTATATTAGGCCAACAGCTTGAACGTTCTGTCGAAGGAACAGGCGGTGATTAGTTCTCTGTCCCATGAAATGTTCAATCCTGTGACTTTCCCTTTGTGGCCAGCGAGAGTCGTTATTGGCCCCCACAGAGGGTGTGTCCATACTTTGGCTGTGTTGTCATAGGCGCCAGTCAGCAGATAATTCCCACTGGTGGCTGTTATGCAATGAGAGAGGGTATAACGGATTTTTTTCCTGCTTGTGGGCTGCACCCCACCCTGCATCTGCCCTCCCTCCTTGATGCCCGCTTGTAAGCTGTGCTCCTTCCCACCAGGGAAATCTCCCCAAAATAAGGGCAGGTAACATCAGGCATCTTTTTCCCATAATTATATTAATAATGATTATGAAGATATAATTATAATGACCCAGAACACCGGGTTCCAATAATACACAGCAGCACCCGTGTGTCACTTGTAGTAAACATCTTGCCCCTTAGGGGAGACAATCCCAGAGGAGTAAAACACAGCGAGCACCTATTCTCTCTCTAATAAAGAGGCTGTTCTGCCCCTTTTCCCACGCAGGGAACACGCCCACCCGCCTTTTTACCCACAAAGGGAACCCGCTCGCCTGCCTCTTTACCCACACAGGGAACCCGCCTCTTTACCCATGCTGGCAACCCACCCGCCATTTTACCCACGCAGGGAACCCGTCTATCCCTTTACCCATGCAGGCAACCCACCCACACCTTTACCCACGCAGGGAACCATCCCACCGCTTTACCCATGCAGGGAACATTCGTGCCCCTTTACCCATGCAGGCGACTCACCCTCTCCTTTACCCATGCAGGGAACCCTCCTGCCCCTTTACCCAAGCAGGCAACCCACTCCTTTACCCACACAGGGAACCTGCCCATGGGAACCCGCCCACCCCTTTACCCCCACAGGCAACCCTCCTCCCCTTTACCCACGCAGGGAACCCGCAAGACCCTTTACCCTAGCAGGGGAACCCGCCCACCCCTTTTCCCACACAGGCAACCCACCCACCCCTGTACCCATGCAGAGAACCTGCCCACCGCTTTACCCACGCAGAGAACCCGTCCGCCAGCATGGAACCCGCCCACCCCTTTACCCGTGCAGGAAAACCACCCATCCCTTTATCTACACAGGAATCCCTCCTGCCCCTTTACCCATGCAGGAAACACTTCCGCCCCTTTACACATGTAGGGAACCCGCCCACCCCTTTATCCATGCAGGGAACCCGCCCGTCTCTTTACCCATGCAGGGAACCCACCCCTATACCCATAAAGGGAACCGCCCCTTTACAAATGCAGGAAACCCACCTATTTACCCACGCTGGCAACATGCCCTTCTTTTTACTCACGTAGGGAACCCGCCAACCCCTTTACCCACACAGGGAACCCGCCTCTTTACCCATCCAGGAAACCACATGCCCATTTACCCATGCTGGCAACCTGCCTGCCCCTTTACCCATGCAGGGAACCCGCCCGCCCCTTTACCCACGCATGGAACCTGCCCTTTACCCACACAGGGAACCCGCCTCTTTACCCACGCTGGCAACATGCACGTCCCTTTACCCATGCATGGAACCTGCCCCTTTACCTACGCAGGGAACCGCCCACCTTTGACAAAGCTACTAATTTTTAAACTATTAGGCGGGGAGACAGTCCATTTAGCTTGCAGGTTGGTGAATGGGCGGAAGGGTTGGTGTGGGTGGAAGCGAGTGGTTTACGCTATGCTGAGAGTCTGAATTCACTTTTCTCAGTACTTGGTGGTACGCGCACACCAAGAAAACTGAGCGGCTATATTCCGGGGTACCAAAAGAGAAGCACATTAAGAAAACAGTGCGGGTAGAATCCGGAAGTTTATTATTTAAAGTACATCTATGGTACTGTGCGGGTGAAGTCCTCAGTGCTTTGTCATTTAGTACTATAAACGAATGGTGCGGGTGGAATCAGCGGGGCTTATTTGCAAGCATACTAATTGTACAAAAAATTACTGGAGCTTTTGAAAAGTAAGTTGTCCAAAAAAACCCTGATTTAGGTATTTTTTTATTGATAATGTTCATACATTTGTCTTTATCAGGAATATGCCAGTAAGAAGCAGAAGAAAAGAGAAGAATAAAGCAGAAGGGATGGAATTGAGATCAGAAGACAAGACATTTCCCTGTGACACTCTCATGGTAAGTATTATGGCTTTGGTCGTATAGAACAGGTTCAGACTTAGTCCGGCATTGCTGTGGGAGGTACTTCCAGAGACAGTTTAGAACTCAGCAGTGAGTGTTACATTTCAGAACATGTCAGTTGAGATGACTTCCGGATCATAGAACCGCTGATTTCTTTAGAATTTGCAGGTGAAACAACACAGATAATGGGGCAATTGCAGCTTTGCCACTGTACCATCTTTCTCTGAATTCTGGTGGTATTTATACATGTAATTGTCACTGTACCATCTTTCTTTAAGTTCTGGGGGTATTTATACATTTGATTGCCACCGTACCATCTTTCTCTGAGTTCTTGGGGTATTTATACATGTAATTGCCTCTGTACCATCTTTCTCAGAGTTCTGGGTGTATTTATACATGTAATTGCCACCGTACCATACCTCTCTGTCTTCTGAGGGTATTTATACATGTTATTGCCACTGTACTATCTTGCTCTGAGTTCTGTGGGTATTTATACATGTAATTGCCACCGTACCATCTTGCTCAGAGTTCTGGGGTATTTATACATGTAGTTGCCACCGTACCATTCATCTCTGTCTTCTGGGGGTATTTATGCATGTAGTTGCCACCGTACCATCTTGCTCAGAGTTCTGGGGTATTTATACATGTAGTTGCCACCGTACCATCTTGCTCAGAGTTCTGGGGTATTTATACATGTAATTGCCACCTTACCATCTTTCTCTGAGTTCTGGGGTATTTTTACACGTAATTGCCACCGTCCCATCTTTCTCTGAGTTCTGGGGGTATTTATACATGTAATTGCCACCGTACCATCTTGCTCTGTCTTCTGGGGCTATTTATACATGTAGTTGCCACCGTACCATCTTTCTCTTAGTTCTGGGGGTATTTATACATGTCATTGCCACCGTACCATCTTGCTCTGAGTTCTGGGGGTATTTATATATGTAATTGCCACCGTACCATCTTGCTCTGTCTTCTGGGGCTCTTTATACATGTAGTTGCCACCGTACCATCTTTCTCTTAGTTCTGGGGGTATTTATACATGTCATTGCCACCGTACCATCTTGCTCAGAGTTCTGGGGTATTTATACATGTAATTGCCACCCTACCATCTTTCTCTTAGTTCTGGGGGTATTTATACATGTAATTGCCACCGTACCATCTTGCTCGAAGTTCTGGGGGTAATTATACATGTAATTGCCACTGTACCATCTTTCTCTGATTTCTGGGGGTATTTATACATGTAATTGCCACTGTACCATCTTTCTCTGATTTCTGGGGGTATTTATACATGTAATTGCCACCGTACCATTCCTCTCTGTCTTCTAGGGGTATTTATACATGTAATTGCCACTGTACCATCTTGCTCAGAGTTCTGGGGTATTTATACATGTAATTGCTACTGTACCATCTTGCTCGAAGTTCTGGGGGTAAATATACATGTAATTGCCACTGTACCACCTTTCTCTGATTTCTGGGGGTATTTATACATGTAATTGCCACCGTACCATCTTGCTCGAAGTTCTGGGGGTAATTATACATGTAATTGCCACTGTACCATCTTTCTCTGAATTTTGGGGGTATTTATACATGTAATTGCCACCATACCATTCCTCTCTGTCTTCTGGAGGTATTTATACATGTAATTGCCACCGTGCCATCCTGCTCAGATTTCTTGGGGTATTTATACGTGTAATTGCCACCATACCATTCATCTCTGTCTTCTGGGGGTATTTATACATGTAATTGCCTCCGTACCATCTTGCTCAGAGTTCTGGGGGTATTTATACATGTAATTGCCACCGTACCATCTTGCTCTGAGTTCTGGAGGTATTTATACATGTAATTGCCACGCTACCATTCCTCTCTGTTTTCTGGGGGTATTTATACATGTAATTGCCACCGTACAATCTTGGTCTGAGTTCTGGGGTATTAATACATGTATTTGCCACCATACCATCTTGCTCTGAGTTCTGGGGGTATTTATACATGTAATTTCCACCGTACCATCTTGCTCTGAGTTCTGGGGTATTTATACATGTAATTGCCACCATACCATTTTGCTCTGAGTTCTGGGGGTATTTATACATGTAATTGCCACTGTACCAACTTACTCTGAGTTCTGGGGTATTTATACATGTAATTTCCACCGTGCCATCTTGCTCAGAAGTCTGGGGGTATTTATACATGTAATTGCCACTGTACCAACTTACTCTGAGTTCTGGGGTATTTATACATGTAATTGCCACCGTACCATGTTGCTCTGAGTTCTGGGGGTATTTATACATGTAATTGCCACCGTACCATCTTGCTCTGAGTTCTGGGGGTATTTATACATGTAATTGCCACCGTACCATTCATTCCTGTCTTCTGGGGGTATTTATACATGTAATTGCCACCATACCATCTTGCTCTGTCTTCTGGGAGTATTAATACATGTAATTGCCACCGTACCATTCATCTCTGTCTTCTGGGGTTATTTATACATGTAATTGCCACTTTACCATCTTGCTCAGAGTTCTAGGGGTATTTATACATGTAAATGCCACAGTACCATCTTTCTCTGAGTTCGGAGGGGTATTTATACATGTAATTGCCACCGTACCATCTTTCTCTGAGTTCTGTAGTATTTATACATGTAATTGCCACCGTACCATCTTTCTGAGTTCTGAGGGTATTTATACATGTAATTGCCACCGTATCGTCTTGCTCGGAGTTCTGGGGGTATTTATATATGTAATTGCCACCTTACCATCTTGCTCAAAGTTATGGGGGTATTTATAAATGTAATTGCCACCGTACCCTCTTTCTTTGAGTTCTAGGGTATTTATATATGTAATTGCCACCGTGCCATCTTTCTCTGAGTTCGGAGGGGTATTTATACATGTAATTGCCACCGTACCATCTTTCTCTGAGTTCTGTAGTATTTATACATGTAATTGCCACCGTACCATCTTTCTGAGTTCTGAGGGTATTTATACATGTAATTGCCACCGTATCGTCTTGCTCGGAGTTCTGGGGGTATTTATATATGTAATTGCCACCTTACCATCTTGCTCAAAGTTATGGGGGTATTTATAAATGTAATTGCCACCGTACCCTCTTTCTTTGAGTTCTAGGGTATTTATACATGTAATTGCCACCGTACCATCTTGCTCGGAGTTCTGGGGTATTTATACATGTAGTTGCCACCGTACCATCTTGCTCAGAGTTCTGGGGTATTTATACATGTAATTGCCACCGTACCATCTTTCTCGGAGTTCTGGGGGAATTTATACATGTAATTGCCACCGTTCCATCTTTCTCTAAGTTCTGGGGTATTTTTACACGTAATTGCCACCGTCCCATCTTTCTCTGAGTTCTGGGGGTATTTATACATGTAGTTTTCACCGTACCATCTTGATCAGAGTTCTGGGGTATTTATACA
This sequence comes from Xenopus petersii, assembly GCA_038501925.1. Taxonomy (NCBI): domain Eukaryota; kingdom Metazoa; phylum Chordata; class Amphibia; order Anura; family Pipidae; genus Xenopus; species Xenopus petersii. Next base: position 110,654,588 of record CM076686.1, read on the forward strand.
TGTAGTTGCCACCTTACCATCTTGCTCAGAGTTCTGGGGTTTTTACACATGTAGTTGCCACCGTACCATCTTGCTCAGAGTTCTGGGGGTATTTATATATGTAATTGCCACCGTACCATCTTGCTCTGTCTTCTGGGGCTATTTATACATGTAGTTGCCACCGTACCATCTTTTTCTTAGTTCTGGGGGTATTTATACATGTCATTGCCACCGTACCATCTTGCTCAGAGTTCTGGGGTATTTATACATGTAATTGCCACCCTACCATCTTTCTCTTAGTTCTGGGGGTATTTATACATGTCATTACCACCGTACCATCTTGCTCAGAGTTCTGGGGTATTTATACATGTAGTTGCCACCTTACCATCTTGCTCAGAGTTCTGGGGTTTTTACACATGTAGTTGCCACCGTACCATCTTGCTCTGAGTTCTGGGGGTATTTATACATGTAGTTGCCACCGTACCATTCCTCTCTGTCTTTTGGGGGTATTTATACATGTAATTGCCACCGTACCATCTTGCTCGGAGTTCTGGGGGAATTTATACATGTAATTGCCACCGTTCCATCTTTCTCTAAGTTCTGGGGTATTTATACATGTAATTGCCACCTTACCATCTTTCTCTGAGTTCTGGGGTATTTTTACACGTAATTGCCACCGTCCCATCTTTCTCTGAGTTCTGGGGGTATTTATACATGTAATTGCCACCCTACCATCTTTCTCTGAGTTCTGGGGGTATTTATACACGTAGTTGCCACCGTACCATCTTGCTCAAAGTTCTGGGGTATTTATACATGTAATTGCCACCCTACCATTTTTATCTTAGTTCTGGGGGTATTTATACATGTCATTGCCACCGTACCATCTTGCTCGGAGTTCTGGGGTATTTATACATGTAATTGCCACCGTACCATTCATCTCTGTCTTCTGGGGGTATTAATACATGTAATTGCCACCGTACCATCTTGCTCAGAGTTCTGAGGTATTTATACATGTAATTGCCACCCTAACATCTTTCTCTTAGTTCTGGGGGTATTTATACGTGTAGTTGCCACCGTACCATCTTGCTCAAAGTTCTGGGGTATTTATACATGTAATTGCCACCCTACCATCTTTATCTTAGTTCTAGGGGTATTTATACATGTAATTGCCACCGTACCATTCATCTCTGTCTTCTGGGGGTATTAATACATGTAATTGCCACCGTACCATCTTGCTCAGAGTTCTGGGGGTATTTATACATGTAATTGCCACCGTAACATCTTGCACAATGCCTTGTAAGGCTATACGTTTATTGCTACTTTTTTTTTATTCAGGCTCTCTGCAAATCAATTTATAGTTGCTACGGTAATGTGGACACTAGCAAACAGACTGCTCAATCTGCAAAATGCAATGTTTTTTATTATTTAGCTTTTTATGAAGCAGCTCTCCAAAGTTTCTCAAAATATCCCTCTCTGCACCATATTAAAGTTAATGTAAAGGTGAATGACCCCTTTAATGCTGCACTGATTAACTCTTGCCATTAGCACAGTAAAAATGTATTTCAGACTCTCATGCTTAGATCGTTTGAGAACAGGTATGGGACCTGTTATCCAGAATGATCAGGACCTTGGGGTTGTCGGATAACAGATCTTTCAGTAATTTGGCTCTTCATACCTTAAGTCTATTAGAAAATCATGTAAACATTAAATAAACCCAATGATCTGGTTTTGCTTCCAATAAGTATTATTTTCATCTTAGTTGGGATCAAGTACAAGGTACTGTTTTATTATTGCAGAGACAAAGGAAAATAATTTTTAAAAAGTTGGATTATTTGATTATAATGATTCCTGCAGGAGACAACCTTTCTGTAATTCAGAGCTTTTAACCCTTTAAATGCCACAGATCGTAGAATCTACGTTCTGTGGCAAAGGTACTTGAAATGCCACAGAACGTAGATTCTACGTTCTGCAGCACTTCCGGGTTCAGAAGCAGAGGAGCGGCTGTTAGAGCCGCTCGCTCCGTTCCAGCTCGATCCCCTGCCCCTAGGCAACGAGCAGAGCAGGGGATCGAGTGGCCCCTGGGGCGCGATCGCCCAGGGGCCCAAAAACAGCAGCAGGCACGTGTTACTTACGTGTCCTGCTGCTGCAGCCTGCACCGGATCGATGATCTCCGCCCCCACAGCACACAGACAGGAACCACGAGGCAGATGTCTTCCAGGGAGTCTTCCTGATCGCCTGCAACAGTCTCCAGCGATTTTTTCAGGTTAGTGCAACAATTACACACACAAACACACCAACACACACTTATTACAGTAATACACACTTAGATTCACACTTACACACACTTACACATACATTTTTGGGGATTGGGGGGGTCACTTACACTCACTGCACTTACACACATGTGCACACGCACATACATGGCATTGTGGCTTTTTTTTTTTTTTTCTTATCGCATCGTCTCTTTTTTTGGCTGAAAAAAATGTTTTATTGCCATTACGAATAGCGTATTCGCTAACCGTACTGTGCAATATCTTTTTTATGTTATTTCGGTGATTATATTGCAATTTTGGGTATTTTGGTGCATTTTTAGCCATTTTATTGAATTTTTAGCCATTTTATTGCATTTTCAGCTCTGCGTATGTTGTGTTCACTTGTTTCTAGCCGTATAACCTGTTTGGCCCAGCTAAAATATTCAAACTGTGATTCTGACGGCCGATAACACTAGTCTGGAAAAAAAACATTGATTTTTGTGGTTTTATTGGATTTTTTTGCATTTCACTCTTTACTGCCTTATTTTGTTTTGCCTTGTAAATTTTATCTACTTTATATCCATTTGGGGGTCTCTGTGCGCCACATAGTTTGGTATATCTATGCATATTGGGCATCAAAGTGTTCAGTAGACCCCTGGCGTTCATATTTAGGATGTTTTATGCTGATACGTTACGAAATGTGGGGCATATAATGGGGTAAAATTCAAGCTTTGTGACGATTTTCAGAAATTTGATAAAAACCGTTATGTTCAGCATTGCTTTGCAGTTTGGCAGTTTGCAGTAGAAACACTTATTTACCCATATTGGATTCGTCAGAATGTGTACTTTCTGAAAATATATGGTTTTCTGGGGTCTCTCTACTGTTAGGGGGGTCTAATGTCGCATAATACACACACCAGGTGCTCATATTGCAGCAGCCAGTGCGTCAGCCGTGAAAATGTATATACACTATTGTAATTTGGGGGTCTCTGTGCGCCACATAGTTTGGTATATCTATGCATATTGGGCATCAAAGTGTTCAGTAGACCCCTGGCGTTCATATTTAGGATGTTTTATGCTGATACGTTACGAAATGTGGGGCACATAATGGGGTAAAATTCAAGCTTTGTGACGATTTTCAGAAATTTGATAAAAACCGTTATGTTCAGCATTGCTTTGCAGTTTGGCAGTTTGCAGTAGAAACACTTATTTACCCATATTGGATTCGTCAGAATGTGTACTTTCTGAAAATATATGGTTTTCTGGGGTCTCTGTACTGTTAGGGGGGGTCTAATGTCGCATAATACACACACCAGGTGCTCATATTGCAGCAGCCAGCGCGTCAGCCGTGAAAATGTATATACACTATTGTCATTTGGGGGTCTCTGTGCGCCACATAGTTTGGTATATCTATGCATATTGGGCATCAAAGTGTTCAGTAGACCTCTGGCGTTCATATTTAGGATGTTTTATGCTGATACGTTACGAAATGTGGGGCATATAATGGGGTAAAATTCAAGCTTTGTGACGATTTTCAGAAATTTGATAAAAACCGTTATGTTCAGCATTGCTTTGCTGTTTGGCAGTTTGCAGTAGAAACACTTATTTACCCATATTGGATTCGTCAGAATGTGTACTTTCTGAAAATATATGGTTTTCTGGGGTCTCTGTACTGTTAGGGGGGTCTAATGTCGCATAATACACACTCCAGGTGCTCATATTGCAGCAGCCAGAGCGTCAGCCGTGAAAATGTATATACACTATTGTCATTTGGGGGTCTCTGTGCGCCACATAGTTTGGTATATCTATGCATATTGGGCATCAAAGTGTTCAGTAGACCCCTGGCGTTCATATTTAGGATGTTTTATGCTGATAAGTTATGAAATGTGGGGCATATAATGGGGTAAAATTCAAGCTTTGTGACGATTTTCAGAAATTTGATAAAAACCGTTATGTTAAGCATTGCTTTGCTGTTTGGCAGTTTGCAGTAGAAACACTTATTTACCCATATTGGATTCGTCAGAATGTGTACTTTCTGAAAATATATGGTTTTCTGGGGTCTCTGTACTGTTAGGGGGTCTAATGTCGCATAATACACACACCAGTTGCTCATATTGCAGCAGCCAGTGCGTCAGCCATGAAAATGTATATACACTATTGTCATTTGGGGGTCTCTGTGCGCCACATAGTTTGGTATATCTATGCATACTGGGCATCAAAGTGTTCAGTAGACCCCTGGCGTTCATATTTAGGATGTTTTATGCTGATACGTTACGAAATGTGTGGCATATAATGGGGTAGAATTCAAGCTTTGTGACGATTTTCAGAAATTTGATAAAAACCGTTATGTTCAGCATTGCTTTGCAGTTTGGCAGTTTGCAGTAGAAACACTTATTTACCCATATTGGATTCGTCAGAATGTGTACTTTCTGAAAATATATGGTTTTCTGGGGTCTCTCTACTGTTAGGGGGGTCTAATGTCGCATAATACACACACCAGGTGCTCATATTGCAGCAGCCAGTGCGTCAGCCGTGAAAATGTATATACACTATTGTAATTTGGGGGTCTCTGTGCGCCACATAGTTTGGTATATCTATGCACATTGGGCATCAAACTGTTTAGTAGACCCATATGTTTATATTTAGGATGCTTTATGCTGGTAATGATACATGGACAATACGATGCTGGAAAGTTGAAGCTTTGAGGCAATTTCCAGATATTTCACCAAAACCGCCAAATTTGGCAAAGCCTTGCGACTCAGTAGTTTGGAGCAATAAGGCATGGGTACCCATTTTAGATTCGGTAGAATGCGTACTTTCCAAAAATGTATGGGTTTGGGGGGTAAACATATATTTCTGTGTTTTTACCCCACAAAAATGCAGTCAATGTGTTGATTTTTCATTAGCTGAAGTTACCCACAGGACTGTTTGTATGCGCTAACTTCATTTTGGGGCCTCTAAATGCCAGATACTTTGGTAAACCTATGAACAATGGCCACCAAACTGTCCGGAGGAACCCTCGCAATCATATTTAGGGTGCTTTTTCTTAGTACGTAATGACACATGGGTGATATGGTGCTGGGAAGTTGAAGCTTTGAGGCAATTTTCAGATATTTCACCAAAACCGACAACTTTGGGAAAGCCTTGCGACTCAGTAGTTTGGAGCAGAAAGGCATGGGTACCCATTTTAGATTCAGTAGAATGTGTACTTTCCAAAAATATATGGGTTTGGGGGGTAAACATATAGTTCTGTGTTTTTACCCCACAAAAATGCAGTCAATGTGTTGATTTTTCATTAGCTGAAGTTACCCACGGGACTGTTTGTATGCGCTAACTTCATTTTGGGGCCTCTAAATGCCAGATACTTAGGTAAACCTATGAACAATGGCCACCAAACTGTTCGGAGGAACCCTGGCAATCATATTTAGGGTGCTTTTTCTTAGTACGTAATGACACATGGGTGATATGGTGCTGGGAAGTTGAAGCTTTGAGGCAATTTTCAGATATTTCACCAAAACCGACAACTTTGGGAAAGCCTTGCGACTCAGTAGTTTGGAGCAATAAGGCATGGGTACCCATTTTAGATTTGGTAGAATGTGTACTTTCCAAAAATGTATGGGTTTGGGGGGTAAACATATATTTCTGTGTTTTTACCCCACAAAAATGCAGTCAATGTGTTGATTTTTCATTAGATGAAGTTACCCACGGGACTGTTTGTATGCGCTAACTTCATTTTGGGGCCTCTAAATGCCAGTTACTTAGGTAAACCTATGAACAATGGCCACCAAACTGTTCGGAGGAACCCTGGCAATCATATTTAGGGTGCTTTTTCTTAGTACGTAATGACACATGGGTGATATGGTGCTGGGAAGTTGAAGCTTTGAGGCAATTTTCAGATATTTCACCAAAACCGACAACTTTGGGAAAGCCTTGCGACTCAGTAGTTTGGAGCAATAAGGCATGGGTACCCATTTTAGATTCGGTAGAATGTGTACTTTCCAAAAATGTATGGGTTTGGGGGGTAAACATATATTTCTGTGTTTTTACCCCACAAAAATGCAGTCAATGTGTTGATTTTTCATTAGCTGAAGTTACCCACGGGACTGTTTGTATGCGCTAACTTCATTTTGGGGCCTCTAAATGCCAGATACTTTGGTAAACCTATGAACAATGGCCACCAAACTGTTCGGAGGAACCCTGGCAATCATATTTAGGGTGCTTTTTCTTAGTACGTAATGACACATGGGTGATATGGTGCTGGGAAGTTGAAGCTTTGAGGCAATTTTCAGATATTTCACCAAAACCGACAACTTTGGGAAAGCCTTGCGACTCAGTAGTTTGGAGCAATAAGGCATGGGTACCCATTTTAGATTCGGTAGAATGTGTACTTTCCAAAAATGTATGGGTTTGGGGGGTAAACATATATTTCTGTGTTTTTACCCCACAAAAATGCAGTCAATGTGTTGATTTTTCATTAGATGAAGTTACCCACAGGACTATTTGTATGCGCTAACTTCATTTTGAGGCCTCTAAATGCCAGATACTTTGATAAACCTATGAACAATGGCCACCAAACTGTTTGGAGGAACCCTGGCAATCATATTTAGGGTGCTTTTTCTTGGTGCGTAACGATACATGGGTGATATGGTGCTGGGAAGTTGAAGCTTTGAGGCAATTTTCAGATATTTCACCAAAACCGACAATTGTGGGAAAGCCTTGCGACTCAGTAGTTTGGAGCAGAAAGGCATGGGTACCCATTTTAGATTCGGTAGAATGTGTACTTTCCAAAAATATATGGGTTTTGGGGGGTAAACATATATTTCTGTGTTTTTACCCCACAAAAATGCAGTCAATGTGTTGATTTCTCAGTAGCTGAAGTAAAGTCCTGAACAATTTGGATGTGCTAACTACATATTGGTGTCTCTAAATGCAAGATACTTTGGTAAACCTATGCATAATGGGTATCAAATTGTTCAGTGGACCCCTGGCAATCATATTTCAGGTGCTTTTTCTTGGTACCTAATATAGTTTGGGATATGCGGAGCAGCAAAATAAAACCTTTGAAATGATTTTTCAGAATTTTGAATTTTTTGTTGAAAAACCGCTATGTTCAGACAAGCTTTTATGTTTGGTAGTTGGGAGTAGAGAGACATAGTTACCCATTTTGTAATCGGCAGAATGTGTACTTTTCAAAAATGTATGGTTTTCTGGGGTAAACCTACAGTTTAAGGATTTTTTGCCTTGGAATCTAAAGCATGCCGTTTTCTGCCTTAGTGCTTTCAAAATTTGGTAATATACTGCCGGGAGTTTTTGCTGTACAGAAATCCTAAATCTCCCTAAAACTATACATATCTGGTATTGGCACGTTCGAGAGACATAAGGCTTTCCAAATCAGTTGGATTTTCATCCGTAAAATGAAATATTTTTCTGGTATAAATTGATATACGATGAAAAATGTTAATTTTTCATTTTTTTTTGGTATTTAGCACTATAAATTTTTTTGCACAGGTGTAAATACATGAAAACTCAGGCAGATTTAGAAAGCTCAGTTTCTACCGAAAAAAACAATGTATAGTTTTCCTAGGTAAACTATAGGTTTCCCCTCAGAAAATGCCCCTAAAGTGAGAGAGCACAAAATGTTTCAAAAACGGCTTGCATTTCGCGTAACCAAAATGTGAAATTCTGCTGGCACTTAAAAGGTTAAAGGGAAGTGCCTGAGATCCTCACTCAAGGTGATAGTAGTGCCGAAGTGGCAAATAGCTGTACCCCACTGGTCCCACCTCACTGGGTGCAGAAGAGCAGGTGGGGGGGCAGGTAGGCAGTGCTGTCTGTAGGGAGCTCTTATATATCAGGTCCTTTAGTCATATACTAAGAAATTCATTAGGAAGAAGTACTAATCCTGATACATAATACATACATAATGTATTCACTAAAATATTTGTCAATACTACAACTCTATGGTTTTGATAATATAATCAAAACATTACAATATGAGAGCCACAATAAAGGCAGTGTGCTGTTGGGCATCACTCTAGTGTCTCTCAGACTGATGCCAACCTCTCGAGTCCCAATGAAACAGCTGATTGAGACTCGACTGGACCCCTCGCTCCCTGTACATGGTATTAGCAAAATACAGCATTGCATTCCCCTTGTTCTGATAATAGGGCAAGATGGTCTCTGGGATTGTTGCTATAACTGTGGGATAGTGTTTAGTAAGACAGGACGGTCTCTGGGATTGTTGCTTTTTCTTCGGGATAGTGTTTAGTAGGGCAAGATGGTCTCCGGGATTGTTGCTGTATCTGTGTGATAGTGTGTTTAGTAAGGGAAGATCGTCTCAGGGATTGATACTGTTACTGTGGGATAGTATTTAGTTACGCAAGATGATCTCCAGGATTATTGCTGTGACTGTAGGGTAGTGTATAATAAGACAAGATGGTCTCCAGGATTGTTACTGTTGGGTAGTGTTTAGTAAAGCAAGATGGTCTTAGGGACAGTTGCTTTAACCGTGGGATAGTGTTTAGTTAGGCAAGATTATCTCCGGGATTGTTGCTGTTACTGTGGGATAGTTTTTAGTAAGGCAAGACGGTGTCTGAGATTGTTGCTGTTTTTGTGGAACAAACTAGCAACCGGTTAGTGTACTTACCGTCCAAATAATGTCCCAGAGTCTATTCACATGCTCAGCAACGCTGTCTGTAGGGAGACACACGTAGATACACGCACACGTCAAGATACGCACGCAACCACTGATGACCAAGACCCGACTGTTCCCCTGCAGGAATGCGTTGAAATATACCCCAAATCACCAGGGCGGTAAGTAGACTTACAGGTTGCTCGTATGGGGTGTCTACATTTTTAGGCCCCTATATGCAGTATACTTACATAAACCCATACACATTGCACATAAAACTGTTCAGTGGAATCCTGGCATTCATAGTGTTTTACCTTGGTAACCAATGATATGTGGCATATATGATGCTGTAGACTAGAATCTTTGAGGTCATTTTTCAAAAAATTCACTAGTTTCTATAAAAAACTATAATTTTAGAAAAGAATTGCAACTTGGTAGTTTGCAGTACATAGTAGACACCTGCCCTCCTTTAGCCCGTGCCCTCCGCATCCGACTTCCGGGTTGTTTTTATAGACCCGCACCGAGCCGAGCATGTGCAGCGTCTATAAAAGACGAAGTCGGAAACCGGCATTTGACAGTGGCGGGTGGGGAGATCAGAGGGTAAACCCGTGGGTATCGGGCCGGCCCGCGCATCACTAGTACATATATATTATATGTTCTTATTATTTGCCAGAATCTGCTCTTTCTAATAATGTGTAGTTTTCTAGGGTAAACCTACTGTTAGTTGAATGTTTGGCCTTGAAATCAAACTTATGGAGATATGTGTGATTGTATTATGTGAAACATGATGTTTTTTTATTTCAAATCGGCCATATCGGCCTGCAGTGAAAGGGTTTAAGGTTTAAGCTGTAATTGCAGCTTTAATTAATATTTTCTTCCCCTAGGTGGCAGTGTAGAGATGAGTTAGATTAGACATTAGCTGTATATATATAGTGTTTGGCCACTAGAGGGAGTAGTAAAACACATAGAAGGTTCTAAGAGGGTGGAGTTTAGAAGAATATGAAAGGAGACAAGTCACAGGGGCAGATGTGCATCAGAGGAGGAACATCTATTGAAGAAGCCACTTTGCAGGAGAACCACAGCCTGGACCCAAGTAAGTAGGAAGTGTGAGGCCTGTTTAGCATAGGATTAGTTTTCTTATAGTCACTGCTCAGCCCTTTAGAGGGGAATGTGTTGACAGGTCCCCTTAGCATTAGGGCTGCGTAATCATGGTGGTTTTATTCAATGTTATTTATTTAGTGTGTTGCACATTAATTATGGTAGATCTGGAAACCTTAAGTAGCCCCAAAAAAACCCTGGGTTTTTTATTAACAATTTTCATTCATTTGTCTTTATCAGGATTATGCCAGTAAGAAGCAGAAGAAAAGAGATAAAGCAGAAGGGATGGAATTAAGATCATAATACAGTAAGTATTATGGCTTTTGTTGGTACAAGCTCTGTGTGTAGATGAACTGCACCTCTCACCCTTTCCACAATGCTTCCTGCCCTGGTGGTGCAGATCTCTCTAGACAGTCAGCACTTGTCAGCACAATGTAAAAGATTTAAGAGAATAGCACAACACCATGTATGTTGCAGGTGGGGAACTTACCCCTTTTATTTAAAGTGACCACATTGATGCACAGGTGGTCACTTTAAATAAAAAGGGTAAGCTCCCCACCTGCAACATACATGGTGTTGTGCTGTTCTCTTAAATCTTCTATTTTGTTGGTAGAGAACATGCTCAGGCTTTGCCCAATAAGACAATTTCTGGTAGTGGGCTATAGAAGTAATTCATAGATAAGGGGTTGAGAAAGTTTTTTTATTATACTATACAGCAGATAGACAGCAGCCAGATATGCATTTATTTTACAGGCAGTGTCAGAACTGTTGGAACTGGGACCCACTGGCATGTCCTCTGTCCTCGTTATTAGTTTCATTATATTTCCAACCGTTGGCTCTTCTTTCAGACCCAACTTATTTCTCTCCGCTGCCTGAGGAAGCTTGCTGACCACCCCCCCCCCCGTGTGCTCGTCTTTTTGCAACAGAGGGAGTCAAGGGGGAGGTCCACAATGTCGACGACGGGTCCAGGGCCAATGTGGTCTCTGCGCTTGTATTTAGATTTTTTTTTATCTTGGTAACTAATAGTATTTGAGAGATAAGATACTTCAAGGTGAAAACTTTGAGGGGATTTTTAGAAATGTAACCAAATATAAAAACTTAGGAAAGGTTTGTGGCTTGATGCTTTGGAGTAGAAAGACAAGCATATTCCACTGAATCTATTGGGATTCAGTGGAATGTGTACTTTCCAAAAATATGTTTTTTGGTGTTAATGTAGTCTTTTCTACCTTTGTCCCTCAAAAGAAATCTGTAAATGTGTTGATTTTGCAGTATCTGGAATGACAGAACTGATGGCTCAAATGGGGTGTCTTCATTTTGGGGCCCCCATATGCCACATACTTAGATAAACCTATACGTATAGATGTCTGACCACAGAGTCAGCCTATATCAGTGGTACAAGGATATCTAATAGGAATAATGTTATAACAATGTTATCTGTAGGTGTATAGAACTGACTCTTTGCTGTGACAGCGGTGCCACCAACCAGTGTGTCAATCAATAGGAGCTGCAGCCACAGAGTGCTGTCCATGGTACTGAATGGAAAAGGCAGTTTAAGCTTTCCTCAATGGCTGCATTAGTTATTGCAGTATATGTACCATAAGTCACATGTTAGATATGTACTTACTATAGCAAATGTGTTTTATCCACACAGGGAACCCGCCCACCCACCCCTTTACCCACATAGAAGTTGCATTCTGATTGGCCGACAGGGTTGTTCTCTCTCCTTTATAATAAACACAAGGCAGCAGTTGTTAAGCAGCACATGATGCCCATTGTGTGTGTTTTCTGCCCAACTCCCCGCACCTCTGGCACACAGAACTTGAGAAGATTCCGGTTTGACTAATTGTATTTGTGCATTGAATAGAAACACCCGTGGGCACCCACTGTCCAATAACTGGTGCTTTTTTTCTTGACCCTGGGAAACCTGAGCAATAGAATGTAATGGGCATGGTGGGCAGAGTGGGGGCAGGAATGAGATGCCACCAGGTACAGGAGAAGAGGAAAGCGCCAACAGTTCTGGTATTAGAGGTGCTGGGCATGTGGCCTTTCAGTGTTGGGAGTATAAGGGAGCTGTAGTTTAACAACTTGAGGATATGGGAGTTGTAGCAAGAGGGCCACACACCTGGCAGTCAGGATGTAGAAACATCTATTTCAATTACCCACGCAGGGGAGCCCATCCGCCTTTTTACTCAAAAAGGCAACCCACTCGCCTGCCCCATTACCTACACAGGGAACCTGCCCACCTGCCCCTTTACCTATGCAGGGAATCCACAAGCCCCTTTGCCCACGCAGACGACCTGCCCCTTTACCATGCACGCAACCCGCCCACGCAGGCAACGCGTGCACCCCTTTACCCACGCTGGTAACCAGTGCACCCCTTTACCCAAGCATGGAGCCCGCCCTTTTACCATGCAGGCAGTCCACCCGCCCCTTTACCCACGCAGGGATCTTGCCCGCTCCTTTACTCATGTGTGGAACTTGCCTCTTTACCCACGGAGGGAACCCGCCTCTTTACATACGCTGGCAACATGCACGTCCCTTTACCCATGCATGGAACCTTCCCACCCCTTTACTCACATAGGAAACCCACCTGCCCCTTTACCCACACAGGGAACCCGTCCCTTTACCCATGCATGGAACCCGCCTACCCCTTTACATAGGAAACCCACCTCCCCCTTTACCCACACAGGGATCCCGCCCGCCCCTTTTCCCACACAGGGAACCTGCCTCTTTACCCATGCTGGTAACATGCGCTTCCCTTTACCTAAGCATGGAACCCTTTTACTCATGTAGGAAACTCACCCGCCCCTTTACCCACACAGGGAACCCACCCACCACTTTACCCACGCATGGAACCTGCCTCTTTACCCACGCTGGCAACATGCCTGTCCCTTTACCCATGCATGGAACCCGCCCACCCCTTTACCCACGCAGGGAACCCACCTGCCTCTTTACCCATGCAGGCAACCTGCTCCTTTACCCACACAGGGAACCCGCCAACCCCTTTACGCAAGGACCCGTCTGCCCTTTTACCCATGTAGGGAACCCGTCTACTTTCCTACCCCTTTACCCACGCAGGGAACCCGCCCACACCTTTACCCATGCACAAAATCCACCCGCCCCTTTACCAACGTAGGGAACCTGCCAGCCTCTTTACCCACACAAGGAACCCACCTGCCCCTTTACCCATGCGGCGAACCCACCAAGCCCTTTACCCACGCAGGGAACCCGTAAACCCGCCCACCCCTTTACCCACGCAGAGAACCCACAAGCCCCTTTACCCACGCAGGGAACCCGGCCACCCCTTTACCCACGCAGGGAACCCGCCCAACCTTTTACCCATGCATGGAACCCGCCCACCCCTTTACCTATGCATGGAACCCGCCCACCCCTTTAACAATGCAGGATACATGCCCTTTTACCCACGCAGGGAACCCGCCTGCCCCTTTACCCATGCAGAAAACCCACCCGCCCCATTACCCACAAAGGGAACCCGCCTGCCTGCGCCTTTATCCACTCAGGGATCCTTTCTGCCCCTTTACCCACGCAGGGAACCCGCCTGCCCCTTTACCCATGCAGGCAACCTGCTCCTTTACCCACACAGGGAACCCGCCCACCCCTTTACCCACGCAGGGAACCCGCCCACCCCATTACCTATGCATGGAACCCGCCCACCCATTTAACAATGCAGGATACCTGCCCCTTTACCCACGCAGGGAACCCGCCTGCCCCTTTACCCATGCAGAAAACCCACCCGCCCCATTACCCACAAAGGGAACCCGTCTGCCCCTTTACCCATGCAGCCAACCTGCTCCTTTACCCACACAGGGAACCCGCCCACCCCTTTACGCAAGGACCCCGTCTGCCCCTTTACCCATGTAGGGAACCCGCCTACTAGCCTACCCCGTTACCCACGCAGGGAACCCGACCACACCTTTACCCATGCACGAAATCCACCTGCCCCTCTACCAATGTAGGGAACCTGCCAGCCTCTTTACCCACGCAAGGAACCTGCCTGCCCCTTTACCCATGCAGGGAACCCGCCCACCCCTTTACCTATGCATGGAGCCCGCCCACCCCCTTACCCATGCAGGATACCTGCCCCTTTAACCACGCAGGGAACCCGCCCCTTTACCCTCACATGGAACCCGTCTGCCCCTTTACCCACGCATGGAACCCGCCTCTTTACCCACACAGGGAACCCGGCTCTTTATCCACGCTGGCAACATGCCCGTCCCTTTACCCATGCAGGGAACCCGCTCACCCCTTTACACATGTAGGGAACGGGCCTGCCCATTTATCCATGCAGAAAACCCACCCGCCCCATTACCCACGCAGGAAACCCGCCTACACGCCCCTTTATCCACTCAGTGATCCTGCCTGCCGCTTCGCCAGCTATCTTGAAAAGAGGCAGACCTTTCAGTTTGTGCTGATTTCTGAAGAAAGGGCGACATGGTGCAGGTCCGGTCCTTCGGTTTTCTTTTCCCCATCTTGTCTCCAATTAGTCTAGCCTGATCTGGGTTCTGAATGCTCCTTATGGCTATTTTTTCGGGACTTGAAAGGTCTGTTAAAACAGAGGAAACATGTCTTTTCTAGACCATGGCTAGCCACGCCCCCTACATTTAGGGCATTTTGTCTTGGTACCTAATGATATGTAGGAGCTAAGATGTTGCAAATGTGAAGCTTTAAAGGGTCTGTGCACCTTTAAATTAACTTTTAGTATGATGTAGAGAGGGATATTCCGAGACAATTTGCAATTGGTTTTCATTTTTTATTATTTAACATTTTTTGTTATTTAGCTTTTTATTCAGCAGCTCTCCAGTTTCAGTAATCTGGTTGCTAAGGTTTAAATTCCCCTAGCAACCATTCACTGATTTAAATAAGAATAGGAGAGGCCTGAATAGAAAGATGAGTAATAAAAAGTAGCAATAACAATACATTTGTAGGCTTATAGAGTATTTGCTTTTAAGATGGGGTCAGCAACGCCCATTTAAAAGTTGAAAATATTCAGAAGAAAAAGGCAAATATCTATAAAAAATAAACATTGAAGACCAATTGAAAAGTTGCTTACAATTGGCCATTCTATACAGGCCCGGATTTGTGGAAAGGCCAGTAAGGCCCGGGCCTAGGGTGGCAGGATTTTAGGGGGCGGCATGCTGCCCAACCACACCCACATTAGTTCAAAAAACACTGGAAATTCGCACAAGATACATCATTTTTTTTTAATGCCCAATGCACCAATCCCCATTTCTCCAGTCCATGATGAAAATTTGCACGAATAAAGGGGAGGGGACCTAGGGGCGCGCACTATTTAAATCCGGCCCTGATTCTATATCCTACTAAAAGTTACCATTGCTCATGGAAGAGCAATTCCGTGTGCCGGTTCTGTGTTCTTCATGTTTGTTTTGTGCTGATATTGCTTCCAGAGACAGTTTAGAACTCCCGGTGGGCCCTCATGCTGCTACACGTTTGGCCTATGTCATGGCCATTCCCTATTTCTGAACAAAGAGGCTAAATAGACAAAATAGACTAGGAGACTAGAGGTTGAGTGAGGAGAGGAAGAAAATAGTACTGAGAGTGGGCCCCTGGTCTAAGGTTTATTGGTGGGCCCCTGGTTTAAGGTATTTGGGTGGACCCCTGGAGTTCCAGTCTGACACTTATCCTATTCCCTCATCTTCCTTTCTGCACATGAGCACATTTTTAGCATTGGGTTCCAGAGTTCTGGGAATTGGTGGACAGGGAATTTTAAAAACTGGGGATTGGGGCACAGGAAATTTTAAAAACTGTTGTATCTGCTGCGAATCCTCAGTGCTTAGGGACCAATGTGGTTGCGGTTGGGCAGCATGCCACCCCCCTAAAATTCTGCCACCCTAGGTCTTTGTGGCCTTTCCACAAACAGTGAGATAGTGTGTAAAGTGAGGCAAGATCGGGTCAGTGGAATGATTAATTGTGGGATAATGAGTATAGTAAGGCAAGATGGTCTCAGGAATAAGGACTGTAACCATAAGATGGTCTCAGAGGTAGTGGCTGTAATTGTGGCATAATGTGCATCATACAGCAAGATGGTCTTATGAACAGAGACTGTAACTGTGGGATAGGGTGTATAGTAAGTCAAGATGTCCTTATTGGTAGTGAGTATAACAATGGGATAGTGTGTGTAGTAAGGCAAGATGTTCTCAGGAATAGGGGCATGTTCTTCTCCATATCCACTTTTTTACTGTACTTTTCTGTCCCTTTCTCTGGGATTTTGCTAAAGTTCCACATACCTCCCAAAATTTTGGAAATAAAAAGAGGGACAAAAAATGTGGCGCGCCAAGTGCGGCGAATTTTTTTGACCAAAGCCATTTTTTGGCCACCCCCTAATTACCATGTTCAATTTATCAAAATTTGGCAAGTTCCGAAAAATATTTCTGTGTTTTTTTTGCTAATGAAGGTGAACTGCCTTTAAGCTGTGAGTGTAACATTTCCTAAGGAACCTCCTTATTTAAATTGTTACAATTACTTAATTGCTTTTCTCAAAATTGTTACAAAGTATCATATCTGCACCTCAAGGCTTTTCTGGGCCCTCTGCCAAAAGCCAATTAAGTTAGAAACTTGCATATTTTTTAGCTGTTCAGTGCAGAGAAAATCGGGACTTTCCAGTACAAATCCGTGCCTGCGGGTTGAGCTTTTAAAAGAGGGACTGTCCTGCTGAAAACGGGACATTTGGGAGGTATGGTTCCACTCTTGCTGCTTCCCTTGTGTTAACAGGGTATTCGAGTTGCAAATTTTTACTAGTGACTTGATATACAGTGTTGTAACTGAAATGGGTCAAGTCGAGAGCAATAATTAAGTGACGTATAGGACGTATTATGGGACAGATCTTGTGTAATGTGCCTCTTCTAAAGTAGTGAGATTATGTAAGGCAGGGGTTTAATGCTGATCACTGGATTTAACTCACCTCCCTTACCCCTAAACTGACACAAGGGGATGGAGTTTACTTTTACTGGGATCCTGTTCACCAGTGTTTTTCTTACTTATATGGGGGACACTGGCTAGCAATGGCTTTTTTTTTCTATTGGAGGAGGGGAGCCCTGACCACCAATGGGTTTTTACCTTGTTTTCATATCAACTGAAGACCTCTTGTGGCTGCAGGTAAAACACACCACATTACTGTTTTAGCACTTATGTCTGTGGCCTTTTTAGTGTGGTGTGGGGGTAGGTGGGCCCAGTCAATTTTGTATAGGGCCCTGTGATTTCTGATGGTGGCCCTGACCATTACATTTATCTCCCTCTGTCTGAGGATGAATATAACAGAATTTATTTTTCTTTACATTTTAAATAGTTCCTGAATCAGCCAAGCAAATTGTCTATATGATTGGTTGGACATATATACGAAAGCAGGTTGTGCCCATTGTTCCATTCATACTGGTTTTTTTACCAGTGTATAGATTTCCTCCAACTTTATTGATTTACTATGTATGTTTCATACATGATCATCAAGGCTTGAAAAACACATTGGTCCATGAAATTAAAATTTAATAAGCTCCTAAATGAGAGTACAGCTAGGGCTCCATACTACTAAGTTAGCAGGTCCCTCTTCCCCTAAGGGGCCCAATTATAAGCTCACTGGTCATTGTGGCTTCCTGGTCAAGTAAAATGAAGCCCCGGTGAATAAAAGCCATACTTACAAATAGTTATGCCCCATAATGTCAAAACTAGGGATGGGTGAATTTGACTTGTTTTGTTTCGCCAGAAATTCGCCGTTGGCGAATTGTCGCAGATGGCCATTAATGTCACGCGGCAAAATTTTTTTGACGCACGCCACCATACAAGTCTATGGGCGTTATTTTTTCGGCGAAACAAGGCGAAAAAATTCGCCCATCCCTAGTCAAAACCCTTTCCATGTTCAACCTGACCCTCCCCCAACTATTAAAAAGTAATAGTATAGGTAAAGGAGCCATATATTTCTATATATTTCAAAGATGTTCCAGTTAAATAAAATAAGATCATTGCCATTTCCAGACATGCTTCATTCTGAAAGTATTTAGACATCAGTGGATTTGTCTGCAAAACATGTATGAGACGTGAGATGTGGCGCAGTACAGTCACAGCCTATGGAATGGATTTGCCTCCTTTAAAAAATGGAAGGATACTAGACTACAAGAAATAACCGCTCTGTAATGATGGTGATATATGGATAATAATAATAGTAAATGACAAAACTTAAATTAACGCACTCCACCTTTCCCCCGCCCTCCGCTGATTGGGAGGCGCGCGCTAGTCAATTTAAAGGGGTTGTTCACTTTTAGTATGATGTAAAGACTGATAGTATGAGACAATTTGCAACTGGTTTTCATTTTTTATTATGAATAATATGTATAGGAGAGGCCTGAATAGAAAGATGAGTAATAAAAAGTAGCAATAACAATACATTTGTAGCTTTCTAGAGCATTTGTTTTTAAGATGGGGGTCAGTGACCCACCATTTGAAAGCTGGAAAGAGTCAGAAGAAGAAGAAGGCAAATAATTCAAAAACTATAAAAAATAAATATTGAAGGACAATTGAATAGTTGTTAAAAGCTGGCCATTCTATAACATGCTAAAAGTTAACTTAAAGGTGAACAACCCCTTAAAGAAAATAAAAGCAGCAGGATGTGGATTTCAACGTTATAGAGGAAACAGATCTGCTTCCTCTTCAGTTACTTTAGTGTTCCCATGTTTTCCAATAGGCCTTCCTTTTAATGTGTATGTAATATTTTTTTGTATTTGCTCTCCCAGGGCAATCTATTGGGAGTGTGTCGGGGGCTGAGACAACGTCTAGGGATCAATGTTTTCACTGCATGTAGGAGGCGCAAGGTAAGTAAATCACAAAATGTGCTTTTTTTTCTCGCAGACTCTTTTAATCTCACCCTTCCACCCCTCATGTACCTACCCTCTCACTGACACAACCACACACACTCCTGCCCACCATTGTGTATATGGCACAATGTTCTACAGGGTAGAGGCTGTATATAGGGGGATGTGTGTATAGAGAGGCAAGATGTTTTTCAGGGTAGTGACTGTAACTGTGGGATAGTGTGTATACAAGTGACAATGAGCAGGACACAGGACTGGAATATAGTCACTAACATACTTTTTTTTCTTACAGGTATATGCACTGATGATTACTACCCACATACACAGAATGATAGAGAATAATACAATAGAAATGAGGCTGCAGAGATGCCCTTCCCCACACATACCTATTGGGGGTGTAGATTTGCTTCAAGAATTTGGCTAGTCATCCATATAATAAGCATCACCAAGAATTAGGAAATGTGTCCACCAAAGAACCCTACAAAAAGAAGGAGGAATAGAGTCTGGTGTGCTCACGTTGGTAAAGTATGATGTTCTTCAGGCTGCAGCTCATTTCTAAACACTGGGAAAAACAGGATCTGGGCAGTTTAACACAAGTTACTGTGAAACTGCTATTTAAAGGCATCTTTCAAGCAGGAGGTGGATAAAGGAACCACTGTTGTTTGTAAACTGCTTGTGACCACTTTACAAAGTGCTATTTACCATAAGGTTGGCCTTGGGCAGGTAGGAGAAGAGGGAATGAGTGGGGAGAAGGGGAGGGTGTGGAAATAATAAAGGAGCAGGAGCCAGAGGGAAGATGATGCTCTCCATATCCCGGTGCTTTGTCATGATAGCTGTATTGAGCTGGCAGTTGAAGGGTACATTTTGTGAAGTCTTCTGGTTGGCAGGACCAAGTCCAGAGTGAGATTTGCAATAGGCCAGAGGCCCAAACAGTCCCCCACCAGCCCAATAAATAGAGAATGACTAATGCATCTTACAGTAGCCCCACATGTGTTTACAAATTACCAGGGAAGGAGCTTAAATAACAAAGGTCACTCTTTTACCTGTGTGAAGGCCTCCTCTAACTGTCCTACCCTCTTTCACACCTGTCATGTCAAGATGGTCACCTGCAGAGATGTCAACCTGGACCCATTCATGTCCGACCCCTGGATCTGTCTCCTGCCATGATCCCTGATCCACTGATTCGGTTGATAGGATGGAGTTAGGAATTTTGTTTTGGGGGGTCAATTACTGAGAGCCAGAGATGGTAATCAAATTAAATGTTGTTTGTGTATTTATATGGTACAACTTGTGTACGCAGCATGTTTCTTATAATACTTGTAGCTGAAAATGCAGGTTATGGATACAGCAGAAAGAATAAATGCTCTTGCTCTCTCATTAACTCCCACACCTTCCTTCCTTTCTTTCTACTTCCTTTACTCTCTGTGTCACTGCTGCTGGCGCTACTGCAATATTTGGATCAAGAACAACTCTATTTAATGACCCTACAATACATTTAATGCTCTCATTTTGCTAGCACTTCTGATGAATAATGATTAGTGAACCTATTGCATCAGAGGAATCCGCAGCAGCATACTTCCCCCAGAAATAACAACATCCCAACATTTCAGAATATTGGCATCCAATTCGTGTGAAAAAATGCGTTTTAGAGCAGTGTTGTCCAACTGCTGTGTTACCAATGGCCGGAATTTTTCTGACCTTCATGGTGGAAGGCCGATAGAATAGAAACCAGTGTTGACCACTCCCTTTTTTAAACCACACCCACTTTAAACTACGTCAGAAAGGTCAGAAAAACTATGTTACCACTAGACCATGTCCACATTAATGATGGCAGCACATCAAAAAGAGTTTATAGGCAATTAGTCATGCAGCTCTCTTGTCTCACGCCTCAACCTTTAATCTCGGCCAAATTTTATTTGAGCCAAACCTCTAATCTCACTCATCACTTCTGTTTTTGTTGTTGGTTCTTCAGGGACTTCCCCTGCTAGACTTTGATTGTGAAGTTCCAAGGAGAAGATTTCAATGAGCCCCTGCACAGAACACTCTAAAGGGAGAATGACAAAAAGGGTGACATCTTCGTACTTCACGTGTTCGTACTTCATGTGATTAGAAAGATGGTGACAAGGTAAGTGTTTCTTTTGGGGGTTGTAGTTCAGAGTCGCTGTGGGGACAGTGTGGGTTGTGTTGTTTGTGTCTCCCCAAAATGATCTTAAAGAGTTCACTCTGCTTTGCTTGCAGACTTTGCCTGCTGGTAGCTGCTGCCTGCTTTGCTGCAGAACTGGTACAAGGGGTGAGTTTGTTATCGCTTTTTAATTTTTATTTCTCCATCCAACTGAATGGGAACATTCTTCCTTGGTAGCTGCACATTCAGGTTGCATTTCTGTAGACAGAGGAACCAAAGTATGCCCTTGGCAGAAAAGTGGGTAATAGCCTTGATAAGCCTATGTACATTCTACATAAAACAGAAACTTTATATTATTTACAAAGTCTCAGTTGGGTCCCAAGAGAACTACAACTCCCAATATGCCATAGCAGATGAAGGTTTTAGGATTTTCTGGAAGGTGTAGTCCAACAGCGGCTGTAGGGACTGCAGGTTGGATATTGTTTCTATGCTACAGCGATGCGTGACAGTACTCAGTCTTACAGTTGGACTTCAGACATGGCATTGTGTATTATTGTATACCTTTGTCTTCAAATGAACACAGCAGTGAGCACTATTAAACTGTTAACCTTAAGTACTCACCCCGCTTTCTGCCTCTAGTTTTTAATATTGGGATTTGCAAACTTTATCTTCAGGCTTTGTCCAAATGCCATGCTGAGAGTTGTAGTTCAGGAACAGCAGGAGATACAGAGTTCAGATCTCTACTTTAGATTCAATTGGGAAAGCTAATGGTGCACCCGTTCATTTAATTGCATGGCGGTGTTAAATAAAATAGCCTAACATTCTTATATACTGATGATTATTAATCTATTTATATGTATATATAATACATTTATATATTCTTTTTATAATAAAATATTCACAGACAGACTTGTGTAGAATAATTGCCATCCTACCCACAAAGAAGGGTCTGTTCCGGTCATTCTTTATATTCTTTTATTATGTAGTGGGGGTGGTATTTTGGGAGGGATTTGGGACAATATTAACTTTAGCACACTTTGCTTATTATCTAATTTCTAGAATTACTTAATACATCCTAACTAAATTATGGTTACTGTTAAAGGGTTTGTTCACTTTCCAACACTTTATTCATTTCAGTTGGTTTCACCAGAAATAAAGACTTTTCCTAATTACTTTCTATTTTCTCTGGGAGGGGAATGCGCAGACCCTGTAACTGTTCTAAATTGATACATTTGTTATCGTTGTCCCTGCTGAGCAGAACCCCTGAGTTTCATTAATGGCAGCTGTTAGAATTGATACAATAGTTGCTAATGTTCCACAGATGCTGCTGAGAAATGGATCAACTACTGTAGCAAATTGTAACAGTTCAGAATCTGCACCTGAATTACTGAGCTACCAGTAATAAGCTTCAATATTGGAGAAAAAAAATATATAAATGTGACTTTATTTGTGGTGGACAATATGGAAACAAGTGAACTGAAAAAGTGTTTGGAAGCTGAACAACCCATTTAATGAGTGCAGTATTAAAATTTGCACAGAGAAAGTTGCAATTTCTAATGTATTCTGTATCACAAAGATAAAAAGTCAGAAAAATCAGTTTAGTGGTTGAGGTGCTGGTTAAATTCCTCCAAGAATCATAATTTTGGACAAAACTATGATTTTTTTTGGTCAAAGTGTGTCCCCTAATCATTTAAGGCCAACCAAACGGTTTCTATTGTTCCTGTACTGATTGGTCAAAAAGGAGAAACGAATGCAAGCGATAACCACTTTATTGTAAAGTAGGGGGCTAATATTTGGATCCACACAGTTTGGCTAAAAAATGGTGCGTTTTTGAATTATCCGACTGCAGGCCATTTGGCTGAATATACAGAATATTGGGAGGAGTGTGACTTTAAATACAGACAGATCTCCTCCCCCCCCCCCCCCCTGGGCAATTTTTTTTAGTTGACCACAGATGAATTTACAGATCAGCCTTCTGGTTTAAAAGAAAGCCTTAATTAGGAAAATTTACTGGGTAGGTGTCAGGCTCAAATTAGCAGCAATCAGGGGGCAGAATTTAAGAAGGTGTTAAACACCTCGCTCATTCCCATGCACTATGCAGTAGAGTACTTGTGGCCTTTTGCCAATTAGGCGATGCCACAGGTTTAATTTTGTGCAATAGTGCTTGAGTATAGTAGACCCCATGTAGCAAATATATTGTATGTCTGCAATTGACAGAGACCTGGGTAGGAGTACAGTATGTAAGAGTTCCTTCAATTGTGTATTGAATAAGGGATCCCATTTGTCCTCCCAAGGTGCCCTGCATTTTATAGGGGATCTATTGCAAATATACCCCCGAAAACATTTACACCATTGTGATATCTTACAATTCATATGCCCTGTCCTTTCCAGGGTGAGTAAGGCGTCTGATGAGGTGTCCCGAAGAGTGTTTAAGTCCCTAATGGAGATCACCACTATGCAAAGGTTTTGAGTGATACAAAGTATCATCTGAAGACACTTTCCTCATAGTATGGGGGCGATAAATACATATTAGGTAATACTAACTCCAACAATTGCATATAGCCATAAATAAAAATATATCTACCCCCAGTGTTAGATTTGAGTAACCAACCTGAATGGTGTTGATTTGATGATCAGTATGGACACTCCCGATGAGAAAGGAGAACATGTGGTGTTGTAACACAAGCCCACCCAAGGGCACTTGAGCACCAACACCTAACTTCCCTGTAGGTGGGTCTTGTGCAATATATATAATTTTGGTACTGGATTTGTTATCATATCCAGAACTTTTGACATTGTCATTTAATACAGCACGTTCCATGTAACGGTTTTGTACACATCGCTTACCTCGGGTATAATAGTGCATCAGGTTCTCTCTTAAACCTCTTACAAGGAGACAGCTTATACCTAAAAATGTTGCTACTTGGGTATGAAAGCCAAACCACCATTTTTTCCTTAGTACCAAAGCCTTTTTTTACTAGAGTACATGGGTAAAGGTATGAGCTGGGCTAAGAGTGAGTTTTACCTTTTTTTGGGGGGGCTATAGCAATCAAACTGCTTATAGGCATAACCCTAAAAATGTATTGTTTTTTGGGGGTTTTTTTTTGCAGGAGGGCATGCCTGAGAACACTTAACTGACTCTTACAAGGAGTATGCTTCTTTTGGCTCTATTTGGGACCCTCTTGGACGCTGAATCACACCTTTTGGATTAGCCATGTATGGTCAGGCCCTGTTTTCTATATAAACACCGGTGGGCTGCAACTCTACTACATGTGCAACACAGTTTCTGTCATCATGTGCCAGTCCAGCAACAAGGAAGATGGGGGTGTCACTTTTTTATGATTAGGGCGCAGCCCTCAAAATGCAGATCTGAGTAACAGATCAATTAAAACATTAGGGACACTTCTAAATATATGTAAGTTTATGGACTGTATTGATTGCAAACATTTTCCATTTAAATATAATCATTGCAGCCTGTATAGCTATACAATTCCCTTATATTTCACATGTTATAAAAACAGAGTTTCAATTCTACAGTAAATTACTCCTTTGGTTTTTCCAGCTCAGCTGATAAAAGTAAATGCTTGTGGTGATGACTGGCCCCAAAGCTGCCCTGAGGTGGCTTTCACTATGCTGCCCCCCTCACCCCTTTGTGTTGCCTTTACAGAACTTATCTGCATATTTTCTGTTTCCCAAAGAGAAACCGCTGCATAGTAACCCTACATGGACAGGTGCAAACTTTGTACACACAGGCATCTTCCAATGAATATTGTGTTGTGCATTTTATTCTTCACTGATTTAGTCTCAGGATTTGAGAGTAAGGGAAGGTAAGAGCCAGTTTGCTCATGTGCATTTTATTTCCTAAGGGCACCTGATAAGCCAGACTATGAAGGGAAAATTAGTTCTGTTCCTCAAATATGGCTACTGGATTTTGGAATATGATTTTTTTTTGTTCCATTTTAATAGGATTTGCTCTTACTTGCGATCATTGATGTCTCAGTATTGTATTAAACTCGGGTTTGGGGATTATATTATTAATGATTTTTTTCTTTCCCTCCAGTTTTGTGATGTATCTTCCAGCGGGTGCACGTAGTATACATGACATGATGGGGAATGGTGCCAAGAATAACCATTATACACAGAGTCTCCAGTTTGTTTCCAGGGTGAGTATGTTTGTTGGAGAAATCATTCCTGCAGAAGGACTGTGTCTCTTAGCCACAGGTACTGAACTTTTCAGTGTTTCTTTATTGCAGATTTTATCCATTCTCTCACTCCCTTTATATGTTACCCTTGCCAAATGAGGCAATTACCCAGAATAAAAACACACAGTGGCTTTGTTGTTAATCTGTGAAGTCACAGTTTTATTAGTAATATTAATTTGGCTTTTTGATCCTGAGGAAGGCGAAAAACCTCTTGAGAATGTAGATGATCTGCTTCACTAGAGGGAAAAATTCCTTCCTGACTCCTTAACGGCAATCGGATTTGCTCCCAGGATGTACCATATTGAATGAAGGGAAGCAGGGTGAGGGAAACAGAAAGGAATATGGCAGCATAAACAGGAGCGCCATTAAGCTGCTAGGTGAATACTGCATTCCTCTTCATTCTATTGGTCCCCAAACAGCCTGCAGACCCGGCTTCTACAGTCTGAGGGATGGAGTGAAAAGGAATGCAGGATCTACAGAGTAGCTTAAAGGTGCACCAGTGTATAGAACCATATTTTGGGAGAAAGAGAAGACACCGCTTGGGGAAATGCAGTAAAATCAAGGGAAATAGAAAGCAACATGGGGGCATACAGAGGAGCGCCTTAAGCTGCTAGGTGAATACTGCATTCCTCTTCATTCCTCGAGACCCCACACAGGCTGCAGACACCCGGCTTCTACAGTCTGAGGGGTGGAGTGAAAAGGAATGCAGGATCTACCGAGTGGCTTAAAGGTGCACCGATGTATAAAAACACATTTATGGAGAAAGAGAAGGCACCACTGGGGGAAATGAGGTCAAGGGAAATAGAAAACAATATGGCTGCATACACAGGAGCCCCACTAAGCTACTAGGTGAATACTGCATTCCTCTTCATTCTATTGGTCCCCAAACAGCCTGCAGACCCGGCTTCTACAGTCTGAGGGATGGAGTGAAAAGGAATGCAGGATCTACAAGAGTAGCTTAAAGGTGCACAAGTGTATAAAAACACATTTATAGAGAAAGAGAAGACACCGCTTGGGGAAATGCAGTAAAATCAAGGGAAATAGAAAGCAACATGGGGGCATACAGAGGAGCGCCTTAAGCTGCTAGGTGAATACTGCATTCCGCTTCATTCCTCGAGACCCCACACAGGCTGCAGACACCCGGCTTCTACAGTCTGAGGGGTGGAGTGAAAAGGAATGCAGGATCTACCGAGTGGCTTAAAGGTGCACCGGTGTATAAAAACACATTTATGGAGAAAGAGAAGGCACCACTGGGGGAAATGAGGTCAAGGGAAATAGAAAACAATATGGCTGCATACACAGGAGCCCCACTAAGCTACTACGTGAATACTGCATTCCTCTTCATTCTATTGGTCCCCAAACAGCCTGCAGACCCGGCTTCTACAGTCTGAGGGATGGAGTGAAAAGGAATGCAGGATCTACCGAGTGGCTTAAAGGTGCACTGGTGTATAAAAACATATTTACGGAGAAAGAGAAGGCACCTCTGGGGGAAATGTAGTCAAGGAAAATAGAAAACAATATGGCTGCATACACAGGAGCCCCGTTAAGCTACTAGGTGAATACTGCATTCCTCTTCATTCTATTGGTCCCCAAACAGCCTGCAGACCCGGCTTCTACAGTCTGAGGGATGGAGTGAAAAGGAATGCAGCATGTACCGAGTGGCTTATGGGTTTTCCTGGTTATGATGCCATATTTTGGTATTAGGTGGAGGTACCTCTGATGGAACTGCAATTAGTAAAAGTGGGGCACTGCTAATGATATTGCAGTGAAGTAAAAGAGAGGCACTGCTTGTTAGGGAAAAGAAAAGATATGGCGGCATACACATAAGCACTGTGAGACTACTTGGTAATAGCTGCATTCTATTCCATTCCATTAGTGCCCAGGCAGCTTACAGATCCCAGATTCTGCAGGCCGATGGATGGAATGAAAAGGAATGCAGTATCTACTGAGTGGCTTAAGGTTGCTTCTGTTTATGATGCCATATTTTGGTTAGTGGAGGAAGTACCACAGGAGGATCTGCAGTGGCAGGGGAGGCTGTGTAGGCGGAACTGTGATGGGTGGCAGGAGACACACTGCTGGTAGTATTGCAGTGTAATAAGGCCCTGCTGGTATAATTGGAGTAGAAGGAAGGGCTTACATTGCTGATGGAATTGCAGTAGATGGAAGTTGAGGCATCACTGTTGTAATTATAGCGGATAGAAGGAGATGCATTGTTACTGAAACTACAGTAGCATAAATGGAAGGCAATAGTGATACATAACATAAGGTAGAGGAGAAGGCATTGGTGGAATTGGAGCATTCTTACTTGAAATCACAATCGAAGGAGATGTCAGTTGGGGCCTTTTCTGAACGCAGCCTGTAAAAGCCAAATAAAATAACATAAAAACTCAATGCACGTTTTTCTCATGTTAACTAGTGGTAATACTGTGTTAACCCTATAACACTTATTGGCACATTAATCATAATTGTAGCACTGTTCTACTCCGTGCCCCTGCACCCCATACCACAAGGAATCCTAATACAGAATTAGTCATCTCAGGGATCAATATTCCTGTAGAATCCACTTCTCCCTGCATATACCCAGTGTACCTTTTTCTCATAACCAGCTCTGCTCTTATCAGTGCCCCTGCAACCATAATGCAAGGAATCCTAATGCTAGACATTTCTTCTTCTGATTTGTGCTACTTGTCTTTCTACTCAGGTCTTTTCTTACCCATCATCCCAGTAGGACTTAAAAAGCTGAATAGTCAAAGTCCTTAAAGGCTTCATCTATCTCGCTCGCCATTTCATGAGGGGGTCCTTTGGGCTGCGTCAGATTTGCCGGCAGGTCTGTATACTCCTTATCAAAATATCTCACATCCTCCGGTCCGTCCAGGCTTGGAATAAACGGAGCCATCACCTTCCTCTCGATTATGTCATCCCAGTCAATGTCCTGCAAAGTAGACACCATAACAAATGCTCATTATTAGAGAAAAAGGGGCTAAGCGGCCATTTTTAGAAATTGTGGATAATATCCAAAGGTAGCCCATCAGATCCTGGAATTATTTGGACAATAGAGACAGGGGACTTACATGAAAGAAAGGATGTTCTGCTACATCTGCAGCATCTCCCGGGGTAGAACCCAGTCTCTCCTCGGCATTCTTCTTCAACAGCTAGAAGAACAGAAAATAGCATTTTCATGTACAGAAGCTTTGGGGAAACTCGCCAGAATTAGAAAGTGGTCATTGTAATAAACATAAAGCGTAACACTACTTACCTCTGATATAAAGCTTAATGCTCCAGAGTCCATGGTTTCAGGGTAGCATGGTTCATCCTCCACGATGCAATCATAGAGGAAGTCCCTGTCATATCCAGTGAAGGGTCTCTGAAATGGTTTATGGGAATTAATTAGGAGGCCAGGTTGTTTTATGAGGTTAGATAAATAACTGCACCATTGACACATTTTGCTTACCTTTCCGAGGAGCATTTCATATACGATGACTCCAAGAGCCCACCAGTCGACGGCTCTTGTATACTCCTCCTCCATCACTACTTCTGGCGCCATATAAGCGGGACTCCCGACCATGGTGTTGGTGCGGTCTCCGTATCCAATGCCTTGTTTAAAAAGACAAATTGTAAGTGGTTTTATGAAGGTGTTTAGGCCAGATTATGCCCTAAATAAGTCTTTGCTCTGGACAAATATAAAAGGCTTTTCTTACCAATTTTGCCCAATCCAAAATCTGCAATCTTTATATATCCATCTTCATCCATTAGGAGATTTCCCGGTTTTAAATCTCTGTGTTGAAACAAAAGTAAGATATGATGAAACTGCTGTGATAAGCCAAGCACAACAAATCCTTCCTTCCCTCAGATGTCCCAAGTAGTGAATTTCAACCTGTAGCTGTCCTGCTACTAAATTGCAGAAGCTACAAACCCCAGGTTGTATTCACTACTAAAGGTACGTACCCCTTTATTAACTTACCTGTGGATAACATCCTTGGTGTGTATGCCTTCAAGACCGAGCGTTATACATGCAGCATAGAACCTACAAAGATAAGGAAAATACATTTGGCTATTATATGCTGCAGCATTCATATAGGAATCTTAATATTTAGTGTAGCATAACAATCTCCCAGTTCCATCATCCTCCCCTAGTCTTCAGTCTCCTATAACTCTGGGATGTGATGTATAAAAGCCCAAGTCATTTATTCATACTTAGTTGTCGCTAGGTCGAAGCTCCCACTCTTCTGCAGGTGAGTTCTTAGGCTGCCTCCTGGCACAAACTCCATGAGAAAGAACAGCAGGTAGTTGGTGTTGAATGTTGCATATAAATCCACTATAAAGTTGTGTGGATTGACCAACTGCCCGATTTCCTTCTCTGCTAAAATGCTGAAAGATGAAAGGGAAAATGAGTTCAGCATAGTGTAAAATACTATGTTAACAATGGTGAAAGGAAGTAAAAAAAAAAAAAGTATAGAAAAGATTGGAATCATCCCCATGAGCTCACTTTTCTATTTCTTTGTTGGAGTCTATGTTCTCCTTCTTCTGCACTTTCAAGGCACAGTAGATTTTTGCCGGTAGATACTCTACAAGAAGAACCTGGAATAAGAGAATGGGTTTAGTGTCATTGTTACCCTGTATGTGCAGCTAAATATCCAAGTCCTAATTAAAGACATAATTAATTACCTTTCCAAAACTTCCTCTGCCTAAAACATTAATCCGCCGAAAGTCTCTTGGGGCGAAACTGCTGAACTGTAGCACCCTGAAAGGAAATAAAGAGGAATATATTTATATGTGTGTGTGTGTGTATATATATATATATATATATATATATATATATGTATATATATATATATATATATATATATATATATACTTCTTCAGTGAGTATCCGCACTCCAAAGCGATGCTTGATGGCGGGGTGCACGGCAATTATTTATGTATCAAAAAATCTTGTGACCAGCACTCCCTTTTTTTTAAAAGTTCAATTCTTTTATTGTCATTTTGTAATGTCCGACGTTTCGGTCCTCATTGGGACCTTTTTCAAGGATGAAAAAGGTCCCAATCCTTGAAAAAGGTCCCAATGAGGACCGAAACGTCGGACATTACAAAATGACAATAAAAGAATTGAACTTTTAAAAAAAAGGGAGTGCTGGTCACAAGATTTTTTGATATATATATATATATATATATATATATATATATATATATATATATATATATATATAGATATAGATTAGATATATATATATAGATATAGATATATATACATACACACATATATATATATATATACACACACACACACACACACACACACACACACACACATATACATGTAATGTATGTATCAATTGCTAGTGTCTTACTGTGTACTTTCAGCCTCCTCTAATGGTGTCTCTTCTTCCTTGCAGCTCTCTGGTTTTGGAATATTATCCTCAAGGTGAGGGCCCTGAGATATTTCCTCCTCATTCTCTGCAACATCGCTAGTGGGATTAGTAAATTGAGGTAAAAGATCATTATAATGCAATTTTACAGTAAATAGTAGAAAGGCATGCTAAACTATAGCCTCACATATTAAATGCTATCTTACTTTTCCTCCTCTCTCTCAGGCTGTTGTATCTCCAGGATGACAGATTCTGCCTCCTCAGCTTCTTCAGCTTCTTCAGCTGCAGGTAAGTCACTATAATAATATAATACAGGTTAATATTCATTCTAATGCATTAGTAGAAAGCAGGCTAAACTGCAGCCTCGCATATTAAATGCTATCTTACTTTTCCTCCTCTCTCTCAGGCTGTTGTATCTCCAGGATGACAGATTCTGCCTCCTCAGCTTCTTCAGCTTCTTCAGCTACAGGTAAGTCACTATAATAATATAATACAGATTAATATTCATTCTAATGCATTAGTAGAAAGCAGGCTAAACTGCAGCCTCACATATTAAATGCTATCTTACTTTTCCTTTTCTCTCTCAGGCTGTTGTAGCTCCAGGTTGACAGATTCTGCCTCTTCAGCTTCTTCAGCTGCAGGTAATTCACTACAATAATATTCTGATGGCACCTGTGGCTGTTCTACCTCTGGGACAGGTTCTTCAGCAGAATCATCCTGTTGATGCTGCATCAAATAAGGTACAAGTGTGCAATTAATGAATGTGACAATGAAAAGGGCAATGCTTGTGTTAAACCCAAGAAATGAATGGAATCAGTGTAATGTACTCACTTTGGAGGAATCACTGGCGGGTTCTGAAATAACTTGAACCTCAGGCTCAGTGACCTCTGTTGGGAATGCTACACCAACGTCTCCGGCATTCTCAGTTGTCTCCTTTACTGCTTCTGAAAATAGAGCAAATTTGAGAGATATAAGGATTTCATGTTATGATGGCACACGGGTTCCCTACATAATAGCAATAGGAAAGAGGTCAGAGACTGTTATATCTCACCTGGAGCATCCTCTTCTTCACTCCACTGCACTATCTCCTCATTCAGCTTGTCGAGAGAGGTGTAAAGATCTTTCACCTTTTTCTCGCTACTGTTCCGCAGCTCCTTCACTCGGGCTCTTGTCTTCCTGTCCTTGGTAACATGGAACAGCTTTTCTGCCCCTGCTGCTATCCGCATTTCTTTCTGAA